>CM060924.1:875654669-876874252 GCA_030737875.1 Allium sativum
GTATTCTACCCGATAAAGTTTCTCACTTTCTCCATTTACCAAGCACAACACTTCCAAATACTCTCTTCAGAATATCATTAGCCTTTAAAGACCTACATACATCACCATTATTCAGTTCATTTCTCATATTTAAGTTAAAACAAAATAGTAATATTTAAGTTAATTTACAGAAAGTCGGTACCTATGTTTTCTTAAATACTTTTTGGTGTTATTAAAAGTTGAATGTTTGTTAGTAAAAAATGGATATTTTTTAAATATATATATTATTGGCTGACAGCCTGACATAAGTTTTTTTTCCTTCCCCAGGAATGATATGAAATATAGATCATCTTCCTTCAACGTTCTATATTTTTGTTGTAGTTACACATTAGTGGGCTTGTTGCACACGTAACTGAATGTAAAGTAATCATATGTGAGTTCTATAATGTTGTGACTTGCGAGTGACTAATGCATATGCATGTATTAAATATAACAATGGTAAAGTCAGTGTTAATTATGTAAGTGTGTAACAAATTGTATCATTTAGAAATCATATTACAAAAGAAAAAGAAAAACATATCTCATACCTTATTGCCTCAGAATGAAGTAACCAAATAAGCTTTTAGGGAATGATAAAATAAAATGAAGTAACAATTGGTAAGGGACATGCGTATTTATACTGATGCATTGGAAATATTTAGAAAGAAAAGGTATTTTGACCCAAGCGCATTTGATTTATTCTCAAACGTACACGCAAGCCTAAGATATAGTACACGTTTGAAATTGAAATAAATTGTATGTTAAAAATGGCAGAAGATTTAATTAAAATGAGTACAGAAACAAACATAAAAAATAATGTTAATTGAATTATTAATGTGCACATTGATTACACATTTAAAATTTGAACGCGCATCAAAAAACAGAAATAATAAATAGAAATTTTTTAAAAAAAAAGAAATAAATACGGAGAGGGTAATTTCAGTATACTTAAAAAGGAAGATAATAAAACAAAATTATTGAGAATAATATCAAAATTTTGAAGGTTGACGTAAACATACATGTAGATAAATTTAAAATGAAAATGTATAGATATAAGTTAGAGAAATAATGTACATCATAAATGGTATGAATTCAATAAATAAAAGGGAGTTTGATTATGCTAATTAAGCAACGTTCTATTTAAAATTGGATATGCGCATATTGTTGGTACACATTTGAAATTGAAATAAATTGTGTGTTAAAAATTGCAGAAGATATAATTAAAATGAGCATAGAAATGAATGTAAAAAATAATGTTAGTAGAATTATTAATGCGCAGATTGATTACGCATTTAAAATTTGAATACAAAGAGGGTAATTTTGGTACTTCACGGTCGGTGTAACAACCCGAATTTTAATAACATGTTAAAGTCATAAATCAAGGCAGAATTAAATTTTTGAAATCAAAATCAAGGGAAACAGGATGTGCCATTGCGTTCGTCTCGGAATTCTGCACGAAATTGAGTCCAAGTTTTCGAAAATCGGAGTCCGTATGACCAAGATATGACCCTCCGAAGTTTCAGTAATTTTCAGAGTCAAAAACAGCTCGAAATTCGAATTCGAAATTCGAAATTCAAACCCAGAGAAGACTGGCGGGAAAACTTCCGCCCATATACCCAGGTCGACTAGGGAGTCGAAACCCCCCCCTCCCCCAACCAGGTCGACTGGGGTGTCGACCTCCCTATGACCAGGTCGACTGGGGAGTCGACCTGGGGGTCGACCTGGCCCCTTTTTCTAGATCCGCGTCTTTTTGTATTTTTCCGAATCTAGACCTATTTTCTGACCATATTCATGACTCTAATCCTATATAAACTCAGCCCTAGCGTCATTCTCTCCACACCATTTCATTCTGTCCTTATGCTGCTTCTGAGATAATCAAAATAATAAGATAAAAAGGAAGAAAAAGGACTGCTTCTTCTCCATCAAGACTACGCTTAGAGATTTGCAAATTGGGGATTTCAATTAGAACACGATCAATCAAATAGAGATTCAATAATCAAATTCTGCTTTCTAATTTTCGATCCATGCACTGTAAGTTCCAGTTACTTTTAGATAAAAACTATAAACTTGATATGGGCATGCTATAAAGTGGAATTTGATATACGTACGATTCATATCTATTCTTATTCTTCTTGGATCTTGACATTTGGGAATATTGCTTTGAAATCAGTTTGGGCTTATTCGCATTATAAATCAAACGTTATCATGCCTATGACATTGAAACCATTGTTAATGGCCAAGGACTATGACTGAGAACATAAGATTATGCCTATGCCTATGACTGAGGACATAAGACTATCGCCTATGACTATGACAAGGACAATTGTGGCTAATCACCTATGACTCGTGTCTATGAATTACTGCCTATGATTATGAACATAAGACCATGACCATGACTTTGAAACTATTACAGTTAATTGCCTATGACTATTAGGGTAGTTGCCTAGAACTCTTTTGGATAATTATCCATGACTATTGTGTAACTATTGTGGTTAATTGACTATTATAGTTGATTGTTCATAACACTATAGTTGAAAACCATGTTGAACACCGAGTTAGCATTTAGTTGGATCTCATACCTAGGGTATGACTTGCTTAGTTTATTTGCTATTATGTACACCAAAAACCATTGACCCGTTATCCTTGTATTTGGCTTGCTTTTGCATGCCTATTCTTTTATGTCAAGTTTTTATCATGACTATCACCTTATTTTGCTAGATTTGAACTCCTATTATTTTCTATATGCCAGTGATGTTATAACCAATTATCTTAAGTTATATCATGCCAATCTTGTAATCTCTTCTATCGCTTTATGCTTGTCCCTTCTGCCTATCATAGTTTTGATGTTATTCCCTTTATTTCTAGATTTAGATTTACTTGTAATTTAGATCGATTCCCGTTTACATGCGATGGGAATACGATTTGGGTAGATTAGGCAAAACATAAATTGGTTATGAACATGAATCATGAACTTGATAATAGGGATATGGACATGAAACTTGCCTTGAAACTTGTTACGAACTTGATATGAAATTTGAACATGGACATGACACTAGAATGAACTTGAAAATGACCAACTCGAGGTTAGGTTGAGTTTGCAGTGTAAATCTGCCCGGAACCGCCCGGCGAATCCAGTGACTGCAAACAATAGGATCCAATGTGGGTAGTTGGTCATATCGCGCTTAAAACCCGAGGTTAGACTAGGTTGTGGTGTGAATCTGCCCGGAACCGCCCGGCGAATCCAATGACCACAACAACATGTCTAATGTGAGAGGTTTGGGTGCATTAATGAATTAATGCCACATGATAGGGTTAAGTCATGAACATGAAAGACAACACTTAACCAACTTGAAACATGATTGGTAGGGTTAGGTCATGAACTTGAACGACAACACCTAACTGAACCTGACACGTGAATGGTAGGGCTAAGTCACGAACTTAAATGAGAACACTTAGCCAACTTGATATGCTAGACTGATGGGGTTAAGTCTCAAATTTAAATGACAACACTTAACCTGCTAGACGGAAACCCTAGTTACGCGGTCCATTTCAGTAGTAACCCACTAGATGTATCATGGTACCCTGGAACTAGGCAGGGTGGGGCACGATTACTGGGCTGATTGTAAGCAACCAGAACGACGGCTGTATGGGTGCACCAGTGTAGGTTCAGGCGGGCTATCGTCGTGCACGTGGTCCGGAGTTGAAAAAGCAGGCATTGGGCATCAGTAGGTTTACCTGTGCATGCTTGATTCGTACCGGTGGTTGGCACCATAGGGCTTGATACACCCTATGGTGGACCTAGCACAGGTGACTACATTCGTGATAGGGTCGTATGACACAGAAACACAACGAGCTAGAACTTGTAGGGAGCCGATCGATTAGTGGATCGTTCCGTTGGACCTAGTAATGGGTCATTCACGATTTTGGGCCAAGGGATCATTTCATGATTAATACTTGACATGAGTTGGGCTACTAGTACAGTTGGTGCAGCGAACCTTGAACATGCGATGTTATACTTGGCCTATACTTGATTCATCATGTTATCTTAGTCTATCTTATCCATCTTGACATCATACTTATGTTTACTTTCAGTTTATACATGTCATGTTGCCTTTACCTATTTTTATGCTGAAAGTCACTTAGACTTACCAGTCTTTATGACTGACCCGTTTTCTTTCGCCTCATTTTTTTCCGTTTCCCCCCAGGTTCTCAGGGAGGAAACTTTAGCACTTTGCTTGGATTTCGCTTGCTTTCGGTTCAGCTCATGTACGGTTTGATCTTGAGCTATGCTATGGCTGCATTTCTACTACCTTTGGGGAATTAAGCTACTTTTGTTGTTTTAAGATTATGCTTCTTTATTTATGCAAGACAGAATTTGTTGTAATGGAAAATAATGACTTTGGCTATTTGGTACTTTGAATGTAAAAGGCTTTGGCTATTTTGAAAGTAATGAAATTTATCTTTTGATCCTTCCGCTGTTTTATTTATGTTATGTCTTGTAATATTTCTGTGTTTGTTTACCTGGATAGCGCCCCTCCAAAACTAGTGCATTCCCTTTGTGAGTGACACTAGCAGAGGTGGGGTGTTACATTTGGTATCAGAGCAGAAGGTTACCAGACTGGGCAAAAGTTTTAAAAACCTTCTAAAACTATTTTAAAAAAAACTGTTTACAAAGAAGCATTTTTCAAGAAAAGTTTATTTTGAAAAGGCTATTCCCCAAAAGCCATTAGCACTTTCCTTTGTTTCCTCGTTTGAATCTCCTCTTTTCATTTCAGCATGTCTGAGAATCTTAACTTTCCAGAGGGCGTGCCAATACCTAGCTGGTTCAGGAGGTACTTAGAGGCTAGGGCCAACGGTGCAGGCCCAGTAGATATTCCTCCTCCAGCTGCAGCAATTCCTCCTCCTCCCCCCCTCCTCCTCGTGGAAATGCTTTCGCAAAGACGTGTAGAGACTTCATGGCTATGGGTGGAAAGGAATTCTATGGGACTGAATCCTTTGTTGAAGCGAGGAATTGGCTGAAGGAGTCCGAATATTTGTTCGTCATCTTCGAAGTTGACGATAGGCAAAAGATACAGCTAGCGGTGTGGTTGCTTAAAGATGAAGCTTCGTATTGGTGGGAGATTACCCATGCTGAGAGGCCAGTGGAAACTTGGGAAGACTTCCAGGTGAGATTTGAGATGAAATTTCTCTCCCAAGCTGAAAGAAGCCTGAAAATGGAGAAGTTTCTAACTCTTAAGCAAGGAATCATGACGATCAGGGAGTATGTCAATCAATTTAATCAGCTGGCCAGATTTGGGCTGGATTTAGTGAACACCCAACACAAGAAGGCTCTTCACTTCGTCAGAGGTTTGAATGAGCCACTACACAGCCTTGCTATGACTCATGTACCCATGAGGGCGACCTTTGAGAGCTTAGTGGATATGGCCCTACTTTATGAAGAAGACGAGAATGGCAAGAAGGAGGTCAAGGCGAATGATTCTCAAAACAAGAAGAAAGACTCCGAGAAAGGAGGCAAGAACAACAACAGTAATGACAACAAGACACGTGAGAAAAGAAAATTCAACTTCTGTGGTATTGAGGGGCATATAGTCCAGGATTGTAGAAAGAAGAAGATGAAGATGGGAGCATGCTTTCAGTGTGGTGATACTGGACATATCAGTAAGAACTGCAATAAGAAGCAAGGGCAAGCCCCGCAAGCATGACCTTCTGGGGGTACATCTTTAACTTCTTCTCCTAGATGCTTTGTTTTATCTTGGTTATCTTTTCGATCCTATCTTGAGAACCTTAGGTAGAACCCTGTGAATGTAAACATGTATTTGACACATTTTATGGTTGATGTTTGTGAATGGTTGCAAGTGGTCGCAAGTGGTTGCTCGCGGTTGCATAACACACATTAGGCACTAGATCGGCTCAGACACATTTTCATATTGCATATGCATGAGTGTTTATATTTGTTTATGGATGAAATTGAATGTGTTATCATGTGAATGATGCATATGGATGAATGTTTGCACACACATATAGTGTCTATGTGACTAGGACTATTTGCATACATGTTGGATTCATGGCACTAAACATATTTTGCATTAGAAAGATCAATCAGGCCTGATCATTTACATTAGATAAGAAACATATACACACACTTTCTGCATATGTTCATATAGCAATAGAAATCGTTTAAGGACAATGGTGGCTTATGGATGATGGTTGAGTAGATGGCTGATTAGATGATAGGATGCATTCTTCTTAACTTGAAGATTTCGGGGACGAAATCCTTTAAGGAGGGGAGAATGTAACAACCCGAATTTTAATAACATGTTAAAGTCTTAAATCAAGGAAGAATTAAAATTTTGAAATCAGAATCAAGGGAAACGGGTTGAGCCATTGCGTTCGTCTCGGAATTCTGCATGAAATCGAGTCCGAGTTTTCGAAAATCGGAGTCTGTATGACCAAGATATGACCCTCCGAAGTTTCAGGAATTTTCAGAGTCAAAAACAGCTCGAAATTCGAAATTCAAACCCAGAGAAGGCTGGCGGGAAAATTCCCGCCCATATACCCAGGTCGACTGGGGAGTCGAACCCCCCCACCCCCAACCAGGTCGACTGGGGTGTCGACGTCCCTATGACCAAATCAACTAGGGAGTCGACCTGGGGGTCGACCTGGCCCCTTTTTCTAGATCCGCGTCTTTTTGTATTTTTTCGAATCTAGACCTATTTTCTGACCATATTCATGACTCTAATCCTATATAAACTCAGCCCTAGCCTCATTCTCTCCACACCATTTCATTCTGTCCTTATGCTGCTTCTGAGATAATCAAAATAATAAGACAAAAAGGAAGAAAAAGGACTGCTTCTTCTCCATCAAGACTATGCTTAGAGATTTGCAAATTAGGGATTTCAATTAGAACACGATCAATCAAATAGAGATTCAACAATCAAATTCTTCTTTCTAATTCTCGATCCACGCACTGTAAGTTCCAGTTACTTTTAGATAAAAACTATAAACTTGATATGGGCATGCTATAAAGTGGAATTTGATATACGTATGATTCATATCTACTCTTATTCTTCTTGGATCTTGACATTTGGGAATATTGCTTTGAAATCAGTTTGGGCCTATTTGCATTATAAATCAAACGTTATCATGCCTATGACATTGAAACCATTATTAATGGCCAAGGACTATGACTGAGAACATAAGATTATGCCTATGCCAATGACTGAGGACATAAGACCATCGCCTATGACTATGACAAGGACAATTGTGGCTAATCACCTATGACTCGTGACTATGAATTACTGCCTATGATTATGAGCATAAGACCATGACCATGACTTTGAAACTATTACAGTTAATTGCCTATGACTATTAGGGTAGTTGCCTATAACTCTTTTGGATAATTATCCATGACTATTGTGTAACTATTGTGGTTAATTGACAATTATAGTTGATTGTTCATAACACTATAGTTGAAAACCATGTTGAACACCGAGTTGGCATTTAGTTGGATCTCATACCTAGGGTATGACTTGCTTAGTTTATTTGCTATTATGTACACCAAAAACCATTGACCCATTATCCTTGTATTTGGCTTGCTTTTGCATGCCTATTCTTTTATGTCAAGTTTTTATCGTGACTATCGCCTTATTTTGCTAGATTTGAACTCTTGTTATTTTCCATATGCCAGTGATGTTATAACCAATTATCTTCAGTTATATCATGTCAGTCTTGTAATCTCTTCTATCGCTTTATGCTTGTCCCTTCTGCCTATCATAGTTTTGATGTTATTCCCTTTATTTCTAGATTTAGATTTACTTATAATTTAGATCGATTCACGTTTACATGAGATGGGAATACGATTTGGGTAGATTAGGCAAAACATAAATTGGTTATGAACATGAATCATGAACTTGGTAATAGGGATATGGACATGAAACTTGCCTTGAAACTTGTCACGAACTTGATATGAAATTTGAACATGGACATGACACTAGAATGAACTTGAAAATGACCAACTCGAGGTTGGGTTGAGTTTGCAGTGTAAATCTGCCCGGAACTGCCCGGCGAATCCAATGACTGCAAACAATAGGATCCAATGTGGGTAGTTGGTCATATCGCGCTTAAAACCCGAGGTTAGACTAGGTTGTGGTGTAAATCTGCCCGGAACCGCCCGGCGAATCCAGTGACCACAACAACATGTCTAATGTGAGAGGTTGGGGTGCATTAATGAATTAATGCCATATGATAGGGTTAAGTCATGAACATGAAAGACAACACTTAACCAACTTGAAACATGATTGGTAGGGTTAGGTCATGAACTTGAACGACAACACCTAACCAAACCTGACACGTGAATGGTAGGGCTAAATCACGAACTTAAATGACAACACTTAGCCAACTTGATATGCTAGACTGATGGGGTTAAGTCTCGAATTTAAATGACAACACTTAACCTGCTAGACGGAAACCCTAGTTACGTGGTCCATTTCAGTAGTAACCCACAAGATGTATCATGGTACCCTGGAACTAGGAAGACTGGGGAACGATTACTGCGCTGATTGTAAGCGACCAGAACGACGGCTGTGTGGGTGTGCCAGTATAGGTTCAGGCGGGCTATGGTCGTGCACGTGGTCCGGAGTTGAAAAAGCAGGCATTGGGCATCAGTAGGTTTACCTGTGCATGCTTGATTCGTACCGGTGGTTGGTACCATAGGGCTTGATACACCCTATGGTGGACCTAGCACAGGTGACTACATTCGTGATAGGGCCGTATGACACAGAAACACAACGAGCTAGAATTTGTAGGGAGCCCATTGATTAGTGGATCGTTCTGTTGGACCTAGTAATGGGTCATCCACGATTTTGGGCCAAGGGATCATTTCATGATTAATACTTGACATGAGTTGGGCTACTAGTACAGTTGGTGCAGCGAACCTTGAATATGCGATGCTATACTTGACCTATACTTGATTCATCGTGTTATCTTAGTCTATCTTATCCATCTTGACATCATACTTTTGTTTACTTTCAGTTTATACATGTCATGTTACCTTTACCTGTTTTTATGCTGAAAGTCACTTGGACTTACCAGTCTTTATGATTGACCCGTTTTCTTTTGCCTCTTTTTCTTCCGTTTCCCCCCATGTTCTCAAGGAGGAAACTCTAGCACTTAGCTTGGATTTCGCTTGCTTTCGGTTCAGCTCATGTACGGTTTGATCTTGAGCTATGCTATGGCTGCATTTCTGCTACCTTTGGGGAATTAAGCTGCTTTTATTGTTTTAAGATTATGCTTCTTTATTTATGCAAGAAAGAATTTGTTGTAATGGAAAATAATGACTTTGGATATTTGGTACTTTGAATGTAAAAGGCTTTGGCTATTTTGAAAGTAATGAAATTTATCTTTTGATCCTTCCGTTGTTTTATTTATGTTCTGTCTTGTAGTATTTCTGTGTTTGTTTACCTAGATAGCGCCCCTCCAAAACTAGTGCATTCCCTTTGTGAGTGACACTAGCGGGGGTGGGGTGTTACAGTCGGACACAAAATATGTGTTTCCAAGAGAATTATTAATAAAGATAATATCCATGCATATAAATATATTTATTTACATTAAAAATGCGGGGTGCTACATTCTCCCACCCTTAAAGAATTTCGTCCCCGAAATTCGATAGGGGTAAAAAAGATAATCCCTCGCATAATATCCAACCATCATGTGTGCATACAATTTTTGCAAACATTGTGCACATGTGAAAAGTGAAATACATCATAGTAAGGCATGTATGCTTAATTTGGTACCACCTGTATGTATGCAAACTTTTAAATACTCTTTCAAAACATGATGCTCACATCCTAAATATACTTGCAGTTCTATATAAATGAAATATTTTTGAAAAATCAAAAACATTTTTCACCCAAATTTTCCCACACTCTTACAAAGTAAGAGCATAGTTCATCCAATTGTTGCATCCAAAACCCAACCAACCATTATTAAATTCGAAATTTAGAAAAATCTATTTTTCCAAATTCGATTTCTTATGTTACAAAAAGGTATAAAATGGAAAAATTCACATTTTCCGTTTTTTCTTTTATGTACCTTTTCTAATTGCACTTGGATTTTTACATAACTATTCTATAAAGATTTCCTATTTTCCTGTTCAAGTACAACCACATAAGAAAATTTTCTTTTCTTTACTTTTTAATTCTTAAAAGTTAACAAATGGGTTAGACTCATAGTGGGCTTCCAACTTACCTAGGATTTCCTAGATACCCTCACGAATTCAATTCTCTCAACTATATATATCCCTAATCCATTTTCTGATTTATAAAGTCCCACTAATCTGAAATATTAACATTTCAGTTTCCATCATATGGGATACTTCCTTTTTCCAATACCAAATCATATTGTACACTTTTAACTAAACCACCTAAAGGTCTCAAAATTTCTAGGTTCATTCCTTTAGTGCACAAACCAGTATCCCAACTCTTTCCATATTTTACTCCTTCTATTTAGTGGGATCCTTATGGATCTAAGTTTATATAAATTTATATTTATATTTTTGAAAATACAAATACGCTAACTTATTATCTCCCTAAGATCCCTAAACCTCGCTCTAATACCAGATGTGACAACCCGGATCTCGACAGACCGTTTTTTTTTAAAAAACCCAATCCATCAAAACTCGTGTTGGTTTGCTCTGGTATCCTATAGAAAAAGATAGAGACATAAAACAGGTTAGAGTTCGGAAAACATCTCACAACGGAAGGAACAAAATATAATATAATCAAAACATATCTTTACCTTAATAATAATACTGCCTAGCCAGTATCCAAGCTATAACATCTCTGTCTCAAGCCTAACCTGCAACATAGCTTTACCTTAATAATAATACTGCCTAGCCAGTATCCAAGCTATAACATATTTGTCTCAAGCCTAACCTGCAACTGTATTATGAGGAGGGGGTCAGAACGTAAGTTTTGTGTGAATGAGTTTAAAGTAAACACTTTGGATAATCCTATATATACCATTCAGTTATATTTTCTTATTTATTAGGTTACTAGTGTCAACGGCGCTCCATGCTTACACATACTCGTTGTACCCATCTACTCCCTAGTAGATTAACCTCATATAATGTATATGTAGCTACCCCCAAATTAAGGTACACCCTGTGGTAGCCCACTCGCATGGTCCTCACCGTATCATCGCACGAACATACGCAGTCCCTCATCCTACGTCAGAGTGACGTATTGGTCTCTGTATATAACGATGTTACGTCTGCATCGAACCACTATAACTATATTACGTAGGCGTAATGGCTGCCATCATCGAATAATGCCCTCTAGTCTACGATACACCACCCAGAGCAGACATGTGTGTACCTAGACTTTCCCTCGTACGTATCGCCAAACGTATTCGATGCCTAACCCGCACACCTATCATGTGTGTGTGCCCGAGTTCTGTGGCAGGGATACACACGGAACTCGGTAAGGAGCTTTCCTTATATTTGGGCAGGCCTGCCTTTAAGAGCCTCTCACACAAATATCCCTAGGGTCAGTTTTTCTATGGTGGCTATGGCCCCACCTCTGCCCCTCTCTTAACTAGTAAAGACTATAAGAGTTAAGCGACAAGCCCCTAAGCAAACAATCTAAACATCCATGTGGCATCTACCATCAACCACCGCCTCGATAGTGAAAGGTCGATGGCCTCTTGGGTTTAGCTTTAGTCTTTCCGCATCTCGATGACTGCCGATGACAGGTTCTCGACGACCTATACTATCTTTGTTGGTCCTGACCCTCCGCCTCCGAAGTGAGGCAGCCGCCGAGCTACCCTTAATGTCACCACGTCACAGCATTCTGACTGCCCCCTACTTGTGCAGTCAGGGCCCACCAACCTGATAGTTACGCGCAGACCCAACCTCTGTAATCCTAGCCCGAAGCTAAACCACCACAAAGGATTATCAGGAGCACCTTTAACGTCTCAAGAAGCTGCGTGATTCCCCTTCCAGTCCGTTGGAGCTAACAAACTAATCAAATGTACGTGCGCTCCCCTCGTGCCTTACGACACCACGATGATCTAACCTGTTTGGTTATTCATCCTCTAACATACGGACCGTCCCAAGCACCTCAGTTTACTGTGTCATTAGATCCTATGTCTAATCATCAATTACGCGCTTGCTCCACCTCGTCAGATTTCCCGTTAACTTGGTTGTTCCCATTTTCCCTTGACTTCTTATTCAAGTTACCAAGTTTCTCTTGCTTATTAACCTCATTCATAACTTAATTCATTTAAGTTCATTAATAAGCCCACAACATGTTATTCTCTATATTGTAATTCAATATTCATAATTCATTCTCTTTACACTATTCTTTGTCCTATCTCATGGGTGCAATAACATGTTCTAATTAATTTATAATTAAGTGCATCTCAATTTACATGTTTTCTATTAACATGTCATTCAACTTTTATGATTAAATACAACTTACTTATCTCCATAAGTTTGCCTTCTTCTTTCTCATTTAATCATAATCTCGTCTGACACCGTCATTACAATTTATCATAATTTACTTATTAACTTAGTTATCTTAACTAAGGTTTAGTAATAAGTTTCTCTTTTCATTCATATAACTTATGTTATCCTCATTTGCAAATTTATTCTTATTCCCGCTAATTACTTAATTTTCGATTAAGTACAGCTTTATTACATAAGTTATTTCATCTTCCCATATCGTTCATTATAACTTACCTTATTACATAAGTTATAATTCCCACTTGTCCCTAGGACAAGCCTACCTATTATTTTTCCTTTTCTTATTCAAGTTCATTCATAATAGGTTATTATCATTCCCCATTTTGGTATTAATTAAGATTAACTTAATCCCTCATACTTCTTTAACACGTTTACTTAACCCCTACTCAACTGAACTGGTTCGTAACACCACTACAGATTTAATTAGGTTAAGTATTCCAATTTAACGAATTATCCATGTTACCCACTTAACTCTAATTATCCCCATGTCTTACCAAATGTCTTATCATGGTTAAGTGCTTATTATTTATGTTGTACATGCTAACCATGTAATCCATGCTACCCATTTCATCCACTTAACCCTTTTATTATTCCCATGTCTTCCCACATGTCGCATCCTGGTTAAGTGTTCATTAATTCATTATAACCGTAATCTTGCAAGACCTCCCACATTAGATTACCGTTTGTGGTTGCTAAATATGTCGGGCGGTTCCGGACAGGCTTATACCGCAATCCGAATCTAACCTCGTGTCTTTGCATTATTACGCATCTAGTTTCTGCCTTTGACCTCTCACATTAGATTACCAAATTGCAGTTGCTGGATATGCCGGGCGGTTCCAGGCAGGCTTATACCGCATTCCGAATCTAACCTCGTGTCTTAGGCGTTCATTTTCACTTTCTTGATTCAAGTCCCAATTTCAAATCTTAGATTATAATATATTCCAATTACCCATAATTTCCAATTTAAATTATGTTTATAATTTTAATCCAAATTATGTCTAAAATCCCATGTATACAACTTATATCAAATTATGCCCAAATCAATTTGTGTTCATTGTTATTAACAATTTATGTCAAACCTCATGTATACAAGTTATACTCAATTATGCCCAAACCAACTTATGCCAAATCTCATGTATACAAGTTATATTCAATTATGCCAAATCTATAGTCATCAACAATTTATGCCAAATCTCATTTTATTACATATTTCCCAAGTTTTCCCAATTCAACTTACAATCCCAATTTACATTCATAATTCCAATTTGATTCATATACCCATAGTTATATTTATAATTCCAATTTTATTCATATACCCACAGTTATATTCATAATTCCAATCAAAGTTATTCCCAAAACCCCATTATAAGTTATGCCCCCAAACCACCCATCACATGTAATACCTAAATCAACCTTTTCCCTTTTATTCACAATATCATTCAAATGCATAAATCCACAATAGACATAGGCTTGAAGATAGCCTAACTATAAAAATAAAAGGGAAGAATAAAAGGAGGAACCCCAACGTAGGCATAAAATAACTGATCATAATTAAGCATATGATAACACTATTAGGCATAGGTGAACTTTATCAGATTAGATCTTTCAATAGGTTTATTATGTGTGTAAATGGGGAATAATGAACGATAGATCCATTATTATACAAAAATATATTTTAAATCCACTCACTTGTATGTTCTTCAATTCTGGATCTGATCCATGGCTTTCTCCCTTTTTGCGCAGTGTAGATCTAGGCAACTGAATTCTTTTCCTTCATCGTAGCCATGGTCCTCTAAAAGAATTCCTTTCTAGTTTGTATAAATGCCTCTCTTTTTCTTTTTTGAATGTATACATATATACTTTAATTTTCGTGAAGAGAATATTTGAAAGAGAGAGAGAGAGAGAGAGAGAGCGAAATGGAGGCTAGCTTTTTATTTTTGACGAAAGAAATTATGTCAAACCAAGGCTGTATTTATAGGATTTTGTGTGCGTTTCGGACCACTAGATTAAGGTTTCCAGAAACTTCCGCTACTAAATTATAAATGCCCTCTTTTATTTGTTAAAGAACATTAATGAAGATTTATTTAGCAAAACCATTCCTTTGTTTATACCTTAACCGTATAAAATTTGTTTCCCTTTTTCTTTTATTTAAACAAGGCAACAATTTATTTTTCTCTACCTTTTTAACATAACTATTATTTATTTATGTAAATAAATACCATACGTTTACTTACACTCATGTTCTTATCAAATATGGTATCCTACTATGCCTTTATTTTTAATCGTAGGAAAATATAGTATGTGTTAACTATTTTACTAACGAGAATTTAATATCTTTTTATTTTTTTTCCTTCTCATAGCCATTATTGATGGCTATTTATTCATTGTTTTTCTATTCATGTCATATTTGAAATGCCTAAATGCATTTACTACATGTACTCTCTTTTTCCATATTTAATGTAACCGTTATATTATCCCTAAATATAACATTAATGTCTTTAATTTACCAATTTCATTTCTTACCATTAAAACAGATTCTCCTAATCTCAAATTAGTGTTGCCTCTTTTATATATATATATATATATACATATACATACATACATACATATATATATATATATATAGTACCAAATACTTAACATTTAGTCAACCTCAACCCAATTTGTTAATGTCATAAATATGCATTTTTTTTACATATTTGCTATAAATAATCACATGTGCATGCATCTAGTCTCCAAACATTTAAATTGAGCAATGTTCATACTAAAAAAACACGCCACATTTATTTCAACCTATGTTGGTTCCAAAAAGAGTACTTAATGCTTTCTTTTCAAATACATTCAACCTTTTAAGTGCATAATAATTTCTACAATGAATGCGCTTATGAATTTATTTTCATTCTCCTCTTTAAACGCGCATCCCTTATTGTACATTACTTTTTTTCCTTAATTATGTCAATGAATATAATATATATATATATATATGTATATATACATATATATTATCCTACGCATATAAAAACTTCTGCGGCTTACAACTTCTTCGTACGTTATCCGTTTCATGCAAACTTGGTGTCCATCTGAACCAGAATTTTCAGGCGAACGCAATGATGGCGTCCGTTTTACTTAATTCCTGATATTAAAATTAAGTATCTTTATTTTATTATCTTTTTCTGTTCATACATTGTTATCGTACAAATTTTTCTTCTCTTCAACGTATGTATTAATCTAAACTGCGTATCGCCATTATTTATATATCCATGCATATAAATATATTTAATTAAACTAAAAATGCGGGGTGTTACATATGATCAAATTAGATTATCCCAAAGTGTCTAGATCCGAAATATTAGATTTTAAGTGAGAGATTTGTATCACTCACTGAAACCTAGATCCGATGCAAATAGTGTGAAACCAAATCTGGACAGCGAAGAAAACCCTTAAATTTGGTTCAAAGCGACAAGATCCAGTCCTCCTTGATGTGGTTCTTACCTCTAGATGCTACTTAGAATAGTCTGATGAATAAAATTAGGGTTTTAATGATTAGGTTAAACTAGAGATTCACAGATGTCCAACCTAATGTTTAGAATGAGGAGAAAAACCCTTCTTCTCTCCTCAAATCACTTATTTATAGTTTCAGGTTATTAGTCTAATGGGCTTACTAATCATCTCATTAGCTGTTTATTAACCTGTGTAGAATTAAAATTTTAAAATAGAAATTTCTTCTAAACCGTTAGGGCAAATCTTCAATGTGACACTCTACGGAATGACCAACTACCATCCTATTTCAATGAGACCAATTAGAGCACCTAATACAGTCTAGCAAAAGTTATAGCTAAAACAGGAAATCACAAAGGTAAATTTTTCACAAAACAATTTGGTAAAAATCATGGACATATCTCACATCCCCATGAACAACATGTTAAAATATGAGAATGATAAAACCACTAGGGAATTAAATAAAAAAAATTGACGATCCTCTGATATGTAAAACACAGATAATTACATTCTCCATCTTTATTCGCCCTTGAAATCCCAAGAAAACATGAGCAAACAAAATATCCCTCATGCCTTCCATCCACAGGTAGCAAATTATTATCCAACCTAGCATCTAACAATCCATGCAACCCAAATCGTACCATATCATGCAGAACTCTGATAGTGCAAGACATAATAACACAAGTATGATACGATATATGGGACATACCACTCAAAGAATTCTAGATGGATCGACTTCATTCTATCTTTTGTTTCCCACATGCAATCGTCATCGTTCTCGCTCCATTGTATCTAGACAAGCTTAGCAGCCTTCAGACTAAGCTGTTTCATGTCATTTCTATAACAACCCGGAAAATCTAAACCAATTCAAAAATTTTATTTTGACTATTTCTGTGAATTTTGAATAGTTAAAATAATTTATTTTAAATAATAACGATTAAAAATTTATTTTAATCGAAGTTAGAGAGAATGTATTTATTTTAATTTCGAAAGGAACTAGAAATAGTACGGTAGTTTAAAAAGTCAAACCTGAACTTTGACTGAATGTACCAAATTCAAAATTTAACGGATTTTAGTGAAACCAAAAATATCTAAATCTGTTTAAAAATATCTTTCCAACGAATCCAAAAAATTGAAATTTTATAGCGGAAATCAAAAGTTATGGCCAGTTGAATATTCAGAATAGTCGCTATAGTATAATTCATAGCCCGTATAAAAGGCCATTTTTCAAACGACCTCCGTTTTCGATGAAACCACTTTTGTCAGATCCTGAATGTTAAATTATTGCAAAGTTTAATTTTTCAGAATTTTGGGAATTAATATGTGAGCGTGGCAAACGAAAATGTGTGTTGTCAATTTCAGTCAAATTTAATCGACTTGAAAATGGCCATTTTTGTAACGGTCTCGGAATTCGACGAAATTAATTTTGTTAGGACCGTATCATCAAAACAAAGCCAGAAATTATTTTTCTGGAATTTTTAGAGTCCGTATGTGGCCCCGGTGAATTTAAATGTATGATCGAATTAATTAAATGATAGATTTAAATTTTAAATTAAAGAATTCAGGCCATAAACAGTCGTTTGGGCTGAGGGGACCTAGCCCATTGGATCTGGAACGAGGGCTATTATGTGGGATCAACTCTTGTTGGGTTGGAATCGGAATTGTTGAGAATGTAGGGATTTATTTGTAAAATTAACAATTAAAATATTATAAATATTCACAAAATCATTTCAAAGCCCTAAATCCTTAACAGAGTCGCCGCCCCCCTTGAGCATCCATGGCCGAAATTGCACCAACCTTCCCCCACTAAATTCTCTCAATCCTTTCACTGAAACCCACTCCTCCTTTAGACATTATTGTAGAACTACCTCTCATCTTCAGATCCATACGGGTTGATCCTCCTCTTATGGCCTTGACTTCGAGAACAGACGCCCTGAACCACCGCCGTTCGTGTCGCCCAAGCACCCCCTACCTTGATCGACTTGCAGATCATGGGAACCCATACGTCGCCTCACCCTCCTCTCCGACGTGGTGACCTCGGATCACCTCAAAGCCCGACAGTTTGGGTGAAAATCCCTAACCTAGTGTAATGACCTGCATTTGCAGAGGTATTATAATTAAATTATTTAATTATTTAAATGGTGATTTAAAAGGATTTAATGGTCGTTGAATAAAATAATGGTAAACATTTAATTAAAATAATAATTAAATAATATATTAATTCTGAAATAATCAGAATTGGCTGAAATGACGATATGGTGTGAACCGGATCATCTGTGATATTTAAATCTGCTTGGAATTTGATTTAAATAACGAATATATTATATAAACGACAGTTTGAACATAGAGTTATAATATAATTAAAATAGAGCTCGAAATGGCGCGGCAGTTCGCTATTTGGCGATTCGAACTTCAACTTTGTATACAGGGTTTGTTTTAAATCGGATTTCTGTGAAACAAGAAACGTGTGGAGCTGGTGGAGTATATCATTCTAGTGGAAGAGGAAAATCAGGATTTCATCGTATAGATTTTGAGATATGTCCAAATCAAATTTTAGAAAAGTCGCTGTGGAATTCCATTATATTTTATAAAGGAATTATTTATATTTTAAAAAGGAATTTCAATATAAATCGAATATCGAATTGACCCAGAAGTGAATATCAAGTTAGAAATACATATAGGAATATTCTGAAGCTGTATGGTATTCCACTGTGAATATAGACGATAATATTTATTTTTAAATATTAAATTCAATTATATTTAAATATATTTAAAAATATTTAAATAGGCTATTTAGGGCTTTAAAAATAGCCACTTTTGCAAACGAAGTCGGAATTCGACGAAACTAATTTTGTTGGATCCGCAATGTCAAATATTTGTTAGATTCCCAGTTTCGTGATTTTTAGAGTCACTGTGTGGCCGTACGGATTTTTAGAGTGAAAAATAGTCAATATTTTGACGGTTAAAAATACGCTGTGTGAGCATAAGAAGTCGGAATTCGACGAAACAAGTTTCGTTGGGACCGTAATGTCAAACGGAAGGTGCATGTCTAGTTTCGCGATTTTTGGATGTCATAAATAGTCGCAGGGATTTTTAAGGGCTGAAAGCGAGTATAAAATCATTAAAATAAAATATAAAAACCAAATTCAAAAATATCCCACCATTTTTCTATGATCAAGAACAACCCACGCAGCCTTTATTCTCAACCACAAACTTCACCAACCAAAATCAGCCTATATAAACCCATTCAACAAAATGCAGCAAGAAAAAACTCAGAAGAAAAATGTAAATCAATTCAAAAGTAAATCTATAAATTATAAAACTTATACATATCGGTTCCTGGAAGAATTCTCTTCGATTCGGTACCCTACTTGAGTCACGCGATTCATGTTTATGGGGATCGACGTGGTACAGCGGTTGGGTTTATTTCTAGGGTTGGAGTTCGATCGAAATAGAAGCAGTTTCAACTCGAGTTGATCATGAATCCGAGTTTGTGGTGCTGAGGATGTGCAGTTGTGCGAATTTGAGGAGATTTCGCTCTGAAAAATGTCGATCGATTTATGCTCTTGTGCGGGAAGAGGCTGTTGTCGATGCAAGCCTTTTAGGTGAGCTCGAGCGTAGGGACAGGGTGGCATGATGATGGAGATTGAGATGAAAAGCTCATTGGTGATACTTTGGTGTGATTCGGTGGAGTGGTTGTGGAGAAAGGATGGAAGAACGGAGCGGTCATGGCTTTTGAACGAGAGCGGATCTGTTGTTTGGGGAAGAAGGCACAAAGGGCGGGTCGGGTTCAAATAGAAGGGAAATGGGCAGGTGTTATAAAGGGGTGAGGCCCAATGAGTTAAACTTTAAGTTTTATTTATTTAAAATAGTACGTTGACTTCTAAATTGTGTATCTCGTTCATACTTTATCAGATTGACGAACCGTAAGTTGCGTTGGGATCGTAGGGACGAGGGCTACGCCATGAGACTGCACTGGAAGTCCATCGGAGCTCGTTACAATTTATGGCAAAATAAATTGTCCGTCTAAATCAAATCGAACGACAATTATCGTTAATTAACGATGATAGTCCAATGTGAGTAAATCTCACTAACTCTAAACAGTTTATAAATTCATGTTGTATTTTTAGAATGGTTAAAAATTGTCTAATTTACTGTGTGTTGACTGTTTAATTGAACTGCTAGTCAGTTAGTTGAGTTTCTATATTGATTCTGTTTAACAGAATATATCATATAGAACTGAAAGTGATGTTATCTATATTGTTTAACATCTGTGATGCAGGAAAACAAGTTGGAGGAATCCAACTGGATTCCTCAACAGTTATTTTATTGTTTTTCATCTATTGAAAATATATGATGTGATATAATCTGTTGTTGATTTTGTATGTTTGGACGATATTTATCGTTGTTATATGGTATGTTAAATACCATAAGAAATACTGGATATGGAAAAGGGATTTTCAAAGTATATTTTGAAAATAATTTATTTATATAAAATCAATGGATTTTATATTATGAAAGAAAAAGGATTTTAAATAAAGGAATTATATTTGTAAATCAAATATAAGGGAATTATATTTGTAAATCAAATATAAGGGAAAGAATGTGTTAAACAGATATAGAGGGAATATTTGTAAAACAAATATAAAAGGAAATATTTGTTAGACAAATAAGAAAAGAAATATTTGTAAACCATTTACAAATAAAATAGAATTATAAAGGAAATATTTGTAGAACATTTACAAATAGATTAAAAGGGATTATTTATTTATTTAGGGTATAAATAAAGTTAAATGATTTATTTATTTAGGGAATAAACAGAATAAAGGAGATATTTATTTGTTAAATAAATAGGATTATAAAGGAAATATTTATTTAGAAAATAAATACGATATTTTAAAAGGAATTAGAGTTAAAAACGAATAAGAGTTAATCAAATAGAGTTAAAGAAATAGAGTTAAGAAAAATTAGAAACTGACTGGAGATTAGTAAGTTGAATAGTTTTCGGAGTATCGATCTGATGTTGGTTTCGGCCTTCGGGGTTTATACTTGGGAAGTTGTTCTCTTATTAGTTTACAGTTAGAGTCTGATAGTTGTGGAATGGTAGTGATTGACGATTGATCGATGTTATTTCCAATTGGAAATAATATCGTTGTTTGCACACTTGTTTTCTTTGATAGTTAACTCACAGACTATCGAAGTTTTTGACCATTTAACGTTGTTAATATGGAGAGACCGGTTGGATTATTATCCGAAGAACCACTCTATATTGGCATAAGCGTTGCGAATCATATATGCCAAAGATAATTTAAGATGGATGTACTGAATAGTGCCTTTGGTTTGTCCAGTCCCAGGACAACTTGTATGGACGAAGGTATGATAGAGTATATCTGGTAGATCACGTAAGTTGATCGTTTCAAACGTATTTACCTTGGTGGTGGAGGAATTCGTTTCTCTTAGCTTATACTCGTGGTATTTTTGGATAAGTCAATTTGTGATTTGGCGGGTATGACGATGTGACATTTCTAAGTGAATGAAGATGTGGTGTGTAAAAGATAAGCGTAGCTTCTAGCCTCACATCCGGTAAATGACAGAAATCGGGCAAGCAATAATGGCTAAGTCGGTCGCACCGAAGTAGGGTGTATAATCACCTATCTAGAGAATATTCATTTGCTTCTTTAATCTATCAATGTTGTCCCATATATATATATATACGGGAACGGTTGCTGATCCCAACCGTAGGTGATGTACATTCGATACACTCAAGCGAAATTAGTGGTCGGTCATGTGTGGCTGAGTTGCAAGATGTTCTTGTTGAACTCCAGTGTATCGTTCCTAGAGTACACTGATCGGAAGGAACTTTTCATAGTTGGAAATCCATTACCCAATACGTGCTTGCGATTTTGATTGTATATTATTTATGTAGAACGTGAGATGAAAGCGTTTCTGCTAGATTGATATCTATTTGTGTTTAGACATTATTATAATACCAGAATGATATTGCTTGTCAAAGATGTTGGATTCTCATAAGGGAAAACCCATTCCGTATTCACGGCGTGGTCTTATGAGATATCATATACCTGTATAACTGTTTTACTCATACCAGTCCCATGACTGACCCGGAGTTTATTCTGTTGTTTTCCCTAAACTTTTGGGTGCCCAATTTTTTACGGGCAGTCAAGTAGTCATGATTTACAGATATATCTGAAGAGCTGGAGCAGGAGGCTTCAGGATCATATAGCTATAGTTTATTTCCGCTGTGTTGTAAGTGTTGTACTTTGATAATGACGTATATTCAAATACATATGTATATTTCAAGTTATGTTATATATATATTATATGTTATTCGTTCCGCTGTGAGGTTCGTGTTACTCTGATGTTGTGTTCTTCTTCTTCTGTTCTAAGTTTCTATCTTATCTTTCCTCACCCTCTATCTTCTTTCTATTAATTTCTTGAATTTCCAGTGCAATTTGGGGTTGGACATGTGTTATTTGGTCAGCTCAAATTGGTTCGGATTTTCAGGTCATTACAGTTGGTATCAGAGCTTAAGTTAAGAATTACCTTGGCTCTGTGGCGTGACTCAGTAGAGATGGGGTTAGTAACACCCTAGATTGAGTTTAAGTGTATATATACGAGTGAACGTATTTGTTATTTGATATAAAAAATTGTTTTATATTGTGGGGATTCATTGGTTGAGTTGTTGATGAGTTCTGGTCGATCAGTTTGATCCACTATATCGGTAGGAGTTTAAAAACACTCGAATACGATGGGTCGACACGGTATGTTTTGGAAAAAGGGTAAATAGAATAAATTTACCCAAATTATATCCTGATATAGAGGGAATATATATATTAGATATATTAGTTGTAATTATAATCAGATAAGATTATAAAATGTGAAATGGTTATATATAACCAATCAGAATTTATACAAGTGAATTATATGAAATTGAAAAGAATTAAATTTGTAGATCAGAATTGAAATTTAAAATCCTAGAAATGGGAAAGGTGTTTGTAAATGAATCTGGATTTAATATATGTGAATTTTAAGATCCTGGGAGATTTTAAATTTGTTTACAACATTGTAAAAGGATATTTGGAATTGATTTCAAAATGGAAATATTCAGAAATGGTTTTGAAAAGTGATATAGTATTGAACTGTAACAACCCGGAAAATCTGGGCCAGTTTAAAATTTTTATTTTGGCAATTTTAGCGAATTTTGATTATTTAAAATGAATTATTTTAAATAAAACGACGAGAAAATTTATTTTGAATATAAATCGAACGTATATATTATACGCGTCGTCGCTAGAATATAAATATTTATATATAATTATAAAAGGAATAGAAAATGGCGCGGTAGTTCGAAAATTCGATTTCTAATTTCAAATGAATATACAGAATTCAATATAAGTCAGAATTGAACGAAACAAGAAATATTTGAATCTGTATGACTATATCTTTGTAACGAAGTTAACAAATTGAGATTTCATCTTAGGAATGATAAGATATGTCCAGTTTAAAATTAGAAATAGTCGCTGTGGAATTTATATATATTTTTATATATATAAGGCCCTTAAAAATAGACATTTTGCAAATGACCTCGGATTTCGACGAAACCAGTTTTGTTGGGTCCGTGATGTTAAGTTATTGCTAGGTTTCAAATTTCATAATTTTTCGAATCAATATGTAAGCGTGGCAAAAGAAAACGCGTTTGACCGGTTTCAGTTGATTTTAATCGACTGGAAATTGGCCATTTTTCCAATGGTCTCAGAATTCGACGAAACTAGTTTTGTTAGGACCGTATTGTCAATACGAAGCTAGAAAATATTTTTCTGGAATTTTTCTAGTTAGTATGTGGCCCCGGTAATTTGAAATGTACGTTTAAAATTCAATAAAGTGATTTAAATGTAAATTCAACGGAAACTGATTCAAACAGCCGAATTGGCCTACGTGGCATATCCCATTGTGTTCGGAATGGGGGTATTACGCTAGGGACGACAGTCGGCGGGTTCAAATCTGAGTTGAAACGAAAAGTCAACATTAGGGTTTTAAGAGAAAAAATATATAATTATTATATATATATTTACATAACCCCCCCCGTTTCTATTTCATTTCAAAATAAAAAAAAAAAAAAAAAGTGAATTGAAAAAGGGGCGAACGGCGGGGGGGCCAAAGCCGCCGCCGCCGCTGCCACCAGGGCCGCCGCGCCCTGGCGCCGACCCCTCCCAGGAGTCCTCCGACCTCTTCTCCCCCTTTTCCCCTTCGATCCACGCGCAAACCCAAGCCATGCCACCAGACCCAGACACCCACCGCACCCGACGCCACCGCGCCCGGAACCCACCACAGACGCGACCACCCCTACTCTCCTCCTCCTCCACTTAAAATCGATTCCCCTCCCCTGCTGCTCGGCGACGCAAGGCGATTCCCCCTCCCCTGCTGTTCGGCGACGCAAGAAACCCCCCCCTCCGCCGCCTTCGATATTTACAGTAAGTGTTTTTTTTATTTATTTATTTTTATTTTTTTTCAATTCTGATTTTACTAATGTTAAAAACTGTTTTGATTTTACTAATGTTAAAAACTGTTTTGATTTTACTAATGTTAAAAACTGAATTTTATTTAGGTTAAAGACTGAATTTTATTTAGATGTAAAAACTGATTTTTATTTTAGATATAAATACTGAAATTTTATAAAGAATAAAAACTGAAATTTTTAGAAAAGATAATAAAAAGTTAAAACTGATTTTAAATAAAAAGTTAAAACTGATTTTAAATAAAAAGATAAAACTGATTTTATTTTTCAGTTTGGGAAAACTGATCTTTAAAAGATATAAAAACTGATTTCTTTAAGAAGTCAAAAGTAAAAATCATATTTTTATATTTTTAAAGCAATAAAAAAATTCGATTTTTATATATTGAATAGCGAACTAAAAATAGAATTTTTATATATTGAACTTCGATAGAAAAATAGAATTTTTATATATTGAACTTCGATAGAAAAATAGAATTTTTATATATTGAACTTCGATAGAAAAATAGAATTTTTATATATTGAACTTCGATAGAAAAATAGAATTTTTATATATTGAACTTCGATAGAAAAATAGAATTTTTATATATTGAACTTCGATAGAATAATAGCATTTTTATATATTGAACATCGAAGTAAAAATTCGATTTTTATATATTGAACTTTGAAGTAAAAGTTCGATTTTTATATATGGAACTTTGAAGTAAAAATTCGATTTTTATATATTAAACTTGGAAATAAAAATTCGATTTTTATATTGAACTTCGAAAGAAAAATATAGTTTTTATATTGAACTTCGAAAGAAAAATATAGTTTTTATGTTTTGAACTTCGAAAGAAAAATATAGTTTTTATGTTTTGAACTTCGAAAGAAAAATATAGTTTTTATGTTTTGAACTTCGAAAGAAAAATATAGTTTTTATGTTTTGAACTTCGAAAGAAAAATATAGTTTTTATGTTTTGAACTTCGAAAGAAAATATGATTTTTATATATTGAATAACATAGTAAAAATTCGATTTTTATGAATATTGAATAGCGAAGTAAAAATGTGATTTTTACGTATGTAGTGAAAGCAGCAACGAAGGTGACAAAAAGGCGAAACGACGAAGACTTCTGCAAAAGAAGAGCCGTGGAGCTAGGATAGCTATAGGTGAGAATTTCTCACCTTTCAATTTCTTTTCTAATTATATATATATACTAGGATGCAGACGGTGCTTAGTAGCACCCGACACAATCGTCCACAGACCATGGACTTGTTTGTTTGGTTGCATAGATTAGTTGAATTATTTGTTTGAATTGAATTGTTTGGTGAGATGAAATTTATTTGATTGATGTGTGAATGGCGTGGGCCTTCACTAGACCGGGGATAAGGCTAGGCCTTGTCCCGTTTCTAGTATCGTGCCGTTATGCCGCCGAAATTTTCTAAAATAAGTTAGAAAAATAAAAATAGCATTTTATTTAACGAAT
The DNA here is from genome assembly GCA_030737875.1 of Allium sativum. NCBI lineage: Eukaryota > Viridiplantae > Streptophyta > Magnoliopsida > Asparagales > Amaryllidaceae > Allium > Allium sativum. The sequence goes on from CM060924.1 coordinate 875,680,703, forward strand.
GAACTGAATAGAAATTCATAGGTTGAAATAAAATGTTTTATCGTTAAAAATATAATTTTTAACGTGAATGTGAATAAATAAAATATTCATTTGCAAACCAGATGGTTTGTTTATGTACACTTATTTGAAGGACATTGATTGGGTCGATAAATTTTACACATCGCCCAACTGCACAAATAAAATCTGTGTTTGATTGTTTGAAACCCTACACGGGTGTTGGGATGATATTTGACGTACACTAATCCCGATTGTTTAGTTGTGTGTCGATCGATTGATTGACAGACTGTTATAAGCGTTGAATATTTATATTTGATGCTTATACAGTGTAGAATGCACTTTGGATGATGGTTGATTATTCATCGTTGTTGATATATGCATGTGTTGTAGAAAATCCATATAATTAACATTATATGGTAATTGATTGGGCCTCATTCCAGTATTTGAAAAAGAAATATTTGAAAAAGAAATATTTGAAATAGAATATTTGAAAATAAAGGAATATATGAAGCCGTGTTGATTAGATTGACGCCATTTTGACGTGAACGATATTTATATCGATTTTAAACGATTTCGAAATGAATTGAATTGAAAACGATTTCGAAATGAATTGAATTGAAAACGATTTCGAAATGAACTGAATTGAAAACGATTTCGAAATGAATTGAATTGAAAACGATTTCGAAATGAATTGAATTGAAAACGATTTCGAAATGAATTGAATTGAAAACGATTTCGAAGTGAATTGAATTGAAAACGATTTCGAAGTGAATTGAATTGAAAACGATTTCGAAATGAATTGAATTGAAAACGATTTCGAAATGAATTGAATTGAAAACGATTTCGAAATGAATTGAATTGAAATGAATTCAAATTGAATTGAAATTTGAATTGAATAGAAATGAATTTTGAAACGAATTTATAAAGAAGAATTCAATTTTGCTTTGAATTGAAATGGAAGTTGAAATAGGTTTTGAAACGATTTTAAAACTATTTATATAATTCGTTTTGAATAGAAATCGACGATATATATATTATATATATAATATATATAATATAATGGCCTGAATAGAACGCGCCGCGCCGCGGCAGTTCGCGAATTTCGACCATTTATTTCAAACGGACATTACGGGAGATCCGACCGTCGGATTCTCCTAAAACCGGAACCGTTGGGTTCGTATCGAAAAGAGCTTTCTAAAGAAGGTTAGAAATTTGAAATCTAACGGTTGGATTTGGAGATATGTCCAAATCAAATTCGAAAAAGGTCGCTATAAGTGCAGTTCGATGGCCATTGATGGAAATCGACTGTACGGGCCTTGATAAAATTATTAAAAATAGTAATAATTCGTGTAAAATCATAAGAAATGGTTTGTGAAGATTTGGGATGAAAAACTCCCTATTTGAAAAGATAAAAATAGATTTTTATCGAAATGAACTAGTTTTGAACTAGAATTATAATTCTATTTATTTTTAAATAAATAAATTGAATTTGAAATGGTTTTGAAAATAACCAAAATTTCCAATGATTGCATTGGAGTGGATTTGAATCGAAATTGTCTTCGGAATATTTCGATGTTGGAATTCGTGATATTACAGGTGTTGTTATGGAAATTTGAAAGATATATATTAGTATCGTTATTTCAAATACGACATTTGTTAGTCGTAGAATTCGATATTGAATATAAGCCGATATATTTTCTATTCAGAGCCTTGTATTGAATATCGAATGTGATTTGGGTTTGTCGTGAATGGTGTCTTCACTAACACTGTTCTTGAACCCAGTTGAGAAAAGATTAAATCTTTTTATTTAGATTTAATGAAGTGTACCAATTAAATGATATTTAATTGGAATTGAATTGGTATTGATTTTTGGGTTTATCGTGAACAGTGTTTTAAATAACACTTGTTCTTTAACCCGATAATTAATGGAATGTGATTTTGGGTTTATCGTGAATCGTGTTTTAAATGACACTGATTCTTTAACCCAGATAATGATTAAAACTAAGTGGAGTTTTAATGAATCTTTAATTAGATTGAAAAGATCGAGAATGGAGTATCACCAGTTTTGCTCCAGGCGATAGTTAAATCTTTAATTAGATTTGAACGTGAAATTTAGAAACTAACTGTCGGTTAGCTAAGTAGAATGGTTTTCTGGATATTGATCTGATGTTGGTTTCGGCCTTCGGGGTTAATATTTGGGGAATTATTCTCTTGATTAATTTACGGTTAATGACTAATGAGTTGGAATGAGGCGTATGTTGTGTTTGTGTAACACTTTTATAATATATACGCGAGTTATTCGGAAAGACCGGGTTTATCCCATTCTGAATAACTGATACGACGATAAGTCGAAGATGAAGACGATGGTCGAAGACCGGAAGTCTTCACGTCGTTTGGGGGATAACTGATGATCTTGATTGGGCTGTACACCCAAGAAGATGGAAACAGTTAGTGATCGTCCAGACGTACTGGGAGATCGATGGATATGCGGGGTACTAGGTGCCTCCGGTTTCGTTCAGACCCAGAACGGACTTGTAAATGGACTGTGTGTCTGACATCGGATTTCATTCTGTGTGACTGATATCGGTTGCATAGGATGGTTTGCCTGTGTGGCATGCTAAGATGCAAATGATCAAGGCTTCTGTTGAAAAGCAAAGTCTTGTGGTGATGATCAAAGCACGGCCTTTGTGGCGTAGCTTTGTGTAACGTTTACCTCGCGTGTTTCACACCCGGTATGAACCAAAAACGGGAGACGGACCTCAGGGAGGACTTGCGTTTCTTTCTAGCTAGAAGTGGCGTCAGTGGTTTTACACGCCCTGACGAGTTTGACTTATGTTGTTGTTGCTGTTGCGAGGCGCCTCGGATTGATCGGTCGTTCTCGAACCGATGGAGTCATTCGTTGGCTCATTTACGCCCCATAGGGCGGAGAGACGTATTGTTCAGGCACTATAATCCACTCCGTGTGGACCGGCCCTGACGATCCAAGGGGCAGTTGCGGCTGTTCCGGAGACATGGGCTAGATTGTCTCGAATCGGTTGAGGATCTTGCCCCTAGCCTCGGTTCATAGACGGAAATCCAATTTCCAAATACGTGACTTTGCGGTTTTATTTGTAAACCTATATATGGTGACATAGTGGCATGGGACGCTCATGTCGCCTATGATTGATACTTATGATTTGAAGTTGTTTTATACATTATGCACTTATAATAGTATCAAATGATTTGTTTTAAACGTATCAAGCATTCTTTGGCTGTTATAAGGGAAAACCCTATCCCCCGGCTTGCGTTGCATTGTGTGATAGGACCTGGGTCTTATAACAGCTTCATTTTTCCTTATTTAGCATTGCGCTGTTTGTTTTATGCACTGGTATTCTTGGGAGGAAACCCGTTCCGCGTTAGCGGCGTGGTCCCTTGATTTACCTAATGTTTTAAAATAAAGATTAACTGTTTTAGTTCTCACACCAGTCACATGACTGACCTGGAGTTTATTGTTTTAACCTAAACTCTGGGTGCCCTTATTTTGACACGGGCAGCTAGTAGTTTCGGTTTTGCAGATTTATATTCACAGGATCCTGGTTTACAGCTGGAACGATATCCGGAAAGCTTTGTATCCGTATATCTACTTCTAGTTGTGTATTGTATTATTTTCCGCTGCGATGTATTTAAATGTAATTTAAATCTCTGATATTTCTGTGTAATATTCATTTATACTCTGTATATTCTTGTATTCTGATGCACTGTTGTAATATATAGTGAAATGTTCTTCTGTATGCGTCCTGTTGTGGCTTGTTCTCGAACTATCCGTCGCTTTCCTTTACGGGGAAGTTACGGGTCTTTACAGTTGGTATCAGAGCTTTGGTTTACAAAGCTAGAGAACAAGACACATTAGAAACATACGAAAGAATTCATCAGATATTGGATTAGTAATATCCAATTAGAATGACTCGTTAGAGATGGGATCAGTAGTATCCTAGAACGAGTGTGAAGAGTATATTTTTAAAATGAAAACAAATTTTGTTTTGAAAATTTAAATCAATTATTCGTAGTTGATTATTTATTTATATTGATGTGGACAATCCAGTATATGTAGATTTTGCGTATACGTCTGATCCGCGTGTATTCAAAGTTTTAATATATTAGATTGATATAGAATCACATTCTAGACGCCCGGAGATGGTTCTGATGATTGATCGATCATCATCCGAACTTATGTTCGTGTTTCGAAGGTGTGATTTTCTATATATTTCCATTAGACTGGTGTGAGAACCAAAATTAGATAGGGCCTATTGTTGTGATTTGGTATCAAAAACATGATTTTTGTATATATATCAAAATTATGAATTTGAAACTCTAATTCACTAATTGATTGATGGTTGTGTTGTTTGTTTAGTTGTTTGATAATTTTGAACCAATATGCCTAATTTGATCGAATATTGAACTATATTGAAAATTGGTCGCATTTGCTTGCATATATGTACTTACCTTGAACAGGTCATAGCAAGGAGGCTAGAGCCAGAGAATAAAATTTGTTTGCCCGACAAATAGGTACATGTTTACTACATAATTTCCTGTTTTGTTTGGGTGATGATGATTTTGTGAGCCTATTGGCTAGCCGCTTGGCTTTTTCTTTTTCTTTTTGAGATCTGAAGGACCGGGGAAGCTATTTGAAATTCCCCGATGCTCCCATTGCAGGGGAGGTTATGGCGAAATTTTTCAAAAATTTAGGGTGTTAGCCAAATTTTTGAAAATTTGAAAATTCTCAGAAACTAAAGAGTTGGAGAATGGAAGCCAAATCGAGCGTAGTGTTGAATAATCAAACCACTTTCGACTTTGTTCCTTTTCGAGGACGAAAAGTTTTAAGTGGGGGAGATTGTAACAACCCGGAAAATCTGGGCCAGTTTAAAATTTTTATTTTGGCAATTTTAGCGAATTTTGATTATTTAAAATGAATTATTTTAAATAAAACGACGAGAAAATTTATTTTGAATATAAATCGAACGTATATATTATACGCGTCGTCGCTAGAATATAAATATTTATATATAATTATAAAAGGAATAGAAAATGGCGCGGTAGTTCGAAAATTCGATTTCTAATTTCAAATGAATATACAGAATTCAATATAAGTCAGAATTGAACGAAACAAGAAATATTTGAATCTGTATGACTATATCTTTGTAACGAAGTTAACAAATTGAGATTTCATCTTAGGAATGATAAGATATGTCCAGTTTAAAATTAGAAATAGTCGCTGTGGAATTTATATATATTTTTATATATATAAGGCCCTTAAAAATAGACATTTTGCAAATGACCTCGGATTTCGACGAAACCAGTTTTGTTGGGTCCGTGATGTTAAGTTATTGCTAGGTTTCAAATTTCATAATTTTTCGAATCAATATGTAAGCGTGGCAAAAGAAAACGCGTTTGACCGGTTTCAGTTGATTTTAATCGACTGGAAATTGGCCATTTTTCCAATGGTCTCAGAATTCGACGAAACTAGTTTTGTTAGGACCGTATTGTCAATACGAAGCTAGAAAATATTTTTCTGGAATTTTTCTAGTTAGTATGTGGCCCCGGTAATTTGAAATGTACGTTTAAAATTCAATAAAGTGATTTAAATGTAAATTCAACGGAAACTGATTCAAACAGCCGAATTGGCCTACGTGGCATATCCCATTGTGTTCGGAATGGGGGTATTACGCTAGGGACGACAGTCGGCGGGTTCAAATCTGAGTTGAAACGAAAAGTCAACATTAGGGTTTTAAGAGAAAAAAATATATAATTATTATATATATATTTACATAACCCCCCCCGTTTCTATTTCATTTCAAAATAAAAAAAAAAAAAAAAAGTGAATTGAAAAAGGGGCGAACGGCGGGGGGGCCAAAGCCGCCGCCGCCGCTGCCACCAGGGCCGCCGCGCCCTGGCGCCGACCCCTCCCAGGAGTCCTCCGACCTCTTCTCCCCCTTTTCCCCTTCGATCCACGCGCAAACCCAAGCCATGCCACCAGACCCAGACACCCACCGCACCCGACGCCACCGCGCCCGGAACCCACCACAGACGCGACCACCCCTACTCTCCTCCTCCTCCACTTAAAATCGATTCCCCTCCCCTGCTGCTCGGCGACGCAAGGCGATTCCCCCTCCCCTGTTGTTCGGCGACGCAAGAAACCCCCCCCCTCCGCCGCCTTCGATATTTACAGTAAGTGTTTTTTTTATTTATTTATTTTTATTTTTTTTCAATTCTGATTTTACTAATGTTAAAAACTGTTTTGATTTTACTAATGTTAAAAACTGTTTTGATTTTACTAATGTTAAAAACTGAATTTTATTTAGGTTAAAGACTGAATTTTATTTAGATGTAAAAACTGATTTTTATTTTAGATATAAATACTGAAATTTTATAAAGAATAAAAACTGAAATTTTTAGAAAAGATAATAAAAAGTTAAAACTGATTTTAAATAAAAAGTTAAAACTGATTTTAAATAAAAAGATAAAACTGATTTTATTTTTCAGTTTGGGAAAACTGATCTTTAAAAGATATAAAAACTGATTTCTTTAAGAAGTCAAAAGTAAAAATCATATTTTTATATTTTTAAAGCAATAAAAAAATTCGATTTTTATATATTGAATAGCGAACTAAAAATAGAATTTTTATATATTGAACTTCGATAGAAAAATAGAATTTTTATATATTGAACTTCGATAGAAAAATAGAATTTTTATATATTGAACTTCGATAGAAAAATAGAATTTTTATATATTGAACTTCGATAGAAAAATAGAATTTTTATATATTGAACTTCGATAGAAAAATAGAATTTTTATATATTGAACTTCGATAGAATAATAGCATTTTTATATATTGAACATCGAAGTAAAAATTCGATTTTTATATATTGAACTTTGAAGTAAAAGTTCGATTTTTATATATGGAACTTTGAAGTAAAAATTCGATTTTTATATATTAAACTTGGAAATAAAAATTCGATTTTTATATTGAACTTCGAAAGAAAAATATAGTTTTTATATTGAACTTCGAAAGAAAAATATAGTTTTTATGTTTTGAACTTCGAAAGAAAAATATAGTTTTTATGTTTTGAACTTCGAAAGAAAAATATAGTTTTTATGTTTTGAACTTCGAAAGAAAAATATAGTTTTTATGTTTTGAACTTCGAAAGAAAAATATAGTTTTTATGTTTTGAACTTCGAAAGAAAATATGATTTTTATATATTGAATAACATAGTAAAAATTCGATTTTTATGAATATTGAATAGCGAAGTAAAAATGTGATTTTTACGTATGTAGTGAAAGCAGCAACGAAGGTGACAAAAAGGCGAAACGACGAAGACTTCTGCAAAAGAAGAGCCGTGGAGCTAGGATAGCTATAGGTGAGAATTTCTCACCTTTCAATTTCTTTTCTAATTATATATATATACTAGGATGCAGACGGTGCTTAGTAGCACCCGACACAATCGTCCACAGACCATGGACTTGTTTGTTTGGTTGCATAGATTAGTTGAATTATTTGTTTGAATTGAATTGTTTGGTGAGATGAAATTTATTTGATTGATGTGTGAATGGCGTGGGCCTTCACTAGACCGGGGATAAGGCTAGGCCTTGTCCCGTTTCTAGTATCGTGCCGTTATGCCGCCGAAATTTTCTAAAATAAGTTAGAAAAATAAAAATAGCATTTTATTTAACGAATGAACTGAATAGAAATTCATAGGTTGAAATAAAATGTTTTATCGTTAAAAATATAATTTTTAACGTGAATGTGAATAAATAAAATATTCATTTGCAAACCAGATGGTTTGTTTATGTACACTTATTTGAAGGACATTGATTGGGTCGATAAATTTTACACATCGCCCAACTGCACAAATAAAATCTGTGTTTGATTGTTTGAAACCCTACACGGGTGTTGGGATGATATTTGACGTACACTAATCCCGATTGTTTAGTTGTGTGTCGATCGATTGATTGACAGACTGTTATAAGCGTTGAATATTTATATTTGATGCTTATACAGTGTAGAATGCACTTTGGATGATGGTTGATTATTCATCGTTGTTGATATATGCATGTGTTGTAGAAAATCCATATAATTAACATTATATGGTAATTGATTGGGCCTCATTCCAGTATTTGAAAAAGAAATATTTGAAAAAGAAATATTTGAAATAGAATATTTGAAAATAAAGGAATATATGAAGCCGTGTTGATTAGATTGACGCCATTTTGACGTGAACGATATTTATATCGATTTTAAACGATTTCGAAATGAATTGAATTGAAAACGATTTCGAAATGAATTGAATTGAAAACGATTTCGAAATGAACTGAATTGAAAACGATTTCGAAATGAATTGAATTGAAAACGATTTCGAAATGAATTGAATTGAAAACGATTTCGAAATGAATTGAATTGAAAACGATTTCGAAGTGAATTGAATTGAAAACGATTTCGAAGTGAATTGAATTGAAAACGATTTCGAAATGAATTGAATTGAAAACGATTTCGAAATGAATTGAATTGAAAACGATTTCGAAATGAATTGAATTGAAATGAATTCAAATTGAATTGAAATTTGAATTGAATAGAAATGAATTTTGAAACGAATTTATAAAGAAGAATTCAATTTTGCTTTGAATTGAAATGGAAGTTGAAATAGGTTTTGAAACGATTTTAAAACTATTTATATAATTCGTTTTGAATAGAAATCGACGATATATATATTATATATATAATATATATAATATAATGGCCTGAATAGAACGCGCCGCGCCGCGGCAGTTCGCGAATTTCGACCATTTATTTCAAACGGACATTACGGGAGATCCGACCGTCGGATTCTCCTAAAACCGGAACCGTTGGGTTCGTATCGAAAAGAGCTTTCTAAAGAAGGTTAGAAATTTGAAATCTAACGGTTGGATTTGGAGATATGTCCAAATCAAATTCGAAAAAGGTCGCTATAAGTGCAGTTCGATGGCCATTGATGGAAATCGACTGTACGGGCCTTGATAAAATTATTAAAAATAGTAATAATTCGTGTAAAATCATAAGAAATGGTTTGTGAAGATTTGGGATGAAAAACTCCCTATTTGAAAAGATAAAAATAGATTTTTATCGAAATGAACTAGTTTTGAACTAGAATTATAATTCTATTTATTTTTAAATAAATAAATTGAATTTGAAATGGTTTTGAAAATAACCAAAATTTCCAATGATTGCATTGGAGTGGATTTGAATCGAAATTGTCTTCGGAATATTTCGATGTTGGAATTCGTGATATTACAGGTGTTGTTATGGAAATTTGAAAGATATATATTAGTATCGTTATTTCAAATACGACATTTGTTAGTCGTAGAATTCGATATTGAATATAAGCCGATATATTTTCTATTCAGAGCCTTGTATTGAATATCGAATGTGATTTGGGTTTGTCGTGAATGGTGTCTTCACTAACACTGTTCTTGAACCCAGTTGAGAAAAGATTAAATCTTTTTATTTAGATTTAATGAAGTGTACCAATTAAATGATATTTAATTGGAATTGAATTGGTATTGATTTTTGGGTTTATCGTGAACAGTGTTTTAAATAACACTTGTTCTTTAACCCGATAATTAATGGAATGTGATTTTGGGTTTATCGTGAATCGTGTTTTAAATGACACTGATTCTTTAACCCAGATAATGATTAAAACTAAGTGGAGTTTTAATGAATCTTTAATTAGATTGAAAAGATCGAGAATGGAGTATCACCAGTTTTGCTCCAGGCGATAGTTAAATCTTTAATTAGATTTGAACGTGAAATTTAGAAACTAACTGTCGGTTAGCTAAGTAGAATGGTTTTCTGGATATTGATCTGATGTTGGTTTCGGCCTTCGGGGTTAATATTTGGGGAATTATTCTCTTGATTAATTTACGGTTAATGACTAATGAGTTGGAATGAGGCGTATGTTGTGTTTGTGTAACACTTTTATAATATATACGCGAGTTATTCGGAAAGACCGGGTTTATCCCATTCTGAATAACTGATACGACGATAAGTCGAAGATGAAGACGATGGTCGAAGACCGGAAGTCTTCACGTCGTTTGGGGGATAACTGATGATCTTGATTGGGCTGTACACCCAAGAAGATGGAAACAGTTAGTGATCGTCCAGACGTACTGGGAGATCGATGGATATGCGGGGTACTAGGTGCCTCCGGTTTCGTTCAGACCCAGAACGGACTTGTAAATGGACTGTGTGTCTGACATCGGATTTCATTCTGTGTGACTGATATCGGTTGCATAGGATGGTTTGCCTGTGTGGCATGCTAAGATGCAAATGATCAAGGCTTCTGTTGAAAAGCAAAGTCTTGTGGTGATGATCAAAGCACGGCCTTTGTGGCGTAGCTTTGTGTAACGTTTACCTCGCGTGTTTCACACCCGGTATGAACCAAAAACGGGAGACGGACCTCAGGGAGGACTTGCGTTTCTTTCTAGCTAGAAGTGGCGTCAGTGGTTTTACACGCCCTGACGAGTTTGACTTATGTTGTTGTTGCTGTTGCGAGGCGCCTCGGATTGATCGGTCGTTCTCGAACCGATGGAGTCATTCGTTGGCTCATTTACGCCCCATAGGGCGGAGAGACGTATTGTTCAGGCACTATAATCCACTCCGTGTGGACCGGCCCTGACGATCCAAGGGGCAGTTGCGGCTGTTCCGGAGACATGGGCTAGATTGTCTCGAATCGGTTGAGGATCTTGCCCCTAGCCTCGGTTCATAGACGGAAATCCAATTTCCAAATACGTGACTTTGCGGTTTTATTTGTAAACCTATATATGGTGACATAGTGGCATGGGACGCTCATGTCGCCTATGATTGATACTTATGATTTGAAGTTGTTTTATACATTATGCACTTATAATAGTATCAAATGATTTGTTTTAAACGTATCAAGCATTCTTTGGCTGTTATAAGGGAAAACCCTATCCCCCGGCTTGCGTTGCATTGTGTGATAGGACCTGGGTCTTATAACAGCTTCATTTTTCCTTATTTAGCATTGCGCTGTTTGTTTTATGCACTGGTATTCTTGGGAGGAAACCCGTTCCGCGTTAGCGGCGTGGTCCCTTGATTTACCTAATGTTTTAAAATAAAGATTAACTGTTTTAGTTCTCACACCAGTCACATGACTGACCTGGAGTTTATTGTTTTAACCTAAACTCTGGGTGCCCTTATTTTGACACGGGCAGCTAGTAGTTTCGGTTTTGCAGATTTATATTCACAGGATCCTGGTTTACAGCTGGAACGATATCCGGAAAGCTTTGTATCCGTATATCTACTTCTAGTTGTGTATTGTATTATTTTCCGCTGCGATGTATTTAAATGTAATTTAAATCTCTGATATTTCTGTGTAATATTCATTTATACTCTGTATATTCTTGTATTCTGATGCACTGTTGTAATATATAGTGAAATGTTCTTCTGTATGCGTCCTGTTGTGGCTTGTTCTCGAACTATCCGTCGCTTTCCTTTACGGGGAAGTTACGGGTCTTTACATGAACTCACTTTGATAACTGGGAAATAACCCTGATGATGAATCGCGACATCATCAGTGTTCATTTTTGAGCTGCTAAGTGACGGATTACTACCAAAGAAATTGTTTTTGAATTGTTTTGAGAAAAACAAATTGTTTTGATATTCCAAATTGAATATTTTGATTTTTGGAAAAGGTTAAGCTGTTTAAAAACTCCCAGAAAAAGGTTGTTTGAATTTAAACAAATTAAAGTAAAATTTGTAAAATCCAATAAAATTGGGATTGAATTAAAAGCCAGTAAGTGAAAATCATTTGAAATAGATTAGTGTCAAGTAGAATTAGACTTGATTAGAGAAAATCTGGAATTATATTGGACTGGTGAGTTATGGATTTGAAATCAAGAATAGTGCTTGAGTTGAAATGAAATTCGACTTAGGTATAAGCGAATGGTTGTGTTAAAGATAAATTGATTTGGGATCAAGTTGGAATTGCATTGGTATATGTTGAAGTGATGACAGGTGAAGTGATAGAGTTGATATGCCCGACAAAAAGGTACAAGTTTATATTTGACATAAGCATGAGATTTATGAGCCGAATTGGCAAGCCGCTTGGCTGTCTAATTTTCTTTTTGGTTGGAGATGGCCTAGAGAGGCGAGTTGGAGTTTTACCGATAGGGCTGTACAAAGGAGGTTATGGCGAAATTTTCCAAAAATTTAAAGTGTTAGAAAATTTTCAGAATTTTTGAAAATTTTAGTTAGTCGGAATGAATAGATATTTTTGTCGATATTAATTGGTTCAGTTGAAATCAAAAATAAAGGGTAAACAAATCTTAGGAATTTCAATAGATAGGGCGTCCTCTACCTTTTAGCAATTTCGAGGATGAAATTATTGTAAGTGGGAAAGATTGTAATGACCCACATTGGCAGAGGTATTATAATTAAATTATTTAATTATTTAAATGGTGATTTAAAAGGATTTAATGGTCGTTGAATAAAATAATGGTAAATGTTTAATTAAAATAATAATTAAATAATATATTAATTCTGAAATAACCAGAATTGGCTGAAATGACGATATGGTGTGAACCGGATCATCTGTGATATTTAAATCAGCTTGGAATTTGATTTAAATAACGAATATATGAACATAGAGTTATAATATAATTAAAATAGAGCTCGAAATGGCACGGCAGTTCGCTATTTGGCGATTCGAACTTCAACTGAGTATACAGGGTTCGTTTTAAATCGGATTTCTGTGAAACAAGAAACGTGTGGAGCTGGTAGAGTATATCATTCTTGTGGAAGAGAAAAATTGGGATTTCATCGTGTAGATTTTGAGATATGTCCAAATCAAATTTTAGAAAAGTCGCTGTGGAATTCCTTTATATTTTATAAAGGAATTATTTATATTTTAAAAAGGAATTTCAATATAAATCGAATATCGAATTGACCCAGAAGTGAATATCAAGTTAGAAATTCATATAGGAATATTCTGGAGCTGTATGGTATTCCACTGTGAATATAGACGATAATATTTATTTTTAAATATTAAATTCAATTATATTTAAATATATTTAAAAATATTTAAATAGGCTATTTAGGGCTTTAAAAATAGCCACTTTTGCAAACGAAGTCGGAATTCGACGAAACTAATTTTGTTGGATCCGCAATGTCAAATATTTGTTAGATTCCCAGTTTCGTGATTTTTAGAGTCACTGTGTGGCCGTATGGATTTTTAGAGTGAAAAACAGTCAGTGTTTTGACGGTTAAAAATACGCTGTGTGAGCATATGAAGTCGGAATTCGACGAAACCAGTTTCGTTGGGACTGTAATGTCGAACGAAAGGTGCATGTCAAATTTCGCGATTTTTGGATGTCATATATAGTCGTAGGGATTTTTAAGGGCTGAAAGCGAGTATAAAATCATTAAAATAAAATATAAAAACCAAATTTAAAAATATCCCACCATTTTTCTATGATCAAGAACAACCCACGCAGCCTGTATTCTCAACCACAAACTTCACCAACCAAAATCAGCCTATATAAACCCATTCAACAGAACGCAGCAAGAAAAAACTCAGAAGAAAAATGTAAATCAATTCAAAAGTAAATCTATAAATTATAAAACTTATACATATGGGTTCCTGGAAGAATTCTCTTCGATTCGGTACCCTACTTGAGTCACGCGATTCATGTTTGTGGGGATCGACGTGGTACAGTGGTTGGGTTTATTTCTAGGGTTGGAGTTCGATCGAAATAGAAGTAGTTTCACCTCGAGTTGATAATGAATCCGAGTTTGTGGTGCTGAGGAGGTGCAGTTGTGCGAATTCGAGGAGATTTCGCTCTGAAAAATGTCGATCGATTTATGCTCCTGTGCGTGAAGAGGTTGCTGTTGACGCAAGCCTTTTAGGTGAGCTCGAGCGTAGGGACAGGGTGGCATGATGATGGAGATTGAGATGAGAAGCTCGTTGGTGATACTTTGGTGTGATTCGATGGAGTGGTTGTGGAGAAAGGATGGAAGAACGGAGCGGTCATGGCTTTTGAATGAGAGTGGATCTGTTGTTTGGGGAAGAAGGCACAGAGGGTGGGTCGGGTTCAAATAGAAGGGAAATGGGCCGGTGTTATAAAGGGGTGAGGCCCAATGAGTTAAACTTTAAGTTTTATTTATTTAAAATAGTACGTTGACTTCTAAATTGTGTATCTCGTTCATACATTATCAGATTGACGAACCGTAAGTTGCGTTGGGATCGTAGGGACGAGGGCTATGCCATGAGACTGACTGGAAGTCCATCGGAGCTCGTTACACTTTATGGTGAAATAAATTGTCCGTCTAAATCAAATCGAACGACAATTATCGTTAATTAACGATGATAGCCCAATGTGAGTAAATCTCACTAACTCTAAATAGTTTATAAATTCATGTTGTATTTTTAGAACAGTTAAAAATTGTCTGATTTACTGTGTGTTGACTGTTTGATTGAACTGCTAGTCAGTTAGTTGAGTTTCTATATTGATTCTATTTAACAGAATATATTATATAGAACTGAAAGTGATGTTATCTATATTGCTTAATATCTGTGATGCAGGGAAACAGGTTGGAGGAATTCAACTGGATTCCTCAACAGTTATTTTATTGTTTTTCATCTATTGAAAATATATGATGTGATATAATCTTTTGTTGATTTTGTATGTTTGGACGATATTTATCGTTGTTATATGGTATGTTAAATACCATAAGAAATACTGGATATGGAAAAGGGATTTTCAAAGTATATTTTGAAAATAATTTATTTATATAAAATCAATGGATTTTATATTATAAAAGAAAAAGGATTTTAAATAAAGGAATTATATTTGTAAATCAAATATAAGGGAATTATATTTGTAAATCAAATATAAGGGAAAGAATGTGTTAAACAGATATAGAGGGAATATTTGTAAAACAAATATAAAAGGAAATATTTGTCAAACAAATAAGAAAAGAAATATTTGTAAACCATTAACAAATAAAATAGAATTATAAAGGAAACATTTGTAGAACATTTACAAATAGATTAAAAGGGATTATTTATTTATTTAGGGTACAAATAAAGTTAAATGATTTATTTATATAGGGAATAAATAGAATAAAGGAGATATTTATTTGTTAAATAAATAGGATTATAAAGGAAATATTTATTTAGAAAATAAATACGATATTTTAAAAGGAATTAGAGTTAAAAACGAATAAGAGTTAATCAAATAGAGTTAAGTAAAATTAGAAACTGACTGGAGATTAGTAAGTTGAATAGTTTTCGGAGTATCGATCTGATGTTGGTTTCGGCCTTCGGGGTTTATACTTGGGAAGTTGTTCTCTTATTAGTTTACAGTTAGAGTCTGATAGTTGTGGAATGGTAGTGATTGATGATTGATCGATGTTATTTCCAATTGGAAATAATATCGTTGTTTGCACACTTGTTTTCTTTGATAGTTAACTCATAGATTATCGAAGTTTTTGACCATTTAACGTTGTTAATATGGAGAGACCGGTCGGATTATTATCTGAAGAACCACTCTGTATTGGCATAAGCATTGTGAATCATATATGCCAAAGATAATTGAAGATGGATGCACTGAATAGTGCCTTCGGTTTGTCCAGTCCCAGGACAACTTGTATGGACGAAGGTCTGACAGAGTATATCTGGTAGATCACGTAAGTTGATCGTTTCAAACGTATTTACATTGGTGGCGGAGGAATTTGTTTCTCTTAGCTTATACCCGTGGTATTTTTGGATAAGTCAATTTGTGATTTGGCGGGTATGACGATGTGACATTTCTAAGTGAATGAAGATGTGGCGTGTAAAAGATAAGCGTAGCTTCTAGCCTGACATCTGGTAAATGACAGAAATCGGGCAGGCAGCAATGGCTAAGTCGGTCGCACCGAAGTAGGGTGTATAATCACCTATCTAGAGAATATTCATTTGCTTCTTTAATCTATCAATGTTGTCCCATATATATATACGGGAACGGTTGCTGATCCCAACAGTTGGTGATGTACATTCGATACACTCAAGCGAAATGAGTGGTCGGTCATGTGTGGCTGAGTTGCAAGATGTTCTTGTTGAACTCCTGTGTATTGTTCCTAGAGTACACTGATCGGAAGATCTTGTCATAGTTGGAAATCCATTACCCAATAAGTGCTTGCGATTTTGATTGTATATTATTTATGTAGAACGTGAGATGAAAGCGTTTCTGCTAGATTGATATCTATTTTTGTTTAGACATTATTATAATATCAGAATGATATTGCTTGTCAAAGATGTTGGATTCTCATAAGGGAAAACCCGTTCCGTATTCACGGCGTGGTCTTATGAGATATCATATACCTATATAACTGTTTTACTCATACCAGTCCCATGACTGACCCGGAGTTTATTCTGTTGTTTTCCCTAATCTCTTGGGTGCCCAATTTTGTACGGGCAGTCAAGTAGTCAGGATTTACAGATATATCTGAAGAGCTGGAGCAGGAGGCTTTAGGATCATATAGTTATAGTTTATTTCCGCTGTGTTGTAAGTGGTGTACTTTGATAATGATGTATATTCTAATACAGATGTATATTTCAAGTTATGTTATATATATTATATGTTATTCGTTCCGCTGTGAGGTTCGTGTTACTCTGATGTTGTGTTCTTCTTCTTCTGTTCTAAGTTTCTATCTTATCTTTCCTCACACTCTATCTTCTTTCTATTAATTTCTTGAATTTCCAGTGCAATTTGGAGTTGGACTTGTGTTATTTGGTCAGCTCAAATTGGTCCGGATTTTCGGTCATTACAGTTGGAATCGAACTAATTAAAAACATCGTGGTCGTTATCTGTGTTGAGGAAGAAAGGTTAAAATCCTTTTTAATATTTTATTAATTTAATTTAAAAAATATTATCAATCTTATTTAAATTATAACTCACTCATACTGAATCAGAATTAAACGATTTCTGAAGTGTTGTGATCGTGGAACTGAGATCTACGCTACTGTCCTGACTAGAGCCAATTCTGAACAGATCAAAATTTTGGACAAATCCCATCCTGAATTGAAACGACTGTGAGATTACTGATTTTAAATAATTTAATTATTTTCTCGCTATTTAAATAGTTGTATGTATGTTAACGATTTAGATCTGCGATGTTATGAAACTCAGAATTGTTGATTTGTTGTTTTGTGGTGTATTGAGATGTTCATGATTGATCAGATACGATTAAATTTCTTCCTTTTTGTTGAATCTCTAGTTGCAGTTAAATACAGTTCTAAAATAAAATCATATTTTATCTTAGATCCATCCATTAATATTGTTGTGATTTATTCATAAAAATATAGTTTTTATTGAATAACATAAACATAGAGTTAATTTAAAATAAAGAATTCATCTTTATTTCGATTATGATCATAGAATTAAAAGTGACATTTTGATTGACATTTTAGTTGTAATAAAAAGAGTAGATTTAAATGTTATATTTTTATTGTCAAATTAGAGACAATAAAAAGCATAGAATTAAAAGTGACATTTTGATTGACATTTTAGTTGTAATAAAAAGAGTAGATTTAAATGTTATATTTTATTGTCAAATTAGAGACAATAAAAAGCATAGAATTAAAAATGACATTTTGATTGACATTTTAGTTGTAATAAAAAGAATAGTTTTAAATTTACATTTTTATTGTCATTTTAGAAACAATAAAAAGAATAGAAATAAAAATTACATTTTTATTTTCATTTTAGAGACAATAGAAAGAATAGATTTTAAAGTTACATTTTTATTGTCATTTTAGAGACAATAAAAAGAATAGATTTTAAAGTTACATTTTTATTGTCATTTTAGAGACAATAAAAAGAATAGATTTTAAAGTTACATTTTTATTGTCATTTTAGAGACAATTTATTGTCATTTTAGAGACAATAAAAAGAATAGTTTTAAAAGTTGCATTTTTATTATCATTTTAGAGACAATAAAAAGAACAGATTTTAGAGTTACATTTTTATTGTCATTTTAGAGACAATAAAAAAAAGATTTTAAAGTTACATTTTTATTGTCATTTTAGAGACAATAAAAAGAATAGATTTTAAAGTTACATTTTTATTGTCATTTTAGAGACAATAAAAAGAATAGATTTTAAAGTTACATTATTATTGTCATTTTAAAGACAATAAAAAAAAAAAGTTTCAAAGGTTGCATTTTTATTGTCATTTTAGAGACAATAAAAAGAATAGATTTTAAAGTTGCATTTTTATTGTCATTTTAGAGATAGTAAAAAGAATAGATTTTAAAGTTACATTATTTTAGAGATAGTAAAAAGAATAGATTTTAAAGTTACATTTTTATTGTCATTTTAGAGACAATAAAAAGAATAGAAATAAAAGTTACGTTTTTATTGTCATTTTAGAGACAATAAAAAGAATAGATTTTAAAGTTACATTTTTATTGTCATTTTAGAGACAATAAAAAGAATATATTTTAAAGTTACACTTTTATTGTCATTTTAGAGATAATAAAAAAAGAATAGATTTTATAGTTACATTTTTATTGTCATTTTAGAGACAATAAAAAGAATAGATTTAAAAGTTACATTTTTATTGTCATTTTAGAGACAATAAAAAGAATAGATTTTAAAGTTATATTTTATAGTCATTTTAGAGGCAATAAGAAGAATAGATTTTAAAGTTACATTTTTATTGGCATTTTAGAGACAATAAAAAGAATAGATTTTAAAGTTGCATTTTTATTGTCATTTTAGAGACCAAAAAAAAAAAGAATAGTTTTAAATGTTATATTTTTATTGTCATTTTAGAGAAAATAAAAAGAATAGAAATAAAAGTTACATTTTTATTATCATTTTAGAGACAATAAAAAGAATAGATTTTAAAGTTACATTTTTATTGTCATTTTAGAGTCAATAAAAAGAATAGATTTTAAAGTTGCATTTTTATTGTCATTTTAGAGAAAATAAAAAGAATAGACATAAAAGTTACATTTTTATTGTCATTTTAGAGACAATAAAAAAAGAATAGATTTTAAATTTACATTTTTATTGTCATTTTAGAGACAATAAAAAAAATAGATTTTAAAGTTACATTTTTATTGTCATTTTAGAGACAATAAAAAGAATAGTTTTAAAAGTTGCATTTTTATTGTCATTTTAGAGACAATAACAAGAATAGACATAAAAGTTACATTTTTATTGTCATTTTAGATGCAATGAAAAGAATAGTTTTTAAATGTTACATTTTTATTGTCATTTTAGAGACAATAAAAAGAATAGGTTTTAAAGTTACATTTTTATTTTTATTTTATATGCAATACAAATAATAGATTTAATTGTCACATCTTTATTGTCATTTTATATGAAATAAAAATAGTAGAATTAAAAATCATGTTTTATTGTCGTTTGGTTTCAATAAAAAGAGCGAACATTAAAAAATACAATTTCAATGTAATTTAGTTTCCATTGAAAAAAAATAGGCATTAAAATATGATTTGTCTCAAATCGCCACTTTTATCATGTTAGTTAGGATTAAGAAAATCATATGTAGAATTTCTAACATGAATATGGACTGTACTTGGCTTGCATGTGATTGATTGAACGTGGTTGAAATCGCCAAATGATTTATATTATATATATATACATATATTAATTGAAATTAAACGAATGGCGTGCGGTAGTTCGCGTTTCGAAATTGTAACTTTAAACGATTATATCGAAAGATCCAACCGTCGGATTTTCCCAAAACTTGAACTGCTAGGACCACTTTGGGAAGACCTTTCCAACGATATAAATTTTGTTAAAATCCAACGGTTAGATTTCGAGATAAATGTAAATCAAATTTCGATAAAAACAGCGCCAGGGCCGCACATTGACCCGGAGCGTCGTTAAATAAATTTAACTATTTTAAAATAAATAAAAATAGCGATAAATCGTTATTAAATACTATTAACGATATGAAATGATTTTAAACTATATATATGCAAGAATCATTTGAAAAGACCGAGTTAAATCTCATTTCATATGGTTATACGACGATCTAAATTGAAGATCTTAAAAACAGCGATTGAAGACCGGCGATCTTCACATCGAAAGGATAACTACTGATGCCTGACATTGGCTAGCAACCAATAAAGGGTTAAAGTGGTAGTTGTCTGGACGTACTTGTTGATTGTCCGGATATGCGAGTACCTCTCTTCCGTATTGAACATACGGGACGAGGAATAAGGTGACTCCGGTTTCGATCAGACCCAGAACGGACTTGTAAATGGATGTATATCCGACATTGAATTTCATTCTGTGCAATTAAATTGATTTCTATTAATATATATCAGTAGTGGCGGAGAATTTATTCTCTTGCTTAACACCCTTCTTTGGGACGTATGAGCTCAAAGGTTGTATATTGGTATGGCGTAAATTGTCAATGTGACATGCCAAGATGCAATTGATCGAGGCTTTTGTTGAAAAGAAGAGCCTTGTGGATGATGATCAAAACATAGCCTATTTTGACATAGCTTTGTGTATTACGTTACCTCGCGAGCCTCATAACCCGGTAGAGTCAAAAACGGGACAAGAGAATGCAGGGAGTGCACACGTTTCTTTCTAGCTAGAAGTGGTGTTTGGGTTTTTACAGGGCCCGACATTTTTACTTATTTGGTTGATGGAATGAGGCGCCTCGGATTTATTGGTCGCCATTGGCCAAGTTATAGGTCCAATAGGATCGGGGAGCGTGTGTTCAGGCATAACTAATCCACTAAAGTATTTGTGGACCGGCCCTACAGTATCTAAGGGTTCGCCAGTGTCCGAATCCTAAGACATTGCTAGAGTGTCTCGAATCGGTTAGGAGATCGTCCCTATCCTTGACTCAAGATGGAAAACCAATCTCCAATACGAGATTACGGTTTTGATTGTAAACCTATATATGGCAACATAGTAGGATGGTGTACCATGCTGTCTAGGATTGATACATTGTAAACCAATCTCCAAGCATTTTTTATCATTATAAGGTAAAACTCTATCCTCCGGTTTGCGTTGCATTGTGTGATGGGACTTTAATCTTATAATGATTTCATTTTCTAGAAAGCATTGCGTTGTTTTTGACTTAAAATTTATAAAACTTATGCACTGGCAATCCATTGGAGTAAACCCGTTCCGCATTAGCGGCGTGGTCCAGTGATTAGCCATATTATTAGTTAGGTAAGATTTCTCATACCAGTCCCATGACTGACTCGTAGTTTGTTTCACTTTGCAAACTCGGGTGCCATCTTTCCACACGAGCAGCCAAATGACAGGTTTTAGGTATGGATATTTTCTGGACTGGAGCTTGCTGATTAAGAGGATGAAGAACCTTTCTTTTTATCTTTTTATTTACTTCTTGGGACATTTAGACCTTATTTATCTTTGATGTATTTGGAGGAGTTGAGATTTATTTCTTTCTTTGTTGAGACTTCTATTTTGCTAAGTGTATCATGTAACTGCGTACTCTGATGTCTGTGATGTTATGTTGTGATGACATTTCCATTTCCGCTGCAATGATTTATATGTTCTGCTATTATCTGAGATCTGTTATTGTTTTAATTATGTTATGCTCCTATGATTATCCTTACTTTTGTACCACGGAGGTTGGGGTCGTCACAGTTGGTATCAAAGCTAAAGGTTTACCTTAGCTTCGGAGTATAACATTTTTAGAACAATTCATCTAGATAGAATCAGTAGTATTCTAAGGCGAGTAGCTCATTAGAGATAGGATTAGCAATGTCCTAGAATGAGCACAGCAGAATAGCACATATTAATCAGTCATTACATCGTTATCATCTTATCATATATCTCTACTTTTACTCTTTCCTTTAAAATTATCATTTCTGTTTGTCTGACTCTTTCCTTGATGGTACAAACTAATTAAGAAATGAGCACGAGAGCACGTACTAGAGCACGAGGCCGAGGTAGGGCTAGGGGATCCGCTAGAGATGAGACTCCTACGGCCCAAGAACAGGCCACTCCAGAGGTTGAGACACCACCACCACCTCCACGTGCTTTTGATCTAGACAACGTGGCAAAGAAAATCAAGAATCTAGGAGGCGTGCATTTCACGGGCCAGGAGACGGTGACAGAGGCACAAGCGTGGCTTAAGACAATTAAGAAAATCTTGGGAGGATTAAAACTAGAAGATCATAGGAAGCGACTTATGGCGACATGGTTCCTGAAGGACCAGGCTCAGATTTGGTAGGAAAGGGCTATGATTGGTGGTAATGAAGCTGATATAACTTGGGAGAAATTTAAAGAGCTCTTCAATGAGAAGTTTATTCCGCCTCACGAAGTTGAACGCCTTCATGATGAGTTTGCCAACCTCCAATAGGGAAGTATGACTATTGCCGAATATGTGAAGAAATTCGACGAGCTCTCTAGATATGCCCCTGAGTTAGTTCAAGACTTGCTTCAGAAGAATAAGAGATTTATTAATGGTCTTACGAGGAGGTATCATAAAAGAGTGATGACACACATTAAGCGTCCATTTGCTAAAGTGATCAAGATGGCCTGCAGGTATGAGGAGATTGACTAGAAAGGTTCTCAGCAAGATCGAGAAAGGAATCAAGCCAATAATAAGAGAAAAGAGTCTGACATGAAATCAGAGGCGGGTAATCCTTCTATCGCCAAGCCCCACGAGAAGAAGAAGAGGGACAAATCTAAGGTCAAGTGCTTCAATTGTCAGAAGATGGGGCATTTTGACTATGAATGCCGAGCCCCGAAGAGACCAAGAAGGAATGTGTCTGGACCGAGTCAGAAAAGTGGACAGAATTCCCATGGCCCAAAGGAATGCTTTAACTGCCACAAGCTTGGACACCTTATCAAGAATTGTCCTCTGCTCAAGAAATCTGAAGTGGCACATGTCTATGACGGAGCGGCTGCAGTGGCTTCTTCTGAAGGAGCAGGTAAACCTGATGTTTTAGGAGGTACTCTTAATATTAAGAACATTCCTATTACAGTTTTGTTTGACACTGGTGCATCTAAAAGTTTCATATCTAATGGCATTACTAAAAAGCTTAAATTGAAACCAAGGAAACTTAAAGAACCAATTAGGGCCCATAGTCCGATAGGAGGTTCACTTATTATCGAGTAGTATTGTAGAGTGCCTGTTTCTTATTCCTACTTCCAATTTCCTTTTAATCTGATCATCATGAATATCTCCGGGTATGATATCATACTTGGAATGGACTGGCTAACGAAATATGAGGCTGAGTTACTATGTGCTGAAAGAGTAGTCAAAATTAAAACCAAATTCGGAAATATGATGACTATACCATGCCACGGCTCAGCCGCAGATAGGAAAGAATTTTGGTCTTCTCTAGAAGTCACTCCTGCTTCTATTAAGGATATTCCTATCGTCAGAGACTATCCGGATGTGTTTGAAGAAGTAGATAGCTTACCTCCGCGCAGAGAAATCGACTTCAGAATTGACTTAGTTTCGAATACAAGGCCCGTCGTACATCCTATTCGGAGGATGTCACTGAAAGAAAAAGAGGAGCTGAGCAATCAAACTAAGCAACTTTTGTGGAAGGGTCTGATCAGGCCTAGCTTCTCGAGCTGGGGTGCAGTAGTGGTTTTCGTCCCAAAGTCAGACGGTACCCTTAGGCTATGTGTGGACTACCGTGACCTAAATAAGCAAACTCTGAAAAATAAATACCCACCGCCACGCATTGATGATCTGCTAGACCGCTTGAATGGAGCACGAGTATTCTCTAGGATGGACCTAGCTACAGGTTTCCACCAATTACGCATTATCGAGGAATGTGTGCCTTTGACGGCTTTCAGAGGACCGGACTTATTTTATGAATGGCTAGTGATGCCCTTCGGCTTATGCAAGGCTCCAGCATACTTCGTTGATCTGATGAATAGAGTATTCCGTGATGTTTTAAATAAATTCGTGCTGGTGTTCATCGATGATATCCTAATCTTTTCTGAATCCACTGCTGAACACGAAAAGCATCTGAAAGAAGTCTTGGAGATTTTGCGAAGAAATGTGCTGAAAGCCAAATTCTCTAAGTGCATATTCTGGCAAGAAGAGGTGAATTCCTCGACCATGTTGTATCAAAGGAAGGCATTTCAATAGATCCAAGAAAGATCTCAGCAATCCAAGATTGGAAGCAGCCTAGCACGCCCCAGAAGTCATAAGTTTCTTAGGACTGGTTGGCTATTATCGGAAATTCGTTAAGGATTTCTCGAAATTATCTTGTCCATTGACGAAGTTGACTAAGAAGCATACAAAGTTCATTTGGACACCCGAATGTGAGGCGGCTTTCCAAGAGCTGAAACGGAGGTTGATCACTGTTCCTGTGTTGACCATTCTTGATGGCAATCAGGATTTGGAAGTCTGGACAGACGCTTCAAGAGAAGGTATTGGTGCGGTGCTAATGCAAAGAGACAAGGTAGTCGCATATGCTAGCCGCCAGTTAAAACCGCATGAGAAGAATTACGCCATTCATGATCTTGAGCTAATGGCCATCGTATTTGCTTTAAAGATATGGAGGCACTATCTCTTGGGTGAGAAATTCGAGCTATATACTGACCACAAATCCTTAAAGTATATGTTCACCCAAAGAGATTTGAACTTGAGGCAGCAGCGTTGGGTCTAATTCCTTGCACCCTATGACCTGGACATCTTATATACTCCAGGGAAAGCCAATGTAGTGGAATATGCTCTCAGCAGGAAGAATACGGCCAGCACCAATCTTATCCTTGCCAATCTCATTATTACCCCTACCTTGATCGATAAGATCTCTGCTCTCCAGAAAGGTGATAAATTTATTCAGATGATTAGTGAGCGAGTTCGAAAGGGCGAAGCGTCAAGCTTCCAAATAGACAGCAAGGGAACCCTCAGACTGCAAGGGCGAATATGTGTGCCAGATATCCCCGAGCTAAAGAGAGAAGTTATGGATGAATGTCACAAATCTAAGCTCAACATCCATCCAGGAGTAAGCAAGATGTACCATGATCTTAAGCGTACCTTTTGGTGGAAGGCGATGAAGAGAGATATTTTTATATATGTTGCTAGATGTCCCACCTGCCAGCAAGTCAAAAGCAATCAGCAAAAGCTAGCAGGTCTGTTGCAACCGCTAAGGGTTCCAAGTTGGAAGTGGGACGAAATTTCTATGGACTTTATTGATGGCTTGCCCTGAACTAGAAAAGGCAATGACAGTATATGGGTGATTGTAGATCGCTTCACAAAGACTGCCCATTTCATCCCTGTCAAATCTAATAGAACAACTCGAAGTTTGGCACAGTTTTATTTCAGAGAGATTGTCAGACTACATGGAGTTCCCAGTAGCATTGTCAGTGACCGCGATCCGATATTTGCTAGCAAATTCTGGGAAGCTTTCCAAGAGGTGCTAGGGACCAAGTTGAATCTGAGCACTGCTTATCACCCTCAGACAGATGGCCAGACTGAGAGGGTGAACCGCATATTAGAAGACCTGTTGCGAGCATGCATCCTTGATTTTGGTGGTTCCTGGGAGGATCACTTGCACTTGGTTGAATTCTCTTATAATAACAGCTACCAAGCAAGCTTGCAGATGTCGTCGTTTGGAGCATTATATGGCCGGCCATGCAGATCTCCCGCATGTTGGGTGGAACCCGACAATCGATTAGTACTGGGTCCCGACATGATTCATGAAGCAGCAGATAAAGTTGATTTTATTAAGAAGCGATTACTGGCTGCTCAAAGCCGACAGAAGAGCTATGCAGACGCACGAAGAAGGGATTTAGAATTCTCTGTTGGCGATCTGGTATACTTGAAGGTTTCCCCACTGAGAGGGGTAATTCGATTTGGGAAGACTGGGAAATTGGCGTCGAGATTCATTGGTCCATTCCCTATTCTGAAAAGGATTGGAATTCTCGTTTATAAGGTGCAGTTGCCTGACTGGTTGTCGGGGATTCACGATGTATTCCATGTGCCCAACTTCAGAAGCATGTTCATTATCCAGATTTAGTTGTGGAGGAAGTAGCACAACAAGATTTGGAGATTACCCCGGCCCTAGTAGTAAGGAGGGAAATAGTGAAAATTATTGGCAAAGAGACCCGAGTACTGAGGAACAAGAGGATCCGCTTAGTCAAGGTGCAGTGGAGCGGGGATCCTAGAGACTGTACATGGGAGACTGAGGATAACATCAAACAGGCTTATCCCAAGTGCAGAGTGGACATCTTCGAGTGACTCTTGCGTGGAGGTACATTTACAATACCTAGCATTTTCCCTTTTTTCCTACTTTACTATTGTTTCCTTTTCGGGGACGAAAAGCTTTTAAGTGGGGGAGATTGTAACAACCCGGAAAATCTAAACCAATTTAAAAATTTTATTGTGACTATTTCTATAAATTTTGAATAGTTAAAATAATTTATTTTAAATAATAACGATTAAAAATTTATTTTAATCGAAGTTAGAGCGAATATATTTATTTTAATTTCAAAAGGAGTTGGAAATAGTACGGTAGTTTGAAAAGTCAAACCTGAACTTTGACTGAATGTACCGGATTCAAACTTAAACAGATTTTAGTGAAACCAAAAATATCTAAATCTATTTAAAAATATCTTTCCAACGAATCCGAAAAATTAAAATTTCATAGCGGAAATCAAAAGTTTTGGCCAGTTGAATATTCAGAATAGTCGCTATAGTATAATTCATAGCCCGTATAAAAGGCCATTTTTCAAACGACCTCCGTTTTCGACAAAACCACTTTTTTCGGATCCGGAATGTCAAATTATTGCTAAGTTTCATTTTCCAGAATTTTTGGAGTTAATATGTGAGCGTGGCAAATGAAAATGTGTTTTGTCAATTTCAGTCAAATTTAATCGACTTGAAAATGGCCATTTTTCTAACGGTCTCGGAATTCGACGAAATTAATTTTGTTAGGACCGTATCATCGTAACAAAGCCATAAATAATTTTTCTGGAATTTTTAGAGTCCGTATGTGGCCCCGGTGAATTTAAATGTATGATCGAATTAATTAAATGAAAGATTTAAATTAAAGAATTCAAGCCACAAACAGTCGTTTGGGCTGACGGGACCTAGCCCATTGGATCTGGAACTGGGGCTAGTGGGTGCAGTCAACTCTTGTTGGGTTGGAATCAGAATATCCGAGAATGTAGGGATTTATTTGTAAAATTAACAATTAAAATATTATAAATATTCACAAAATCATTTCAAAACCCTAAATCCTTAACAGAGCCGCTGCCCCCCCCCCCCCCGCTAGAGCATCCATAGCCGAAATTGCACCAACCTTCCTCCACTAAATTCTCTCAATCCTTTCACTGAAACCCACTCCTCCTTTAGACATTATTGTAGAACTTCCTCTCATCTTCAGATCCATACGGGTTGATCCTCCTCTGATGGCCCGGACTTCGAGAACAGACGCCCTGAACCACCGCCGTTCGCACCGCCCAAGCACCCCCTGCCTCGATCGAGCTGCAGGTCGTGGGGACCCCTATGTGCGCCTCACCCTCCTCTCCGTCATGGTGACCTCTGATCGCCTCGAAGCCTGGCGGTTCGGGTGAAAATCCCTGAACTAGAATCGGACTAATTAAAAACATCGCGGCTGTTATCTGTGTTGAGGAAGAAAGGTTAAAATCCTTTTTAATATTTATTTAATTTAATTTAAAAACTATTATCAATCTTATTTAAATTATAACACGCTCATGTTGAATCATAATTGAACGATTTCTAAAGCGTTGTGATCGTGGAACTGAGATCTACGTAGCTGTCCTGAGTAAAGCCAATTCTGAACAGATCAAAATTTTGGACAAATCTGATCCTGAATTGAGACAACTGTGAGATTTCCGATTTTAAATAATTTAATTATTTTCTCGCTATTTAAATAGTTGTACGTATGTTAATGATTTAGATCTGCGATGTTACGAAATTCAGAATTGTTGGTTTGTTGTTTTGTGGTGTATTGAGATGTTCATGATTGATCAGATACGATTAAATTTCTTCCTTTTTGTTAAATCTCTAGTTGCGGTTAAATACAGATCTAAAATAAAATCATATTTTATTTTAGATCCATCCATTAATATTGTTGTGATTTATTCATAAAAATATAGTTTTTATTGAATAACATAAACATAGAATTAATTTAAAATAAAGAATTCATCTTTATTTCGATTATGATCGTAGAATTAAAAGTAACATTTTAATTGACATTTTAGTTGTAATAAAAAGAGTAGATTTAAATGTTATATTTTTATTGTCAAATTAGAGACAATAAAAAGCATAGAATTAAAAGTGACATTTGATTAACATTTTAGTTGTAATAAAAAGAGTATATTTAAATGTTATATTTTTATTGTCAAATTAGAGACAATAAAAAGCATAGAATTAAAAGCGACATTTTGATTGACATGTTGATTGATATTTTAGTTGTAATGAAAAGAATAGTTTTAAATGTTACATTTTTATTGTCATTTTAGAGACAATAAAAAGAATAGAAATAAAAGTTACATTTTTATTGTCATTTTAGAGACAATAAAAAGAATAGATTTTAAAGTTACATTTTTATTGTCATTTTAGAGACAATAAAAAGAACAGAAATAAAAGTTACATTTTTATTGTCATTTTAGAGACAATAAAAAGAATAGATTTTAAAGTTACATTTTTATTGTCATTTTAGAGACAATAAAAGGAATAGTTTTAAAAGTTGCATTTTTATTGTCATTTTAGAGCCAATAAAAAGAATAGATTTTAAAGTTAGATTTTTATTGTCATTTTAGAGAAAATAAAAAAAAGAATAGATTTTAAAGTTACATTTTTGTTGTCATTTTAGAGACAATAAAAAAAAGATTTTAAAGTTACATTTTTATTGTCATTTTAGAGACAATTAAAAGAATAGATTTTAAAGTTGCATTTTTATTGTCGTTTTAGAGACGATAAAAAGAATAGTTTTAAAAGTTGCATTTTTATTGTCATTCTACAGACGATAAAAAGAATAGTTTTAAAAGTTGCATTTTTATTGTCATTTTAGAGACAATAAAAAGAATAGATTTTAAAGTTGCATTTTTATTGTCATTTTAGAAACAATAAAAAGAATAGATTTTAAAGTTATATTTTTATTGTCATTTTAGAGACAATAAAAAGAATAGAAATAAAAGTTACATTTTTATTGTCATTTTAGAGACAATAAAAAGAATAGATTTTAAAGTTCCATTTTTATTGTCATTTTAGAGACAATAAAAAGAATAGATTTTAAAGTTACATTTTTATTGTCATTTTAGGTACAATAAATAAAAGAATAGATTTTAAAGTTACATTTTCATTGTCATTTTAGAGACAATAAAAAGAATAGAAATAAAAGTTACATTTTTATTGTCATTTTAGAGACAATAAAAAGAATAGATTTTGAAGTTACATTTTTATTGTCATTTTAGAGACAATAAAAAGAATACATTTTAAAGTTACATTTTTATTGTCATTTTAGAGAAAATAAAAAAAATAGATTTTAAAGTTGCATTTTTATTGTCATTTTAGAGACAAAAAAAAGAATAGTTTTAATTGTTACATTTTTATTGTCATTTAAGAGACTTAAAAAGAATAGAAATAAAAGTTACATTTTTATTGTCATTTTAGAGACAATAAAAAGAATAGATTTTAAAGTTACATTTTTATTGTCATTATATAGACAATAAAAATAATAGATTTTAAAGTTGCGTTTTTATTGTCATTTTAGAGACAATAAATAGAATAGAAATAAAAGTTACATTATTATTGTCATTTTAGAGACAATAAAAAAAGAATAGATTTTAAAGTTACATTTTTATTGTTATTTTAGAGATAATAAAAAGAATAGTTTTAAAAGTTGCATTTTTATTGTCATTTTAGAGACAATAACAAGAATAGACATAAAAGTTACGTTTTTATTATCATTTTAGATGCAATGAAAAGAATAGTTTTTAAATGTTACATTTTTATTGTCATTTTAGAGACAATAAAAAGAATAGGTTTTAAAGTTACATTTTTATTTTCATTTTATATGCAATGAAAAGAATAGCTTTAAATGTCACATCTTTATTGTCATTTTATATGAAATAAAAATAGTAGAATTAAAAATCATGTTTTATTGTCGTTAGGTTTCAATAAAAAGAGCGAACATTAAAAAAATACAATTTCAATGTAATTTAGTTTCCATTGAAAAAAATTTGGCATTAAAATATGATTGGTCTCAAATCGCCACTTTTATCATGTTAGTTAGGATTAAGAAAATCATATGTAGAATTTCTAACATGAATATGGACTGTACTTGGCTTGCATGTGATTGATTGAAAGTAGTTGAAATCGCCAAACGGTTTATATTATATTATATATATATATATTAACTAAAATTAAATGAATCGCGCGCGGTAGTTCACGTTTTGAAATCGTAACTTTAAACGATTATACCGAAAGATCCAATCGTCGGATTTTCCCAAAACTGGAACCGCTAGGACCGCTTTGGGAAGATCTTTCCAACGATAAAATTTTTGTTAAAATCCAACAGTTAGATTTCAAGATAAATGTAAATCAAATTTCGATAAAAACAGCGCCAGGGCCACCCATTGACTCGAAGCGTCGTTAAATAAATTTAGCTATTTTTAAATAAATAAAAATAGCGATAAATCGTTATTAAATACTATTAATGATATAAAATGATTTTAAACTATTTATATATGTGAGAATCATTTGAAAAGACTGAGTTAAATCTCATTTCAAAAGGTTATACGACGATCTAGATTGAAGATCTTAAAGACGGCGATTGAAGACCAACGATCTTCACATCGAAAGGATAACTACTGATGCTTGACATTAGCTAGCTACCAACAAAGGGTTAAAGTGGTAGTTGTCCGGACGTACTAGTTGATTGTCCGGATATGCGAGTGCCTCTCTTCCGTATTGGACATATGGGACGAGGAATAAGGTGACTCCGGTTGCGTTCAGACCTAGAACGGACTTGTGAATGGATATGTGTCCAACACTGAATTTCATTCTGTGTAATTAAATTGATTTCTATTAATATATCTGTGGTGGCGGAGAATTTATTCTCTTGCTTAACACCCTTCTTTGGGACGCATGAGCTCAAAGGTTATATATTGGTAGTTATCGATCGCATGGCGTGAATTGTCAATGTGACATGCCAAGATGCAATTGATCGAGGCTTTTGTTGAAAAGCAGAGTCTTGTGGATGATGATCAAAGCATAGCCTATTTTAGCATAGCTTTGTGTAATACGTTACCTTGCGAGCCTCACACCCCGGTAGAGTCAAAAACGGGACAAGGGAACGCAGGGAGTGCATACGTTTCTTTCTAGCTAGAAGTGGTGTTTGGGTTTTTACAAGGCCCGACATTTTTATTTATGTGGTTAATGGAATGAGGCTCCTCGGATTTATTGGTCGCCAATGGCCAAGTTATAGGTCCAATAGGATCGAGGAGCGTGTGTTCAGGCATAACTAATCCACTAAAGTATTTGTGGACCTGCCCTACAGTATCCAAGGGTTCGCCAGCGTCCGAATCCTGAGACATTGCTAGAGTGTCTCGAATCGGTTAGGAGATCATCCCTAGCCTTGACTCAAGATGGAAAACCAATCTCCAATACGACATTACGGTTTTGATTGTAAACCTATATATGGCAACATAGTAGGATGGGGTACTATGCTGTCTAGGATTGATACATTTACTTTGAAGTATTTTAATACTGAACACTAATATTAATATTAAAAATATTATTTTCCACGTATCAAGCATTTTTGATCATTATAAGGTAAAACTCTATCCTTCAGTTTGCGTTTCATTGTGTGATGGGACTTGAGTCTTATAATGATTTCATTTTCTAAAAATCATTGCATTGTTTTTTACTTAAAATTTATAAAACTTATGCACTGGCAATCCATTGGAGTAAACCCGTTCCGCGTTAGCGGTGTAGTCCAGTGATTAACCATATTGTTCGTTAGGTAAGATTTCTCATACCAGTTCCATGACTGACTCGTAGTTTGTTTCACTTTGCAAACTCGGGTGCCCTCTTTCCACACGGGCAGCCAAATAACAGGTTTTAGGTATGGATATTTTCTGGACTGGAGCTTGCTGATGAAGAGGATGAAGAACCTTTCTTTTTATCTTTTTATTTGCTTCTTGAGACATTTAGACATTATTTATCTTTGATGTATTTGGAGGAGTTAAGACTTATTTCTTTCTTTGTTGATACTTCTATTTTGCTAAGTGTATCCTGTAACTGCGTACTCTGATGTCTGTGATGTTATGTTGTGATGACATTTCCATTTCCGCTGCAATGATTTATATGTTCTGCTATTATCTGAGATCTCTTATTGTTTTAATTATGTTATGCTCCTATGATTATCCTTACCTTTGTACCGCGAAGGTTGGGGTCGTCACAATTTCCAACGACGCGAAGCGCTCTGCGAGGTATAGAAACTTATGGATATGCCTCCAATTCTTCTATATGATTTGGAGATACTATCATACTCGGGTCATGCACAAACTTGCATATATACAACACTTAAGACACAATGTGTGTTAGGATTGCCTCGCATGTTGTTATGGTAGGAATGATGGTTTCAATAGATAATCTCACATCACGGAATAAATTGAAGGAGTGGAGTACAAATATGAGTTGGTAGGCACGTAACATCAGGGATTCCTTTTGTCACAAAGATGTGTGTGCCAACTCATATGCGTACGACCTATGCAGGAGGAAGGGAGCTTTGTTCCGGCCGTCGTTACATAACAGTTGTACCATAGCCGTAGGTTATGGATTAGGCCATGTAGGCAAGGAGGTGCTCTCAAAAGATACTCGTAGGATGCGAGTCAAGGGGGAGACTGTTTGGATCGCCTCACATGTTGACGGTTTGAATAAATAGTCCTACATCATGGAATAAATTGAAGGAGTTGAGAACAATTATGAGTTAGTTGGCACGTAATATTAGGGATTCCTTTTATTATAAGAATGTGTGTGTGACCTATGCTAGAAGGAATGGGACTTTCTTCGTACCATCATTACATATCAATGTGGACATCCTTCATCTTCTCAGATAATTCCACTCGATTAGCCAGCTTTCCAATATGCTCAATAATCAGGAATGGTCCTACGAAGCTTGGAGCTAGCTTGCCTTTCCTTCTAAATAGAATGACATTCCTTAAAGGTGAAACCTTAACAACTACCAAATCACTTACCAAAAATTCCAAATTATTTCTCCTCTGATCGAAATAACCTTTCTAGTGAACTTGGGCTGCCTTTATTCGCTGCCGAATGATCACAATCTTATTCATTTCTTCGCTTATCATTTCTGACCCAAGTACTAATTTATCTACAGTCTCTATCCAAAAAGAGGGTGAATTACAGGGTCTACCATACCATGCTTAATAGAGTGCCATACAAATACTTGATTGATAGTTGTTGTTGTAGGAAAACTCAACTTGTAGAGGATGGTCTTCCCATGATCCTCGAAAATCCAATACACAAGCTCTTAAAAGATCTTCCAAAACTTGGTTGACTTTTTTGTCTGGCCATCGGTTTGGGGATGATAAGTCGTACTCATATGTAGCTCCATTCCCAATATCTCTTACAAACTCTTCCAAAGTCCACTGGTAAACAAAGGATCTCAATCACTTGCTCTACTCCAAGGTATTTCATGGAATCGGACTATCCACTAATATACAACTCAGCTACATTTGGGCACCATCCTGATAGATTTTACAGGAATCAACCTTGCGCTTTTTGTCAAGAAATCGACAAAAACCCATATACCATCATATCCATCGATACTTGCTTCCACTTCCACGTAGAAACTTCTAGCGGCTGCAATATTCCATTTGGCTTTTTCTGCTCATCTTTAACTAACTGACAGTTCATACACTTCGAGATGAATCTTCCAATATCTCATTCCATGCCTTCCCAATAGTAAACTCTCTTCATGTCCCGATACATCTTATTACCACCAGGATGAATAGTCAGTCTTGAGTAATGACATTCCCTTGAATTTTCAGCTCTCAAACCATATAAATAAGGAACAGCTAATCTTCCATCCTTATGAAGTAAACCGTCTCGATCAACTTCAAAGCTCTTCATTTCTTGGACTCGACTCTCATTTCCAATTTCTGAACGATCTCAATATGTTGCATCTTGTTTCTAGCTTTTTCCAATCCTTTTGATAAGAGTAGGTCTAATAGATAAGCTTGCCAACATTTTAGGCTCTGACTCACATGAAGGCCTAAAATCCAACCCAATCAAATACTCAAGGTATTTCCATTCAATAAACATAGCTTCTAAACTCGCATCTCTTCTTCTTAACGTATCGACCACTGAATTACCTTTTCCAATAGTGTAGGCAATACCAAAATTATACGACTCTAGAAACTCTAACCATCATTGTTGTCAAAGATTCAAATTCTTTTGGGTGAAAATGTACCTCAATGACTTATGATCTGTAAACAACTCGAATCTAACTCCTAACAGATAATGCCTCCATATCTTTAAAGCAAACATTATCGCCTCCAAATCCAGATCATGAGTTGGGTAATTCCTTTCATGCATCTTCAGTTGCCGACTTTCATAAGCCACAAGCTTATCTTTTTGCGTTATACTACTCTAAATCCAGCACCACATGCATCAGCATATACACCATCCTGTCATTTCCACTCAGAATAACTAATGCAGAGGCACTCATTAATCTCTCTTTCAAGACCACAAAAGCATGCTCATATTTCGCATAACATATGAAGACCAAATTCTTCTTCGTCAATCCAGTCAATGGTGTGACTATCTTTAAAGGTCCTTGATAAACATCGATAATATCCAACTAAACCAAGGAAAATCTCAACATCCGTAGCATTCTTAGGTCGATCCTAAGGCTTTCAATGGATGCTTTGAGATGCAGATAGTGCCATATCAACATCCAGAATCATTTTCGGATGTTGGATATCTGCATCCGCGAATACGGGTGAATATCGGATAATTATCCGCTTCGCCAACAGTCGGTAAATCAATGAAAATAACTGAATTTTTTTAGTTTAATATTAAGTTTTTTCAACTCAATTGATTGCTAAAATGCTAAAAATAAATAAATATGATGGTAATATACAATTTTGAGCAATTAGAATGTGTCTAATAGACCTTTAACTTTACAAAATAACAAACTAGTATATTTAATTATGTTAAAATACAAATAATTTAAGCTATAACCATGAGAAAAGCGGATGGATAATTTTCGAATGCGGATATACCTATATCTATATCCGTATCCCTTTTTTGGATATTAGATATCCTCTTTTAGAATGCAGATGTGGACGAATTTCAAAATTTTTGGGTATCCATTGATAGCCCTAGTCGATCCCAATCTTGGATTGCCGCCACCTTAGTGGAATCCACTGCTATTCCTTGTCTCGATTCGACATGATTTAAGATTCTCACTTCTTCCTTCTAGAAGTAACACTTCGAAAATTTAGCTCTCAACCGATTCTTTCGTGGGATTTCCATAACAATCCATCTTGTGTTCTTCCTCAGTCCTGGAGTAGACCAATATATCATCCACGGACATAAGCACAGACTTATTCTACTAATCTCTAAGTACCCAATTCATAAGATCCCATATGTCGATGCGTTAGTCAATCCAAACGGCATCACCAATCACTCATAAAATCTGGATGGTGTCCTCATAGCAGTATTCGACACACTATCCCTAGACACTCTCAGTTGGTGAAATCTTGTCGCCAAATCCATTTGGGGAAACACCTTTGCTTCATGAAGCTGACCGAACAAGTCGTCGATCCTCGACAATTGATACTTTTTCTACTTGGTCACCTTATTCAGCTCACAAAATCCATACACAATTGCAATGATCCATCAACCTTGGTCGCAAACACAACTGGTGTACCCTATATGGATACACTTCTCTAAATGAATCATTTGCTCAAAAGATCATTCAATTACACCTCTAACTCTCGTTGTTCTCTAGGCGCCATCCGCCTAAGAGGCATAACAATAGACCATCCACTAGACCAATTCAAAACTCAATTTCCATTGTGGAGGTGGTCCCTTAACCTCGTCAAAGATATCAGAAAACTCTCGAACAGTCGGCATCGGTGACAACCCATCCTGTGGAATCACAAGTG
The DNA here is from genome assembly GCA_030737875.1 of Allium sativum. Lineage (NCBI taxonomy): Eukaryota > Viridiplantae > Streptophyta > Magnoliopsida > Asparagales > Amaryllidaceae > Allium > Allium sativum. The sequence goes on from CM060924.1 coordinate 875,716,868, forward strand.
AATGTAAAAAGCAAACTCGAACCCCATCCTCTAGCAAGCAACGTATCACAACCGTTCAACCTTTCACATTTTTTATTGTCATCTCGAGCTTTTCGCAATCCACTATAGCTGTGTATCTCTTGAGCTAGTCCATTCCCAGAATAATTTCAAACCCAGGGAAGTTCAAAATAATGAAATCAAACACATAAGAGTAACCATGACTCAATAAGACTAGACCACGACAAAGCAAACAAAAACTAGAAGAACCCCCTACTACGTTAGCCGCGGCTAATGGTCTATCAACAATCTCAGGATCTAAACCTAACTTGCATATAAGCTCATTACAGATAAAGGAATGTGATGCTTCAGTATCAAACAAAACTTTGACTGAAACACCTTTGACAGAATGCATACCCTATACAATAACACCCTTCCCCATCTCCACTTTAGTCGGGGCCCTCGAGGAAGATGGCACATCATCCAATGTATACGCTTTCATCATTTGTTTATCCCTTGGTGGCTCTGAGTGGTTCTTCTTCAAATGCCAAGTCTTATCATAGTTGAAACACTTTCTGTCTGCCTTAAGAGCCTCAAAATCCTTAGAATATTGGTCCTTCCTGTGACATTTAAAGCGAGTAACCTCACCTTTAGGTTTCTTCTAAGCATTCTTCCTTTGTTGCTATTGTTTCCTCTTCCTCTTCCCATTACAATTTTTCTTATTCCTACCACCTTGCTATGGCTTCGACTCTTCCTTACTCTAGGTAACATCTTAATCTTTCTTTAGGAACAAACTCTCTTGCCTCTGAGCTTTCTCGACCAACTTCTTATATGGATCCTCAATATGATCCACCAATTTTTCTCAAAGATACTCATCCAATCCCATAATAAACTTCTCGTTCTTCAAATATGGAGTCTCGATATATGAACAAGCATACTTAGACATAACCTCAAATTCTGCTACGTACTCATCCATAGGCCTTGCTCCCTGAGTATCTTAACAAATCTCTTGAAGAGAATCGACTTCTGGACTGTAGAAATAAACTTCTCCTCTAACTTAGTCCTAAGTTGTTCCCTAGTTTCTGGTTCTCCAGAGTCTCAAGAGTAGGAGTTCCACTAATCCATCACTTGTCCTTGAAGTTGCCTCGATGCGAGCTTCCTATTCAATGCATCGTCGGTTCCCAGCTCCAAAGATGCAACACAGGTATCAAACCAACTTTTCACTTCAAAGGTTTCATCTCAACAAAGGGTTACCAACCAGAGAAGCATAATCTTTGCACAGTTTGGCAAAATCAATAACCCTAAGTGCCTGCATAAGAGCACTACCATCTACTGCCCCTTTTGGAGTTGGTATCCTTCTCATGATCGGCACCACCATGACCTCGAACAAATAGGAAACCTGGGTGTAGCAACAACAGCTCCCGATTGACTACCCTCGCCTACCCCTCCAGCAGTTGGATCATCCCTAACAGCATTCCTCGCATTTCGGCGACTCGATTTTCATCTGTAACAAGAATGATCATTCTTTTTAGACTGCAATGGTGCTCAAATGCTTATCAATCTACCGTACTATATACGTTATAATATATGGTAACCGCCCAAACAAAATTACAAGTACGTCTCTCATACGCTTTTACCCTCACAGACTTTGGGTAAATCGATTATCCAAAACTATTATACAAAGTGTGACATCCACACCATACTTCCTATATTAAACTATAGGAAAGTACATTGCTTGACGTGCTAGGCCAATATAGGACGATCATTGAGGAAACTAAACCAAAACATAACCTGTCGTGTAACTCACAGCGCATGGATAATATATAATAGTGGAATATACAACAAGATATAGTAGTGAAGCATAGAAAAGCAGGAAATCTCACCTCCATAAAAATATCCGAATTTCAAGTACATAATATTTGAATACATCATGTTTCACTACACTCCTCATCATAGTATATAACAAACAAAAATAGCATAAATCATCCAAATAACTATATAGTAAGAGTAGTAGTGCGCCAGCCTCCTACTCGTTGCTGCACAACGTCATCATCACCAGCCTGTCGCCTGCTATTCTTTTGGCTCAACAACATCATTGATGGGCATCCTAAGGTAATAAGAGGAGACAAAACCTTGAGCCAGACAATAGTTTGGTGTAAGCGATAAATATTTAACAATAACTATATAGGATAATATGACGATAGATAATTCAATTCTCACTTAACATGTCCTTGCAACCAAAGAGTAAGAACATAGTAATCACATCAAATATGCTACCCAAATACAAAGAAATAGATATGAGTTATAATAGGAATCCCAACCCCCGCTTCTCTTCAGTATCCTATGATAATATCCTACCTAGAGAAAATAGAAGAGAACACATAAGCGACCATTGATCCATGACAAAGAATAATCTAATTACCCGCCAACTAAAGCTTTGAACCCGTTGATATCTAATGACGGTCATTGCTATCCTTCAAGCACTAATGGAAAACCTCAATTCTAGTCGGACTACCATACATCCCTTGTAAGTTTGTCTTCTCAAGACAAATAAATCACTTCTCAAGCGATCCAAGGTATCTGATCTCTTAGATATTGATAGGCATCCCTACGATACCCTTATTTTGACTTCTCTAGAATGCTTCAACTATCAACTATTCCTTAGCGCTTTCGATCATACTAGTACACATGACTCCATTAATATTCAACCTTTGAATAACCCATTTGCTCACATCAATACTATATATCCAGTATAGACCATGGATCCCATACTTTGCTATTGCATTGTCTCTACCAATAATCCTAGTCGTAAAATGAGGAGGACTAGCACTCAAGTCATTGACACGAATTTGTAATTCGGCAAGGGCGGATGATGTTAGTGCAACTCTTAACTTGTAAGATCTAATGGCTTAATAATGTTGAGTTGAAACCGTATTACGCGCACCAATCTCAACATATGTATTGGTGTCCTTTTTTAACATCTTTACTAAGAATATTTAAGGAGCACGTATCTGTTTCAATTCAATACTCATAGATATGGACACAACTGCAGACACAATCAATAAAATACTTATCTTTTGATATTTATATTTATATATGTATAATTTATTCAGTTTGCTATTATATCATAACAACGCACATAAAAGAAAATTTTCGAGCATGATTCTTTTATAGAGGTTAGTTTATGCAATAAATAACATAACTACCTATAGGGTACATCCTCAATGTATCAAAAAAAGATCGAATTTTTGGACCACATCGGAAAGCATTTATTTTTATCAATGTTTATCAATAGGAAGTCATATATGAAGGCTTGCATGCCAGCCAGTTTAGTGGATACTGGTGGGTATGTATAATTTCTTATAAAGATCTGCTTCAAAGATGAAAATGGCAAGTTTTCAAAGGGTGGACAAACGTTTCACTACCTTGACTCTTAAACGATAGGATCTACGATCGATATAAAAGAATACATTGGACACATAAGGTATAGAGGTTAAGGGAACTTTATTATGGATATAAAACCAAAGCTTGGTAAGAAGCTAACAATGACAGTTGGGAATCTATAATTACTCCACTGTACTATACCATTCAGGTTGTACTGCAAAATCAGGACTTGGTAGAATATAATATTGAAATGCACCTGGTGTATACAAATAGAACAAAAACTGATGTACCGTTGAAAGTACAGTTGCATAAACTATGGATTGGGTAGGGTTAGTTCACATAGTCTACTTGATTCATATAGACGTGGGTTAAAGATGTTCAATCTGTATCCGACCCTATATAAGGTTGGATATGGGTTGGGTTAAAGAATGTGTTCAGTTGAGTTTAGTAGGCCTGAATCACATTACATGAATCTAATACAAAAATGAAAATATGAAGAAAAAATTATAGTATAATATAATGTAAAAATATTTACCTTAAGATAACATAATTTAGCTAGCATAATGCATTGAATATAGTTGACTCACTGGAATACGTATTTTATTAGAATTTCACTATAAAACACATCACATGAAATTAGTCTGTATTAAAGCAAGAGTTTTATTTCAAAATACATTAAAATGCTCTTTAAAGTATCTTAGTCAAACTCCACCAGTTTAGGACTGACATGGAATATGCTTTTTGTATCTAATGTCGAAGACATAAACATCATTCTAGTATTTTACAATTCTAATTTTAAATGGACTGATATTAAATTAGTTTTACATATATGGTCGAATTGAGTTAAACGAGGTTGGATAGAACAAAATATCACATCTGAGTCTCTGACCCATCTATAGTATAGATATCCGACCTGAATTAGGATGGACTGGGTTGAGTTGGGTTAGCCTAGTATGAGTATGAGTTGTGTGCAGCCCTATGAAAGATGAACTTGATAGATGGAAAAATGATTACCCAAATACTTTGAAGCATCGTATGTAAGAAATGGCGTTTAAAATAAATAAGAATGAAAGTCAAGTGTTGGTCAACAAATGGTATCAACCACTAATTTAATAAGAAATTACTAATTCAGAGTCAACATATCATAATGATTGTCTTGCTTTGTACCAGTTTTCCTAATAAGATTTTTTTTAAATAAATCATTAAATTTTGGAAGATTAAAGTGGAAAACAATACCAAAATAAGAAATACAAAAACATACATAAAAAAATATAAAAAGAATGCATTGTTTCTTAAATTATAGAAAATGTCCTCATCTTAAGGGAGAATATCCATGTTTTTGCAATATTGCGAAATAAGTGAATGTGAAATATTATTAAAGTTTTTAAAAATAAATGAAAAAGGATTTTTTAGGAAATATTTGAAAAAATAAATGATATAATAAGCACGTTGTTTTGCAAATTTTTTGTAAAGCGACTATATGGTTATGCATATGTATTAGAAATGAGCAATGCTAACTATATATTTAAAGCAGTAAATGTGTCATCCAGATATTTGCAAATGAATGCGTGATTCTGCAATTGTTAATGAATTGATAATTCTTCAAATATTAGCAAAACGAACAAATATAAAATTATCTTATAGATGTATGCCCTTTTTAATAAGAAGAAAATATTTGCAAAGCAATACCCATTCTAAAACGACAAGTCACTTGTTCTTCGAATGCAACTCTGTGCAAAATTTCTGGAATGATGCTCTAACTCGGATAAGCAACGCAAATATTCATCATATTGGACAACATGAATGGGATGAAATAAGAACCAAAATCAAGGGAAGAAGCAGGAAAGCCGGGCTTTATACTTATGTACTAAAGAAATTCGTTCACTATTTATTGGCTGAAAGAAACAAGCGAGTTTCAACCCAGATCGTGCTTTGACTACTGTTCAGCTCAAGCACCTGATTTGGCATGACATGCAGGATGGTATCAAATTTCTGAAGTTCTCGTTTGATCCTGGCATTTTTTGAAGCATATAGCTACTGCAGCTTATAGTTTTTGAAATTATGTGTTTTGTTTAATCTACTGTTAGCATTGATATACCGTGTTGTCTCTATTTTCATTTTGGTCTTTTGGTTGTCTATGTATCTCTATATTCATCTTCAGTATATTAATAAAAGTGGTAGAGGCCCATTCAACCCCGTCGGCCTTGCTAAAAAAAAAATTGCTAAGTGAAAACATAGTTCAACATATATTAAAAAAAAGAATGTATAATTTTGTAGGCATACGTGAAATGGATGATATAAGCAGGGAAATATGCTCAAGGAAATAGTTACGAATTTTTAAGCCAAAACACATATCATAATTTTTCAAGCTAAAGGATAAAGTAATGCTACATATATACAACATTTGCTGTGAAGTGATACTCTATGTATATAGCATATCACTTTTTTTTGTAAACGGGGTTCTAATTCAACTTAACGCTTGTAGTTAACTTTTGATGCGACATCCTTTGTTCAATTTTTTCTCTAACATTGTCCTTTTAACTAATTTACTCTGGATAAAAGCTTATTTTTTATAATTATTTGCAAATGAATGAGTAATTCTGCAAATAGTCACTAAATGAATTGATAAAAGATTTGCATAACCTAAGAAGAAAATATTTTCAAAATTTATGCATACCACTTTTATGTTTTGCAAGATCATGTTAATAACCAATAGCTTAAGTGGCAGTTGTTATAGACCGAATACGCAATGATCATAAAGTCGAACCTTTGAGATATTAAAATAAGTATTTTTCTAATAAAGTAACAACCTAGTGCCTTAAGTTTTATTATACACAACCATTCGTCCACTGAAACAATGTTTTTTTTAAATAGAGCTAGGATTTGCAAATATTTTGAAGTTTTCGGACTGTTAATATTTATCGAGAACTATGCATATGCTTACATAATTATCTACAAACATTCACAGAGTTTTATGCATGTTTTTTTTTTACAAAAATCTATAAATAATTGTTTTTTTATTTTAGAAAAAAGTTTTTGATTATAAAAAGATATAATCAAAGTTTAAAATTTAAAATCAAACGAATTTTCTTTTTATCAAAACTAAAATTAGGGGTATAAATTAAAATATGTTTTTGAGAAGGGAGTTTCACATAAAAGCTAAGTTTAATGCCGGATGTACCTTATTTTCCGCTAAAGAATACCATTTCGTGTTTTATTCATTTATTTAGTGTGTTTATGATCATATGTTATTTTTTCTTTCTAATATCATTACTAGAAGATACCATAAAATATTACATCATACTCTTCCTATGATGACCAATATACACCACGGGTGCTCATAACTAAAATTTTGTGTTATGATCGATGTAAAGCGATCGTCAAGAAAAAGAAATAGTACAAAGAAGAGAAAAGGGAAAGAAAAGAAAGGAATATATAAGAAGAGAAAGAAGAGAACATAATATAAACACAATCGCATAATCTGTTATATATCTTACAACGCATCAGATACCATATAATAATCAACCTTAGATATAAAACAAACGAGACAGCAATAACTATATAAACCAAATGATCACTGCATACAAGCTCATATAGTTATATAGAACAACAATGAGTTTATACATGAAATAAATAAACTCAACTGATAAACTGCCTCTAACAAGAATAATACTCAACGTTGTCAAGACTCCACAGTGCTATACAACAGAATAAACAATAAGAATATAAGTATAAATATGCAAAATGTCACCTCTTGCGAATACACCCATGCAACTTCGAATAATACTTGTACCTGCCACCTGGCCTACTCATTAGCATCGTCGATAAGCACCCAAGGTAATAAGAAGAAAATAAAACCTTGGGTCAGATAAAAGTCTGGTGTGAACGATAAACAAATCTCAAATACTACAAAAGTCATAACAATATATATTGCACCAATGGTATGGGTAATCATACATGTCCCTGCATCTATAGAGTTAGCACATATAAATATATACTACTCTATGATAATCATCATGGGTGTATTCTACATCAGAATACTAGGGATGCCCAGATATCCAAATCAATAATATCCTCATCACATGACACCCATAAAGTGATAAATAATTAAGAAAGCATAACATTCATCATCCGTCCTCACACTCACACAATCAGTGCGTAATGCATATGGGATCCAGTACCTGTAACAACCCGGGAAATCAGAACCAATTTAAAATTTTTATTTTGGCAATTTTAATGAATTTTGAATATTTAAAATGAATTATTTTAAATAATAACGACAAGAAATTTATTTTGAAAAGAATTAGAATGTATATATTTATTTGAATCGACGTTGGAATATTAATATTTATTTTAATTATAAAACAAGGCCTGAAATGGCGCGGTAGTTTAAAAATTTGAATTCGAACTTTGACTGACTGTACAGGATGTAAAATAAAATGGATTTTAATGAAACCAAAAATATTTAAATCTGTTTAAGAATATCTTTCCAACGAATCTGAAAAATCAAAATTTCATAGCGGGAATCAAAAGTTATGGCCAAATGAATTTTCAGAAAGGTCGCTATGGAATAAATATAGCCCTTGAAAATAAACATTTTGCAAATGACCTCCGTTTTTGACGAAACCACGTTTGTTGGATCCGGAATGTCAAATTATTGCTAGATTCCAAATTTCATAATTTTTGGAATTAATATGTGAGCGTGGCAAAAGAAAATGCATTTGGTTAATTTCAGTCAATTTGGATCGACCAGAAAATGACCATTTTTCAAACGGTCTCCAAATTCGATGAAATCAGTTTTGTTGGGACCGTATCGTCCAAACATAGCCAGATTTATTTTTCTGGAATTTTTAGAATCAGAATGTGGCACCGGCAAATTAAAATGTACATTCAAATCCATATTTGAATTTTTTATATTTTAATTTGAAGAATAACTGACTAAAAGAGTCGAATGGTCCTACGAAACATATTCCATTGTGTCCGGAATGGGGGTATTTAGCTATGGACGGTAGTCGTTGGGTTTGAATTGGAGTTCGTTTTGAAAAACAGATATTTTTTGAATTATAAATAGCACGGGCCAATCAGATTTAAAAAAAAAAAAAATTATCTCTCCCCGACGCTTCGAGATATACGGCGGAAACACCCTCAAACCTTCTCTACTCCACAACTCCAAATCCACACAATAGAATCGACTGCTCCTTTGGAGGTTTGTAGTACTCCTTGAGAGCTTCAAATCCATATAAGGATTGTATTTTATCGTTGTGAATTCATCGAGTTACGGGTCCCCGAAGTCGGAGACTTCATCCCACAGCCGTGTCCTCCCTGGCTGATCGAAGCGGAGCCCTCCACCACGCGCGGGTGCGCCTCTCCTCCCTCTTCGATGTGGCATTAGTCGATCCTCCTATCGAGCTACGGATTGAAAGAAAAATCAAAACCTAGTTTTGAACGAGTTCAGAGAGGCAACGACTTTCTTTATTTTAAACTGATTTCGACAATTAAAAGCGTTGCAATTGAATAAAAATCATATATTTTTTGTTTGTGGTCGAAATCCAGTGAAACAAGAGACATTGGACTCGTGGCGACGTCTTCTATCTTCTAGAAGAGACCGGAGAATTTTTGGAGCTTCCTACAATTTTTGAAGGAGTGGAACCCAATGTGAGACTTATAAATTCAAATTTGAATGAAATGGCGATGTATAAATTATATAATTGATGTATAAGTTATATAAGCGTTGTACACCTCATGTATAAGCGTTGTATAAATTATATATGCGATGTATAAGTTATATATACGTTGTAAAAATCATATGTACGTTGAGTTGAGTTGAAATGAAATTTAAATGAAATTGAAATATATTTATATACGTGTGTGTGTGTATATATATATATATATATATATATATATATACTCCCCTCGTCCACAGACCATGGACGATATATATTGATTGTGATTGTTTGGATTTTGGTTGATGTGAAATTTGGTTGATAAATGCGAATGGTTGATATGATTGATTGTGGGTGTAACAACATTGGTTGTGTTTGTGGTATATTCATTGTATTGGGAAAAATGAATGATATGGTGGTAACCATTGAAATGAAAAATATTGTAATGCTGCAAGGCCTAGGATAACAGAGGAGCCGTGCTGGACGCGGTGCCGGTGCTAAATACCCTGCCGTTGTAATGTAGAAAATTTTCTAAAATATTCATGTATATAAAATATTCATGTTTGAAACAAATTGTTTTAACAAAAAAAATCACATTTTTATTATATATATGAATCGCTAAAAATATTCATGTTTGAAATAAATTGTTTTAACAAAAAAAAATCACATTTTTATCATATATATGAATCGCTAAAAATATTCATGTTTGAAATAAATTATTTCAACAATAAAAATCATATTTTTATTATATGTATGAAGTGTTAAAAATAGTCATGTGTTGAAATAAATATTTGTTAGTTAAAAATGTTATTTTTAACACGTACATGAATTGAAAATGGTTTAGAAATCGAAGAGTGAATTATATATATATATATAATTAAAATAAAACGAATAACGACTCTACAGTTCGTGTTTTGGAATCGTGATTTTAAACGATTATACCGAGTAATCCGACCATCGGATTTCCCCGATACCGAAACCGTTGGGTTCTCTTTGAAAATATCTTTCCAACGATACCAAATTTGTAAAGATCCAACGGTTAGATTGTGTGAAATATTTAATTTAAATATGAATAAAAACAGCGCCAGAATGGATTATATATATAATTAAATTATAATGAATAACGACGTTGCAGTTCGTGTTTTGAAATCGTAACTTTAAACGATAGTACCGGGAGATCTGACCGTCGGATTTTCCCAAAACTGGAACCGTTGGGTCCGTTTTGAAAAGATCTTTCCAATGATATAAAATTTGTAGAGATCCAACGGTTATATTTTCAGATATGTGTAAATCAAATCTGAAGAAAAACAGCACCATGGCCACGTTATGGCTTGAAGCGTCGTTTAAATAAATAGGCTATTTTTAAATAAATAAAAATAGCGATATATCGTTATAAAATATTGTAAACGATATGGAATGGAAATAAACTGAATTTACTTGGTTTATTGGATATTTTATGGTTGAATGTGGTTGACATGAAAATTATATTAGTGAACTGAATCATGGATGTCAAATAATTTAACCAAGAAATGAATTGATTTGAATTCTAAATATACGTGAATTATTTGAAAAGGCCAAGTTAATTCTCATTTCAAATAATTGATCGAAGATATGAAGACGGTGCAAGACCGGTGATCTTGACATCGAATGGATGGCTACTGATGCATTTGATGGGAGTTGCTGCCCTAAAGGGGTTACCGTGGTGGTCGTCCGGACGTACTTGTTGATCGTTCGGATGTGCGAGGGCCTCTCTCCTGTATCGGACATATGGGACGAGGAATAAGGTGCCTCCGGTTTCATTCAGACCCAGAACGGACTTGTAAATGGATGTGTGTCTGACGTTGTAGCTTGACAACATGGCATGCTGAGATGCAGTGATTAAGGCTTTTGTTGAAAAGAAGAACCTTGTGGTTGATGATCAAAGCACGTCTTTAAATAGCATAGCTTTGTGTATAGCATTAATTCGCGAGCCTCACGCCTCGGTGTGAACCTGAAACAGGAGAGGACATCAGGGAGGACATGTGTTTCCTTCTAGCTAGGAGTGGTGTTTGGGTTTTACACGCCCGGACATTTTACTTATGTGGATGATGGATAGTGAGGCGCCTCGATTATTTCGGTCTCTTCGGAGCCGATGGTTTGGTCGGGATATGACCAGTTTACGCCCCATAGGGCGGGGAAACGCAGTGTTTGGGCATTTTAATCCACTCCGTGTGGACCGGCCCTGACGATCCAAGGGTCACTCGAGCTCTGATCCTAAGGCTCGGGCTAGAGAGTCTCGAAGCAGTAAGGATGATCCCTCGCCTTGGTTCATGACGGAAATCCAATTTCCAAATACGACACCGTGCGGTTTTCATTGTAAACCTATATATGGCGACATGATATATGGTACCCATGTCGTCTATGATTAATACTTGTGATTGAAATTGTTTTTGAAACATATAAACACTAGTAATAATATAAAATGCTTTTTTTTAATATGCATCAAGCATATTTTGGCCATTATAAGGTAAAACTCTATCCTCCGGCTTACGTTGCATTGTGTGATGGGATCTGAGTCTTGTAATGGCTTTATTTTTGTAAAAAGCATTGCGATGTTTGAATGATTTACTTGTTTTAAGCACTGGCAATCCAATGGAGTAAACCCGTTCCGTGTTAGCGGCGTGGTCCTGTGATTGGCCTTATTATAAAATAAGTTAAGTAGATTTCTCATACCAGTCCCATGGCTGACTCGTAGTTTGTTTCACCTGCAAACTCGGGTGCCCCTATTTCTACATGGACAGCCTTGTATTTAGGTTTTAGCAGGCTCTTTCTGGATAGCTATGGAGCTGAAGATGGATTCTATCACTTCTTTTATGATGTTCATCTCCTGTTATATATATATATATATATATATATATATTATGTTTTGATTCCGCTGCAGACATTTTATGTAAAGCAAAAACTGTATTTTGTACTAAGTGTGATCCTGTATATTGGGTAACTCTGGTGATTATTATTTCCAGTGTAATTTGATGTACATTATCTGGTGTAATTCTATATTTCTGTTCTGCTGTTATTTGTTTATGTGTTATATTCCAAAGATTACCCTTGCCACCGGGGAACGGGGGTTTGGGGTCGTCACACGTGGCATCAGAGCTTTGGTTAATCTTAGTTCCAGAATATAACATATTAACGAACTCGTCAGAAATAGAATCAGAAGTATTCTATGACGAATTACTCATTATAGAAAGGATCAATAATTTCCTAGAATGAGTGTAGTAGAATGAAATACACCCATATAGACACATTTACATTCAAGTATACGTCTCTATGCTTCAAAATACCTTTTCTGTTGGCCTGACACTTTGTCTGCTATTTGCAGACATTGAAAATTGAGTGGCCGAAGTAGAAGAGGTAGGTCAGAACCAGATATTGAAGCTCTATTAAAGAAGTATCGAAATCTGTGGGGAGTACCGTTCTTGGGCAATGAATTGATTATTCAAACACAAGCATGGATGCGCTCTGTTGAGAAGATTTTTGAAGGTTCAAAGCTGAGAGATGATCAAAAAAGATTATTAGCATCTTGGGCACTCAAAGACGAAGCTTTAATCTGGAGGGAAGCGGTTATTAAGGATATTCCAGAAGGTAATATTACCTGGAATAGATTTAAAGAATTTTTCAATGAAAGATTTATTCCTCCAAAAGCAACTAATCGGCTATATGATGAATTTTATTATCTGATACAAGGAGATATGACCATTCAGGAGTATCATGATAAATTCAACAGACTTTCTCGTTTTGCACCCGAGCTAATTGAAAATCCTAAGTGGAAGAATATGAGGTTCATTAACGGGCTTCAAAGAAAGTACCAAAATTGGGTAACTGCACATGTGAAACTTCCTTTTTCTGAAATGATATACATGGCTTATCACTATGAAGATCTTGACAAGCAAGGCCTTTTAGACGATGAAGAGGAAGTCAGTCCTAGCAACAAAAGGAAATTTGAAACTGATAGCCCATAGACAAGTACACAGCCTGAGGCAAGTACGACGTCTGGGGTCAGAAAGAAGCCTAGAATCAATAGGAAAAAGGTTAAATCAGAGAAAGAACCAGTAACAACGGCCACATGCTCTAACTGCAATAAGCAAGGACATTTGTCGATAAGTTGTAGATCTCTAAAGAAACATAGAAAGGATGGATTTAAATCCAAGAAGAAGTTTCAAGAGAATAGAAAGTGCAATCAATTCCATCAGTCTGGTCATCTTTCAAAGGCTTGCCAACTATTCAAGAAGTCTGAAATAGCACAAGTAAATGAAGTGGCAGAAGTCACGGCACCCTCAATCACTCAAGCGAGGTCAGATGTTTTAGAAGGCACACTTACTATCAAAAACATTCCAGTTAAAGTACTGTTTGATACAGGCGCGTCACGAAGCTTTATTGCAAGTAATGCGGTTAAGAAATTGGATTTGAAATTGAAAAAGCTCAAAGAACCCATGACCGTCCATATTCTGGTTGGGGGTTCCCTCGATCTTAGTTGGATTTGTGGAGTGCCTGTTTCTTTTTCCTGTTATCAGTTCCCTACTATCTCGATCGTCATGAATTTCACCGAATTTGATCTTATTTTAGGATTGGATTGGTTAACCAAATATGAAGCCGAGGTTAAATGGGCCAACAGAGTCGTTAAGGCGAAGATTAAATCAGGGAATTATATAACCATACCATGTGAAGGTCTGAATTCTGATAGAAAAGACTTTTGGTTAGCTCTGGATGTTTCTCCTGCTCAAATAGAAAATATCCCTGTCGTCATAGAGAATGTTCCGGTCGACATAGAAAATATTCCCATCGTCAAGAATTATGCGGATGTGCTCGAAGAAGTTGTTAGCTTACCTCCGCATAGAGAAATTGATTTCAAAAATTATTTAATTCTGAATGCAAGGCCAGTAGTTCACGCTATTTGAAGAATGACCTTGAAGGAAAAAGAAGAATTAGAAAATCAAACTTGACAGCTTGTGTGGAGGGGTCTGATCAGACCTAGTTTCTCTGATTGGGGAGCAGCAGTGGTGTTTGTCCCAAAGTCAGACGGTACTCTCAGACTATGTGTGGATTATCGTCACTTGAATAAGCAGACATTAAAGAATAAATATATATTGCCGTGAATTGATGATTTGTTGGATCGATTGAATGGCGCGCAAGTATTTTCACGAATGGACCTAGCTACAAGTTTCCATCAATTTCGTATTGCCGAGGAATGTATTCCTCTGACAGCATTTAGAGGTCCAGACTTATTCTACAAGTGGTTAGTAATGTTGTTCAGCTTATGTAACGCCCCAGCGTATTTTTTCGATCTAATGAACAGAGTATTCAGAGAAGTATTGAATAAATTTGTACTGGTTTTCATTGCTGGCATATTGATCTTCTCTAAGTCAGAGAGCGAGCATGCAAAACATTTGGAACAAGTGTTAGAGATTCTGAGAAAGAATGTTCTAAAGGCAAAATTTTCCAAATGTATATTCTAGCAAGAAGAGGTAAAATTCCTTGGTCACATCGTATCAAAGGAAGGAGTTTCCGTAGATCCAAGCAAAATCAATGCTATTCAGGATTGGAAACAGCCTAGAACTCCCACAGAAGTCTGAAGTTTTCTTGGATTGGCTAGTTATTATCGGAAGTTCGTTAAGGATTTTTCAAAGATATCTAGTTCCTTAACAAAGCTTACAAAGAAGCACGCGAGATTCAATTGGACTCCAGAATGTGAGACAGCTTCCCAAGAGCTGAAGTTAAGATTGACAACTTCTCCAGTGTTAATAATTATCGATAGCAATCAAGACTTGAAAGTATGGGAAGATGCTTCCAAAGAAGGTCTTGGTGCAGTATTAATGCAAAGAGGCCAAGTAGTCGCTTATGCTAGCCGTCAGTTGAAGCCGCATGAGAAGAATTATGCAACTCACGATCTTGAATTGTTAGCCATCGTGTTTGCAATGAAAATCTGGAGACATTATCTATTGGGTGAGAAGTTCGAATTATATACGATAATCAATCATTGAAGTATTTATTCACCCAGAAAGATCTGAATATGAGGCAGCAGCATTGGCTAGAATTTCTCGTGGCATATGATCTTGATATTTTGTATACTCCGGGGAAAGCCAATGTTTTGGCTGATTCGCTCAGCAGGAAGAATGTAATCATCGCCAATCTTATAATCACGCCTTCATTGATTGATAAAATATCTGCTCTTCAGAAGGATGATCACTTCATTCAGAAGACCAGAGACATAATTCAGAAAGGTGAGCCCTTGATTTTCAGATTGATAACGATGGGATTCTGAAGTTAAAAGGCCGAATTTCTATTCCAAACATTTCTGAGCTCCGGAGAGAAGTACTGGATGAGTGTCACAAATCCAAACTTAGTATCCATCCAGGAGTGAGTAAAATGTATAATGATATCAAGCGCACCTTCTAGTGGAGATCTATGAAACAAGACATTTCTTTATACGTTAGCAGGTGTTCCACCTGTCAACAAGTCAAGAGCGGTCAACAGAAACTCGCTGGATTGTTGCAACCGTTGGAAATCCCAGGTTGGAAGTTGGAACAAATTTCTATGGATTTCATCGATGGCTTGCCTAGAACCAGGAAAGAAAATGACAGTATATGGGTGATCGTAGATCATTTCACGAAGATCGCCCATTTTATATTTGTCAGATCAAATAGAACCGCTCAGAGTCTGGCGCAGATTTATTTCAAGGAAATTGTTAAACTACATGGAGTTCCCATGAGTATCGTTAGTGATCGTGACCCGATTTTTGCTAGTAAATTTTGGGAAGCATTCCAAGCAGAATTGGGAACAAAATTGAACCTGAGCACCGCTTATCATCCTCAAACAGATGGCCAAACTGAGAGGGTGAACCGCATACTAGAAGATTTACTACGGGCTTGTGTTATAGATTTTGGTGGATCATGGGAAGACCACTTGCATTTGGCTGAGTTCTCATACAACAACAGCTACTAAGCGAGCCTGAAAATGTCACCATTTGAAGCACTGTATGGTCGACCGTGTAGACCTCCCGCTTGTTGGGTAGAACCTGGCAATAGACTCGTATTGGGATCCGATATGATTCGCGAAGCTTCAAACAAAGTCGATTTCATTAAGAAATGATTACAAACAGCTCAAAGCCGACAAAATAGCTATGCAGACTCGAGAAGAAGAGATTTAGCATTTTTTGTTGGTGACTATGTGTATTTGAGGGTTTCTCCGATGAGAGGAGTAGTCAGATTTGGCAAAACAGGGAAATTGGCGCCCAGATTTATTGGTCCATTTCCTATGCTCGAACGGATTGGAACTCTCGCTTATAGAGTTCAGTTGCCTGATTGGTTGGCTGGAGCACATGATGTGTTTCACGTGTCTCAACTACGAAGGCATGTGCATGATCCAGACTTGGTCATGGAAGAAGCCGCGCAATAGGATCGGGAAATTACTCCAGAATTAGCTGTGAGGAGAGAGCCGATAAAGATTGTTGGCAAAGAAACTAAAGAGCTGAGGAACAAAAAGGTTCACTTGGTCAAAGTGCAATGAAGTGGATATCCGCGAGACTGTACTTGGGAAACTGAGGAGAGAATTAAGCAAGCCTATCCCGATTGCATAGTGGATATTTTTGATTAACTCTGGTGCAAGGTACATTTACAGTATTTTTCTTTTTCGTTTTGTTTTCTACTTTGCTGTTGTTTCCTTTTCATGGATGTGAATTTTTTAATTATATAGTCTGATCTTAGCGAACATGATTTTAAAAGAGTATATGAAATAATTAGTATATATTTGAAAAAGTTAATCAATAAATTGATTGTTGTTTGTGTTGTGTGATTATAAATTTTACTAATCAAATTATTGGAATGATAGTTAATCTAATCAATAAGAGAATGAAAGGTAAATTTATGCAAATTGAATCAAATACTGAACTGATTTGAAAATAGATAGGAATACATGCATGTACATTATATATGTTTGAACAAGTAAATGGATTTGCTGTTGAGTAAAGAATTTATTTGCGTGGCCGACAAATAGGTAAACCTTAATGAGTTGGATGCACAATTTTATTTGTATATAAACTCCTGTGAATTCCATCAGATGCGGAGTGCTGGTTGTTCTGTGTGAGATTATTAAATGTCGCCATAGGATAGTAACAATTAATTTTGAACTACACTACATGACATACTTCTTGAAGATAACATACCCTATCATATACCACATAAGCATTTGGAGCTTGTGTGACAAGGTTGAAGATTTACCATACAAGCAAGAGGCTTGTATGGCGATGACTATATTATAGGTTGAACCAAAGACTGATATGGACTATATAAAATGTAACGGTAAAATGCCAGATTAATAAAAAAAACCACACGGGTTTGGAGATGACAATAAACACGTCTCTTTAGTCATTAAGGCACAAAACCCATTTATAGGGTGACGAGAATTTATTCTTTGGAGTTATGATCTATACACACTCCCTTGTTGACACCAGAATATATCACTATAAATATGTGTATGCTTTTTAGGATTATTGGGTACCTAATACGGCCTAATAAATTTCCAAACCCCTCCCCGTACAAAGGAGGTTATGGCGAAATTTTTCGAAAATTTAGGGTGTTAGCCAAATTTTTGAAGAATTAGAAAATTCTTAGAAACTGAAAAGTTGAAGAATGAAAGCCAAAATGAAAGTTGAGTTGGTTAGTTAAACAACTTTCAGCTCCGTTCCTTTTCGAGGACGAAAAGATTTTAAGTGGGGGAGATTGTTACAACCCGGAAAATCAAAACCAATTTAAAATTTTTATTTTGGCAATTTTAATGAATTTTGAATATTTTAAATGAATTATTTTAAATAATAACGACAAGAAATTTATTTTGAATAGAATTAGAACATACATATTTATTTGAATCGACGTTGGAATATTAATATTTATTTTAATTATAAAACAAGGCCTGAAATGGCACGACAATTTGAAAATATGAATTCGAACTTTGACTGACTGTACAAGATGCAAAATAAAACAAATTTTAATGAAGCCAAAAATATTTAAATCTGTTTAAGAATATCTTTCTAACAAATCTAAAAAATCAAAATTTCATAGTGGGAATCAAAAGTTATGGCCAAATCAATTTTCAAAAAGGTCGCTATGGAATAAATATAGCTCTTGAAAATAGACATTTATTTTAATTATAAAACAAGGCCTGAAATGGCGCGACAGTTTGAAAATATGAATTCGAACTTTGACTGACTGTACAAGATGCAAAATAAAACAAATTTTAATAAAGCCAAAAATATTTAAATCTGTTTAAGAATATCTTTCTAACAAATCTGAAAAATCGAAATTTCATAGTGGGAATCAAAAGTTATGGCCAAATCAATTTTCAGAAAGGTCGCTATGAAATAAATATAGCCCTTGAAAATAGACATTTTGCAAATGACCTCCATTTTCGATGAAACCACTTTTGTTGGATCTGGAATGTCAAATTATTGCTAGACTCCAAATTCCATAATTTTTGGAATTAATATGTGAGCGTGGCAAAAGAAAACGCGTTTGGTTAATTTTAGTCAATTTGGATCGACCAGAAAATGGCCATTTTTCAAATGATCTCCAAATTCGACGAAATCTGTTTTGTTGGGACCGTATCGTCCAAACATAGCCAGATTTATTTTTCTGGAATTTTTAGAATCAGTATGTGGCCCTGGCAAATTAAAATGTACGTTCAAATCCATATTTGAATGTTTTATATTTTAATTTGAAGAATAACTGACTGACAGAGTCGAATAAGCCTACGAAACATATTCCATTGTGTCTGGAATGAGGGTATTTAGCTAGGGATGGCAGTCGTTGGGTTTGAATTGGAGTTCATTTGGAAAAACAGATATTTTTTGAATTATAAATAGCACGGGCCAATCAAAATTTTTATAAAAAAAATATAATTTCTCTCTCCCCCACGCATCGCGATATACGGCGGAAACACACTCAAACCTTCTCTCCTCCACAACTCCAAATCCATGCAATAGAATCGACTTCTCCTTTGGAGGTTTTTGTAGTACTCCTTAAGAGCTTCAAATCCATATAAGGATTGTATTTTATCGTTGTGAATTCATCGAGTTACAGGTCCCCGAAGTCGGAGACTTCATCC
Source organism: Allium sativum (assembly GCA_030737875.1). NCBI lineage: Eukaryota > Viridiplantae > Streptophyta > Magnoliopsida > Asparagales > Amaryllidaceae > Allium > Allium sativum. The sequence continues at coordinate 875,736,028 of CM060924.1, forward strand.
CACCGCCGTGTCCCCCTTGGATGATTGAAGTGGGCCCCTCCACCACGCGCGGGTGTGCCACTCCTCCCTCTTTGACGTGGCGTTGGCTGATCCTCCTATCGAGCTACGGATTGAAAGAAAAATCAAAATCTAGTTCTGAACGAGTTTAGAGAGGTAACGGCTTTGTTTATTTTAAACTGATTTCGACAATTAAAAGCATTGCAATTGAATAAAAATCATATCTTTTTCGTTTGTGGTCGAAATCCAGTGAAACAAGAGACATTGGACTCGTGGCGACGTCTTCTACCTTCTAGAAGAGACCGGAGAATTTTTGGAGCTTCCTACAATTTTTGAAGGAGTGGAACCCAATGTGAGATTTCTAAATTCAAATTTGAATGGAATGGCGATGTATAAATTATATAATCGATGTATAAGTTATAAAATCATTGTACACCTCATGTATAAGGATTTGTATAAATTATATGTGCGATGTATGAGTTATATATACATTGTAAAAATTATATGTGCGTTGAATGGAGTTGAAATGAAATTTAAATGAAATTGAAATATATTTATATACGTATATATATATACTCCCCTCGTTCACAGACTATGGACGATATATATTGGTTGTGATTGTTTGGATTTTGGTTGACGTGAAATTTGGTTGATAAATGCGAATGGTTGATATGATTGATTGTGGGTGTAACAACATTGGTTGTGTTTGTGGTATACTCATTGTATTGGGAAAAATGAATGATATGGTGGTAACTATTGAAATGAAAAATATTGTAATGTTGCAAGGCCTAAGATAGCAGAGGAGCCGTGCTGGACACGGTGCCGGTGCTAAATACCCTGTCGTTGTAATGCTGAAATTTTCTGAAATATTCATGTATATAAAATATTCATGTTTGAAATAAATTGTTTTAACAAAAAAAATCACATTTTTATTATATATATGAATCGCTAAAAATATTCATGTTTGAAATAAATTGTTTTAACAAAAAAAATCACAATTTTATTATATATATGAATCGCTAAAAATATTCATGTTTGAAATGAATTGTTTTAACAATAAAAATCCTATTTTTATTATATGTATGAAGTGTTAAAAATATTCATGTGTTGAAATAAATATTTGTTAGTTAAAAATATTATTTTTAACACGTACATGAATTGAAAATGGTTTAGAAATCGAAGAATGAATTATATATATATATATAACACTAAAATAAAACGAATAATGACGCTGCAGTTCGTGTTTTGGAATCGTGATTTTAAACGATTATACCGAGAAATCCGACCATCGGGTTTCCCCGAAATCAAAACCGCTGGGTTCGCTTTGAAAATATCTTTCCGACGATACCAAATTTGTAAAGATCCAACGATTAGATTATGTGAAATGTTTAATTTAAATCTGAATAAAAACAGCGCCAGATTGGATTATATATATAATTAAATTAAAACGAATAACGATGTTGCAGCTTGTGTTTTGAAATCGTAACATTAAACGATAGTACTGGGAGATCCGACAGTCGGATTTTCCCAAAATTGGAAACGTTGGGTCCGTTTTGAAAAGATATTTCCAATGATATGAAATTTGTAAAGATCCAACGGTTATATTTTCAGATATGTGTAAATCAAATCTGAAGAAAAACAGCGCCATGGCCACGTTATGGTCTGAAGCGTCGTTTAAATAAATGGGCTATTTTTAAGTAAATAAAAATAGCAATAAATCGTTATAAAATATTATAAACGATATGGAATGGAAATAAACCGAATTTACTCGGTTTATTGGATATTTGATGGTTGAATGTGGTTGACATGAAAATTATATTAATGAACTGAATCATGGATGTCAAATAATTTAACCAGGAAATGAATTGATTTGAATTCTAAATATACGCGAATTATTTGAAAAGGCCAAGTTAATTCTCATTTCAAATAATTGATCGACGACAGAAGTCGAAGATATGAAGACGATGCAAGACCGATGATCTTCACATCGAATGAATGGCTACTGATGCCTTTGATGGGAGTTGCTACCCTGAAGGGGTTACAGCGGTGGTCGTCCGGACGTACTTATTGATCGTTCGGATGTGCGAGGGCCTCTCTTCTGTATTGGACATATGGGACGAGGAATAAGGTGCCTCCGATTTCGTTCAGACCCAGAATGGACTTGTAAATGGATATGTGTCTGTCGTTGTAGCTTGACAACGTGGTATGCTAAGTTGTAGTGATCAAGGCTTTTGTTGAAAAGCATAACCTTGTGGTTGATGATCAAAGCACGGCTTTAAATAGCATAGCTTTGTGTATAGAGTTAATTCGCGAGCCTCACACCCCGGTATGAACCAGAAACGGGAGAGGACATCAGGGAGGACCTGCGTTTCCTTCTAGCTAGGAGTGGTGTCTAGGTTTTACATGCCCGGACATTTTACTTATGTGGATGATGGATAGCGAGGCGCCTCGGTTATTTCGGTCTCTTCGGAGCCGATGGTTTAGTCGGGATATGGCCAGTTTACGCCCCATTAGGGCGAGGAAACGCAGTGTTTAGGCATTTTAATCCACTCCGTATGGATCAGCCCTGATGATCCAAGGGTCACTCAAGCTCTGATCCTGAGGCTTAGGTTAGAGAGTCTCGAAGCGGTAAGGACGATCCCTTGCCTTAGTTCATGACGAAAATCCAATTTCCAAATACGACACCGTGTGGTTTTCATTGTAGACCTATATATTGCGACATGATATATGGTACCCATGTCGTCTATGATTGATACTTATGATTGAAATTGTTTTTGAAACATATAAACACTAGTAATAATATCAAATGCTTTTGTTTTATACGTATCAAGTATATTTTGGTCATTATAAGGTAAAACTCTATCCTCCGGCTTGCGTTGCATTGTGTGATGGGACCTGAGTCTTGTAATGGCTTCATTTTTGTAATAAGCATTGCGATGTTTAAATGATTTACTTGTTTTAAGCACTGGCAATCCAATGGAGTAAACCAGTTCCGCGTTAGCGGCGTGGTCCTGTGATTGGCCTTATTATAAAATAAGTTAAGTAGATTTCTCATACCAGTCCCATGACTGACTCATAGTTTGTTTCACTTACAAACTCGGGTGCCCCTATTTCTACACGGGCAGCCTTGTATTTAGGTTTTAGCAGGCTCTTTCTGGATAGCTGTAGAGCTGAAGATGGATTCTATCACTTCTTTTATGTTATTCAGCTCCTGTTATATATATATTATGTTTTGATTCCGCTGCAGACATTTTATGTAAAGCTGAAACTGTATTTTGTACTAAGTGTGATCCTGTATAATGGGTAACTCTGATGATTATTATTTCCAGTATAATTTGATGTACATTATCTGGTGTAATTTTATATTTGTGTTCTGCTGTTATTTGTTTATGTGTTATATTCCAAAGATTACCCTTGCCACCGGGGAATGGAGGTTTGGGGTCATCACAATACCCCGGTCACCCAATAAATCAAGGCAGTGGCAAGCCATACCGCATGAGGTCCACCAAACTATCGTTATGTCCCATTGCAACCGATAACCTTACTCATTCCATACCATATACGCTATAGGGTTCAGGATGATCAGTCTACACCACATTGGCTCTGATCCCTCGTTGTGTCGCTCTCTCAATGGTGTACCAAAGTCAAATACTAATAACCCCTTTGCACACATTATCTATAGCAAAATCCATGTCTAGGCTGGCAATAGGACTCACATCCGAAGTCGTCTCAATATGAGAACTATCCCCGATGGTCATCATATGTCGTAGGATACCCTTCTGTGTCTCCCATCTCTCTTTCTCTCTTTCTCTCTTTGACAGTCAACTCAATATGACTTAATGTCGTCTTTTCTACATCTCGGAGAGAACAATTCATTGTTACGACCTTGCTTCTCGTCCTGGAATTATCATCGCCAAATGACGAATCACTGCATAGAAGCATCACATCTCGCCTCAAGCCAAAGCCTATGATCAAAGAGCCATTGTGTCAAAATTTCTATCGAATGAACCATCATATCCTGCTCCTCGAAATTGTACCATCATCCACGTCAAATTGGCCAAGGGCCAGTAACAATAGTTATTAATATCAAATATTTTATAGTAATCGATAACGACTACTCGGATCACATATTTAACCAAAATTGGTTAAATACGCATCCTAAGAAGATGTTTGACATTCGTTACGAAATCTAGCCCATGACCAAGTCCTTGCTCCTTCTTCGAATTGGCCACCAAGCTCCAGTGCCAGTACTCCATCTTCAAATCTGTCGTCGAGCTCTAATGTTGCTCCATCATCGAATCTGTCACCAAGCTCCAATGTTGCTCTATCGTTGAGTCCATCCATGCACTCTTAAGCTCCTTCGAGAATATATCTCACTCACTCGAGCCTACCATCCTTGTGCGCACAATCGATATACTCCAACATGTGCATTCGATTGATAAGCACCCCAAACTCTAACGAATGAAGTTTTTCATAATACTAATTCACCTTTGAACGGCGTTTTAATCTAAACCAAGCAAACAATTCAACTATGTAACCAATAATAATCCAAATTCATAAACTAGCATAGAAGCATCCATAATAACAACTATAAATCAAATATAACATATCTATAGCAATCCTAGTGTAATGACCCATATTTTTACGGATGATAATTAATTAATTCAATTATTAAAATAGTGATTCAGAGAATTTAAATGGTTGTTAAATTAAATTATATGGATTATTTAATTAATATAAATAATAGAATAATATATTTAATTCTGAAATAATCAGAATTAGCTGAAATGGCAATACTGTGTGAATTGGACAATTCAAATTATATAATTCAGTTTAGAATTGAATTATATTAATGAAGTTATTTAAAATAACGTCAGTTGAACGTATAATTATATTATAATTATAATCGAGCTCGAAATGGCACGGTAGTTCATGATTTGGCGATTCGAACTTCAACTGAATATATAGAATCCTTTTTAAATCTGATTTCTGTTAAACAAGAAACGTCCGGTGCTAGTGAAGTATATTTTTCTAATGGAAGAGAAAAATCGGGATTTCATTATGTAGATTTTGATTTATGTCCAAATGAAATTTTTGAAAAGTCGCTATGGAATTCCTTTATAATTTATAGCGATTTATTTATATTATAAAAGGATTTTTCAATATAAATTGAATATCGATTCAACCGGGATTTGGATATCGAGTTATAAATCCAATTGGAGCTGTATGATATTCTATTGTGAATATATACGATAATATTTATTTATAAATATTTAATTAATTATTTTTAAATATATTTAATATTTAAATGGGTTATTTAGAGCTTTAAAAATTGCCAGTTTTGCAAACGACCTCCGTTTTTGACGAAACTAATTTTGTTGGATCTGCAATATTAAATTATTGCTAAATTTCAATTTCCATGATTTCTGGAGTCAGTGTGTGGCCGTACGGATTTATAATGTGAAAAACAGTCAGTATTTTGAAGTTTAAAAATACGTTATGTGAGCAAACAGAGTCGTAATTCGACGAAACTAGTTTCATTGGGTCCGTAATGTCAAACTCTAGTTGTATGTCCATTTTCATGATTTTTCGATATTGTATGCGATCATAGGAATTTTTAACAACAAATACATATAGCGGTTGCTTAAAAATAAATATAATAATGAATATTAAAATATTATTTCTCCTCTATAAATACCCTCACTAACCTATCCTAACCCTAAACTTCTTTCTTCAGTTAATGGAAAAACCACCGTCATGTTTATTAGAAAAACCAAACCTTTCATGAGTTGAAAAAATCCATACAATGCAAATAAAAATCAACAAATCATGAAAGTTATATATTTGTAATCCTGTCAACATTCTCTTCAACGTGGTATACAAAATACAGAGTGCGATGCAAATTTGGGGTAACCGACGTGAGACAGCGTTGAACACGCAAGAGCTAGGGTTCGAGATCGCGAATCCTATAAGCTTTTATTCATATTTTTGTTATTAGCTTTGGATCGAGGAGGTGAAATAGGAGTAGTTGGCAATTATCAGTGGAATTCTGTTCAAATGTATGTCGATGTCTGTATTGAGATGCAGCGTACAAGGAGGATGACGCGAGTTGTATAGGTGTTGCGAGTTGGGTATTTCGGTGATGGAACTGAAGAGAATGCGGAGAGGGGTTGAATGGTGGTTTTAGTTTGAATTTTTGGTGAAGCTATTAAGTGGTGAAGGCGTTGAAATGTTCTGTAATGGTGAGGAGGAGATAACAGAGGCGCGATATTTGTTTTGGGAGAGAAGGGACTGTAGCACATGGGTATAGGATTTAAAGGAGGAAGTTGGGCCGTTTCTTTTATGGTGAGGCCCATTTAAAAATATAAATTCAACTTTATTTTACTTTAAAATAATATATCAGCTTGTAAACCCCATAACTTATCCATACGGTATCGAAATTCAACAAAACAGGATCCATTAGGATCGTATGGACGAACGCTACGAAATGGAACTGACTGAGAGTGGATTGGAGCTCGTTACAATTTATAGTGAAATAAATTGTCAGAATCAAATCAACGACAGTTATTCGTTATTTAACGATAACCGTCCAATGTGAGTAAACGTCACCAACTCTGATCAGTTATATTTTTATAACGTATTCTAGAATTGATAAGTGATGATTGATTGCTGTGTGCTGAATGTTTTGGTTGAACTGCTGATTTTTTGTTGAAATTATAGATAACGATATATATATATATATATATATATCGTTAATCAAAAATTGATTCTGTTTATCAGAATATTTCATATCGAAATGAAATCGATGTTATTATATTGTTTAACATCTGTGGATGCAGGGAAAACAGGTTGGAGGGACCCAACTGGGTTCCAAAATATATAAAATACTGTTTTGTTTCATATATTGTGATATATGATGTGATATATAATCTGTTGTTGATTATGTGTGTTGGAATGATATCGATCATTATTATTTGGTATTTTAAATACCATAAGAAATACTGGGATGTAGAAAGGGGATTTTCAAAGTGTATTTTGAAAACAATTATTTATATAAAATCAATGGATTTTATATATAAAATGAAAAGAATTTTATAAAAGAAAATAATTATAAAATCAAAGGATTTTATAAAAGGAAATATTTGTTGAACAAATAGAATTGAAAAGGGATATTTATTTGTTAAATAAATAGAAAGAGAAAAAGGAAATATTTATTTGTTGAATAAATAGAGTTATAAAAGGAAATATTTATTTGTTGAATAAATAGAGTTATAAAAGGAAATATTTATTTGTTGAATAAATAGAGTTATAAAAGGAAATATTTGTGAAACAAATGTAAAAGGAAATATTTGTGAAACAAATGTAAATGGAAATATTTGTGAAACAAATGTAAAAGGAAATATTGGGAAAATAAATAGAATTATAAAAGGAAATATTTATTTAGAAAATAAATAGATTATAAAAGGAAAAACATGAAAAATGAATAGAATTGTATAAAAAGAGAATTTTTCACTAGGAAGGTTTAGACTCGTGCTTCGCACACGGGTATAACAAAATATGAATTTAAAGCGAATATTTAAGAGAAATTTGTTTTAACATATAAAGTAAGAAGATTTATTTATAAATAAGGTTTTATAAATTAAGTAAAATATTTATCATTGGATAAATAGAATATATAAGTCAGGACTTATATAGGGAAGTAAGAATCGATTTCAACATCGATATTTGAAACTGAATATGGACGAAGAGTAAATCAGTTAGAGTTAACCAGTTAGAGTTAATCAGTTAGAGTTAACCGTTAGAGTTAATCGATTAGAGTTAATCGAATTAGAGTCAATCAATTAGAGTTAATCGAGTTGGAGTTAATTGAATTAGAGTTAGTCGAATTAGGGTTAATCGAATAGAGTTATTCGAATAGAGTTAAATCGATTATTAGTTATTTGAATAGAGTTAATCGAATATTAGTTATTCGAAGAGAAATAATCGAATATAAGTTATTCGATCAGAGTTAATCAAATATAGTTTATTCGAAAGGAGATTATCGAATATAGTTTATTCGAAAGGAGATTATCGAATATAGTTTATTCGAAAGGAATTATCGAATATAGTTTATTCGAAAGGAGATTTTCGAATATAGTTATTCGAGGAAAGAATTATCGAATAGAGTTTATTCGAAAGAGAGTTTTCGAATAGAGATTATTCGAAAGAGAATTGTACATTGAAATTCGATTATATCGAATTCGGGAAAGTACTATTCACTTTCCATTTTAATCAAGATTTATTTATTTATTAATAAATTAGTTATTTGTTTATTTATCCAAATTAATAAATAAAAGTTATATTGAAGTTATTATATTTCAGAAGCATGGGATTTTAACACTATTGTTAAAATCAAATGATTTCTGTAAAAGAAGTGGATTCGTAAAAAGAATCCAAGAGTTACGTAAGGAAGTTTTGTTTAAAGATTTAAAAGGTGAATCTTGTCTATTTCGAAATTAGAAATGTTGTTCAGTTAAGGTCTGAGAGGTAGTTATACCCCAACTTGATTGGCTTCGTTTTTAACTAAGGAATGGTTAAGGTTCGATAGTGAAAGTTGGTTAAGTGAATTTAGTTAATGAGTGTAATGGTTTGAGTTGGCATAGCGATGTTTTATTTAAACATCTGTTTAAATCCAGTGAAGGAGTTCGGGAAATGTTTTCCAAATAAATATTAGAAATGTTTTCTAATATAAAATAATGTATATTTTCTAAAATTAGAAAATAAGGATTTGATGAATATATGGAAATGAGAAATGGGGAAATCAATAAGTGTTGATTGATGATTGTTCGATAGAATTTCCATCTGGAAAAAATATCGTTGTTTGCACACGTGTTTTTCTTTGATAGTTAACTCACAGACTATCAAAGTTTTTGACCATTTCCGTTGTCAATACGGAGAGACCGGGATCAGATTCATTATCTGAAAACCACTCTGTATGGGCATTAGCATTGCGAATCAAATATGATGGAGACAATTAAAGACGGAGTTATGCAAGGGCTATTCTAGCGATCCTAGGTAGAAATTGCCTAAGATGTATTGACAGAATAGTGCCTTCGGTTTGTCCAGTCCCAGGACAACCAGTATGGAAGAATGTCTGGCAGAGTATATTTAATAGATCGCGTAAGTTGATCTCTTCAAATGTATTTACGTTTGGTGGCAGAGGAATTCGTTTCTCTTAGCTGTATACCCATGGTATTTTTGGGGAAATCAATTTGTGATTTGGTGGGTATGACGATGTGACATTTAAAGTGAATAAATGTGTGATCTGTCAGAGATAAGCGTGGCCTCTAGCCTCACAATCGGGAAATGACAAAAATCGGGCAGGCAGCATGGCTATGTGGGTTGCTTCCATTAGGGTGTATTAACACTTATCTAGAGATATTCATTTCATTCTTTAATCTATTCGATGCTGTCCCATTCGGGAAACAATTGCTGATCCCAACCGTTGGTGATATACATTCGATACACTCAATCGAAATGAGTGGTCGGTCATGTGTGGCTGGGTTGCAAGATGTTCTTGTTGAACCCAGTGTATTCCTCTCTACAGGCACACTATCGGAAGGTGGTTCCATTCTATGTCATAGTTGGAAATCCATTATCCAATAAGTTCTCGCGGTTTTGATTGTATACTATATATGTAGAATGTGAGATGAAAGCGTTTCTACTAGATGATTATTATATTGTGGTTGATAGACACTATCATAATATCAAAAGATTTTTGATATAAAAGATCATTGTTTCTTTCAAAATGATTTGAAAGTTAAATCAAATTGATTTGGATTCTCATAAGGGAAAAACCCCGTTCCGTTATACGACGTGGTCTTATGAGATATCGTTTTACTGCTCAAACTGTTTTAAATTGTTTTATTCACACCAATCCCATGACTGACCCTGTAACACCCCGTATGTTGAATAACTTGTTATAATATAAAACAGGGCAGAATTAAATTTTAAAATCTGAATCAGGGGAAACGAGCTATGCCATTGCGTTCGTCTCGGAAAAATACGCGAAATAGAGTCCAAGTTTTCAAAAATCGGAGTCCGTATGACCCAGATAAGGCCCGAAGAAGTTTCAGAAAATTTAAAACAGATTTTAAATACAAATATTTCAAATTTCAGAAGTGGCGGGAAAATTCCCGCCAGACCCAAGGAGTCGACCTGGGGGTCGACTGGGGAGTCGACCTACCCACCAGGTCGACTAGGGTGTCGACCCTAGTGTCGACCTGGGGGTCGACCTCCCTGGTCGAGCCCAGGTGACCTGGGTGCACCAGTTTGGCTTTTGGGCTGTGTTTGGTGGCTTGTGACGAGATCTGACGGCTCTAACCTAATCTAGGGTTAATCTAAGGGCCTAAACTACATCCTAATTCTATAAATACACCTTAAGACTACCCTAATTCATACTAAAATTGGAGACAATGTCATTATGCCGTCAAAATGCAACTAGGAGGAGCCACCAACAAATTAAAGAGGAGGAAAGCTTCTCAAATCAACTTCTAATCAACTCTAGCAACTTAATCTTCTTCATTGAAGTGCTAATCAACAAGTTGTGAGTTTTCTATAGCCTTAATGACCAATTGTTGAAATAATTATGATAGGATATAATGAGGTTATGGCTATGAATGTGGATCAATGCAAGATTGTGTTATCATATGCTATGTGTTTGTGATGTTATGCAAGTTATGTGTTATGTGTTCATGATGTTATGCAAGTCATATGCTATGTGATCATGATGTTATGCAAGTTATGTAAGTCATATGCTATGTGATCATGATGTTATGCAAGTTATGCAAGTCATATGCTACATGTTCGTGATGTTATGCAAGTAATGCAAGTTATATGCTACATGATCATGATGTTATGCAAGTTATGCAAGTGTTAGGCTATGTTCATGATGCTAGTTATGCAAATTGCTATGATAAACATTGATCCATTATGACACCATGATTATGCAAGTCCATATATGATATGTTATGCAAGTTTGGTGTATGATTATATGCAAGTTCATATATGATATGTAATGCAAGTTTGGTGTATGATTATATGCAAGTTCATATATGACATGTTATGCAAGTTTGGTGTATGATTATATGCAAGTTCATATATGATATGTTATGCAAGTTTGGTGTTTGATTATATGCATGTTCATATATGACATGTTATGCAAGTATTGGTGTTTGATGATATGCAAGTAACATGTGCAAGTTTACACCTTAGTATGATATGCATACATATGCAAGTTAACCCCTTTGTATGTCATACATACATATGCAAGTTTACCCCTTTATATGACATAAATAACTTATGCAAGTTAACCTCTTTATGACATATGTGATTCATGCAAGTTTGGGTTGATTATTTATGCTAGTTGGGTTAATGCTATATGCATGTTGACACCTTTAAACCCATGTTGATGCTAATGTTATGCAAGTTGAACCCATTGTATTTGTGATGAATCTTCCCTTTTATGTCATGTTGGCGAATTACGTGGGAAACGATGGGGTTAATATACATGTTAATGAAATGGTGTGAAGTTGGTATGATTATGCATACCATAAAGTGGATGGACATAATTGAGTCAATTATGTACATCGTTAAAATTGAAATTAATTAGGGAAAATTAATTCGAAATATGGGGGTGATTAATTAGGTGTAATTAATCGACTAAGACACGAGGTTGGACCCTTTTGTAGCGTAAGACTGCCCGGAACCGACCGACAAATCCAGCGGCTACAAATGATTGGCCCAATGTGAGAGGTCTTAGGCACAAACTAAATACGTGACAAATGTATAGACACGAGGTTAGACTCGGTTATGGCGTAAGGCTGCCCGGACCCGACCGGCAATCCAGCTGCCATAAAAGATAGTCTAATGTGAGAGGTCTTTACAACGGTTACGTTCTTAATCAATTAAGAAACACTTAACCATATTAGCATGTAGAGGGACATGAGGGGTTAAGTGGGTGCCTTGGGTGGCATGTGGAAAAATCTAGTGGTTGCCTTGGGTGGCAATAGAAAATACGATTAGAATACTTAACCAAAGTGGAACATGTAATTAAACATGATTAAAGGGTTAAGTAAGTGCCTTGGGTGGCATGGGGGAAATCTAGTGGTTGCCTTGGGTGGCAATAGAAGATACGATTAGAATACTTAACCAAAGTGGAACATGTAATTAAACATGATTAAAGGGTTAAGTAAGTGCCTTGGGTGTGTAACAACCCGGAAAATCTGGGCCAGTTTAAAATTTTTATTTTGGCAATTTTGGCGAATTTTAATTATTTAAAATGAATTATTTTAAATAATATCGACTAGAAATTTATTTTGAATATAATTCGAACGTATATATTATACGCGTCGTCGTTAGAATATAAATAATTATATATAATTATAAAAGGAATTGAAAATGGCGCGGTAGTTCGATAATTCGATTTCAAACTTCAATTGAATGTACCGGGTGCAAAACAATCCGGATTTTAGTGAAACCAAAAATAATGGAATCTAATAGTGAATATCTCTCCAACGAATCCGAAAAATCAAAAGTTCGTAGCGGGAATCAAAAGATATGTCCAGTTGAAAATTCTGAATAGTCGCTATGGAATTCAGGCCCTTAAAAATGGACATTTTGCAAACGACCTCGGATTTCGACGAAACCAGTTTTGTTGGATCCGCAGTGTCAAGTTATTGCTAGGTTTTAAATTTCATAATTTTTCGAATCAATATGTGAGCGTGGCAAAGGAAAACGCGTTTGACCAGTTTCAGTTGATTTTAATCGACTGGAAATTGGCCATTTTTCATACGGTCTCAGAATTCGACGAAACTAGTTTTGTTAGGACCGTATCGTCAATACGAAGCTAGAAAATATTTTTCTGCCATTTTTAGAATTCGTATGTGGCCCCGGTAATTTGAAATGTACGTTTAAAATTCAATATAGTGATTTAAATGTAAATTAAACGGAAACTGATTCAAACGATCGAATCAGCCAGCGATACATATCCCATTGTGTTCGGAATGGGGGTTAAACGCTATGGACGACAGGCGGTGGACCTCGTTTCGAGGTCGTATGAAAAGGTCAACCCTTGGGCAAAATTAAATAATTAAATAATAAAATAAAATAATAAAAAAAAAGGGAAACCCCTCTCTTCCCTATTACCCAGGCCCCCCCCCCCCCCCGTTCGAGTTTCATTCAGATGAAAAAGAAAGAAAAAAAAAAAAAAAACCTGTAGCCCTAATTGTCGTCGCCGCCCTCAGCCTGGGTCGCCGCCACTTCCTCCGACCGGTACCCCCTCCCATCGACGTCGACCTCCCCAGTTTCCCCCTCCCTCCTCCGAACCCTCGACGAAGCAGCCGAACCCCCCCTCCGACCAGAGCGCCGCCCCCTCTTCTTCTTCCCCGAGCTCCTCCTCTCCCTCCACTCTTCAAAACCGCCGAGCCCACAAAACCCACCGCCGACCGACGCTGCAGAGCCCGACCACCTCCCTGACCGCCGACGACAGTTTCACCCCCCCCCCCTTCTGCAAAATGCTGTAAGTTTATAACTGATTTATTTTTTTAAAAGTATAAACTGATTTATTTTTTTAAAAGTATAAACTGATTTATTTTTTTAAAAGTATAAACTGATTTATTTTTTTAAAAGTATAAACTGATTTATTTTTTTAAAAGTATAAACTGATTTATTTTTTTAAAAGTATAAACTGATTTATTTTTTAAAAAGTATAAACTGATTTATTTTTTTAAAAGTATAAACTGATTTATTTTTTAAAAAGTATAAACTGATTTATTTTTTAAAAAGTATAAACTGATTTATTTTTTAAAAAGTATAAACTGATTTATTTTTAAAAGAGAAAAACTGATTTTATTTTGAACTTTAAAATAGGAAAAAGATTAATCTTTTAGTAGAAAAAGATTTGAAAGCAAAAGTAAAAATCATATTTTTATATGTTGAAAAATCATATTTTTATATGTTGAGAAATCATATTTTTATATGTTGAAAGCAAAAGTAGAAATCATATTTTTATATGTTGAAAGCGAACGTGAAAACATGATTTTTGTCATATTAAAGAAGTGATTTTTATTATATAAACATCATGACAAAAATGAGATTTTTATTCATTTGAATAGCGATAGAAAAATAGAATTTTTATATATTGAACTTCGATAGAAAAATAGAATTTTTATATATTGAATAGCGAACTAAAAATTCGATTTTTATATATTGAATAGCGAGGTAAAAATGTGATTTTTACGTATGTAGTGAAAGCAGCAACGAAGGTGACAAAAAGGCGAGACGACGAAGACTTCTGCAAAAGGAGAGCCGTGGAGCTAGGATAGCTATACGTGAGAATTTCTCACCTTTCAATTTCTTTCTAGTTTTATATATATACTAGGATGCAGACGGTGCTTAGTAGCACCCGACACAATCGTCCACAGACCATGGACTTGTTTGTTTGGTTGCATAGATTAGTTGGATTATTTGTTGAAATTGAATTGTTTGGTGAGATGAGATTGATATGATTGATGTGTGAATGGCGTGGGCCTTCACTAGACCGGGGATAAGGCTAGGCCTTGTCCCGTTTCTAGTATCGTGCCGTTATGCCGCCGAAATTTTCTAAAATGTGTTAGAAAATAAAAATATCATTTTATTGTGTAAATGAATTGAATAGAAATTCATAGATTGAAATAAAATGTTTTGTCGTTAAAAATATAATTTTTAACGTGAATGTGAATAAATGAATAGTTATAAACAAATCGGCCGATTTGTTTGTATATACACTGATTTGACTGATATTGATTGGGTCGATAAATTTTACACATCGCCCAATTGCACAAATAAAATCTGTGTTTGATTGTTTGAAACCCCACACGGGTGTTGGGATGAAATTTGAAGTTCACTCATCCTGATTGATTAAATATGTCGATCGATTGATTGACAGGCTGTTATAAGCGTTGAATATCTATATTTGATGCTTATACAGTGTAGTGCACTTTGGTTGATGGTTGATTATTTTCAATGCTATTATATACATGTGTTGTATGCAAATCCATATAATTAATTTTATATGGTAATTGATTGGGCCTCATTCCAGTTTTGAAAAAGAAATATTTGAAAAAGAAATATTTGAAATAGAATATTTGAAAATAGAAATTTATGAAGCCGTGTTGATTAGATTGACGCCATTTTGACGTGAACGATATTTATATCAATTTTAAGTGATTTCGAAATGAATTGAATTGAAAACGAATTCAAAGTGAATTGAATTGAAAGTGATTTCGAAATGAATTGAATTGAAAACGAATTCAAAGTGAATTGAATTGAAAGTGATTTCGAAATGAATTGAATTGAAAACGAATTCAAAGTGAATTGAATTGAAAGTGATTTCGAAATGAATTGAATTGAAAACGAATTCAAAGTGAATTGAATTGAAAGTGATTTCGAAATGAATTGAATTGAAAACGAATTCAAAGTGAATTGAATTGAAAGTGATTTCGAAATGAATTGAATTGAAAACGAATTCAAAGTGAATTGAATTGAAAGTGATTTCGAAATGAATTGAATTGAAAACGAATTCGAAGTGAATTGAAAGTGATTTCGAAATGAATTGAATTGAAAACGAATTCAAAGTGAATTGAATTGAAAGTGATTTCGAAATGAATTGAATTGAAAACGAATTCGAATTGAATTGAAAGTGAATTGAAATGAATTCAAATTGAATTGAAATTTGAATTGAATAGAAATGAATTTTAAAACGAATTTATAGAGAAGAATTCAATTTTGCTTTGAATTGAGGTGGAAGTTGAAATAGATTTTGAAACGAATTTTGAAACTATTTATATAATTCGTTTTAAATAGAAATCGACGAAGTATATATTATATATATTATATATATAATATAATGGCCTGAATAGAACGCGCCGCGCCGCGGCAGTTCGCGAATTTCGACCATTGATTTCAAATGGACGTTACGGGAGATCCGACCGTCGGATTCTCCTAAAACCGGAACCGTTGGGTTCGTATCGAAAAGAGCTTTCTAGCGAATGTTAGAAATTTGAAATCTAACGGTTGGATTTGGAATTATGTCCAAATCAAATTTGAAAAAGGTCGCTGTAAGTGCAGTTCGATGGCCGTTGATGGAAATCGACTGTATGGGCCTTGATAAAATTATTAAAAATAGTAATAATTTGTGTAAAATCATAAGAAATGATTTGTGAAGGATTGGGATGAAAAACTCCATATTTGAAAAGATAAAAATAGATTTTTATCGAAATGAACTAGTTTTGAACTAGAATTATAATTCTATTTATTTTTAAATAAATAAATTGAATTTGAAAAGGGTTTTGAAAATAACCAGAATTTCCAATGATTGCATTGGAGTGGATTTGAATCGAAATTGTCTTCGGAATATTTCGATGTTGGAATTCGCGATTATACAGATGTTGTTATGGGAATTTGAAAGATATACATTTATATCGTTATTTCAATACGACATTTGTTAATCGTAGAATTTGATATTGAATATAAGCCGATATATTTTCTATTCAGAGCCTTGTATTGAATATCAAATGTGATTTGGGTTTGTCGTGAATGGTGTCTTCACTAACACTGTTCTTGAACCCAGTTGAGAAGAGATTAAATCTTTTTAGTTAGATTTAATGAAGTGTACTAATTAAATGATATTTAATTGGAATTGAATTGGTATTGATTTTTGGGTTTATCGTGAACAGTGTTTTAAATAACACTCGTTCTTTAACCCGATAATTAATGGAAGATGATTTTGGGTTTATCGTGAACCGTGTTTTAGATGACACTGATTCTTTAACCCAGTTAAAGATTAAAACTAAGTGAAGTTTTAATGAATCTTTAATTAGATTGAAAAGATCGAGAATGGAGTATCACTAGTTTTACTCCAGGCGATAGTTAAATCTTTAATTAGATTTGAACGTGAAATGATAATTGAATTACCGATAACACTGTGGTGTTAGATATGAAGTACTACCAGTTTTACTTCATGGGATGAATAGGTTGGGATTGGGAAATAAAATAAATGATTACTTCGGTGTGGTTCGCTAATCCCGACTAGTTTGAATTCATATTCAAAGGAGATTAAAGAATAAATTTAAAGAATTTATCTTGGATAAAATTAATGGGAACTTTTCCCAAAGTATAGGAATATTTGAATAAAAGAATATTCTGAATTGGAATGAGGCGTATGTTGTGTTTGTGTAACACTTTTATAATATATACGCGAGTTATTCAGAAAGACCGGGTTTATCCCATTCTGAATAACTGATTCGACGTGGTGTCGAAGGTGAAGACGGTGGTCGAAGACCGGAAGTCTTCACGTCGTTTGGGTGATAACTGATGATCTTGATTGGGCTGTACACCCAAGAAGATGGAAACAGTTGGTAATCGTCCAGACGTACTTGGAGATCGATGGATATGCGGGGTACTAGGTGCCTCCGGTTTCGTTCAGCCCCAGAACGGACTTATAAATGGACTGTGTGTCTGACATTGGATTTTAGTCTGTGCGATTGATTTCTATTAAATATATATCTGTTTGGCGGCGGAGAATTTATTCTCTTGCTTAACGCCCTTCTCTGAGACGTACGAGCTCAGGGGTTATATATTGATGGATATCAAACACATGGAGTGAATTGCCTGTGTGGCATGCCTAAGTGGCAAATGATCGAGGCTTCTGTTGAAAAGCAAAGTCTTGTGGTGATGATCAAAGCACAGCCTGTGTGGCACAGCTTTGTGTAACGTGAATTCGCGAGCCTCGCACCCCGGTTGTGAACCAAAAACGGGAGACGGACGTCAGGGAGGGCATGCGTTTCTTTCTAGCTAGAAGTGGCGTCAGTGGTTTTACACGCCCTGACGAGTTTGACTTATGTGGTTGTTGCTGTTGCGAGGCGCCTCGGTTATATCGGTTTCGGCCGATGCATTCTGGTCGGCTGACGGACCAGACTTACACCCCATAGGGTGGGGAGACGTAGTGTTCAGGCATAATAATCCACATCGGTGGACCGGCCCTGAGGATCCATGGGGCAGTTGCGGCTGTTCCTGAGACATGGGCTAGATTGTCTCGAATAGGTTGAGGACTATCTTTTGCCTCGGTTCATAGACGGAAATCCAATTTCCAAATACGTGACATTTGCGGTTTTAATTGTAATCCTATATATGGCGACATAGTGGGATGGGGCGCTTATGCCGCCTATGATTGATACTTATGATTTGAAGTTGTTTTATACACTTATAATAGTATCAAATGATTTGTTTTAGAACGTATCAAGCATTCTTTGGCTGTTATAAGGGAAAACCCTATCCCCCGGCTTGCGATTGCATTGTGTGATAGGACCTGGGTCTTATAACAGCTTCATTCTTCTTTATTTAGCATTGCGCTGTTGGTTTTATGCACTGGTATTCTTGGGAGGAAACCCGTTCCGTGTTATACGGCGTGGTCCCTTGATTCACCTAATGTTTGAAAATAAAGATTAATAACTGTTTTAGTTCTCACACCAGTTACATGACTGACCTGGAGTTTATTGTTTTAACCTAAACTCTGGGTGCCCTTATTTTCGACACGGGCAGCTAGTAGTTTTGGTTTTGCAGATTTATATTCACAGGATCCTGGTTTACAGCTGGAATGATATCCGGAAAGCTTTGTATCCGTATATCTCTTCTAGTTGTGTATTGTATTATTTTCCGCTGCTATGTATTTAAATGTAATTTAAATCTCTGATATTTCTGTGTAATATTCTTTTATACTCTGTATATTCTTGTAATCTGATGCATTGTTGTAATATACAATGAGATGTTCTTCTGTATGCGTTCTGTTTTGTCGTGTTCTCAAACGATAGGGCGTTTCGAACGGCCTGGATCGGTTTAGCGACTGGTTCGGACCGAGCGAAATTACATTTCGTCACATTTGGTATCAGAGCTTTGGTTTACAAAGCTCAGAGAATAAGGCACATTAGAACCATACGAAAGAATTCATCAGATATTGGATTAGTAATATCCAATTAGAATGACTCGTTAGAGATGGGATCAGTAGTATCCTAGAACGAGTGTGAAGGGTATATTTTTAAAGTAAAAGCAAATTTAGTTTTGAAAATCTAAATCAATTATTCGTATTTGATTATTTATTTGCATTGATTTGGACAGTCCAGTATATAAAGAATTTGCATATACGCCTTGCAAACGTATATTCAAAGTTTTAATATATTGGATAGATATAGCATCACACTCTAGTCGCCCGAAGATGGTATTGATGATGGTGCATCATCATCAGCATTTATATTCGAGTGTCGAAGGTGTGATATCTATATATTTCCTATTGACTGGTGTGAGAACCAAAAACTATATAGGATCTATTGTTGTGATTTGGCACCAAAAATCTGATTTTTGTATATGTATCAAAATTATGAATTTGAAACTCTAATTCACTAATTGATTGATGTTTGTGTTGTTTGTTCATTTGTTTGCTAATTTTGAACCATTTAGCCTAATTGAATCAAATTATGAATTATTTTGAAAATTGGTTGCGTTTGCTAGCATATACATATATATCATTGAACAGGTCATAGCAAGGAGGCTAGAGCCAGAGAATAAAATTTGTTTGCCCGACAAATAGGTACATGTTTACTACCTAATTTACTGTTTTGTTTGGGTGATGATGATTTTATGAGCCTATTGGCTAGCCGCTTGGCTTTTTCTTTTTCTTTTTGAGATCTGAAGGACCGGGGAAGCTATTTGAAATTCCCCGATGCTCCCGGTGCAGGGGAGGTTATGGCGAAATTTTTCGAAAATTTAGGGTGTTAGCCAAATTTTTGAAATTTTGAAAATTCTCAGAAACTAAAGAGTTGGAGAATGGAAGTCAGATCGAACGTAGAGTTGAATAATCAAACCACTTTCGACTTTGTTCCTTTTCGGGGACGAAAAGTTTTAAGTGGGGGAGATTGTAACAACCCGGAAAATCTGGGCCAGTTTAAAATTTTTATTTTGGCAATTTTGGCGAATTTTAATTATTTAAAATGAATTATTTTAAATAATATCGACTAGAAATTTATTTTGAATATAATTCGAACGTATATATTATACGCGTCGTCGTTAGAATATAAATAATTATATATAATTATAAAAGGAATTGAAAATGGCGCGGTAGTTCGATAATTCGATTTCAAACTTCAATTGAATGTACCGGGTGCAAAACAATCCGGATTTTAGTGAAACCAAAAATAATGGAATCTAATAGTGAATATCTCTCCAACGAATCCGAAAAATCAAAAGTTCGTAGCGGGAATCAAAAGATATGTCCAGTTGAAAATTCTGAATAGTCGCTATGGAATTCAGGCCCTTAAAAATGGACATTTTGCAAACGACCTCGGATTTCGACGAAACCAGTTTTGTTGGATCCGCAGTGTCAAGTTATTGCTAGGTTTTAAATTTCATAATTTTTCGAATCAATATGTGAGCGTGGCAAAGGAAAACGCGTTTGACCAGTTTCAGTTGATTTTAATCGACTGGAAATTGGCCATTTTTCATACGGTCTCAGAATTCGACGAAACTAGTTTTGTTAGGACCGTATCGTCAATACGAAGCTAGAAAATATTTTTCTGCCATTTTTAGAATTCGTATGTGGCCCCGGTAATTTGAAATGTACGTTTAAAATTCAATATAGTGATTTAAATGTAAATTAAACGGAAACTGATTCAAACGATCGAATCAGCCAGCGATACATATCCCATTGTGTTCGGAATGGGGGTTAAACGCTATGGACGACAGGCGGTGGACCTCGTTTCGAGGTCGTATGAAAAGGTCAACCCTTGGGCAAAATTAAATAATTAAATAATAAAATAAAATAATAAAAAAAAGGGAAACCCCTCTCTTCTCTATTACCCAGGCCCCCCCCCCCCCCCGTTCGAGTTTCATTCAGATGAAAAAGAAAAAAAAGAAAAAGAAAAAAAAAACCTGTAGCCCTAATTGTCGTCGCTGCCCTCAGCCTGGGTCGCCGCCACTTCCTCCGACCGGTACCCCCTCCCATCGACGTCGACCTCCCCAGTTTCCCCCTCCCTCCTCCGAACCCTCGACGAAGCAGCCGAACCCCCCCCCCTCCGACCAGAGCGCCGCCCCCTCTTCTTCTTCCCCGAGCTCCTCCTCTCCCTCCACTCTTCAAAACCGCCGAGCCCACAAAACCCACCGCCGACCGACGCTGCAGAGCCCGACCACCTCCCTGACCGCCGACGACAGTTTCACCCCCCCCCCCTTCTGCAAAATGCTGTAAGTTTATAACTGATTTATTTTTTTAAAAGTATAAACTGATTTATTTTTTTAAAAGTATAAACTGATTTATTTTTTTAAAAGTATAAACTGATTTATTTTTTTAAAAGTATAAACTGATTTATTTTTTTAAAAGTATAAACTGATTTATTTTTTTAAAAGTATAAACTGATTTATTTTTTAAAAAGTATAAACTGATTTATTTTTTTAAAAGTATAAACTGATTTATTTTTTAAAAAGTATAAACTGATTTATTTTTTAAAAAGTATAAACTGATTTATTTTTTAAAAAGTATAAACTGATTTATTTTTAAAAGAGAAAAACTGATTTTATTTTGAACTTTAAAATAGGAAAAAGATTAATCTTTTAGTAGAAAAAGATTTGAAAGCAAAAGTAAAAATCATATTTTTATATGTTGAAAAATCATATTTTTATATGTTGAGAAATCATATTTTTATATGTTGAAAGCAAAAGTAGAAATCATATTTTTATATGTTGAAAGCGAACGTGAAAACATGATTTTTGTCATATTAAAGAAGTGATTTTTATTATATAAACATCATGACAAAAATGAGATTTTTATTCATTTGAATAGCGATAGAAAAATAGAATTTTTATATATTGAACTTCGATAGAAAAATAGAATTTTTATATATTGAATAGCGAACTAAAAATTCGATTTTTATATATTGAATAGCGAGGTAAAAATGTGATTTTTACGTATGTAGTGAAAGCAGCAACGAAGGTGACAAAAAGGCGAGACGACGAAGACTTCTGCAAAAGGAGAGCCGTGGAGCTAGGATAGCTATACGTGAGAATTTCTCACCTTTCAATTTCTTTCTAGTTTTATATATATACTAGGATGCAGACGGTGCTTAGTAGCACCCGACACAATCGTCCACAGACCATGGACTTGTTTGTTTGGTTGCATAGATTAGTTGGATTATTTGTTGAAATTGAATTGTTTGGTGAGATGAGATTGATATGATTGATGTGTGAATGGCGTGGGCCTTCACTAGACCGGGGATAAGGCTAGGCCTTGTCCCGTTTCTAGTATCGTGCCGTTATGCCGCCGAAATTTTCTAAAATGTGTTAGAAAATAAAAATATCATTTTATTGTGTAAATGAATTGAATAGAAATTCATAGATTGAAATAAAATGTTTTGTCGTTAAAAATATAATTTTTAACGTGAATGTGAATAAATGAATAGTTATAAACAAATCGGCCGATTTGTTTGTATATACACTGATTTGACTGATATTGATTGGGTCGATAAATTTTACACATCGCCCAATTGCACAAATAAAATCTGTGTTTGATTGTTTGAAACCCCACACGGGTGTTGGGATGAAATTTGAAGTTCACTCATCCTGATTGATTAAATATGTCGATCGATTGATTGACAGGCTGTTATAAGCGTTGAATATCTATATTTGATGCTTATACAGTGTAGTGCACTTTGGTTGATGGTTGATTATTTTCAATGCTATTATATACATGTGTTGTATGCAAATCCATATAATTAATTTTATATGGTAATTGATTGGGCCTCATTCCAGTTTTGAAAAAGAAATATTTGAAAAAGAAATATTTGAAATAGAATATTTGAAAATAGAAATTTATGAAGCCGTGTTGATTAGATTGACGCCATTTTGACGTGAACGATATTTATATCAATTTTAAGTGATTTCGAAATGAATTGAATTGAAAACGAATTCAAAGTGAATTGAATTGAAAGTGATTTCGAAATGAATTGAATTGAAAACGAATTCAAAGTGAATTGAATTGAAAGTGATTTCGAAATGAATTGAATTGAAAACGAATTCAAAGTGAATTGAATTGAAAGTGATTTCGAAATGAATTGAATTGAAAACGAATTCAAAGTGAATTGAATTGAAAGTGATTTCGAAATGAATTGAATTGAAAACGAATTCAAAGTGAATTGAATTGAAAGTGATTTCGAAATGAATTGAATTGAAAACGAATTCAAAGTGAATTGAATTGAAAGTGATTTCGAAATGAATTGAATTGAAAACGAATTCGAAGTGAATTGAAAGTGATTTCGAAATGAATTGAATTGAAAACGAATTCAAAGTGAATTGAATTGAAAGTGATTTCGAAATGAATTGAATTGAAAACGAATTCGAATTGAATTGAAAGTGAATTGAAATGAATTCAAATTGAATTGAAATTTGAATTGAATAGAAATGAATTTTAAAACGAATTTATAGAGAAGAATTCAATTTTGCTTTGAATTGAGGTGGAAGTTGAAATAGATTTTGAAACGAATTTTGAAACTATTTATATAATTCGTTTTAAATAGAAATCGACGAAGTATATATTATATATATTATATATATAATATAATGGCCTGAATAGAACGCGCCGCGCCGCGGCAGTTCGCGAATTTCGACCATTGATTTCAAATGGACGTTACGGGAGATCCGACCGTCGGATTCTCCTAAAACCGGAACCGTTGGGTTCGTATCGAAAAGAGCTTTCTAGCGAATGTTAGAAATTTGAAATCTAACGGTTGGATTTGGAATTATGTCCAAATCAAATTTGAAAAAGGTCGCTGTAAGTGCAGTTCGATGGCCGTTGATGGAAATCGACTGTATGGGCCTTGATAAAATTATTAAAAAATAGTAATAATTTGTGTAAAATCATAAGAAATGATTTGTGAAGGATTGGGATGAAAAACTCCATATTTGAAAAGATAAAAATAGATTTTTATCGAAATGAACTAGTTTTGAACTAGAATTATAATTCTATTTATTTTTAAATAAATAAATTGAATTTGAAAAGGGTTTTGAAAATAACCAGAATTTCCAATGATTGCATTGGAGTGGATTTGAATCGAAATTGTCTTCGGAATATTTCGATGTTGGAATTCGCGATTATACAGATGTTGTTATGGGAATTTGAAAGATATACATTTATATCGTTATTTCAATACGACATTTGTTAATCGTAGAATTTGATATTGAATATAAGCCGATATATTTTCTATTCAGAGCCTTGTATTGAATATCAAATGTGATTTGGGTTTGTCGTGAATGGTGTCTTCACTAACACTGTTCTTGAACCCAGTTGAGAAGAGATTAAATCTTTTTAGTTAGATTTAATGAAGTGTACTAATTAAATGATATTTAATTGGAATTGAATTGGTATTGATTTTTGGGTTTATCGTGAACAGTGTTTTAAATAACACTCGTTCTTTAACCCGATAATTAATGGAAGATGATTTTGGGTTTATCGTGAACCGTGTTTTAGATGACACTGATTCTTTAACCCAGTTAAAGATTAAAACTAAGTGAAGTTTTAATGAATCTTTAATTAGATTGAAAAGATCGAGAATGGAGTATCACTAGTTTTACTCCAGGCGATAGTTAAATCTTTAATTAGATTTGAACGTGAAATGATAATTGAATTACCGATAACACTGTGGTGTTAGATATGAAGTACTACCAGTTTTACTTCATGGGATGAATAGGTTGGGATTGGGAAATAAAATAAATGATTACTTCGGTGTGGTTCGCTAATCCCGACTAGTTTGAATTCATATTCAAAGGAGATTAAAGAATAAATTTAAAGAATTTATCTTGGATAAAATTAATGGGAACTTTTCCCAAAGTATAGGAATATTTGAATAAAAGAATATTCTGAATTGGAATGAGGCGTATGTTGTGTTTGTGTAACACTTTTATAATATATACGCGAGTTATTCAGAAAGACCGGGTTTATCCCATTCTGAATAACTGATTCGACGTGGTGTCGAAGGTGAAGACGGTGGTCGAAGACCGGAAGTCTTCACGTCGTTTGGGTGATAACTGATGATCTTGATTGGGCTGTACACCCAAGAAGATGGAAACAGTTGGTGATCGTCCAGACGTACTTGGAGATCGATGGATATGCGGGGTACTAGGTGCCTCCGGTTTCGTTCAGCCCCAGAACGGACTTATAAATGGACTGTGTGTCTGACATTGGATTTTAGTCTGTGCGATTGATTTCTATTAAATATATATCTGTTTGGCGGCGGAGAATTTATTCTCTTGCTTAACGCCCTTCTCTGAGACGTACGAGCTCAGGGGTTATATATTGATGGATATCAAACACATGGAGTGAATTGCCTGTGTGGCATGCCTAAGTGGCAAATGATCGAGGCTTCTGTTGAAAAGCAAAGTCTTGTGGTGATGATCAAAGCACAGCCTGTGTGGCACAGCTTTGTGTAACGTGAATTCGCGAGCCTCGCACCCCGGTTGTGAACCAAAAACGGGAGACGGACGTCAGGGAGGGCATGCGTTTCTTTCTAGCTAGAAGTGGCGTCAGTGGTTTTACACGCCCTGACGAGTTTGACTTATGTGGTTGTTGCTGTTGCGAGGCGCCTCGGTTATATCGGTTTCGGCCGATGCATTCTGGTCGGCTGACGGACCAGACTTACACCCCATAGGGTGGGGAGACGTAGTGTTCAGGCATAATAATCCACATCGGTGGACCGGCCCTGAGGATCCATGGGGCAGTTGCGGCTGTTCCTGAGACATGGGCTAGATTGTCTCGAATAGGTTGAGGACTATCTTTTGCCTCGGTTCATAGACGGAAATCCAATTTCCAAATACGTGACATTTGCGGTTTTAATTGTAATCCTA
Organism: Allium sativum; assembly: GCA_030737875.1. NCBI lineage: Eukaryota > Viridiplantae > Streptophyta > Magnoliopsida > Asparagales > Amaryllidaceae > Allium > Allium sativum. The sequence continues at coordinate 875,761,978 of CM060924.1, forward strand.
TATATGGCGACATAGTGGGATGGGGCGCTTATGCCGCCTATGATTGATACTTATGATTTGAAGTTGTTTTATACACTTATAATAGTATCAAATGATTTGTTTTAGAACGTATCAAGCATTCTTTGGCTGTTATAAGGGAAAACCCTATCCCCCGGCTTGCGATTGCATTGTGTGATAGGACCTGGGTCTTATAACAGCTTCATTCTTCTTTATTTAGCATTGCGCTGTTGGTTTTATGCACTGGTATTCTTGGGAGGAAACCCGTTCCGTGTTATACGGCGTGGTCCCTTGATTCACCTAATGTTTGAAAATAAAGATTAATAACTGTTTTAGTTCTCACACCAGTCACATGACTGACCTGGAGTTTATTGTTTTAACCTAAACTCTGGGTGCCCTTATTTTCGACACGGGCAGCTAGTAGTTTTGGTTTTGCAGATTTATATTCACAGGATCCTGGTTTACAGCTGGAATGATATCCGGAAAGCTTTGTATCCGTATATCTCTTCTAGTTGTGTATTGTATTATTTTCCGCTGCTATGTATTTAAATGTAATTTAAATCTCTGATATTTCTGTGTAATATTCTTTTATACTCTGTATATTCTTGTAATCTGATGCATTGTTGTAATATACAATGAGATGTTCTTCTGTATGCGTTCTGTTTTGTCGTGTTCTCAAACGATAGGGCATTTCGAACGGCCTGGATCGGTTTAGCGACTGGTTCGGACCGAGCGAAATTACATTTCGTCACAGGGTGGCATGGGGAAAATCTAGTGGTTGCCTTGGGTGGCAATGGAAGATAAGATTAAAATACTTAACCAAAGTGGAACATGTAATTAAACATGATTAAAGGGTTAAGTAAGTGCCTTGGGTGGCATGTGGAAATCAAGTAAGTGCCTTGGGTGGCATGGGGAAATCTAGTGGGTGCCTTGAGTGGCAATTGAAATATGAGTAGATGACTTAACCAAACTTTAAACATGTAAGTGGACATGATTATTAAAAAGGGTTAAGTGGGATGCACTAGAAAACGATGACAAGCTTAGGTGGGTAGCTTGTGGGGGCCCATTTCAACCAGTAACCCATATGTATCTTATTGGGCTCGACCCATGTCGAGGACGGGACACACGTACTGGGCTTGACTATAAGAGGCCAAAACGGGTTAGCGGTGGCAACGCAAGTCCAACGGGTTTCATATGCGTGTGTGGACCCGGGCTGGTAGGTAAGACGTTGTTGCACCGTGTAGGTATAAGCCGTGCACCATTGATTGTATCGGGTTGCCACTTTGGGGAGTGATACACCCCACTGTGGGGCCAGCACGGGTATCTACGTTAGGGAGCTGATCGAATGGGAGTAGTGGGTACACCTAGTGGAGATAGGGGCAGACGGCACCTATGTAGTCAGCTAGGGGTACACGAGACTACTATTAAAATTACTAAGTTGTGGGTACACCCAGTGGAGATAGGGGCAGACGGCACCTATGTAGTCAGCTAGGGGTACACGAAACTACTATTAAAAATTACTAAGTACACTTAGTGGGGTCAACCTTTAAGTAGGAATTACCCTTGGGTGGGTAGATCTGGTGTGGTGCAGTGTAGGAATTACCCTTGCGTGGGTAGATCTGGTGTGGTGCAGTGTAGTATTTATCCTTAGGTGGATAGGCGCGTCTTTACCGTTATCTTAGTTTATCCTAAGTCTAGTTGGCTGCTTAGTGTAGTCATTTATCCCCAGTCGTACCGTACCAGGTTTATATCATACCCTAATTACTTTAATGATTGTATTGTTAAAGTTATAGGGCTCACTCAGACTTATGTCTGACCCCGTTGTTTTTATCTTTTTCCCCAACCCTCAGGTTCTCAGAGTGGGCCTAGCACTAGTGGGCTTTGATCAGATTGCTTTATCTGTCTTTTGGAGCTTGGACCATTGATGTAAAGCTCAGTTTATCTTTTCTTTTATGGCTAACAGTTTAAGTAGTGGGATTATGTACTTTTGTTTTATCAAGATGGATATTATGTACTTGACTCTTGTTTATGGTTTAGTGATGTAACCAAACATGTTTTACTTTCCGCTGCAATGAAATGATGTTTTAAATTCTCAAGTATTACTTATATCTGTCTTGTTGTAACTTTTCTGTTCTATATTCACTTAAGATACTCCACCGATGCTATGGCATTCCCTTAGTGAGTGACCGTAGCGGGTGTGGGGTGTTACACGTGGTATCAGAGCTTAAGGTTACCAGAACAGATAAAACTTTTAGAAAATTATTTTTCTAAAAACATTTTTGGAAGAAGTATTTTCAAAAACATGTTTTTGAGAGAAAAGTTTTTGAAAGAAGAGAACATAATCCCCAAGAGCCATATATCCTTCCTTCGATTCTCCATTTTGAATCTTTTCCTCTTTCTCTTTTTGAATTTCCCCTCCGCGTATAGATGTCTTTTTAAGATAAATAAGGACTTCCGTATGAAGGACGGAAGAACCACTTCAAGGGACTAAGACGTTCGCCGGGCTAAGAAGTTAGTCCAAGGAGGTGGAGGGCTTATGGGTACCTTTAAGATGGACGAGAGAGGAAGGTTCAAATAGTTGTTAGGTAAAGAAAGGACGAAACCCTATCGTGGTAAGAAGGCCACGAAAGGAGAATGTGAAGGGGAAGGCTAGTTGTCTTGGAGAAATAGGACACCTTGTTAGGGTTGTCCAAAGAGGTAAGGACGAAGTGCAGGATCTTCTGGAGGGTAGATGTATTCCCTCACAATGGGTATACCTGATGGGGGTAGGACCGTCTAAGTTGAAATTTGGTTCTCTCGATCATCCTGTTCAAACTTTATTCGACTCTGGCGCATCACATTCGTTTATCTCATCATCATTAGTTGAGTCACTGCACCTAGACACCAGTTTAGTAGATGATCCCTTGGTTGTTTCAAACCCAATTGGGGGCTCCACTTATTTGTCCATGATATGTTTGGGTTTGAAGATTTCTATACTTAGCGTTGAGTTTAGATGTGATGCTTTTGTTTTGGGCTTCACGGGCTATGGGTTGATTTTGGGCATGGACTGGTTATCCAGTAATGGTGTCGTTCTTGATTACGAAAGGAGAGTTGTTAGGCTCATGACCCACTTGGGTAACACTCTCGAGATCTCTTGTAATCCCATAGATTTTGTTATGCTAAGTTATCTTGAATCGCTTGACGCTTCGGTCGAGAGTTTGCGATCTGTTAGAGTGGTCCGGGAGTACTCGGATGAGTTTGAGGAGATGAAGGGCTTACCTCCGAAGCGGGAGATAGACTTCCGAATATATCTGGTGGAAAATGCTAAGCGAGTATCTTCGCCAGTGCGCCACATGGCTCCTCATGAGAGGAGGGAACTCCATAAGCAAGTAGGGGAGTTGCTTGAGAAGGGGTTCATAAGACGAAGTATATCGGAGTGGGGTGCTCCAGTAGTTTTTGCCACGAAGGCGGATGGGTCCCTCAGACTTTGTGTAGACTATAGAGAACTCAACAAGCTCACAAAGAAGAGTAGACACCCGTTGCCGAGGATTGATGATCTCTTTGATCAGTTGGTTGGCGCCTCAGTATTTTCGCAGTTGGACTTGGCCACGGGGTTTCATCAGTTGAGAGTGGCTGAGGATAGCATAGAGAAGACCGCCTTAGGACTCCGGATGGTTTCTATGAGTGCCTTGTGATGCCATTTGGTTTGACGAACACCCCCGCATACTTTGTTGATTTGATGAGTAGGGTGTTCAAGGAGTACCTAAATAACTTCGTAGTGGTCTTTGTGGATGACATCTTGGTCTTTTCTAAGAACGAAATAAGTTTTCGTATGTGCTTAATAGGTTAAGCAAAGCCAGTTATTTGATCAACGGTGGTTCTGGAGTGAGATTGGCAAGGACATCCAGAGTTGGACTAGGGCTTAATTATTTAGCCGTTTTTACTAGTATCATCTCACGTAGGTCGTTTGAATTCGAAGGAGGTGTCCCTTGGGTGTTTGTCTGATATTGGTTTAGGCCTTTGGGGCTTGCACTTGGGGGATGTCGAGTTCGACTAGGATGGTCTGCGTGAGAGATGGATAGTTGTGACGATTTTGTATGGGAGAATATCCTGGTTTTCTCTAGAAGTGGAGAAAAGCATGCCCTACATCTTAGGGAAGTGTTGGAGACTCTTCGTGCGCATAGTCTTGAGACAACAAAGGTGGATGGAGTTCTTAGCATCCAATGATTTCGAGATAGCGTATACCCCTGGCAAGGGTAACGTGGTGGCGGACGCCTTGAGCGGAAAAAGGTTGTCCTTGAGTCCATTGTTCGTGGAACGACGAAGCTTGGAATTTATCTCGATGTTTGATTTCAGACCTTCCGTTGACTTTATACCCGGTTTGCTAGCATCCTTTGAGGTCAGACCTACTCTTTTGAGACGGATTGGCGAGGCACAGCGGGACGACCCACAGTTGGTTGAGAGGCTCATAAGGGGGGAGTCATCCAGCCATTTGAGTAGGTACACCCTAGATGATATGGGGTGCTTGCGTAGAGATGGTAGACTTTGTGTACCGTAAGACGAGGGTTTGAGGAAGGCTATTCTTGATGATGCACACCGTTCTAGGATGACCATCCATCCCGGTGGGGACAAGATGTACCAAAACATGAAGCGAGTTTTCTTTTGGGCCGGTATGAAGAAAGATGTGGCCGAGTATGTCGCTAGATGCTTGGTGTGCCAACAGGTGAAAGACGGAGCAAAAGAAACCCGGTGGGTTGCTTCACCCATTGGAAGTTCCGCAATGGAAGTGGGATGGCGTCTCGATGGATTTCTATTGATAGGTTACCTAGGTCGAAGAAGGGTAATACGGGAATTTGGGTTGTGGTAGACAGACTTACTAAGAGTGCCCATTTCATACCCGTGAAGAGCAAGAGGACTGCTCCATGGCTAGCTTCGGTTTATCTTCGAAAGATAATTCAGTTGCATAGGGAACATGACGTATTCCATGTGTCACATTTGAGGAAGTGCCTACATGAGACCGTAGAGGTGGTAGAGCCGAGCTTGCTTAGAGAAGTAGAGGTAGAGCGTGATGCGACTATTCGACGAGCTCCTACCCGCATCCTTGGGTCAGAGATTAGGAAGTTGAGAAACAGAGAGGTGCGACTAGTCAAAGTGCAATGGGGAGAGGATGAGAGCAATGCTACTTGGGAGACAGAAGCAAAGATGCGTTCACTGTACCCATTCCTTTTTGAGGGTATGTCTTTTAACTTCTCCTTTATCGTTTGTCTAGTACTTATCTTATCTTTAGTATGTCCTCTCATTAGTATCTTTGACCTTTAGATAGGGTAAACCTATGGTTGAAACATGTGTTTGAGACATGTTATGATTGATGGATGCGTGTGGATGCAAGTGGTTGCTAGTGGTTGCTCGTGGATGCATATACACACACTCTAGGCACTAGATCGGCTCAATCACTTCATATTGCATATTGCATAAAATTGTGTGTAGGTAACTATATTAATGGATGTATAATGGTTGCGTTATCATATGGATGATGCATTTTGGTGTATGGTTGTGCACACATGTAGAAATAGTATGTGTAGATAGGGTTCTTTTGCATACATATCGGATGCATGGCACTATCATGGTTTGCATAAAGGAGGTCAACTGAATTAGTGGACCGCCTAATTTTTCATTAGACAGGGAACATATACACACACTCTTTGCATATGTTCATACAGCATTAGAAACTCTAAGGACAATGGATGCCATTGTTTGATGGTTTGAGTAGATGGTTGTTTGGTTGGTAGGATACGTTCTTCTTGACTTAGAGATTTCGGGGACGAAATCCTTTAAGTAGGGGAGAATGTAACACCCCGTATGTTGAATAACTTGTTATAATATAAAACAGGGCAGAATTAAATTTTAAAATCTGAATCAGGGGAAACGGGCTATGCCATTGCGTTCGTCTCGGAAAAATACGCGAAATAGAGTCCGAGTTTTCGAAAAACGGAGTCCGTATGACCCAGTTAAGGCCCGAAGAAGTTTCAGAAAATTTAAAACAGATTTTAAATACAAATATTTCAAATTTCAGAAGTGGTGGGAAAATTCCCGCCAGACCCAGGGAGTCGACCTGGGGGTCGACTGGGGAGTCGACCTGCCCACCAGGTCGACTAGGGTGTCGACCCTAGTGTCGACCTGGGGGTCGACCTCCCTGGTCGAGCCCAAGTGACCTTGGTGCACCAGTTTGGCTTTTGGGCTGTGTCTGGTGGCTTGTGACGAGATCTGACGGCTCTAACCTAATCTAGGGTTAATCTAAGGGCCTAACTACATCCTAATTCTATAAATACACCCTAAGACTACCCTAATTCATACTAAAATTGGAGACAACGTCGTTATGCCGTCAAAATGCAACTAAGAGGAGCCACCAACAAATTAAAGAGGAGGAAAGCTTCTCAAATCAACTTCTAATCAACTCTAGCAACTTAATCTTCTTCATTGAAGTGCTAATCAACAAGTTGTGAGTTTTCTATAGCCTTAATGACCAATTGTTGAAATAATTATGATAGGATATAATGAGGTTATGGCTATGAATGTGGATTAATGCAAGATTGTGTTATCATATGCTATGAGTTTGTGATGTTATGCAAGTTATGTGTTATGTGTTCATGATGTTATGCAAGTCATATGCTATGTGATCATGATGTTATGCAAGTTATGCAAGTCATATGCTATGTGATCATGATGTTATGCAAGTTATGCAAGTCATATGCTACATGTTCGTGATGTTATGCAAGTTATGCAAGTTATATGCTACATGATCATGATGTTATGCAAGTTATGCAAGTGTTAGGCTATGTGTTCATGATGCTAGTTATGCAAATTGCTATGATAAACATTGATCCATTATGACACCATGATTATGCAAGTCCATATATGATATGTTATGCAAGTTTGGTGTATGATTATATGCAAGTTCATATATGACATGTTATGCAAGTTTGGTGTATGATTATATGCAAGTTCATATATGATATGTTATGCAAGTTTGGTGTTTGATTATATGCATGTTCATATATGACATGTTATGCAAGTATTGGTGTTTCATGATATGCAAGTAACATGTGCAAGTTTACACCTTAGTATGATATGCATACATATGCAAGTTAACCCCTTTGTATGTCATACATACATATGCAAGTTTACCCCTTTGTATGACATAAATAATTTATGCAAGTTAACCTCTTTATGACATATGTGATTCATGCAAGTTTGGGTTGATTATTTATGCTAGTTGGGTTAATGCTATATGCATGTTGACACCTTTAAACCCATGTTGATGCTAACGTTATGCAAGTTGAACCCATTGTATTTGTGATGAATCTTCCCTTTTATGTCATGTTGGCGAATTACGTGGGGAACGATGGGGTTAATATACATGTTAATGAAATGGTGTGAAGTTGGTATGATTATGCATACCATAAAGTGGATGGACATAATTGAGTCAATTATGTACATCGTTAAAATTGGAATTAATTAGGGAAAATTAATTCGAAATATGGGGGTGATTAATTAGGTGTAATTAATCGACTAAGACACGAGGTTGGACCCTTTTGTAGCGTAAGACTACCCGGAACCGACCGGCAAATCCAGTGGCTACAAATGATTGGCCCAATGTGAGAGGTCTTAGGCACAAACTAAATACGTGACAAGTGTATAGACACGAGGTTAGACTCGGTTATGGCGTAAGGCTGCCCGGACCCGACCGGCAATTCAGCTGCCATAAAAGATAGTCTAATGTGAGAGGTCTTTACAATGGTTACGTTCTTAATCAATTAAGAAACACTTAACCATATTAGCATGTAGATGGACATGAGGGGTTAAGTGGGTGCCTTGGGTGGCATGTGGAAAAATCTAGTGGTTGCCTTGGGTGGCAATAGAAAATACGATTAGAATACTTAACCAAAGTGGAACATGTAATTAAACATGATTAAAGGGTTAAGTAAGTGCCTTGGGTGGCATGGGGGAAATCTAGTGGTTGCCTTGGGTGGCAATAGAAGATACGATTAGAATACTTAACCAAAGTGGAACATGTAATTAAACATGATTAAAGGGTTAAGTAAGTGCCTTGGGTGGCATGGGGAAAATCTAGTGGTTGCCTTGGGTGGCAATGGAAGATAAGATTAAAATACTTAACCAAAGTGGAACATGTAATTAAACATGATTAAAGGGTTAAGTAAGTGCCTTGGGTGGCATGTGGAAATCAAGTAAGTGCCTTGGGTGGCATGGGGAAATCTAGTGGGTGCCTTGAGTGGCAATTGAAATATGAGTAGATGACTTAACCAAACTTTAAACATGTAAGTGGACATGATTATTAAAAAGGGTTAAGTGGGATGCACTAGAAAACAATGACAAGCTTAGGTGGGTAGCTTGTGGGGGCCCATTTCAACCAGTAACCCATATGTATCTTATTGGGCTCGACCCATGTCGAGGACGGGACACGCGTACTGGGCTTGACTATAAGAGGCCAAAACGGGTTAGCGGTGGCAACGCAAGTCCAACGGGTTTCATATGCGTGTGTGGACCCGGGCTGGTAGGTAAGACGTTGTTGCACCGTGTAGGTATAAGCCGTGCACCATTGATTGTATCGGGTTGCCACTTTGGGGAGTGATACACCCCACTGTGGGGCCAGCACGGGTATCTACGTTAGGGAGCCGATCGAATGGGAGTAGTGGGTACACCTAGTGGAGATAGGGGCAGATGGCACCTATGTAGTCAGCTAGGGGTACACGAGACTACTATTAAAATTACTAAGTTGTGGGTACACCCAGTGGAGATAGGGGCAGACGGCACCTATGTAGTCAGCTAGGGTTACACGAAACTACTATTAAAAATTACTAAGTACACTTAGTGGGGTCAACCTTTAAGTAGGAATTACCCTTGGGTGGGTAGATCTGGTGTGGTGCAGTGTAGGAATTACCCTTGCGTGGGTAGATCTGGTGTGGTGCAGTGTAGTATTTATCCTTAGGTGGATAGGCGCGTCTTTACCGTTATCTTAGTTTATCCTAAGTCTAGTTGGTTGCTTAGTGTAGTCATTTATCCCCAGTCGTACCGTACCAGGTTTATATCATACCCTAATTACTTTAATGATTGTATTGTTAAAGTTATAGGGCTCACTCAGACTTATGTCTGACCCCGTTGTTTTTATCTTTTTCCCCAACCCTCAGGTTCTCAGACTGGGCCTAGCACTAGTGGGCTTTGATCAGATTGCTTTATTTGTCTTTTGGAGCTTGGACCATTGATGTAAAGCTCAGTTTATCTTTTCTTTTATGGCTAACAGTTTAAGTAGTGGGATTATGTACTTTTGTTTTATCAAGATGGATATTATGTACTTGACTCTTGTTTATGGTTTAGTGATGTAACCAAACATGTTTTACTTTCCGCTGCAATGAAATGATGTTTTAAATTCTCAAGTATTACTTATATCTGTCTTGTTGTAACTTTTCTGTTCTATATTCACTTAAGATACTCCACCGATGCTATGGCATTCCCTTAGTGAGTGACCGTAGCGGGTGTGGGGTGTTACAGACCCAGAGCTTGTTTTGTTTTATTTTCCCTAAACTCTTGAGTGCCCAATTTTGTACGGGCAGTCAAGTAGTCATGAATTTTCAGATATACTTGGAGAGCTTGGAGCAGGCGGCCTCAGGATTATATAGCTATTGTTTATTCCGCTGTGTTGTACTCTGATAATGTTACTGTATACACATACTGATTTTATTTCAAAGATATGTTATCTATTATATGTTGTTCATTCCGCTGTGAGATTCATGTTTACTCTAATGTTGTATGTTCTTCTTCTTCTTCTATCCTAAGTTTCTATCTTATCTATTCTCACCCTTTGATTTCTTTCTATTAGTTTTCTGGTTTCCAGTGTAATTTGGGTTGGACTTGTGTTATTTGGTCAGCTCAAATTGTACCGGAATTTTGGGACACTACACCTTGCGAAATAAGTGTCCAAATAACCTATGTCTAACAATATAGTCAAAATAGCGCGTATGAGTCGTAAATGGGCAAATAGTGCGTAATACCACACAATCAGATAAATATGCGACAACCAGGTAAAATCTACTTAAATAACTATTAATCTCTTTATCAATTACTTACTAGGTTCAACTATCCTAAATATTACGTTATATAATTAGAAAGTTTAAAACATCCAGTCTATACTATATAAACAAATACAATATAGTAAGAGACAGTATCACTTACCTTAGCCAAATCAGTCCAAATCAGCCTTATAGCATAGAGCTCGTTAATACGATTCCAAAGCAAGAAACCACGTCCAAATATGATATCATATGCACAAGATACATGTTATAAATTTGTTTTTAAATCGACAATAATTAAATAACAGTTCACTTTATTACAACATTAACCCTTGCCTATCTTCCCCAATCTATCACCTCGCTGTACCCAAAAACATGTGCACTCCCAAATCAAACCCGCGTGCATTTTTATTAGTGACATGGAATTTCGGTTCGTGAAATTCGAATTTGACTTCACCAATGATCCTCTCTTCGCGTCCCCTACATGCTCGTACCTCAAATCTTGAACTCAATCACCTCCTTAGCTTGCGTTCGAAAACCATTTTTGCTGATATAGACAAATGATGCGATCCATAATAGGTGGTCGAACTTGATGAAACTCCATGGACAGGTGCGACTTGCGTAAAGAAGCACAATTATGCCATCTAATCCGCCTATGTCCCATCAAAACCTCGACCACCCTAAATGTGACACCCCACGTCCATTAATGTCACTCATAAGAGAATACATTAAGTTTCGTGAAGCGCAATAGGTAAACGGTAACAAAAATTCACAAGATAGATATAAATAAGCAGCGGAAATTTCAACTTTTATTTAAAGTAAAACATTTTTTCAAATCAGGTTACATCATCAAACCGGTTACATTAAAAAAAATCAAATAACCCGTCTGTCTCATAACGAAAAATATCAGAGTGCAATAATACAAAACCATATCCCTCATAGCAAGCCATAACAGAGTAGAAAGTAAATCAAAGTGGTACATCTAAGAAAGTCCAGATCGAAGCTGAAAGAGAAAGTCCTAGACACTAGGGAGTACTACCACTCTTAGGACCCGAGGAAGGGGGGAAGAAGAGGAAGAAGCGAAACAAAAATAAGTCAGACCTAAAGCCTGACGAGTTCCAGTGATTTTCAGTATATGCATAAAATAGAGGTATCAAGATATATAAACAATACTGGATGAGAAAGTGCAGTAGCATATAAGGCAACAGGTAAATAAGATAAACAAGACAACAAGATAATTAAAACAGTAATCGAGTAAAGCTTCTCATTTATATCCCTAAAACAGATTTTCTCTGCACCAATACTAGTATAACAGGATTATCAAGATTAGGTATTACCCTAAATATATAACAGTAGGAACAAGATTATGTGTTAACCTAATTACTTAACAGAAACAACAGGATTAGGTGTACCCTAATTACACAACAAGATTAGGTGTTAACCTACTTACATAACAGTAGGATTAGGTGTACACTAATTACTAGCCATGCGGTCGGCTCCCTATTACGTAAATACCTTGTGTCAGCCGCGGAAGTTAGGTGTATCACTCTCTAACCCAACAACTTATATAACACATACCTATTTACTGGTGTTACAACGGTTTAGTTTCCCTAATCGGACCCATGCATGCGCATGACTCCGCCGGAACACGCCCACACACACCTTCCTCTTTTTCAACCTCTTATTATCCAGTTCAGTAAAGCGTGCCCTGACCCTACCTAGTGTGAGGCCCTCTAACAAGATACCAACATGGATACTAACTGATATGAGTTCCATACAATAAGACTGACACAAGCAAAACTCCCTAATCTTGTGCTCCTAAGTAACTATGATTTAAGAGTCCCCAAAAAACCGATACAATAGCAGAATGAGGGACCTCTTAGCTTATTAATAATCAAGTTTAACTTAGCAGGTTTAAGTTCATTAATAAGCATAGTTATAATATTACAAGTTAGTATGTGTGTACAACCCATTCCCCAAAACAGACACCTACCCAGATGTATATATACACTATAATAATTCTGTTTTCTTAACCTACATCTGGTACTTACATTATTTTAACATGTCCTTTACTTAATGTCTGTATCAAGTCAAATTCTAACATGCTTACACATATGCTTACTATTCCTTTCAATTATATTCCCAAATTACAGCATGTACAAGTTTATACATATTATTCCTTTTCATTGTATTCCCAAATTTACGCATGTACAAATTATGCATATTATCCCTTTTTCCAAATTATAGTCAAAAAGTTCTCAATTTAACAATATTCTCCAATCCCCCTTTTTCATTGTTATTTCATATTATTCCAAATTTACTTATACACCATCTTAAATTGACATGGCCTAGGCTCTCAATGGCCTAGGCTTAGCGTAAATAAAAGGAAAAAAAATAGAAGGAAGAGAATAGAATCAAATCTAATTGTATCAATAGGCACAATAACAAGATTAGAAATAAATTAAATAGAAGAATAGGGAAAAGAAAGCTAAGTATGTATGAACATACCTAATTAATCTGACAGTAAAAGAACATATATTACTATAACAACAACATAGATGAATAATAATAATAAGAAAAACGAGAAGAAACTTTAGAAAAACTTCCAACGGTCATGTTAATGGCCGATATTCTCTAATTTTCTTGCGACTTCTGCTTTCCTCCTTTCCTCTTGTTCTCGAGCTGCTTTTCTTTGTTCTGTTTCTCCTGCATCTGCTTTCAGCGGCGAATCTCTTCGTCTGTGCTGTCTCGGTTTTCCCTATTTCTCGATTAGGGCTTCTGGTCATGAGCTCTGTTGGTGGATTTGTGTTCTCTGGTTCTTTCACAGGCAATCGTCCTGCTTGCAAGATTATCGAGGTTGAGATATTAAAGTTTTGTTTGGGGCCGTGCTCTCTGGTGGAGGATGGTGGATCTTCGGTTAGAGTTACAGTGACGTTGCTGGCATCCTTTAAGGCATTACATCGCCATCGCTTCTTATTGGTTGCTAACTCTTTCTTGGAGTTATCTCCGCTGTATACTGGAAGCCTAGCGACGCCATTGTTTATTCCCAGACGAAGGGCTACCTGTTATCTACCTCAACCCGGTGATCTGACTTCTCAATCAGCTTCCTCGTCGGAAAATGGGGACTTCACCACCCAATTCGCTCCGAGTTTATCCTTTATTGTTTTAGGTGGTCTCGCTGATATGGCCCCTGGTTTGGGTTTCCTTGTGGGTTCTGTGAGTTGTGGAGTTTCTCTTCAGGATGGCTAAGGTGTTGAGTGTTTAGACGTGGCAGTCGGCGAAAGGGAAGTGATGACCCGGCACCGACAATCGTATGATCGCTTGATGCCTCTATCTGAGAATGTTACCCGTCTTCTTCTAAAGGAGCAAGTCCATGATGGCACTGGTTTAAGATTTTTAGATGTGGCGGTCGGTGAGCGGAATGTAATGACCCCTCACCAACTATCGTCTAGACGCTTGATGCCTCTCTCTGTGAATGTAGCTCGCTATCTTCTGAAGGAACAAGTACGGGATATTCAGCTAAAGGGTTTTCGAGACGTCGTCGCCGCTCGGGGCGTTCGAAGAGGTTTTATAAGTCTGGGACTTTGCTGTCTTCTTCTGGCGGTTCGCCTTCCCAAGCTGGTTTCTCTGTCTCATGCCCGCTTTCTTTTGGCAATAAGTTTGATGTTCTGGCAGATCTTGTTCCTGCTAGTTCATCCGTGCTGCTGCATGTGGATTCTGAGCCGTTGGATTCCTCTTCGGCAATTAAGGTTGGGTCTTTAAATGCCACTGTCAGTGAGACTTCCAGGTCAGATTCTCTTTGCTCTAGAGCTCTAGTCAAGACAGGTTTGGTTTGTTTGGGTCACTCCGATGTGGATGAGACGTCTGTTGAGGCCGTTCAAGTTGATGGCTCAGTTTTGGTGTCTGGGAAGGAGATCTTGAAACAAGTTGGGGCTTTCGCTATTCCGCAGCCTTCCGTTGGCTCTACGGAGGCTGTATATTGCTCGGATTTGCTGAGATCGTCGGTCGGTGAACATTCGGGGAGCAATCGGTTAGGCAAGGCTGGGTGTACGATTGCTGATGGTTTTGGGATGGCATCAGGATTGGATTCTGTGAAGGACCAGTTTATAAGGGGCATGGACCTTCATATTGTTCTCGCTGGATCATTATGTCCAAGGCAGGTAACCTCTGAAATTTTTCTCCGTTTTGATCATGGCAGTTTGTTTGTGTTTGTGTCTCAATTTTCTTGGTTTAACTTTTTGTTTCCTGATACTTTTAAAAATCTCCCTGCTTTGTCTCTTCCCTTAGTATCTGTAGCTCACGTTGGTGAGTTTGCATGCCCTGCCATGTCCTTGTTGATCCCAGCAAAGATCTCTTTAGCTCTAGAGTGTGTGTCTAATCTGTTGCCTTATATGGATTTTGTTATTGTTGGCTCGGCCAAGGCCTCGGCTTTGGCCCACTCTCAGGTGTGTGCTGGTGTGCAACAGGCTTGTTTCTTGGTTCTTCATCGGGGCTTTTTAGTCGTTGGCCGGCTTCTAGTCCGTTTTTTTGCTTGTGTTCGCTGCCCAGTTTTTGGAGTCATTGGTTGCTCTCCAAAAGTCTTTTCGGTTTTTGTTTATGTTTATGTTGGGTACCACGGTGGGGACAGTCGTATCGAGGCCTTTTTCATGTATTTGGAGTCTTTTTTTCTTGGTGGTGGCTTGCGGGTTTTTGTTGCTTTTGTCCGCAGCTTCACACGGTGTCGGCCTATCCGACTTGGAGGCCTTCCTGTTGTATACGTATAGTGCATCCGGTATTGATCCATTATACGGGTTGCCAGGTAGATTTCCAACCGATGAGGCCTTCTCTGTATGTCGCTTGGCAGTGTTTGGGATCTGGAACTTTTCCTGCTACGCAGGGCTGTCAATCTTATGACAGTTCAGCTTTGGCTAAGTTCTCTCAGGATCCTTTAGCGAGTGCTCCAGCTTCTCGCTACATGGCATCTACATGTACCCCTTCTGGATCGATTTCTTTTTCTCTTTCTTTTTGTCCGCTACTCACTTCTCTTCTGAGTAGTCATTGGCATGGTGGTATCAGATCTCTGCCGTTTCGTCCGGTCCGTCATCCTCATGACAGATCGGCATCTGTGCAGTTCTTACAGAGACCGATGTTGGCTCCGTCGAGCAACTCCACACCCCCCTCTATTTCTAGTTCGGTTTTTGTTTCTCTCCCTTTAGAGTCGTCCTCTTCTTCTTTGTCCGCTTCTCCTATCTCTTTCCCCCTTCTTAGTAAGGCAAAAATAGCGATCATTAACGGTCGACTGTCTCGTTTTACCAAGAATTCTCGACCTCGTTCTCTATCATCGGTGGTTATCCTCGGCGATTCTGGTGTTTCTTCTCCAGGACCTACCTCCCGTCCATCTAGGGGTAGTAGGCATTCGGTCCATCGCACCCCTCGCACCATTCGCACACGCTCTATGGCGGCGTCCGAGCAGATCGTTAGATCTACTCGTCACACTCTTTATTGTCGTTGAGGAGTGTGGGAGGTGAGGTGTAGTCTACCTCCTTTCTCTTGGTCTTCTGCTTTTGCTTGGGTTTTTGATGGCGAACTTCCTTTTTTGGAACGTGCGGGGTATTGGGAATGATGAGTCTCTGGCTAGACTCAAGCGTATTGTTAAGAAGCATTCTGTTTGGTTGGTAGCACTTCTGGAGCCTATGATGGGGCCAGACGCGCTAACCAAATCTATGATTTCCCTTGGCTTTAGTGGTGCTAAAGCTAACGTTTCCGACAAGATTTGGATCTTATGGTCCAATGAACTTGTTGTTCAGCCTCTTTTCGACTCGGATCAGCTTCTATCGGTGGCTTGTTCGTCCTCCTCCTTCTCCGCTTCTTTCTTGTTCTCGGCGGTTTACGCCAAATGCGACCGTGTCGAAAGGCAGGTCCTTTGGGCTGATTATCTCTCTCTTTCCGACTACGGGATCTCTGCATCGGTGTTGGGTGGCGACTTCAATATAGTCGCTAGTCAAGCAGAGAAAAGAGGAGGACTTTCCGTGAATCGCCTCGCGATAGCGGATTTCAACGCTTTCATTATCTACTCGGGTATCGCGGAAGTGTCCTTTACGGGATCGGCTTTCACCTGGTGTAACAATCAAGAAGGTCCTAACCGTATCCTCTCGAGGCTTGACAGAGTTTTCGCTTCGGAAGGCTGGTTTGGTCTTCCCTTCTCGTTCTCCGTCTCTCATCTTCATCGCACTTTCTCGGACCATGCCCCTATGCTTCTGTCCTGCTCTTCCCTTTCCCTTTCTGGCCCGTCCTCCTTTAGGTTCCAAAGTATGTGGAGATCTCATCACTCCTTCCACACCCTTGTGGAAGAATCTTGGACTTCCCCACTAATCGGTCTGCCTTGTGTTGTATTCTCTCGCAAGCTTAAACGTCTTAAAACTTGTCTTAAGACGTGGAATAAGCTTGTTTTCAAGAACATATTCGATCGCGTCAGAGCGTCCGAAGAAACTCTTGTTCTTGCAGAAGCGGCTTTTGATGACGCGCCCTCTTCGGCCAACAAGGAGGCGTGGGCGGTTGCCCAACTAGCCTATTCGTATGAGTTACGCATTGAGCATGACCATTTGCGGCAAAAAACCAGGGTCAAATGAATTGTGGAAGGCGACTTGAACTCTAGCTTTTTCCACTCTTCGATTCGTAAGAAGAACAGGCGTCTTACCATCTCTCAGATTCTCCGCCAGGATTTATCTTTGGCCTCCTCTCCTGATGAGGTCAGAGATACTATTTTATCCCATTTCCAGTCTTTCCTCAGCGTTCCGTCGGTTTGTGAGTCAGATCCGTCCCTTCTTGCTTTCATCCCTCATTTGATCTTTCCATCGGATAGCGCAGACCTTGCCGCGCCTCCTACCTCAGATGAAATACGTGCTTGCGTATTTGCTCTTAGTAAGGATAGTGCGCCAGGGCCTGATGGCTACAATGGGTTTTTCTACAGAAGTGTGTGGCCTATCATCCAGCAAGACTTCTGTCTTGCCATTCAGTCCTTCTTTTCAGGAGAAGAACTCCCATCGGGATGGACCTCTACCAACCTGATCCTTATCCCCAAGTGTGATCATCCTACTTCTTGTTCGGATTTTCGGCCTATTAGTTTATGTAACTTCTCGAACAAAGTCATTTCTAAGGTTCTAACCTCTAGGTTAGCTCCGTTTCTTGAGCGTCTTATTTCTTCCTCTCAGGCTGGGTTTGTAAAAGGACGTTTAATCACCGATAACGTGCATTTAGCTCAGGAGCTGATTTCGCAAATCGATCGTAAGGTCCGCGGGTCTAATGTGGTTGTAAAGCTGGATATGGCTAAGGCTTACGACCGCATGTCGTGGTTCTTCATCATCAACATTCTTCGGGGGTTTGGTTTTCCTGAGCCCCTAATTGATGTTGTTTGGAGGCTTATTTCCAACTGTTGGTTCTCCGTTCTCATCAACGGATCAGCCACCGACTATTTCAGATCCGGGAGAGGGCTTCGTCAAGGGGACCCCCTCTCCCCTACTCTTTTCGTCCTTGCCGCTGAGGCATTTGTGAGGGGATTGCACTCGCTTATGATTGCTGGGCAGATCCACAGGTTCGGCATTCCTAGGGGATGCCCTCTTATCTCTTCCTTATCCTTTGCTGATGACATCATCATTTTTACCAATGGAAGTCGTCAGTCTTTTCAAGGCCTTCTGGGCCTCGTTCGGCAATATGAGAGATGCTCGGGGCAACTCGTTAACTCGTCCAAAAGCTGCTTCGTTCCCGCGAAAGATCTTACACCTGTTAGAGCTGCTTGGATCGAGTCATATTCTGGCTTCAAGGAAGCTTCGCTTCCGCTTCCGTACCTGGGCATAGTTTTATACCGAGGAAGGAAGCTCAACGCCATTTTCGATCCTATCACTGACAAAGTTAGGGGGAAGATTCTTAGATGGAATGCGACCCTACTCTCTCAGGCTGGTAGGCTTGTTCTTATTAGGTCTGTCCTTGACGCCATGGGATCTCATATCTTTGCTGCTATGACTCCCACGGCTTCCTTTTTCCGCTCGTACCGTTCCCTTGCGTCCTCTTTCTTTTGGGGATCCAAGGATAACTCTTCTCGGCACCATTGGATCTCCTGGCGTGTCATCTGCCGTCCCAAGAGCGAGGGAGGCCTGGGCCTCCGTAACCCTCAAGACGTGTGTGTGGCATTTGCTTGCAAGCTTTGGGCTCGGTTTGAAGTGGGCAATTCCCTATGGGCTACGTTCCTTCACGCCAAGTACCGAAGGCTGGCAAGTACGCATTATTCCGGTACCCCGTCCTACGCTAGCGAAACGTGGAAACGGATGCAATCGGTGAAGGCCATTTCAGATGCTCATGGAGGGGGTATTTCTTGGGGCGGCACCACTTTCTCTCTCTGCTGCTTGGAACTCTGTTCGGAACCCTACGCCAGAGCTTCCTCTCTTCTCCTTCGTCTGGAATGTGCGCATTCCTCCAAAGGTTTCTCTTTTTATGTGGAAAACCTTGCATAATGGTTTGCCATTAGATGAGGATATTCAAAGAATCGGTATCCCGCTCGTTTCCAGATGTAGGTGCTGCAAAGCAGGCAGCATCGAAACTTCCTTTCATTTGTTGATCTCTGGGGTTTGTGCTATGTCTGTTTGGAATTACTTCGGAAACCTGCTAGGTTGCCGTTGTAATGAAAACTCGGTAGAGGACTTCCTGAAGTTCTGGTGGACTGGAATTGCAGGTAAAAGTCTACGCGCGACCCTCTTTTGTCTGATTCCTTGTTTGATTTGTTGGCACATCTGGTGCGCGCGGAACAAGGCAATTTTTGACGAAGTGGCTATGGACCCTCCGACCATCATCCGGAAAGTTAGGAATGATGTCTTCCTAGCTTTCCGGGGTAGGCCTTTCAGAGGTTCGATAGGATTCAGTCTACGAGGTTGGCTGTTAGCTTTGACATTCCAACGCTGGCAGTCACCCAAAGACAAGGTATTGGTTGAGTTTGCTTTTGTTCATCTTGTTGTCTTGTTTACTTTGGTAATTTTCTTCTCCGGTACCACATCACCCCCCCCCCCCCCGCTAACTTCGTTTGCTAGATGTTCAGGTTCTGGATTACAGGTTGCAAAGTTGGAATTCCTAGGTGGATTTAGTTGGATGATTCCCTATTGCTTCGGCGGTCTTCTGGATCTTTAGGGACTACAGAGGCTATTTGACATCTTGGATGCTTCACTACAACGTCGGCAGTCCATGTTACTACGCTTTCATGGAGAGCCTTTTGAGAGATGTATCTTTCCACATTCTATGTATCTTTTTGTACTGCATGACAATTGTATTGTGTAGAAGTAGATATGCTTCGTTATTGGGTGGTGGCCTTGCCGGAGCTCGATTTTGAAGTATGATGGGCGGCGGTTTATCCGGAGCTCATCTATCTACTTTTCTATATATACAAATAGTCATAGCCCTAGCTATTGAGGTTTTGGTTACCTGCCAGACATGTTGGCAGTTTTGTTTAATTTTGCATCAATAAATAAAGTTTCAAAAAAAAAAGATGAATAATAGTAAAAGAACATGCATAGAAAATAACTTATAAGTACTATATGTTCTATATCCACTTTTATTTACTGTTATGATATATTTCTAGGTATCAGATCTGAAAATAACATGAAACTCACAATAGGTCTTGGTGAAGAAGAGATTATCTCTTTATATATATATATATATCATTGTAAAAAAGGTTGTATGCAGGGTTATTTGTTGATTGCAGGGTTGGTGGTTAATTGTAGACCTTGAATCTTCTTTGTCAGCGTATCCCCATTTTATTATTTAATTTAGAATATGTCATGGAGGCAGAGAGAGGTGAAGAATAATTATGTGTAGATAAAATGGGGGGAGAGAGAGAGATAACCCCTTTTATAGATTAACAGAGCCAATTCTTAACCGTTAGATTCTAGGGTTTTAAATCTGGACATATAACTCATCCAATGAACCTAATATGTAAAACAGTGCAAATACATCACCCAGAATCGGGTCAGCATATTATTAGGTCGACCCCTATACGGGGTTGACCCATAGGTCGACCCCACTGGACATGGGTCGACCCATCGGTCGACCCAAGCCCATTATGGGTTGTCCCCTAACGGTCTTTTTCTGCATCATATCTGGTTCGAGTTATTTTAAATTAATTTATATATAACATCCTTATATATCTATAATCTTCTTATACTTGTAACTTCTTCATATATTGTCCGATTTATGCAAACTTAGGGTTTATCTGAACCAGAATTCTGAGATGAACGCAATGGTAAAGCCGATTCTACTTAATTCTGGCTATATAATTATATAGTATTCATTTTATTGTCTTTACAATATGGTTATGTTGTAGTTAAATTTTGGGTGTTACACTAAACCTTAGTCACGATAAAAAAACGTCGATCCCTATAATCATCACCGAGGTCTCCAAAACATGCATAGATGTGAAGCTCACGTTGATAGGGATTCAGCACAAGTGGTTTTAGAAATGTTAGTGGAGAGAATCAAGAGAAATAAATTTGTGAACAAAAACATATATATTGTGACCATTTTTTGTTGTTGCTCAATGAAAGATTAAAAGTGGAGATGCGACAAGAACACAAGCCGGTCGGGTTTGCAAGTGATAGGGAGAGTAGGATTTGAAATAATATTATTTTATTCTTTTATTCACAAATCCTGTTCACGAAATCAACGTGCGTTTTAGCTTACCATGATTAAACGACTCAATCAATCACTACGAAACTCGACAGTGTGCATCATTCCAACAACGATTCCGATGGTATACGTTTCGTTGTAATCCGAGACTATTACCCGAAACGATAATTTTATGCGTATTTCGAGATGGTCTTGACCCTAAAATCTTCCGATCTCAAAATATAGCAATCCTTATACTTTTTCTTCACGTAATGAACCATAGAACCCATGGAACTAGTCTCGAATCCTGATTCAATCGTTTGTGAAAAATCACCTTTTGGAACCGTCACCCAATTAATTAATGATCAATATTTAAATAATACATTTAAATATCTGATTGTTAAAATCTAGGTCGTTACACCTCCAAATAACAGACTTTTTTTTTAATGGGCAACAAATGTATCAATTTCAAAATTTTTGCATGACGAACAACTACAGACCAACATTGTTTTCCACGACGATCGACCATTGAACAACAATAGTTAGGACTGTAGAAAGTATGGGTTGGGTTAGACTAAATACTTCATCCGACCCGCGTAGGTATGGGTTTAAGGTAGTTCAACCCGTATCCGATCGTATATGAGGTTGGATATGGGTCGGGTTGAAGTATGGGTTTAGTAGGGTTTGGTTGGATTGCTCGAATATAAAAAAATTGAGAATATGAGAGTTTTTTTTTAAATATATTAAAATATTGAACATAATATATCATATTTTAGCTCGCGTAAAACATTTAAAACAACTGATTCATTATAAGATGTATTTTATTAAAATTTCATTGTAAAACACATCATATGAAATTAATTTATTATGTAGTAGCATAAGTGTTTCATTTTAAAATACATTAAAATGCTCTTAAAATATATTTGCCAAATTCTATCTAGTTTGGATTGACATGAAATATGTTTTTTGTATATTTACTGTAAAATACATAAACATTATTCTAGGATTATACTATTCTGATTTTAAGTGTACTGATATTAAATTATTTTTTAATATAGGGTTGGGCTGAGTTAAAATAAGGTTGGGTTGAACAAACTATCAAACCCGACCCGTACATAATATGAGTTACAAATTATAACCCATATCCCACCTAAACTAGGATGAATTGGGTTAAGTTTATGCGAGTTGGGTCGGGTTGGTGGGTTGGGTCGGATTGGATATGGGGTGTGTGCAACCCTAACAATAGTTTAGTGGTCGATGACATTGGAAAGTCATATCGTTTGACGGTTGTCTCCATACAAAATGATTTTACGCGAAGGTTGATTGCTGTGTGAAGTGTTTTTAGCATTAGGAAATACATAAATATTGTACCCATTATTTTTATCTACGATATTAAGAAGATAAAATTCGGCTACTCATGGCAACACAATTTATTTATTTCAAGTTACTCTGCCACGTGCGATGAACACACATATAAGACCCTTTATTAAATTTGTAATTTTATATAGTTCAAAAAAAAAAAAAAAAAAAAAAACAACAGAAACCACAAAGAATTTTTTTTATTTATTTTTTGTCGAAATAACGTTTCAACTTGTTAAATTTATGCTTGAAAATATATTTTAGTTTTTGTTTATGGTTGAATTCAAGCTCTTGGCCTATTGTTCAATAGAAGAGTATTTTGAGAACTTCATGATCGAATGAAAAAGTAGTGTTTAAAACCAATTGAGAAGTGCTTTCCAGATCGTACCAACTGTTAATAGAGTTTGGAGGGATGTTTCATATACCAGGGGAAGGCTGATTTAGTCACGGAATGTGCGAGAAGACATCCAATATGAGGATAATAGTGTTAGCCAATCCAATGTCTTTGATCTCAACCTCAATTTTTGAGAAAAGGATTTTCGGATGGAGTAGCAAATTTCAAGCCAATTATGTATAGTGAAAAGACGCACAAAGACAAATTTTAGAAAAAAGTTTAGCCGAATGACACCAAGTTTTATTTATAGGTTGAAAAGATAAACTTTGCAAAAAGTTAGACTAAATGACAGTGGAAAATATAATTAGCATTTTATGCGATGTAAATATTTTTGTATAATGTAAAAGTTGAATATAATGCTAGCTATATTTATATTTAGTATTTTCTTTTATTCTAATTTTTGTTAAAATTTTTACTTTCAACCTAGTTTTTTTTTTAAAGGTTTGCCTTGTATATAGGATTATTGTTCATTGATTAATCTAATGTCGTTTGCCTTACAACGCGAGGGGTGGTGGACACCAAACTTCAAATCAAATTTTCCACGTCACGCAAACCCTTAAACCCAAACAAATTTCTACAATTAAACAATGGCGAACCTCAGCCGCCTCCTCCGTCCATCAAGTTCCCGCTGCCAGATACTACCCCTAGTTCGCTCTTTCTGCTCCTCCTCTCCCTCTTCCCCTCCAATCATCAAACCCGTCTCCTATGCTCCCAAACCTAAAGACTCAAATGAAGATCCCAATTTTCAATCTCAGTCTCAGTCTCAGTCTCAACCCCACAGTAGAAATCAAGATACGAGAACAAACTTGACCCGCGAGGATGTCCGTTTTGTCAAAGACGCTCCCTCCATCTCACCCGTTTCTTACTCATCGAGGGTGGCGCGGCTGCCTGAAGATAGGGTGAGGGAAGTAAGAGATGAGAACGAGGAGTTGAAGAGGGAAGCGAGGAAGATAGAGACTGGGAGAGTGAATAGGTTTGGACTGCAGCAGCAGGAAGAGGAGAACCTTCCGTTTCCAGTTTTGATCAAGCAGGAGAAGCGGGAACAGATGATGGCCATGGATCTATCCCAGGCTATTCGTGATGTGAAGGTCATGAATTTCCATCGTAATCCATTGCTTCATTTTTTATTCTATGCCTCAGCATGGGGTGCACTTAAATCGCCCCTTTCTTACCACATATAGTAAGTTTAGTTGCGAATCCATTAGATTGACCATAGTTTATGTTTCCAAAGGTCCTTTTCAGTTGATAATTTCAATAAAGCAGTGTCAAACAAGAACAATGATTTCGCTCTAGGGACATATTTAATCGCTTTGGACCATAAATTATATAAGGCACACAATGTTGTGGAAGCTCTTTGGATCCTTTGCGCACATAATGTACTTTTGTGAAATATTGTGCTATTCAAAAAGAATTACTTAATTCTTCCTAATGTTATACGTCATAAACTGATAGAAGTTATAGTTTTAGATGAAATGCATCAAAAATAGTTTCTTTTAGACCAGTTAAACATTGAATGTTGTAAGCATAAAATTTCTTGTTCAAAGTCATTATGAAATAAAAGCATTAAAGGCACATGCTATTTCAACTGTTTTCGATCTTGAAAATATTGCCCAATATCTCGCTTGAGATCTCGTTTTTATCTCCTTCCGAAACGAAACAACAAATCTCGCTGCAAATCTCGTTTCGAATATATCGTCTGAGATATGTTAATATCAGACGATATTTTGACCCATTTTTTTAAAAACCTAAAATTTATACTAGTGTCCGACTCAAAACGATAATAAAAAACTAAAATCTCTTGCTATTTTAATAACCAACTCATCTCTTTTAATTGCTAAAATTAACCCTAAAAATTACTCTAAATTGATCAACCTAATGCGAGAGAACTGAGTAATGTCTCTTTTTACTAGTTAGCTTGTTAAAAGTCAGGATTTGTTTTGATTTAGCATGATGCTCTTTTTGTTGTATGTAAATAAAAAATTTGTAAAGAATCATGTTTAATATTTAGTTTTTAATGTATATTTTGCATGCTATATGAATATGGCTATCTCGTGTATTCATATATGTTCAATAATCTGTACTATTTTCATATTCGTTGTTTTTTACATGTATGCTACTTATGAAGGTAAGCATTTTATGTTTTACTTATGTAACTCTGTTTAATGTTTCAGATCTTTTTATGTTTTATGCCCAACAATAATTTATGTTTATGGATTATAAATTGTAAGCTGTAATCTATTTGTATTGTGTTATTTTTTAGTTTAAGCATACTATGAATTATAAATATGAATATTCTTTCATTGGTTAATAACAATTGAGTGATTTTGCAGTTCAAGTTTTTTTTACAGTAGCATTCATAAATTTTATTTTGTAAGATCAAATTTGAACATATCATATACCTCAAGATGATTTCGAAATGAGCTATAAGCCCCAATATAGAACCCTGAGACAAACCCTGAGTTAGACTCATTCCGTTCGAGAAATCCCCGATACGGGATCGAGTCCCTAAAATCTCCGTGATGAAACGTGACCAGTATTTGAGATTTAGAATTTTGGCTATATCTCAGATAGATTCATATGGATTCTCAATTATGTGGGAGATTGAGTTTGGTTCACACGAAATAGTGCATTTCATGATAAAGTTAATAAAACATATAGAATTGTTCAAAGAACGATTAATAGAATAACGATGATTTGTTTTTTTTGCTCATTATGATGCCTTCTACTATACGGAATTTAAAATCATATCGACTTTGCATTCTTTAGAACCCGACAGAAGAATGAAAACCAACTAGAAAAACACAATTACATTATAAATGCAGTATTTCCTTTAGATCCTGAAAATATAAATAAAAAACATATGAGAAAAAAAAATCCTGTATTAAAAAAATAAATCTTTTTGCTACGTGCGTGTCATTAGATGTGTCTTGTCATATGCATCATGTTACTGTGATTTGTAATTAAGAGGTTACAAGTAGTGTGTAGAATATGTAATTCTCAAAGGTCGTTGGCGATACCAATTTGCACAAATGAGTACATATCATGGTTTAAGGTTTCGGCCGGAACCCCGAGATTCTGACCATCTCGGTTCGGTTCCGTCCAGTAGCGAGATGACATTTGGGTAAAATCCCGTCCCGCTAGCTAGCAGTAGAAAAAAGGAGAAGAAGAAGAATAAACAACAAGGAAGAAGAAGAACAATCAACGAAGAAGTAGAAGAAAATTCAGCGAGGAAAAGGAAAAATAGTAAATTGCTAACCCAAATTTGAGATTCGAAATGCAATCTTCGTTGATTTCAAGCAACTGCTGATGTTGTTGATTTCAAGTAGTAATTGTGATCCGAGGTCGAGATCGAGTCTCCATTCGATTTCTTCTTATCGTTGATCTTGCCACTTCTTATGCCCTAATTTTCATTGAGGAATAGAGTGTGCGCATGTGGGGGATGCGATTTTTGTAAACCAAGGGCTTGGCTATGCTGGTCGATTAAGTTAGATTTTGGGTTGTGCTTTGAAATAAAACTACTGGTATTTATTTTTATTAAATTAAGACTGAACATAACGATATCAATTGGGCTGGGCTTGTTTATTTAATTTAATGCAGTATAGTTCTAAATCTAAATTAAATCTGCTTAATTTGGTAGAAAAATATTGGACTAGACCAATGTTATTAAACGCGAAACGCGCACCGAAGCGCAAAGGCCTCTTGGAGCATAAGCGCAACGCGCAAACGCGAAGCGCGCGCATCATCGAAGAAAAGCGCATCATGTAAATAATGTGAATTTTAAGATTTATGTGCCTGATAACTCATAGAAGTTTGTTTTTAAAGTGAACGTACGAACCTTAATTTCTTGGACAGTAAAAATCTGAATTGCTTGCGACATTAGAAAGATATGCATGACAGCAGCTATGTTTATGCAAACTAGTTCAATACAAACAATCAAAATTAAAAAAACATGGAGCAAAATTTGGGGCAAACAACTATGTATGACAGCAGCTCTGTATACACCCCGCGGCTGCGTAGACAGCAGCCCTGTCTGCTGTCTTTATATAGGCAGAAAAATACATGCATCTAAGTACTCAAATTCTGTACATAACCTGTAAATACGTGTGTATGTGACCAATACAGAACATAACCATAACAGAATTAAAGAATAAAAAAGCAAATAACCAAAGATAACTTATATACATGTGTGTATATAATATATGTGCATTTATACAGTACTAAAGAGTATATAGAGAACACTACTTGAAAAACTTACTGAGACAAATGGACAAGCATGTTGCAGGCATAAATCAAAAGAATAAATAAATAAAAAACCAACAGAAAACAGAAGTTCCAGATCTGAATATATTAAAGAAGAAGAGAGAAAGATTAAAAAAAGAGGAAGATTAAAAAAGAAGAAGAAAAAAAATTACCTGGTAGGTGTATGAGCTGAGACTTGGAAGAAAAGAATCTCTTTAGAAGGTTTGAGGCAGTTGAGTATCAAGTGCGTATGAGCTGTTAAACTAGGGCAAGCATATTTATGACAGTCAAACCAGTCAAAGCTTAACTTTCCACCCTTTTTTCCTTTTTTTCCCCTAAACCCTCGCATACTTCAATCGAGCGCGCATACTTAGCGCGTTGCGCATGGCGCATAAGCGACAAAAGCCCGTGCATCATTGAAGTCGCATCGCATACCTGAAGCGAAGCGCTTCAGCTGCGCTTCGTTGCGCGTTGCGCATATGCGCGCTTTTAATAACACTGGACTAGACTATATTTTATATTTTAGTTAGATGCTGTTACATTTACGTTAACAAAGCACTGAAAACGAACAAACCGGAACGAAACAAAAGGTGGAACTTCTGAAATTTCCGAAATCGCCCGAAATTATGTTATTCTCAAATGAACGAAACCGAGTATTCGAACCTTGGTACATATCTCCTATCTTATAAAGTCTTCTCTGTTTTTCCAATAAGCTCGATAGTCTGATTTTAGCAGTTATCTCGTGACACCGGAGTTAGCCCTTGGTATAACCGTATTTGATTTTACTCCCTAAAAATACAGAATAACCTTTTCACAACTTTGCGTTTGAATCATTGAATCTCAAAGTTTAGACAAAACAGGAGATATACTAAAGTTTTTGTTATCCACTAAAACCGTGGGATTAGAAATATTATTGGTAAGTATACTCACTAACTGTTGTTAAAGTGGTCAATTATTTTATAACGCTGGATGTGCAAAAAACTACGTCAAAGATATAGTAGGGTCGTAGTAGAAAACAATGAAATGTAAAAAGTTGCATTGGAGATAGTATCTGAATTTCATATTAGTTCCAGATCATTCTTGTAAAGGGAAAGGGCCCGGGGGGGGGGGGGGGGGTGGATTTCATACTCCAGACTCGAAGACTATAAATAATGCTTTAATTTATGTTGAATGCTTGAGCCTTGGACTTGGGTTTATACCTAGTTTTGTTAATTGGGTTCAAAAGAGAATTAGATAAATTAAAATTTCCATATCAACTGCTAACGCAGGTGCCAAAAAATTATGGTTTAGCAGGTTTAATGGTAAATGAGGAGTTTTGGGAGGATCCATTATTTTAGTCACTAAGTTGTAAAAGTATAGCGGTTGGAGAGCTCTGAATATTTTGCCTTTGCTTTAGAAGTGCTTTAACCGAGACCGAGTAGGTTAGCATTGATGCTCAAGTAGGAAGTATTTGTTCTTCATATTACGTATCACTGTAACGGCGGAGTTTCAGTAGTTGACATTGGATAATATCGTTCATACCTTAGTGCTATATCACATATCAGTCTTTACTATTCTCAAAGCATCGCTTATTGTATCTTTATGAATATATCAATGTTATTTGCTGATATATCGTTTAGATATTTAGAGGACAAATTGTGATATTTTATGAATAGTTCAATATTTTACATAAATTTTCACATTCATAACGTATGTATTCAATACATATACTGACAAGTATATGGATCACACTGGGAATACAATGTTTCTTTCTTCAATTTTAGCTGTATCTGTTTCTCTTCTTCCTTATTAAGTCTTTTGGAAACTATACTTCTTCCATTGTTTCATGTGCAACGTTTTGTGTGAATTTTTTGATTGTTGGCTACCACATCAAAAGCCATTTCTCTTTAATATTATCATATATTTATTACTTGTATTTAATTATTAGTTTATATTTTTTCTTGTTTTTGTAATATCATGCACAAAAACCTAGAAATAGAAATAAAATATGCTATAGCTTTACGTATTGATCATAAGCCAAGAGCTAGACGTAGAAACCAAAATCAAATCAATATTCCTTGTGACCTCGTCCAATCTTTTAAAGACGATGAAAATGAAGAAATTTTGAATATGAAAAACTTTAAAAAAAAAAATTGTTCGAGATGATTGAAATATCTAATAAATGGGGAAAATAAGATGGTCGAAAAGGTGAAGAAGTACTGAAGTCACAAATTATTTTCAGTGTCTTGTGAACTAATTTTGTAGTATGCTGTCTAGCGGGAATACTAATGCATGGCAGACTGCAATCTATAAACTAGCTTTTATGCAATCAGTTATTGGTAATATTTTCATAATAAACATCCATATAGTTTGATTGATAATTGTTTAATATTAGTAATGATGCTTTGCATTATTCAATGTTATTTATAACATGTTCTTAACAAGTTCAATATTCCCCAATATGATATGATATAGCTGTAGTATTTTCAAATATTGCATATTGGTGCTTGATCAATATGCACCGATATTGATATTAATTACTTAGATTGTGATGGTTATTCTGAATATGAGTACCAATGTGAACATTCATATTTGACTGCACGCTGAAAGTTCTGGAAAACTTTGTAATGCCTGGTTGTAAATTCTTCTTCATAGCACGAGTGTTATTTAATAGACAACAATTCATATCATAACCTTATTCACGTGAGGGGAGAGATTAGGTTTGGGAATAACATCCATGTTGTCCAAAATGCAAGATTTTGCACACATTACCACTAACCTGTCACAGCAAACATGGCACTGCATCTGCCATTATTTACCTTAGATACTTGTAATAATCAGCAGCTTATACATGGTGAAACTTTCTCAATGCCTATTATTTGTTAGCCACCAATATATGTTATCTGTATTCGATGATCAGGCCAATGCCAAGGCCAAATTTGTTGAAACAGTTGAAGCACATGTAAACTTGGGGATCGATCCACGCCGTGGTGACCAGGTATGACCTAATCATCCATCTCATTGAATGTCTTGGTTCTGATGTTACTTGATTGCAAACACGTCAGGGCTAACTACCTT
Organism: Allium sativum; assembly: GCA_030737875.1. Taxonomy (NCBI): domain Eukaryota; kingdom Viridiplantae; phylum Streptophyta; class Magnoliopsida; order Asparagales; family Amaryllidaceae; genus Allium; species Allium sativum. The sequence goes on from CM060924.1 coordinate 875,791,711, forward strand.
GTCAACTCGTTGCTCTTCTTTCTCTAACCTAAGGCGACCTCTTGACATGTTTTCATATAAACAAGTAGGAAACCCTGGTTCCTTTAGGTGAGCTTAGTCAAATTCAAGTAATAGAGTTATCTTTTATGTTTAGACATAAAAACAGTTTAATATGCCAAGTCAATCATTTGACCAGAACAGGCAGGTTGTATTCCTTCAAAAGTGCGAGTCTAGTTGGATGTGCATGAATATATCCGCATGTTTGGTGTTTGAATATTACGTGGAAGTATATACTTTTTGATGCAATGTTTCACATATTTAGACCTGTGAATGGATACTCGAAAAATTTGAGATCCGTTTGCATCCGTATCCGAAAAAGGGATAAATATCATATATTCAAAAAAAGGATGTAGATACGAAAATATCACCATATAAGAATTATCCATCCGTTTTTATTTTATTTTTAAGATTATAGTTTAAATTATGTGTATTTTAGTACATAGAAAGATATTATTTTATTATTTTATTAAAATAAACGTTGGCATATTAACTTCTCAAAACTATTTTATTTTTTATTTTTAACACTTGAATAATCAATGAAATTCAAAAAAGTTTATGTTGAAGAAGCAAATTTCATTTGTGTTTCTTTGTTTATCAGTCATTGGCAGATAGGATAATTATCTGATATCCCTCTGCACCCGCTTATGCATATATCTTATATCCAGAAATGATTTCGGATACAGATATGACACTATCCGCATTCGAAAGTATCCGTTGATAAGCCTGCACGTATTTATAGTTTGCAAACACACTGGTTCTAGCATTATGTTCAACTCTGTACACACATATGCAAATTTAACTTCAATAATATATAAGTGGTGAATATGTAATATAAAGATTGCTATTCGTTGAGGTATGCTATCACCAGTATAAAGTAACTTTCCTTTTAGATCTGTGACAGTAATACATCTATTAATCATTTTATTGTCACAGAATGTACGTGGCTCACTAGTTCTCCCTCATGGAACAGGAAAGGTATTAAATTGTCCGCTTGTCTGGTATAATAACATGCAATATTGGACAGTCTTATTCATTTTATATTTTGTAGACGGTTAGGGTAGCTGTATTTGCAGAAGGAGCTGCAGCGGATGATGCTAGAGAAGCGGGCGCTGATGTAGTTGGGGGTGATGAACTAATTGAAGAAATAAAAAATGGTACTTGTTGAGTACAATTCTTAGAGTAGAGTATGAAGACTCAATATTTATTTAATGACAGATTTTACACATCTATTTTGCTGAAGAAACCGATGTTTCATCTTTGTATAGTGATACATATTTCCCTAATCCTGTAAGTCCATTCAATCTGGCATGTTAGACGGTATGCATGATACTTCCAAGTTGATAAAAAGAGTAATCATATCTACCATCTTCTTGAAATTTTCTCGATGTGTCCTTTTGTACTAGACCTTGCTTGTTCTCCCTTCATGTTTCAATTTCCTGATTTGCTTCTCCTCTCTTCACTTCTTCTTGCTGGTGAGTGGCCATGCACTGAATAACCCTTATTTGACAGTGTTAAATTATAAACTCATTTCCTTGCTCATATAATTGAAATTTCTTGGATTGCTACAAATGTTTCCTTTCACTGCATTGTTTCATGCTGAATAATGCCGGATAATTGTGACATAAATAAGCGTATTAAGACAAATGAACGATGATCGCTTAAAAGATACAGCGGCATGCATATTGGTGGCAACTTTAATAATTTGTAAATGTAAGGACGTCTGGATCAACCCTGATGGTAATGGGACTTTGGTCATCTATTATGAAGACTAGTAAACTTGCATGTTTTAAGATATAAACTGGTGCAAATAAAGCGTACTTGGATGCAAATTGACCTAACCTAACACGGTTAAATCCCAATAAATATGTTTGCTAGTTGTTTTTTATATCAGGAGAAACTTTTAAAGGGCAATATGATGGAAACATATTTGTACAGCCAACTCTGACTTTTATTTTTATTTTTTTGGAAAGTGGTTGATGGACTAGGTTTAATAGTTAGTGAAAATGTATATTCTTGTACAATATGCCTTGCTAACCAAAGGTTTTGATTAACTTGCTGCAAGCAGTTTGCTTTTCATCCACGTCCTTTCATTCTGATATCTACTTTGTAAATGATGAACGCAGGAGGTGGCAAACTTAATTTTGACAAGTGCATAGCGACTCCTGCATTTATGCCTCGCCTTTCGAAGGTTAATACGAACTTAGAATTCTGTGAATGATTGTCTGATATCTATCATTTACCCATGTTTGATTGTTAAAATTTTCATTTAGCACATAGCAAGGATTCTTGGTCCTCGTGGTTTAATGCCAAACCCAAAAGTAAGTTTCTGTTTATTTTTGACTAAATGTCACATATCAGTTGACTTTACATTGTATTTCTTATTTGTAGCTAGGATCAGTGACAAGCGATGTTGTGCCAGCTGTTAAAGCAGCAAAATGTGGTCGTATTGATTTTAAAAACGATAAAACTGCTAATGTCCATGTGGGTCTTGGGAAGGTATGTTTTCAATGTTTGTACATGTAAGATATAAATTTTCCATAAAAATACCCATGAATGTGATTATGTTTGATGCCAGTAATATTATATTGGTCGAGCGTGAGATATATGAGGGCCAAGTTGCTGATTTTGGGATACACTTAAAAAATATATGAAAATATAATTGCTTTTCAATAATCCTAAAACTTTCTATTTTGTATAGAAATATTTCATTCTGTTTATTGATTTTAAGTATAACTTCGGTAGATAATCAATTCTGATTCTTTTGAGTTGCCCACTTGCAGGCAAATTTTTCTGAAGAGATTTTACGAGAGAATATTGGAGCTTTTGTCAATGCTCTTTTGGCTGCAAAACCCGCGGGTCTAAAAAAAAGTGAGTTGTTTTTTAATGTTCGATGATTTTCCTTTTTTGGTGTTTGAATCTTTTGATACTTCCAAATGAGAATTATTGAGAATGTCTTCATAATTAAAATCTTGCAAAATTTTACGTGAAGTCTGCAGCCGTATGGTTTTCTATACTGGTCATTGTATAAGCATCCTAAGAGGTTTTTCCTAGTCTAACAAGGAATTTATTTTATAGCTAAATCAAGTAATCAGTAATTATCGGAAAAGGTAGTACATTTATTTATATCTCTTTCACGGATACATTTTGTATGTACTGACACATTGTTTCAGTTGTATTTTTCAATTTTTTTAGTATCTGACAAAATAAAACAAGTTGATTTATCAAGATATGTCCTTGGTCATCAAGCATTTTAAGGAATTTATTTTATAGCTAAATCAAATAATTAGTAATTATCGGAAAAGGTTGTACACTTATTTATATCTCTTTCACACATACATTTTGTATGTACTGACGCATTGTTTCAGTTGTATTATTTCAATTTTTTAGTATCTGACAGAATACAACAAGTTGATTTATCAAGATCCGTCCTTGGTCATCAAGCATTTTAAGAAATCCGTCTCCCTTTATATATAGTTTAATTGTCATCTAAGTTAATGATGTAACAGCTATAGATTAAAATGAGAGCAGAGAATAAGTAAGGTACTAGACAAGTCATGCTCTGGGGATACTTCAGCCAAACAATTTGGTTATTCAACAGAGAAAGAATAAGACAATTTTTTTGGTGTGTGCGCGCGCTGTGTAAAATTCTTTTGGTTGAACTTGTTAGCTTTAGAAATATAGGTTCTCCTTGGTGAACCTAATACTGGATCTTATAAAGGGTTATATGCATGCGTTAACAATCATACAAGGACAAAAACAAAGCACGAGCAGAATAGGTAATCAGGGAGACAGACTCTCTCTCTCCCTGATTATTCATTCAATCCAAAACGAGTATGATTATTTTATAAGGTTACTCTAGTAAATAGTAATGTCTTAACCATAACATGTGCCTAATGGACCCGTAGTTTAACAATTTTCTACTTAGGTACGTGGTAACAATTTTCTATTATGAATTTATCCCTTGCAAAGTATAGTAGATAATCATTGTTTCTATTTTATTATAGGATCATTTAGTATATTTAATATATATCCTTGCTATTGCTTAAACATATAGCTTCCAAAATTTTATGATCTATTAGTAGGCTCTCTTACCATCAACTTCAATTCACGACTTCATCCTTTAATCTCCTTTGCTGGGTTTTAGTGCTTTTGGGTAGTGTTTATGAGAGTTTATCAAATTGTGTTTCATGATTATTTCGTTCCCTGTTTATTAACTTCGTGAGCACTCATTTGTTTATTTATTTCGGTCTTTAAAGAATTCAACTCTCAAAAATATAATTTTGTTTTCTATTTCTAATAATTTCAAATCTACACCATCAATTTTTTTTAACAAAATTTCTAGTCTGAAGCAAATTTTTTTGTAGAGTACATTTTTCGATTATTCACTTTTATTGTAATCCTAAATTTATTATTGTGGAAGACTCTTATTAAGTAGAAGAACTAATGTCAAATAAGTGTTGACATGAAATGAAACACCCTGCAATAAATCAATCGAAATCAGAACTTTCATTGGCTGTCAAAGTTGTTTTCCTCGAAACCTATCATAAACCGTGTTATAAAAGTCAGGGGGGAGGCCATAATGTTCCATTGTGCTCAAGGTGGAACCATGTTAATTGTTGACTAACTTAATGTTTTTTATACTGATGCAGCTTCCAAATATATTGGCTATGTAAAGAAATTCACATTGAGTAGCACGGTAAGCATTCAATCTTTTCATGCTTCTCGATGGCAACTTCAATTTATATGATGTTGATGCTACAAAGAACTGGTATTATTATGTTTTGTCTACAAAGCATAGTTGGACTCAAAAATTTTGTGCATATTTTTAGTTCTTTGTCCTTAATCTATATATATATATATATATATATATATATATATATATATATATATATTTGGGAAATATCAGCTGCTTTTATATTCAAGTACTAGTATATTCACAAATGATGCATGCTTGTCTAGAACATAAACATAAGCACATGTGGTATAAAAAATTTTGATAATTTTTTTGGGAGTGTATACTTCTGATGTTAAAGTAAGAAATAATCGTTAATTTCATTTATTTTATCAAATATAAAACTAAAATAAAAATAAAACCACTGATGAATTCAATTTTCGAAAAAAGCATTTATCTAAAAGATAGTAAGAAGTAATAAAGCGTGAAGATAAATACAAAATAGTTGGAAATTAAAATGAAAGAACAAAATTAGAATTTTAAAATTGAACCCAAAAAAGAAAAGAAAAGGTGCGTGTGTGTATATATATACTAAAACCTCATAAAAATTATATTTCTTACAAATTTAAACCAAAAAACATAATAAATGAAAAGTGCTCTATTCTTTATAATAAAGCAACATTCATTTTTAATTCAACAACAACAATAACAACTAAGCCATAAATTCCAAACAAGTTGAGGTTGGCTAGAGATAGTACCTTAAAAAAAGGTCAATTCAAATGTAATAATGATAACAAGAGATTTAAAGTTGAAAGCATAAGTAAAGGTAAGATAAAGTTTATTTAAAATATAATTTAAAATAATTAAACACATAGTAATAATACTAGTTATGTGGCGATGAAGATGATGATAATAATAATAATAGTAATAATAGATATTAGAAACCAGCATTACGTCTTATGCCCTTAATACACTACTCGGATCAACTAAAACTAACAACTCTCCTTAAACTATCTAAAAGCTCAAGGTTTTGGAATATAGATCACTAACTTCCATGCACTCATGTTCGACACCAGCTCGTAGATATGTTATGTTTTCTCAAGTCTCTATTTACTACCTCCTCCTATCTTTGGTGGTCCCTACCTCTTTTTGGGCATTTGGCACGACGTATAATTCCAATGTGCACAGGTGCAACGTGTGGCCTTCGTTGGAGATGTCCAAACTACCTCAAGTGGTGTTAGACTAACTTCTCTTCAACATGTGCAACTCAAAATTTGTCCCGGATATCAACATTTATAATTCGATCTCGTCCGGTATGCCTACAGCTCTAACGCATCGTACGCATCTCTGCTATATTTATCTTTTGGACGTGTTGTCTTTTAGTAGACAAACATTATGCAACATATAACATCGTAAGGTTGATTGATGTTCTATAGAACTTTAAGCTTCTAAGGGATCTTCCTATCACAGAGAATGCTAGATGCTAGTCGCCATTTGATCCATCTTGTTCGAATTCTAAAACTAGCATCTTCATCGATCTTCCCATCAAGCTGCAACATAGATCCTTAATAATGGAAGGATTCCTTGGGTATTACTTGATCGGCCATGGTGACCTCTTCGTCGTCTGACCTGACACCGCTGAACTCACACTTCATATATTCTATTTTAGTTATGCTAAGTGTGATATCCTTTGATTCTAAGGTCTTCATCCACAACTCCAGCTGTCTGTTAACCCCTGTCATACTTTCATCAATCAACACAATATCATTAGCAAAGAGCATACATCAAAGAATTTCACCTTGTATACTCTTTGTGATTTCATCCACACTAAGGCAAAAATATAGGAGCTCAAAGCCAACCTTTGATGTAATCCTATGTTAATAGGAAAGTCACCGGTCTCACTATTGCATACTTTGACACTAGTCACAACCCTATCGTACATATTCTTTATAAGGATAATAATGTACTTTGTTGAGACCCTTTTTTTCTTCAACTTTCACCACATAACCTTTCTCGGTACTTGGTCATAAGCTTTCTCCAAATCAATAGAAACCATGTGAAGATCTTTCTTTTGCTCCCTAAATCTCTCCATAAATTTGCCTTATTAAGAAAAACGCCCATGTGGTGGCCTTATAGGCATGATACCAAATTGATTCCTAGAAACACTCGTTAACCTCCTCAAACGATGTTCGCAGACTCTCCTAATGCTTCATTATATGACTGATAAGCATAATTCTTCTATAATTTGTGCAACTTTGAATATCTCCTTTATTCTTGAAGATTGAAATTAAAATGTCTCTCCTCCACTCATCTGACATTTTGTTTGATTTGAAAATATTATTAAACAATTTAGCCATGTCATCAGATCCTACCGACTTGCATGTTTTCATTCGTTTCCGCATCCCCTTTATCTTTGCCTCTTGAATTCTCCGAACAAAATGTATGTCGATATCGTCGACAAAGTCTTCCAACTCGATTGGGGAACTATCACGTTCTTCGTTGAAAAGCTTATCGAAGTATTTTCTCCATCTATTTTTTATCCCGTCACCTTTCACCAAAAGTCTATCGTTCTCATCCTTAATGCATTTAACTTGGTTGAAGTCTCTTGTTTTCCTCTCGCGTAGCTTGGCTATGCTGTAGACGTCTCTTTCACCTTCCTTTGTACTTAGCCTTTGATTCAAGTCCTCATACGTCTGATTCCTTGCTTCACTTAGCGTTCTCTTTGTAGTCTTTTTTGTTGTCAATTTGTACTTTTGCATGTTGTCCTCATTCCTATGATGGTGCAAACATTTGTAGCATTCCTCTTTAATAGCCTTTTGCACATCATTGTTCCACCACCACGAATCTTTAGGTTCTCGCTTATTTCCTCTTGTTATCCCACACACCTTAGTAACCATGTTTCGAATGCAAGTTGTTATCTCATTCCACGTGTAATTTGCTTTTCCTGCCACGTTCCATGTCCCTTCTCCCATCACTCTATCCTCCATGTCCCTTCTCCGATCATTTTATCCTTAAACATCTGTGAGGCGTCTCCTTTGAGTTTCCACCGTCTCATCCTACTAATCTTCGCTCTCTTAACCTTAACCATCCGAAGACGAAACACGCATGCCAAAAGCTGATGTTGTGAGACACATTTTCTAGGTTTCACTTTGCAATCAACACAATCTCGTTTACTATATCTTCTAGTTAGAACAAAGTCAATCTAGCTAGAATGCTGGCCACGACTAAAAATGATCAGATGTGATTCTCTTCCTAAAGAAGGTATTAACAATCATGAGGACATAAGAAATTGTGAAATTCAATATTTCTCCTTCTTGGTTCCTACTGCCAAATCCAAAATCACCATGCACTCTCTCAAACCCCTCGCTAGTTAAGACAACATGGCCATTGAAATCTCCTTCTACTAGAAGTTTTTCACTACTAGTCATATCTATAACCATGACATCTAAATCTTCCCAGAAATTCCTCTTAGCTTTTTCACTTAGGCCTACTTGTGGGCATGAGCTTTTTCACTTAGGCCTACTTGTGGGCATGAGCACTAATGATATTCAAAACCGCATCACCAACTACTAGCTTAACTACAATTATCCTGTCCTCTTGTCTCCCAACGTCGACCACTTCGTTCTTAAGGTTCTTGTCAATCAATATGCCTATCCCATTCTTGTTGCATTCTTCTCCCGTGCATCACAACTTGAAGCCTATGTTCTTCACCTGCTCCGCCTTTTGATCCATCCATTTGGTCTCCTGAATGTACATGATGTTTACACGTCTCATAATCATAATATGGACTATATGTCTTAACTACCCTGTTAAAAACCCTACATTTCAATGCCTAACCAAGCCCTACTATTGTCGACTAGTTTCCTTGCCTCTCGCATCCGTCGAGAAAGATGCGAAAACACTTGCTCACTTATCACTACACCGGGACATCGGTGTAGCGTGCCACTAAGAGAATGCCGGCCCAATCCTTGCATATTTAACACCATACCCAAGTCATGATATGATGTAGATGCACTACTAAGGGAGTGGTGACTCGTCCCTTGGCTATTTAGCACCATACCCAAGCCTCGATATGGCACATCGCTAAGAGGGTTACATCCCAACGAAATATAATAAAAATAATGCATTTTTCTATAAGATGTCTTTTTTCAAATTTACATAAAAGTTAGAAGTTATATAATAATGCTTTAATATTAAACACAAATTAAACTGAATTAACAGATTCTGAATTATAATATTGAAAACCAGACCATAAAACCGAAAGTAACTGTGTATGCACACACGCTAATACTACATACAATATTTTATGCACGAGTACGCTGCATGTGAATGTTAAAAACTCTGTAAAAGTGATAAATTTGAATGTTCTACATGTTTTGAGAAGAACAAATTGAAAAATATAAAGAATACATCCGTAATTATTTTTGGTACAATAAGGTTTTGTACTAGTAAATTTATCTGCGTTTCAAAATTTTCATTTTAATGTAGATGGTGATTTTTTTTTTGGTGGAATTTGAACTCCCGACATCTTGTTCAAATATAAGGATATTATTGGAACTTCATGTTCGAACGGAAAGCTTTTCTATTCCAACTATCAATAGATACGTGTTGAAACCCCTGTTTTTCCACAATTCTAGAGTTACCTGTGTCAACAGTCCAAAAATTCACGATTACATTTTTAACAAAATTTGAACCAGAAATATAATAAGCGATAATTTTCAAAAACGCACCATTATATATAATAAATCAGTATTAAGTTAGTAAAAATGATATAACTGATTATTTTGCAATATATCCGTTTTCAAAATTACATAAAAAAGTAATTTTTATCGAAATATGAACATATTTTTCAGTTGATTACATTTAATAATTCATTGAATACAACTGTGATTCAAATTTTTTTTAAAAGAAAATTGAAGATCAAAACTTTTGTGTGATTGCATATTCATGGTTCTTGATATTGCTATCAGTTTTTGGTTAATTAGATTTAAAATTTAGTGTACATTATATTTCCAAATTAGCAAAATTTGGTCACAGAATGTGAAAATGATAAGATGAATAGATGAAGGAAAAAAAGAAGGTAAAGTGTCCTTTTAGTGAAATGATACACACGCATTTCCAAATTAGCAAAATTTGGTCACAGAATGTGAAAATGATAAGATGAAGGAAAAAAAGAAGGTAAATTGTCCTTTTACTGAAACGATACACACTCTCACTCTCTCTCTCTCTCTCTCTCTCCCCCTCCCCCTCCCCCTCCCCCTCCCCCTCTCCCTCTCCCTCTCCCTCCCTCCCTCCCTCTCATAAAAAATAGTAATTATGTCTACTAGGAAAAACAAACATAAAAATACTAATATATACTTTTTTTCCATTGTAATTTTCTTATGCCACTGTCACACATTTTATTCTGTATGTTTACTAGCTATTGGTAAATTATTCTTTGTTATGTTGCTTGTTTTGGGCAAATTTGAGTGTGTTCTGTTTAATTTCTCTGTATTAAAGAATCAACGGAATTTCCTTTGAACTTTTGTTACCAAAAAGTCATGTATTAATTTTTTTGCTATGTCCGTTTCAGATGGGTCCGGGTTATCCTATCACAATAACATCACTGTCCAATGCTGCCGATCATTACAGCAAACTACATGCAAAATAATTTAATTTATTTCAGTCAAGGGAGCAAAAATGAAGCTTAACTCTAGTTTAGAGCGTCTGATTGGATGATTGGGATGATTATTAATGTTCTACACATAAGCCAGGTTTATCTTCCATTACCAATTATAAAGGATGTGTTCGCTGTTGCGTTCATTTTTGTTTTAATGTTTCTGTAACATTATATTGTTCCTGCCATCTGTTGGTATATATATGTCAGAAGTGCCTCACATAGAAAGCAAGTCCTGTGTAAACTTATTCCCCTATGTAAACTTATGCCAATAATTCACTATTATTCTTCCGGCGCATGCATGCCTGTTCTTTGTTTTTCCGTTTTCCACTGATGTTCAGAAATCAGATGTTTTATTCCAAAAAGGGATTACATGACTTGCAATTAAATTTTTTGGACGGTTCGGTCTAGATTGAGGCTATAAGGCTTTTGGTTTGTGTTCTTACTGTTTTTATAGAATACGAATTAGAATAAGAAAAAAATGTATGAAGTTAACGAACACGAAAAAATTAGAACACAAAAAATGTATGATGTTAACAAACACGAAAAAATTAGATTGAGGCTGGTTTTTCCTTTTCATCTTTTGCTGGCTTTAAGTCTTGGTTTGTTTTTCTGGGTGTTCGACTTGTGCAGTGTGATTTGGTGTAGTGGTGTTCTGTTTTTGTTTGGTTTTAGTTTACTTGTAGCGGTTATTTTGAGGATCTGGGGGCTGTAGCTTGTGGGTTGGTTGTGACTGTACAGTATTGTGATGCTGTGAGTCATTCCGCTTGTACAATTTGTGGTTGCTGAGTGGTTGCTGTGATCATACCGTTCGGCTGTAGGGTGGTACTGTGGTTGTGGATGGAAGGTTTGTTGAAGTGAGTTTTTTGGAGGTGACTGTGTTTGACTTGTTAGAAACTGGCTTGGACTTGTGAGTTTTTAGGTAGAGACAGTGTCAGCTTGTTTGGAGGGAGGTTTGGAGCTTTGCAAGAGTGTTTTCCTTGGTGATATTCTGTGCTTGTGGATGAGGTGCTGATTCTGGTGTAGCTCCTTCACAGTGGTGGCCTCTGAACCTGTTTTCCGTCTTGGAGTGTGATAGCTTAGGCTACTTGTGTATTAGTTGGTTGTTGTAGTTTTAGCCTTTTTGGATTGTTATTCAGCCTGTATTTGTGTAAGTGGTTTGTTTTCGCTAGCGTTGTGTGATTGCCACTGATGTTAGTTTGTAGTTTATGCTTTTCTACTTGGATTCTCACCCCCACATGGTGATTCTTATTTTGGCTTGGAAATGTATGTAGCAGTTAGTCAATCTACTATCTTTTGTACTATTTTGTACTTATTTTTTGTTTCAATCGGAAAAGTATTACGGACCACTTTAAAAATCGGTTGGTCTTGCCAAGAAAATAAATAAAATATATGATGTTTTTCTAATGTTTGAACACCATCTATTTGTTGTTTGGTACGTATAAACAATGTTCGAGTTTAATTCTTTTTTGGTTGCTCGAAACACTTATAGGATGAGATTATTGTAACCGAACCCCGAGGTTTGTACTAACAAAAATACTAAGAAGTAATAGCTGCTAGTGCAGAAAATAGAGCTGGTTAGAAGCGATCATCCGTAGTTTTGTACTAAACGAGCATTGAACACGTTAACTCGGTGTATCAATTTTTTTTTAATCTTAAATGGATCGATGTACTCAGTTCATGTTTAATATGATACTGTGGTGGCTAAGGATCTATTCAGAACAAACTATAATATCAATAAATGTCACAGGTCAGCAAACACAACTATATATACAGATACATCAAGTGCAACACATAATGATATAGTTCGCAGTGGTTATATAAACCAACGATGAATGCATGTCTTATGAATGAATATGTACATATGATAGTCACAGATAAAACAACCAGACGACTAGCTAAAAATACGCCTAAGGGTCTAAAAGCGTGGTAGATAGCCATCGCAGTAGCTAGATAAGTAAATATTTGCAACATGTGCTAAGCTGAAATAACTCGATCTGATATGATATAAAATACACGGGGCAGTCTAGGTTAAATGTGTCAATTAGATCATGATGACTGAGAAATATAAAGACTTATGCATGATAATTCCTTTTTATAAAAAAGGAATAATATAGCTTGAATTGTCTAGGGGTACATGAGATAACTACAACAAAATCAACATATAAATGTCTCATGTAATAGGCAACGACAACAAATATAAATGTGTTCATCAGTAATGTATTTGCTTTAGCCCTAAGGCTAAGCTATATAAATAAAATCTCAAAACACTGACGGAAACAAACACAACATCAATATATAGAACTCGTTCAGAGTTCAAGGCATTATAAATGTAATCACCATAAGCAATCTATATAATAACCCTAAAGCTATGTAAGTAAACGAGTGAATATTGCGAAAGTGAACGAACTGCTGTTGGCATCTTCGAGCCAACCTGGAGTTCTTCTTCCAGTAAGACGCGTTGTAAATCGTAGGCTAACAGATTGATCGCCTTTGTTTTATATTCAATACAAACTGGTTTGCCAATCGTTCGGAGTGCTACCTGAAATCAACATTAACAAAAATGGTAAAAACATTTAAAATCAACAAAATCTAGAAAAGCATATGGATCCATATCAATTGCGGCAAACAAAAGCAATACCAAAAGTGGGTCATCAATAAATGATTGAAGCCTGCCAAGTATTTTTATTAAGAGACCCAACAATTTCAATTGGAACCCACTGGCCTAATAAATCGATTAAGGGACCCAACAATCTCAAATAGAACCTAATAGTTCAATTAGTACCCCCAATATCTTGATATACACATATTTCTAAAACCCAATAGTCCAATTACTCGATTAAAGACCCAACAGTCTCGAAAATCCCCCCAAACAGCTTTATGTGTGTGTGTAGGAGTGTTCCGGGGCATCCTGTTTTGTAGCACTCCTTTAGCACCCTTTCCGTTCGTGAGCTACACCAATCCAAATCCAATGAGAATTTGTAGATGTTCAATTCATATATGTGTTATCATCTATCCAAAATTTGAGTTCATTCCGACATTCGTACATTTTCAAAATTTTAGCTCAATTATTCATACCATTCAGACATTTATTCTGAATTTAAATATAAAATATATTATTTCACGAATGTGGAAACAAGCTCAAATTTTAAGTAGATTATAACATATATATAGATTGAACATGTACAAATTCTCATTGGATTTGGATAACTGTAGCTCATGAACGGGTTAGGGTGCTAAAGGGATGCTGTAAAACAGAGGTGCCCCGAAATGCTCCTCAATTTTTTTTTGAAAGTTAAAGGAGAGAAACCGATCGAAGTCGTAAAACCCTCCCTAGCGCACCTAGCCTGGTCCGCGAGCATCACATAAGTGGCTGATCTTAGCGTATGCACATGTAAGCTCTTAGCAAGCCATTTCGGGTTTCAAACCCACGCCCCTGTTACCATGACTCCTCATGTGTGTGTGTGTGTGTGTGTGTGTGTATATATATATATATATGTATGTGACTGAACAGTCCCAAATACTGGCAATAACATCAAGATGTGTCACAAACTCCCAAATAGTAACCTAAATATTAACGATATGTTTCATCCCTACGTTCTCACTTATCATTTTACTACTAGACAGTCTACTCCACATAAGTGTAGCTTGATCCGACAAGTCTGGAATTAACCGATATAGCAAACTCATGTGTCTCATACCACATGGTTTATTATATCGTTTAAATCACTTTCTCGTTCTCTCAATGAGTGCAAAAATGTGTAATTTTTATTTAGAAAACACTTATTCGAGAAAGCAAGTTTGAAACCAATATTCGAAAATTATTTGGAAACTATTATTTAAAAATATCTTTATCATAAAGAATATTTGTAACAACCTGTATTTTTTTCAAACATTTAAATTATTAAATTTAATATGACTTTCAAATATTTTATGGTTAAATAAAATTTTATGATTTAAATGCGTAAATCGTATGGCGTAAACTTAAATTAAAGGTTTAAGTAGTGAAGTTCTAGTTATTTGGATAATAACAACCTGTTTGATTTCAAATATAAATTTGTGATTTTGTTATCTCGATAAACATTATAAGTTGAAATTTATATTAAATTATTTAATGAAATTAATTTAATTAATTTATATTTGAATTTCAAATTTGAATTTGGTTAATAATCAAAACTTGGAATCCAAAGTATATAGAATTTGATTTACATAGTAAATTGAGTTCAGTTTTGATTCGAAGGAAATTTATGAACTTTTGAATTTATTTAAAATTAAATAAGCAAAACTTGAATATTTTATTATAGTAATGAACCTTTAAAATAGTCATAATATTAATATATATATATATATATATATATATATATATATACACACATATATATAGCAGACATAATACGTGTTACAAAGTGTAAAACAAAACAAATTCAAATTGTTTGAATGAAAGATAGCAAGCCACCATAATCCACGCTAAAATGACATACTACGCATAAGTGAGTAAAATCAAAAATGACATGGCTGAAAGTGAAAACAACCATTTTTCCTATAAATAACACTTCACGCTTAAAACCTAATTCCTCAATTTTCTGTAGCCGCCTCAACACCATTTCGTTCGATAATAATGGCCACCGCTTTTAAATCTTCAAAAAAAATTATCTCGTGTTATACTCCATTAAATCGACGGATGTTTGATTTGTTGAATCTGTAAGAGCGAGAGCTTCACAACTATGGTTCTAGTTGTTTGTGTGACATGTAGTGGGGTCGCTGCATTTTTCTGACGTGGGGCTAGGGTTCGATTTTGAGGCAAGTGCAAGAATTGATTTGCATATGTAAGATCGTAGTCGAGTTCATGACTGAAAATAGCATCGAGCAGCAAAGTTTGGAAGATTTTCATGACAATTCTTGTCGAGACCTGCGTGGTAAGCTCCAGGACGCGTTCCTTTTAGGAAGCGGGAACCGTGTTTTTTGATGATGGAGAGGATGCACTCAAGGAGAGAAGCTCAACGGTGCAGACAGGAGATGATTTCGTGTAGAGGTGAGGGAGGGAAGTCGAAATGAAGATTCAGCTATGGTGCGTTTTTTTTAACGTGAGGAGTAGTAGTGTGTTTGAGGAAGAAGAAGGTGGGGGCGCTGACGTGGAAAGTGACGAGGGTAATGTCCCGCATTTTTATCGATTTGTATTTGAATATTTAAAACAGTTTAAATATTGAATTCATAATATAAGTGAATTTATATTTTAATTAAAACGAAGTTGAACGTATAAAAATATATATTAATTATAATCAAGCTCATAACGACGCTGCAGTTCGTAATTTAACGTTCTGAACTTCAACTGAGTATACAGGACTCGTTATAAACCGGATTTCTTCGAAACAAGAAACGTTGGAATCTGTTGAACTGTATCTTTCTAACAGAAGTGAAAGATCGAGATTTCGCGTTATAGATTGCGGGTTATATCCAAATCAAATTTTCAAATAGTCGATGTAGAATCGTTTATCGACCGTAACGGTTTATTTGAAATAACTGCATATCAGTTCCGAATTTAGACAAGGTTCTTTTGAGGCGTAGTGATAATTTAATTTTTAGAATTTTACTGTAATTTTTAATTAATTAAATATGCAACTTTTTATTTGGAGTATTTTGCACCCTATATCGATATTTTGGGGTTTCAAAATATGAGTCAACCTACCGATATTATTATATTTTTGAGATCGTGGCACCTCGTTGGACACAACCGTAATCTTACTTCTGTCCGTAGCAGCTCAGGCACGAACAAAATGTTGGGGAATAGGTACACTAAACTTTATATACAAAGATAACAATATGAAGCTAAAGTTTATATATATACAGTAGCCTATACATTTACTTAGTAGGCAAGTTTTCATAACCATCCTTTTTAAAACAAAGACCTGGCCTAGATATATCACCGACCCAACAACATGAATTGTCACCCTCTTTTCACATAGAACAGTGATGTTCCTGTACAGACAAAACAACTCAAGCTATTGACGCAGGCTATATAAGAAAACAAACAATTCATGCGGACCTAAGATGTATCACTTGCACATGCCTAAGATGTACTCATACTGTCACACCTGTCCCTCTAATACTTCATACCACAGACAATATTGCAGACCTCCCTTACATACACCTTCCCTGGAAGACTTGAGCATGAAGTATCATACACACTGAAACGACGTAAACAATTCATATTAGACTGAAAAGAAAACACACAAAATACCATTTTCAAACATAGCATGTGAGCCTAACCTGTAAACTACATATATGTAGGCATGTCAAGGCAAATCAATAGTTATATGAGACTGCAAACCTATTTATTTAGAGTGGTAGGAGCTATTCCTTGACCATCAAGGATCAGCTACTATAAATAGACGCGGGCTTCAGTTTTTCTTCTCCACATAAGAAAAAAAAGATTTATAAAACAAAAAAAACAAATCAGAACAAGGGACCAAAATGTTGCAACCGAATTCGTAAAGGCATGCTTGTTGCCGTAGGGAGTCAGCCCTTCACGTTGGCCTGAGGTAGTGCTTGCATGGGGTATGAGGAAGAGAGTGCAAACGCAAGGAAAGAGAAGAGCCCAGGTGTGTAAGTGAGTTCAAATTTGTTTAGTTACTCTAAAGAAAAGAATGCAAGACATGGGAATAGGAGTGATCCGTGTATGCTGCATGACTTACTGTTGTGTGAGGAACTAAAGGGTGCGTGACACATTGGAAGGGAGATGAAGCACTAGTGCATGCGTTTTAAAGGGGGCTTTTGGGCGTCAAACAAACAGGTGGTTTGTTTTATACTGGTACGAGTTTAGATGGTGAGAAGTGTGGAGAGGGTTAAGGTCAGTAAGGGAGGGACGGTGCTATCGGGACGTTGGTGTGTTTTAACAGCATGGATTTGAACTGAGACTATAGGATATATGTTGAGGATGCTGAAAGCAAATGGCACATGGCATGCGGAGGAAGAAATAATACTATGGTGGTGTAAATAACACGGGAGAAGAGAGGAGTTTTGTTTAAATTGTTTAAAAAGGGTTGTGCTCATGGATAGTGGAATGCTATAGAAGTGGTTACTTAGCGGTTTGGAGCTGTGGGTACCTGAAGTGTAAGTTCCAGTTGTATGTATATGTGGTATCAGCAGCGATTCATGTGAAACAATTGGCGGAGAGGAAAGCATTTCACATGGTTGAGGAGAATGGGCCGAATATTTTTCAGAAAGCCCACATAAAAAAAAATTATAAAAAAATAAATAAAGAACAATGCGGTCGTCCCGGAACGCATGATGGTGATTCTGTGTATAGCCTGGTGGGGCATTCGAAGAGAAAAACAAACTGATTTATTTGAGCTTGAGTAATGACGAAACAAAAGAGAACGGTGCATACGAAGTTGAGGTCAATAGTGGAATGGTATGCGAACGGACTGTTCTTGTTGGTTTCGGAAGAGGGACTTCTAACGGGCGCGGATCCGAACTGACGCAAATCATTTTTAACGGTTAACGCGCCAAGGTGAGTAAATTCACTAACTCTCTTTTTATTTAAAATATTTTAATTATATTTTAAATAATGGTTGAATGTTGTGTAATGGTTATTTAGGCAGATTATGGTTAAATTGGTTGAATTATATATCGTTGCATATATATACACATCATTGGTTGGACTGATTCCATCGATTATAATATTCCCTAGTATGGAATCAGTGATAATTATTGACTAACATCGGTGGATGCAGGAAACCGTTGGAGGAATCCAACCGGATTTCTTAATATTTATATGTACTGTTTGTTTTATATAGATGCACTATTTGAACCCAAATGACATTTGAAACCTTGTGTTTATATTAGCGTTGAATGGAAATTCAAACGTTATTTTGATTTAATCAATAGATGATATCGATTAAGGAAGTGGCAACAACCAACCGTAAATGTATCATTTGTTTTAACCGCTATTGTTTTACCAAAATCCCACCGTGTGCGAAGCACGTGTTTCACCGTACTTACTAAATGATTTGGTAAAGTGGATTCTTATATTAATAAGATAAATAAGTAAGTAGGCGAAGATTAACTTGATGATTAATAACAAGGATTTATTGTTTTAAGAACAATTAAATGAGATATTTACAAATAGATTATGGTTTATTTCATATTAAGTAAGATTTGTTAAAATCAATTATTGTTTATTTAATAGTAAATGAGATTATTTAGAAATAAATTATTTTTCTATAGTAATCGATACAAGTGAAATTATTTGGATTAATAAATGTTATTTATTCAAAATGAAAAGCTTTGTTAGAATTGATTAGTTGGTAAATCATGGCTAAATATTTACCAAGCAAACTGTTTTGATCAATAATTGGTTATTTAATTAAATTAGATTGGGCTGATTAATCTAATGTAATAAATTAACGAATAGTTAATTTAGTTTAAATAAGATTTTAAAGTATAAGGGATTTGTCTAAAGAAGACAAGGCGAAGAGGAATGTTTAATAAGGGATTTGTCTAAGAAAGACGAAGCGGAGAGAAATGTTAAAAAAATGGATTTGTATAAGCAAATGTAAATAACCGAGTTTTCAAAATAAAGATATGGCGTCATAAAACCATATTTAAAATATAGCAAGAAGCACGTTTACTGATTTTAAAAGTATAAGGGGTTAGAGTTACGAACTTATATTTATTCTAAGATAAGAATGTTGTTGTTCAAGGTCTGAGAGGTAATTAAAATACCCCAACTTGAACGGCTTCACTATTATCGAGGGATGGTATTTTTTTTGTAACAGAAAGAGATGTCAAGATTTTTGTAACAGAAAGGGATGTCAAGATTTTTGTAACGGAAGGAGGTGTTGAGATTAATTATAAGTGGAATATAGTAGCATTTTGCAAGCCTGTGAACTATAGCGATAAAATAATGTTGTGACTAGGCTAAAGCGTGACTGTTATGCCAAGATTAATTATTAAGGAGAATATCACAGCGCATGACAAGTTTTGAACTATAACGATAAATTAGCGCTGTTGACCGAAACTTGAGCATGATTTTTATATAGCACTACTCCCTTGGGAATGTAAACATTTTGTTTTGAAATCCACTTATTCTAAAGTAATAAGTAACGATGATTGTCTAAAGAAATATAAGAACGAGTAGTGGAGAATCGTTTCAGAAAACGATGACATCATTTCGATGTTTGAAATATGATTAGAGTTAAATAACACTATTAGAAATGGGAACTATAATTCGACGATGATGAATGTTAAATAAAAGTGCCCATGGTTGTGTGATGATAATTATACATTTGATTGGATGTTTGTTTTTACTTCGATAGTTAAATAACCGACTATCGAAGTGTTTGACCATCGTTGTCAATACGGAGAGACCGGTTGGATATATTATCGAAAACCACTCCGTATAGGCATAAGCGCTGCGAATTTGATTATGCTGAAGAAAATTGAAGACGGAGTGAAATGCAAGGGTCGTCCTGTTTCAGAATGGTGTTTTCTGTTTGTCCAGTCCCAGGACAACTTGTATGGACGAATGTCTGATAGAGTATTCCTAACGGTCACATAAGACGATCTTTTCAAAGTATTACGTCTGGTGGCGGAGGAATTCGTTTCTCTTAGCTTTTATACCCGTAATATTTTTGGGTAGATCAACTAGTGATTTGAAGGGTTTGATGATGTGGCATTCAAAGTGTATGGTGGCCAGATGTTTTAAAAGATAGACGTAGCCTCAAGCTTCACAACCGGGAAATGACAAAAATCGGGCAGGCAGCATGGCTATGTGGGTCGCTCCTATTAGGGTGTATAATCACCTATCTAGAGAAATTCCTTTTATTTCTAAATCTATCGATTCTGCCCATTCGGGAACGGTGGTTTGAGTCCAACCGTTGGTGATATACATTCGATACACTCAAGCGAAATGAGTGGTCGGTCATGTGTGGGCCGGGTTGCAAGACGTTCTTGTTGAACCCAGGTGTATTCGCCTCTAGAGATACATCATCGGAAGGTGGTCCCATACCTTGTCATAGTTGGAATCCAATCTCCAATAAGCGCCATGCGGTTTTCGATTTTATACTATGTATGTAGAGCGTGAGATGCAAGCGTTCTGCTATTTGGTTATTTATTTGATTAGACATTATTATAATATCACTGGGTTTTGATATCAAAATATTTTGGGTTATAGTAAGGTAAAAACCGTCCGTGTTTATGTGTGGGATGGTCTTACTATTATCCTTTTTGTTTCAAAAAGGATTTTCAAAGTTAAACCGAATGGTTGGAGTTTACTCACACCAGTCCCATGACTGACCCAGAGTTTATTTTGTTTGTTTTTCCCTAAACTCTTGGGTGCCCAAATTTGTACGGGCAGTCAAGTGTTTCAGGCTTTACAGATGCACTTGGAGGAGCTTGAAGCAGGAATCTTCAATGTTGGTTATTTAGAGTTATCTCCGCTGTATGAAATGTTATGTTGTACTCTGATATGGTATGTATATACAAATCAGATTTGTATATCAAAGTTATGTTATATAATATATTTTATTCGTTCCG
Organism: Allium sativum; assembly: GCA_030737875.1. Taxonomy (NCBI): domain Eukaryota; kingdom Viridiplantae; phylum Streptophyta; class Magnoliopsida; order Asparagales; family Amaryllidaceae; genus Allium; species Allium sativum. Next base: position 875,812,614 of record CM060924.1, read on the forward strand.
CTGTGAGATTCGTGTTTACTCTGATTCTACTCAGTTGTGTTCTCCTACTTCTTCTTCTTCTATTCTATTAGTTCTATCTTATCTTTCTCATCCTCTTATTTCTTTCTATTAATGATCCGGTATTTTCGATGTCTGAACAATCGACGCTGGGTTTTGTGTCAATTTTTCGGAGTCGAAAATCCCGTGGTCGTTACAGTGGTATCAGAGCTAAAGGTTAAGTGATTACCTTGGCTCTGTGGTGTGACTCAATAGAGATGAGGTCAGTAGTACCTTAGATTGAGTTTGAGTGTATCTATATGAGCGCATATTTGTAAATTGATATAAAAAGCATTTTATATTGTGTTGATTGATCTGGTGAGTGGTATATAAATTCCAGATCGACGCGTTTAGCTGACGAGGTCGATAGGGCTTTATAAACGCTTGGATAGAGAAATTCGACATAGTATTGTTTTAAAAGCTGGGTGAATAAAATAATTTTACCCAAATTATATTTTGATATAAAAAGAAGTATATATCTTAATATTATTATAATACGTAGGATGTGTGATCATTATTATAATCATACTCGAAGTGGTTATGTAAATAACCAATCGAAATTCACGTAAGTATAAAATACAAATCCGATGAACTGAATCTAAAGAAACTCCAGAATTGGAGTTAAAACTATGGTAATTTGGAAAAAGTTCGTAAATGAATTTCGAATTAAATATATGGAATTTTAAGATCCTGGGGAAATTTTGAAATATTATCCAAGTTTCGAAAAGATATTTTTGAAATAAATTTCAAATAAAAGTATTTGAATATGAGTTTTGAAAGTGATATAGTATTGAACTCACTTTGATCGCTGGAAAATAATTCCGATGATGAACCGCGGCATCATCGGTGTTCGTTTTCGAGTTTCTAAGTGACGGATTACTACCAAAGATTTTGTTTTGAAATAAGTTGTTCAGAAATTCAAATGTTTTGAATTGCTATGTTATGAATATATATGATTTCAAACTGATTTGAAATGAAAACCCTAGGAACTTGAATTCTGAAATTTAAAATTTACTTATGAAGTAAATAAACAGAGAATTTAAATAAGTCAAATAAAAGTGGAGTTGAATCAAAGCCAAGTAAGGGGAAAACGTACTAGAATAAGGATTTGACTTGGCAAAAAAGTTGAGTTGTGAATTGAGATTAGGAATGGAACCGAACTTGGTTTGGAAATTTGATTATTTGGAATTGGAATTGAACTAGAGTTTGAAAAAGAAATTTGAGTTGGGATGTAAGAGAATTATTGATTGAGAATAAACTGACTGGAGATCAGTTGGAGATGCATTTGGGTATGCTGAATGGATTGCAAATGGAAACGAGAAAGTTGGATGCCCGATAAAGGGAGAAGGCCAGAGTGGCGTGTGGTAATAGTACCAAATGAACCGTGCAACAGAGAGACTGATGAGATTCTCTGAAAATTAAAGTGTTAGAAAATTTTCCGAATTTTGAAAATTTTCGTTACAAAGAAGGGAATTAATATTTTGATCAGTTCAGTTGAAACTAAAATTATGAAGTAAACCAAAAGGATTTTTTTTTACCTGTTTACAATAAAAATTGTAGCATTTTCCCCATCTTAGCAATTTCGAGGACGAAATTATTTTAAGGGGGAAGGAATGTAATGTCCCGCATTTTTATCGATTTGTATTTGAATATTTAAAACAGTTTAAATATTGAATTCATAATATAAGTGAATTTATATTTTAATTAAAACGAAGTTGAACGTATAAAAATATATATTAATTATAATCAAGCTCATAACGACGCTGCAGTTCGTATTTTAACGTTCTGAACTTCAACTGAGTATACAGGACTCGTTATAAACCGGATTTCTTCGAAACAAGAAACGTTGGAATCTGTTGAACTGTATCTTTCTAACAGAAGTGAAAGATCGAGATTTCGCGTTATAGATTGCGGGTTATATCCAAATCAAATTTTCAAATAGTCGCTGTAGAATCGTTTATCGACCGTAACGGTTTATTTGAAATAACTGCATATCGGTTCCGAATTTAGACAAGGTTCTTTTGAGGCGTAGTGATAATTTAATTTTTAGAATTTTACTGTAATTTTTAATTAATTAAATATGCAACTTTTTATTTGGAGTATTTTGCACCCTATATCGATATTTTGGGGTTTCAAAATATGAGTCAACCTACCGATATTATTATATTTTTGAGATCGTGGCACCTCGTTGGACACAACCGTAATCTTACTTCTGTCCGTAGCAGCTCAGGCACGAACAAAATATTGGGTAATAGGTACACTAAACTTTATATACAAAGATAACAATATGAAGCTAAAGTTTATATATATATAGTAGCCTATACATTTACTTAGTAGGCAAGTTTTCATAACCATCCTTTTTAAAACAAAGACCTGGCCTAGATATATCACCGACCCAACAACATGAATTGTCACCCTCTTTTCACATAGAACAGTGATGTTCCTGTACAGACAAAACAACTCAAGCTATTGACGCAGGCTATATAAGAAAACAGACAATTCATGCGGACCTAAGATGTATCACTTGCACATGCCTAAGATGTACTCATACTGTCTCACCTGTCCCTCTAATACTTCATACCACAGACAATATTGCAGACCTCCCTTACATACACCTTCCCTGGAAGACTTGAGCATGAAGTATCATACACACTGAAACGACGTAAACAATTCATATTAGACTGAAAAGAAAACACACAAAATACCATTTTCAAACATAGCATGTGAGCCTAACCTGTAAACTACATATATGTAGGCATGTCAAGGCAAATCAATAGTTATATGAGACTGCAAACCTATTTATTTAGAGTGGTAGGAGCTATTCCTTGACCATCAAGGATCAGCTACTATAAATAGACGCGGGCTTCAGTTTTTCTTCTCCACATAAGAAAAAAAAGATTTATAAAACAAAAAAAAAACAAATCAGAACAAGGGACCAAAATGTTGCAACCGAATTCGTAAAGGCATGCTTGTTGCCGCAGGGAGTCATCCCTTCACGTTGGCCTGAGGTAGTGCTTGCATGGGGTATGAGGAAGAGAGTGCAAATGCAAGGAAAGAGAAGAGCCCAGGTGTGTAAGTGAGTTCAAATTTGTTTAGTTACTCTAAAGAAAAGAATGCAAGACATGGGAATAGGAGTGATCCGTGTATGCTGCATGACTTACTGTTGTGTGAGGAACTAAAGGGTGCGTGACACATTGGAAGGGAGATGAAGCACTAGTGCATGCGTTTTAAAGGGGGCTTTTGGGCGTCAAACAAACAGGTGGTTTGTTTTATACTGGTACGAGTTTAGATGGTGAGAAGTGTGGAGAGGGTTAAGGTCAGTAAGGGAGGGACGGTGCTATCGGGACGTTGGTGTGTTTTAACAGCATGGATTTGAACTGAGACTATAGGATATATGTTGAGGATGCTGAAAGCAAATGGTACATGGCATGCGGAGGAAGAAATAATACTATGGTGGTGTAAATAACAAGGGAGAAGAGAGGAGTTTTGTTTAAATTGTTTAAAAAGGGCTGTGCTCATGGATAGTGGAATGCTATAGAAGTGGTTACTTAGCGGTTTGGAGCTGTGGGTACCTGAAGTGTAAGTTCCAGTTGTATGTATATGTGGTATCAGCAGCGATTCATGTGAAACAATTGGCGGAGAGGAAAGCATTTCACATGGTTGAGGAGAATGGGCCGAATATTTTTCAGAAAGCCCACATAAAAAAAAATTTATAAAAAAATAAATAAAGAACAATGCGGTCGTCCCGGAACGCATGATGGTGATTCTGTGTATAGCCTGGTGGGGCATTCGAAGAGAAAAACAAACTGATTTATTTGAGCTTGAGTAATGACGAAACAAAAGAGAACGGTGCATACGAAGTTGAGGTCAATAGTGGAATGGTATGCGAACGGACTGTTCTTGTTGGTTTCGGAAGAGGGACTTCTAACGGGCGCGGATCCGAACTGACGCAAATCGTTTTTAACGGTTAACGCGCCAAGGTGAGTAAATTCACTATCTCTCTTTTTATTTAAAATATTTTAATTATATTTTAAATAATGGTTGAATGCTGTGTAATGGTTATTTAGGCAGGTTATGGTTAAATTGGTTGAATTATATATCGTTGCATATATATACACATCATTGGTTGGACTGATTCCATCGATTATAATATTCCCTAGTATGGAATCAGTGATAATTGTTGACTAACATCGGTGGATGCAGGAAACCGGTTGGAGGAATCCAACCGGATTTCTCAATATTTATATTTACTGTTTGTTTTATATAGATGCACTATTTGAACCCAAATGACATTTGAAACCTTGTGTTTATATTAGCGTTGAATGGAAATTCAAACGTTATTTTGATTTAATCAATAGATGATATCGATTAAGGAAGTGGCAACAACCAACCGTAAATGTATCATTTGTTTTAACCGCTATTGTTTTACCAAAATCCCACCGTGTGCGAAGCACGTGTTTCACCGTACTTACTAAATGATTTGGTAAAGTGGATTCTTATATTAATAAGATAAATAAGTAAGTAGGCGAAGATTAACTTGATGATTAATAACAAGGATTTATTGTTCTAAGAACAATTAAATGAGATATTTACAAATAGATTATGGTTTATTTCATATTAAGTAAGATTTGTTAAAATCAATTATTGTTTATTTAATAGTAAATGAGATTATTTAGAAACAAATTATTTTTCTATAGTAATCGATACAAGTGAAATTATTTGGATTAATAAATGTTATTTATTCAAAATGAAAAGCTTTGTTAGAATTGATTAGTTGGTAAATCATGGCTAAATATTTACCAAGCAAACTGTTTTGATCAATAATTGGTTATTTAATTAAATTAGATTGGGCTGATTAATCTAATGTAATAAATTAACGAATAGTTAATTTAGTTTAAATAAGATTTTAAAGTATAAGGGATTTGTCTAAAGAAGACAAGGCGAAGAGGAATGTTTAATAAGGGATTTGTCTAAGAAAGACGAAGCGGAGAGAAATGTTAAAAAAATGGATTTGTATAAGCAAATGTAAATAACCGAGTTTTCAAAATAAAGATATGGCGTCATAAAACCATATTTAAAATATAGCAAGAAGCACGTTTACTGATTTTAAAAGTATAAGGGGTTAGAGTTACGAACTTATATTTATTCTAAGATAAGAATGTTGTTGTTCAAGGTCTGAGAGGTAATTAAAATACCCCAACTTGAACGGCTTCACTATTATCGAGGGATGGTATTTTTTGGTAACAGAAAGAGATGTCAAGATTTTTGTAACAGAAAGGGATGTCAAGATTTTTGTAACGGAAGGAGGTGTTGAGATTAATTATAAGTGGAATATAGTAGCATTTTGCAAGCCTGTGAACTATAGCGATAAAATAACGCTGTGACTAGGCTAAAGCGTGACTGTTATGTCAAGATTAATTATTAAGGAGAATATCACAGCGCATGACAAGTTTTGAACTATAACGATAAATTAGCGCTGTTGACCGAAACTTAAGCATGATTTTTATATAGCACTACTCCCTAGGGAATGTAAACAGTTTGTTTTGAAGTCCACTTATTCTAAAGTAATAAGTAACGATGATTGTCTAAAGAAATATAAGAACGAGTAGTGGAGAATCGTTTCAGAAAACGATGACATCATTTCGATGTTTGAAATATGATTAGAGTTAAATAACACTATTAGAAATGGGAACTATAATTCGACAATGACGAATGTTAAATAAAAGTGCCAATGGTTGTGTGATGATAATTATACATTTGATTGGATGTTTGTTTTTACTTCGATAGTTAAATAACCGACTATCGAAGTGTTTGACCATCGTTGTCAATACGGAGAGACTGGTTGGATATATTATCGAAAACCACTCCGTATAGGCATAAGCGCTGCGAATTTGATTATGCTGAAGAAAATTGAAGATGGAGTGAAATGCAAGGGTCGTCCTGTTTCAGAATGGTGTTTTCTATTTGTCCAGTCCCAGGACAACTTGTATGGACGAATGTCTGACAGAGTATTCCTAACGGTCACATAAGACGATCTTTTCAAAGTATTACGTCTGGTGGCGGAGGAATTCGTTTCTCTTAGCTTTTATACCCGTAATATTTTTGGGTAGATCAACTAGTGATTTGAAGGGTTTGATGATGTGGCATTCAAAGTGTATGGTGGCCAGATGTTTTAAAAGATAGACGTAGCCTCAAGCTTCACAACCGGGAAATGACAAAAATCGGGCAGGCAGCATGGCTATGTGGGTCGCTCCCATTAGGGTGTATAATCACCTATCTAGAGAAATTCCTTTTGTTTCTAAATCTATCGATTCTGCCCATTCGGGAACGGTGGTTTGAGTCCAACCGTTGGTGATATACATTCGATACACTCAAGCGAAATGAGTGGTCGGTCATGTGTGGGCCGGGTGCAAGACGTTCTTGTTGAACCCAGGTGTATTCGCCTCTAGAGATACATCATCGGAAGGTGGTCCCATACCTTGTCATAGTTGGAATCCAATCTCCAATAAGCGCCATGCGGTTTTCGATTTTATACTATGTATGTAGAGCGTGAGATGCAAGCGTTCTGCTCTTTGGTTATTTATTTGATTAGACATTATTATAATATCACTGGGTTTTGATATCAAAATATTTTGGGTTATAGTAAGGTAAAAACCGTCCGTGTTTATGTGTGGGCTGGTCTTACTATTATCCTTTTTGTTTCAAAAAGGATTTTCAAAGTTAAACCGAATGGTTGGAGTTTACTCACACCAGTCCCATGACTGACCCAGAGTTTATTTTGTTTGTTTTTCCCTAAACTCTTGGGTGCCCAAATTTGTACGGGCAGTCAAGTGTTTCAGGCTTTACAGATGCACTTGGAGGAGCTTGAAGCAGGAATCTTCAATGTTGGTTATTTAGAGTTATCTCCGCTGTATGAAATGTTATGTTGTACTCTGATATGGTATGTATATACAAATCAGATTTGTATATCAAAGTTATGTTATATAATATATTTTATTCGTTCCGCTGTGAGATTCGTGTTTACTCTGATTCTACTCAGTTGTGTTCTCCTACTTCTTCTTCTTCTATTCTATTAGTTCTATCTTATCTTTCTCATCCTCTTATTTCTTTCTATTAATGATCCGGTATTTTCGATGTCTGAACAGTCGACGCTGGGTTTTGTGTCGATTTTTCGGAGTCGAAAATCCCGTGGTCGTTACAGTGAGGTTTTTTTATTTTATTTATTATTTCATATAAGTTAAATCTCGAATGTTATAACACTGATAACTTTCGCATACGAATCCAGATTTACTTGCGGTTTGTTACGCTAGGTTCGTATCGAAATTCCGGACAACATGGAACTGTCGTGGACTTATTCTGAGACCGTTCAATTTTGGGTCAAAAATTGGAGATCGAACGCGTTCGAAACCAAAGGTGAGTGATTAAACCCACTCACACCTAACTAAAATATTTGATTATTAGTTAAATTAAATTCATGGCATGATATGATTGTATTATTTGCTGTTTGATTGTTTAAATTACATATTTATGTAAAAACTGCATAGACTGTATAATTTAATTTAACTGTTATATATATATATATTGTATAGTTATAAATTTATTTCTAGTTTAAAAAAAACCTCATACCTGATGACTAGTAACTGATATTATTGAACTATTTAGATGTGTTGATTTTGATGGATGCCTTGAATTTATATGTTTAATGTATTAATATGTAATCCACCTTGTTATCGACATTGTTTATATATGTTATTGATTTTTGTTGATTAATCCCAACCATTACCCTAGATGTTACGGACATCAAATAAACCCGGGATTAATCATTAAAATGAATTAAGAACGTAGGTTGAAATGATAAATACCTATGACCCTGATTTGGATTGTAATGATATATATATATCCTTTCCCAAAATACTAAAATTAAATTTTAAGTATTACTTGGCCGTAGGATATGAAATTATATACGGACACCGGTTGGTTAAATAAAAATTGTTTTTAACCTTGAGTTTTGGAATATTGTATTAAAGACAGAATAAATGATATTATTAATCGATTTTCTTTAAATTTGAACTTTGAGCTTTGAAAATTAAATTTTAAAAATTTAAAGAATTTATAAATGTGGATAACTGAAGTTAAAAACTGAATTGAATATGAACTAAATTTATCGAAACTGAATTGTTTATCCATCTTTGATATTTACTTTAAATTAACTTGATTTATAGTTTTAATTGACATGTGAAGTTGAGATTTTTATAAACGAATAATTCATAGTGAGAATTATAATTGAAATTCAATTATTTGAATCGAATTACTAAATCGAATTGTTTAAAATCGAACCATTGAATCGAATTGAGATATAAATGGTAAGTCAAATCCTTTTGGATTAAGATATCAAAATTTAATTGAATTAATTTGAAATTGGAATATGATTTCCAGTTTGGTTAAATTTTGAAGAAACGATTATAATTCCAACTATAGTATTTTAAACCATTTTATAAACTATTTTATAATAATTATTTTCTTTATAAACTATTTACCTTATAACTATTTTATTTTATTACTTATTTTAAATAAACCATTTTTATAACTAAATATTTATTTTATAAATTATTTTATATTTTAACTATAAATTTTACTAAATCTGAAATTTCTATTTTAAATACAAATTATTTATTTTCAAACTATTTCAAATATATATCTAAACTATTTTAAATATATATTTTAACTATTTTAATATTTAAATTATTTTTAATTTGAAATTGTTCCAAGATTTTAAGTTTGGTTTCAAATGGAGATTTTATTATGAAATATTCTATCGTGACTATTGAAACGAGTTTAAAGAAAATCTGATATTTTGATATGAAGTACGAACCCCTTTGAAATGTAAAAGAACCGACTGGTGTGAAAAATGTAAACGAATGATTGTTAAAGAGATTGGGATCGGAAATTATAATACTCTCTGCCAATACCGAAAACCACTTTAACAACTGTATATGCGGTGGGGTTCCAAAATAAAATAGGTTGGTTTGGAGGCGATTACTGGATTTGAAGAAAGAGAATGATGATGAATGTCCTTGAGCTTCGGGTCATAATTAAAATGACTAAAACAGGGCTATACCGTGACCAAGTGCGGTTAGCTATCTCCATTGGCAACACTTCTTCCATTATTACTATTGTCCCTCGGTTTGATTGATTTAATTGATGCACATCCATAATTTGGGAGTGTTGTTCGAGGTGGGCGGTAGTCGCGGCTATGCATTACCACCAGTCCGGGCATGCAACTAGTATATTCATACTCTGGGCATTCCTCGTGTGCCTTGTCATATTATCCTGATCGATCCCCCTACGACTTTGATTTGTACCGTACCTATGGAGTGCCCTCTGATAACCACTACGTACTGTGGACTTCACGGTATCTTTATAGACTACGGTATTATAAACGGTGTAAGAGTAATAATGGTAATCTCGCTTACGCTATTTTAATATTTATATTTAACCATAGACACTATTATAATATTGTATTATATAGTGCCAAGTTTAATGGATCCTTAAGAGATGGAAATTCTCGTAACATCTCTTAAGTTATTGCACTCATATTATCGCATGAATTTGATTTAACTAATATGAGAATATTTTAGTTCTGATCCGAGTATTTTTGTCTTTTCATTTGTGTTCGGGTTAGCCTGAGTTTCAGTTATCGAAGACACTGTTTTGAAGATGAAGATGGAGCTTGCTAGAAGTATTATATTTATTACCGCTGCGAATATTGGTATGCTTATTATAGTTAACTCTGATAATCGTTGTAAGTGTATAATCAAATGTATTTTTTTAACAGCTTCATGAACTGTTATTTAACTATTATATTTTGTCCTTTCGCTGCAAAATTCTGTATTTTTTTTCTTCTTTTCCATATATAAATCCCAATAACTATCTTTATTTTTTGATTTGTTTAAGTTGACATTGAGGATCATTGTCGATTTGAACGGTCAAAAATATCGGATGTTACATTTGGTATCAGAGCTTTGGTTTAGCGAAAACCTTGGCTCTATTTGGGATTAACTCATTAGAGATAGGGTAGTAATACTCTAAAATGAGTTTGAGCGTATATGAGATAACATACTTGTAATTTTGGTATAAAAATGGTTTTGAATTGTGTTAATTTGTTCTGTTGAGTATTTATGAATTCTGGTCGGTACTTGGGACGCCTAGGCATCGAAAGGGATTTCTAAACACTCGAATAGGACTTGTTGACATAATATTGTTTTGAATTATATTTTATTTATATATAGAATTATTTGAAAATCTATGAATTTTGATTTTTGTTGATGATACTATAATAATTTCATCATTTATTATTCGATTAATCAATAATTAAAACTATTGGTTATTGAATGGTTTAAGAAAAATGAAATATTGAAAATTAATTTGGTAATGAAACAATAAGAAGTTAAATATGAATTTGAGAATTTAATTTCGGGTGATTTTGTAATATTGATTTGTAAATGGTTTAAAAAAATATAATTTTATTTTAAAAGTTGTTTCGTATATAAATTGTTTTCAGATGAATTTTTGAAATAAGTGTATGCTCTCCTCTTGCCTTTGGAAAATGATTTCAGTGATGAGTGCACGCATCATCGAAATTTATTCTCAAGAGACTAAGTGAGGGAGACCACTACGAACTTTTATACTTTGTATTGCGAAACTTAATTTCATTTAAATCTTTTATAATATGGTTTTATATAAAAGATATAATATAATATATATAATATTTTGAAAGTTGATTTGGAAATGAACTCGAAGTTGAAATTCTTAAGTTCTCGAATGATTGACGTAATGAACTAAACTTGAAATTTTAAACCATTGAATTTTGAAATAAATGAAATGAATCTACGGAAAATATGAGATAAGGTAATCTTTTAGGAATGTGATATGGTAAAATTGAAGCAAATTGAGTAAATATTGAATTTGTATAATATTAATTTTTTTTATATAACATCTATAACTTACCACAGTATTTAAGAAGTGAAAATGTTATAAGAATTGACATTTACATAATGTACAAGTATAGTCATGAATAATAAATGGTGAAATGATAATGATGGGTTATGAAATTAAAGAAGACGCAAGTTATGACCATAAAGATATACACTTGGTTTGTTATGAAAATTTAATTCAATAAGTAAAGTAAAGAAAAATTGACTTTGATATAAATTGAATTAGAGTATAATGGAAAATAAAATGACATTACCACTTAAATGAAATAAATAAGAAAAATGATGAAATAAACATTTACTTAAGAAATGTAAAATGGAATTGATGGAAATTAATTAAAATTTTGTTTGAATTCGAACTATAAGTAAATTAAGCCAAAGTAACGAAGTTAATGGAGTGCACAAATGAAATTTAATGTTTGAATATAATACATTTGAGCAAAATGAGAAAGAAAAAGGTCGAAAAGGTAAATGTGATTTAATAAAGGAAAAGATAATAATGACTCAACTGAATCGCTTTAAAATAATTGTAAGTGAATAAGCATATACATAATAAAATTGAAGTACCAACTCAAAAGTAAAATGAATTGGATGTAAATCTATATAATTAGTGAAAAATGAATGTCAATTAGTGTATGTAAATAAATTGAATAATGATAGAAGGTAATATATATAATAAACCAAGCATTGACATCAGAAATGGATAGGAATGCAATACTACAAATGAAATATGGATTATTTAAAAATGAAATGAACAAATGAAGTCATACAAATAAAATATTAACATTTTAATTTGGTATGGTACTTGTTTGGATGAATATAATTATTTGGATATTTTACTTTTATTTTGTTTAAATTTGCTATTTCATGAATGTTATTTTAAATATATATATATATATATATATATATATATATATATGAGGCAGGTTCAATGGCACCCCAAATAGTGAGCACCCCTTTAGCCTACCACTTTTCCACCACTCATTTCCCACAAACTCCCCTTCTCTCTCCTTCCACTAACTCTCTCACTTCCCACTCACTTTTTTTTAATATAAATGAGAGGTGGAAATCAAGGGGCTTTTGGGGTGCTCAATTTTTGGGGTGCAACGGAACGCTTGCCTATATATATATATATATATATATATCTTTTATATGTATGTTCCATTTGTCGTTGAGTGCTTTAGTAGGTGTGGATGGAATTTGTTTGCCTCGGAAGTTTATTGCGCATAAATGTTATTTTTTTACTTGCCTTAAAATAAGCCAAATCGCTAATAACACGAATGAAAGGTACGTATATCGAGTTATATATCGTATTCTGAATGTTATATATATAGTTTCCCCATTTTTTAGATGACTCATCATTGGGATGGGATGTATATTTGTGATTATATAATTATATTGTTGTTTTCCGGACCTAACCGTACAAAGAAGACTCTGCCAAAAAATTTCGTAAATTTATGACTTAGAAAATTTTGTGAAAACTTGAGTTTTCAAATCTATATTAATTTTTTTCATATAGGTAATTGTTTTCCAAGTTGAATAAGAAATTATATGATTTAATATACAACTTACTACGTCCTTTTCGAGGACGAAAAGTTTTGAGTGGGGGAGAGTGTAACAACATGTATTTTTTTCAAACATTTAAATTATTAAATTTAATATGACTTTCAAATATTTTATGGTTAAATAAAATTTTATGATTTAAATGCGTAAATCGTATGGCGTAAACTTAAATTAAAGGTTTAAGTAGTGAAGTTCTAGTTATTTGGATAATAACAACTTGTTTGATTTCAAATATAAATTTGTGATTTTGTTATCTCCATAAACATTATAAGTTGAAATTTATATTAAATTATTTAATGAAATTGATTTAATTAATTTATATTTGAATTCCGAATTTGAATTTGGTTAATAATCAAAACTCGGAATTCAAAGTATATAGAATTCGATTTACATAGTAAATTGAGTTCAGTTTTGATTCGAAGGAAATTTATAAACTTTTGAATTTATTTAAAATTAAATAAGCGAAACTCGAATATTTTATTATAGTAATGAACCTTTAAAACAGTTATAATATTAATACATATATATAGCAGACATAATACGTGTTATAAAGTGTGAAACAAAACAAATTCAATTTGTTTGAATGAGAGATAACAAGCCACCATAATCCATGCTAAAATGACATACTACGCATAAGTGAGTAAAATCAAAAATGACATGGCTGAAAGTGAAAAAAACCATTTTCCCTATAAATAACACTTCACGCTTAAAACCTAATTCCTTAATTTTTAGTAGCTGCCTCAACACCATTTCGTTCGATAATAATGGCCACCACTTTTAAATCTTCAAAAAAAATTATCTCGTGTTATTCTCCATTAAATCGACGGATGTTTGATTTGTTGAATCCGTAAGAGCGAGAGCTTCACAACTATGGTTTTAGTTGTTTGTGCAACATGTAGTGGGGTTGCTGCATTTTTCTGGCGAGGGGCTAGGGTTCGATTTTGAGGCAAGTGCAAGAATTGATTTGCAGATGTAAGATCGTAGTCGAGTTCGTGATTGAAAATAGCATCGAGCAACAAAGTTTGGAAGATTTTCATGACAATTCTTGTCGACACCTGCGTGGTAAGCTCCAGGACGCGTTCCTTTTAGGAAGCGGGAACTGTGTTTTTTGATGATGGATAGGATGCACTCAAGGAGAGAAGCTCAACGGTGCAGACAGGAGATGATTTCATGTAGAGATGAGGGAGGGAAGTCGAAATGAAGATTCAGCTATGGTGCATTTTTTTTTAACGTGAGGAGCAGTAGTGTGTTTGAGGAAGAAAAAGGTAGGGGGCGCTGACATGGAAAGTGATGAGGGTGAGGTTTTTTATTTTATTTATTATTTCATATAAGTTAGATCTCGAATGTCATAACACTGATAACTTTCTCATACGAATCCGGATTTACTTGCGGTTTGTTTCGCTAGGTTCGTACCGAAATTCCAGACAACATGGAACTATCGTGGACTGATTCTGAGACCGTTCAATTTTGGGTCTAAAATTGGAGATCGAACGCGTTCGAAACCAAAGGTGAGTGATTAAACCCACTCACACTGAACTTATTTGTTTGTTAGTTAAATTAAATTCATGGCATGATATGATTGTATTGTTTGTTGTTTGATTGTTTAAATTGCATATTTATGTAAAACTGCATAGACTGTATAATTTAATTTAACTGTTGTATAAATTGTATAGTTATAAATTTATTTCTAGTTTTCTAAAAAACCTCATACCTGATGACTAGTAACTGATATTATTGAACTGTTTAGATGTGTTGATTTTGATGGATGCCTTGAATTTATGTATTTAATGTATTAATATGTAATCCACCTTGTTATCGACATTGTTTATATATGTTATTGACTTTTGTTGATTAATCCCAACCATTACCCTAGATGTTACGGGCATCAAATAAACCCGGGATTAATCATTAAAATGAATTAAGAACGTAGGTTGAAATGATAAATACCTATGACCCTGATTTGGATTGAAATGATATATATCCTTTGCCAAAATAATAAAATTAAATTTTAAGTATTACTTGGCCATAGGATAGGAAATTATATACGGACACCGGTTGGTTAAATATTTTTTTTTTATAACCTTGAATTTTGGAATATTGTCTTAAAGACAGAATAAATGATATTATTAATCATTTTATTTAAATTTTAACTTTGAAATTTAAATTTTTAAAGAATTCATAAATGTGGATATCTGAAGTTAAAAACTGAATTGAATATGACCTAAATTTATCGTAACTGAATTGTTTATCCATCTTTGATATTTACTTAAAATTAACTTGATTTATAGTAATAATTAACATGTGAACTCGAGATTTTTATAAATGAATAATTCAAAGTGAAAAGTATAATTGAAATTCAATTATTTGAATCGAATTACTAAATCAAATTGGTTAATATCGAACTGTTGAATCGAATTGAAATTTAAATGGGAAGTCAAATCCTTTTGGATTAACATATCGAAATTTAATTGAATTAATTTGAAATTGGAATACGATTTCCAGTTTGGTTAAACTTTGAAGAAACGATTCTAATTCCAACTATAGTATTTTAAACCATTTTATAAACTATTTTCTTTATAAACTATTTACCTTATAACTATTTTATTTTATTACTTATTTTAAATAAACCATTTTAATAATTAAATATTTATTTTATAAATTATTTTATATTTTAACTATAGATTTTACTAAATCTGAAATTTATATTTTAAATACAAATTATTTATTTTCAAACTATTTCAAATATGTATCTAAACTATTTTAACTATTTTAATATTTAAATTATTTTTAAGTTGAAATTGTTTCAAGATTTTAAGTTTGGTTTTAAATGGAGATTTTATCATGAAATATTCTATCGTGACTATTGAAACGAGTTTAAAGAAAATTTGATATTTTGATATGAAGTACAACCCCTTTGAAATGTAAAAGAACTGACCGGTGTAAAAAATGTAAACGATTGGTTGTTAAAGAGACCGGGATCAGATATTGTCTTTCTCGTTGCCAATACCGAAAACCACTTTAGCAACTGTGTACGCGCTGGAGTTCCAGAATGAAGTAGGTTGATTTGGAGGCGATTACTGGATTTAAAGAAAGAGAACGATGATGGATGTCCTTGACCTTCGGGTCATAAATAAAATGACTAAAACAGGGCTATACCGTGACCAAGTGGGGTTAGCTACCTTCGTCGGCAACACTTCTTCCTTTGTTACTATAGTCCCGCGGTTCGATTGATTTGATTGATGCGCATCCGTGATTTGGGAGTGTTGTTCGAGGTGGGCGGTAGTCGCGGCTATGCGTTACCACTAGTCGGAACATGCAACTAGTATATTCATACTCTGGGCATTCCTTGTGTGCCTCGTCATATTATCATGATCGAGCCCCTTACGACTTTGATTTGTACCGTACCTATGGAGTGACCTCTGATAGCCACTACCAACTGTGGACTTTACGGTATCTGTATAGACTACGGTATTATAAATGGTGTAAGGGTAATAATGGTAATCCCGCTTACTCTATTTTAATATTTTATATTTAACCATAGACATTATTATAATGGCGTATTGTATTGTATAGTATCTAGTTTAACGGATCCTTAGGAGATGGAAATTCCCGTAACATCACTTATGTTATTGCACTCATATTACCGCATGAATTTGATTTAACTAATATGAGAATATTTTAGTTCTGATCCGAGTTTTTTGTCTTTTCATTTGTGCTCAGGTCAGCCTGAGTTTCAGTTATCGAAGACACTGTTTTGAAGATGAAGATGGAGCTTGCTAGAAGTATTATATTTATTACCGTTGCGAATATATATATATATATATGTTTATTATAGTTAACTCTTATATCGTTGTAAGTGTATAATCAAATGTATGTTTTTAACAGCTTCATGAACTGTTATTTAGTTATTATATTTTGTCCTTTCGCTGTGAGATTCTGTATTTGTTTTCTTCTTTCTTCTTTTCCTTATAAAAATTCCAATAACTATCTGTATTTTTGATTTGTTTAAGTCGACACTGAGGATCATTGTCGATTTGAACGGTCAAAAATATCGGATGTTACAATATTTATTTATAAAAATAATTCTTATTTCATAAATAAATTTATAGAATATTATTTCAAATTTAGTTTTTGAATTTTACGTGTACGAAATTGACAGAAATCCATTAATATTCAAAGAAATTGTAACGACCAGGATTTTGTGACGACTTTGGTTATCGACAAAAACTCAATGACGACTAACCAAACATCGAAAAATACCGGTAGTTAATGAAAGAAGTTAGAGGGTGAGGATAGATAAGATAGAAACTTAGAATAGAAGAAGGAGAAGAACATACAACACCAGAGTAACACGAATCTCACAGCGGAACGAACAACATATAACAGATAACATATCCTTGAAATAAAAACAGTATATGTATACAATAACATTATCATAGTACAACACTTACAACACAACGTAAATAACTATAGCTATATAATCCTGAAGCCTCCTGCTCCAAGCTCTTCCAGTATATCTGTAAATCCCGACTACTTGACTGCCCGTACAAAATTGGGCACCCAAGAGTTTAGGGAAAACAAAACAAAATAAACTCCGGGTCAGTCATGGGACTGGTATGAGTAAAACAGTTTAAAACAGTTTGAACAGTAAACGATATCTCATAAGACCACGCTGTATAACGGAACGGGTTTTTCCCTTATGAGAATCCAAAATATCTTTATATCAAAAACCTTTTGATATTATAATAATGTCTATCAACCACAATATAATAATCATCTAGCAGAAACACTTTCATCCCCCGTTCTACATATATAGTATACAATCAAAACCGTAAGCACGTATTGGGTAATGGATTTCCAACTATGAAAAGGTATGGAACCACCTTTCGCTAGTGTACCTCTAGAGAGGAATACACTGGGTTCAACAAGAACATCTTGCAACCCGGCCACACATGACCGACCACTCATTTCGCTTGAGTGTATCGAATGTATATCACCAACGGTTGGGATCACCAACCGTTTCCCGAATGGGACAACATCGACAATAGATTTTTAGAAGTAAGTGAAACTATAGATCAGGTGATTACACACCCTAATTATAACACCCCACCTCCGCTAGGGTCACTCACAAAGGGAATGCACTAGGTTTGGTGAAGCATTATCGAGGTAAACATGCACAGAAATATTACAAGACAGAACATATATAAAACAACGGAAGTAAAACAAATTTCATTACCTTATAAAATAAGGTCTAAAGCCTTTTACATCAGAGTACATCAAAACCTGTCTTGCAATAATAAAGAAGCATAAAACCTTTTCATAAATTATTCCACAAAATAAAGCGGTGAAGCAGCCATAGCCAAGTGAAGACCAAGCTATACATGATGACCTTCAAGCATAAGAGGTCCGAACTAAACAACATCATTTCCTCCCTGAAACCTGGGGGGAAACGGAAGACAAAGAGGCGAAAGAAAACAGGGTCAGTCATAAAGACTGGTAAGTCCTATCTACTTCCAGTATAAAAACAGGTAAAGGTAACATGACATGCATAAACTGAAAGTAAACATAAGGATGCCGACAAGATAGATAAGCTAAACCAAGATAACTGGATGAACTACTGTAACAAGATAAACTAAGGTATCATGATAAACTTACGGTGTCAAGATGAATCAAGGTATCACATTGTCAGGTTTCTATCAAGTATACTATCCCAAGGTATCTATCATGTATAACATCCTACGGTATTTATCGTGTATATTTGCTCTGCACCTCTCTTACTAGTATACCAACCCGCGTCATGTGTTAACTATGAATGTCCCTTGCCCAATGTCATGTAATGGTCCATGTCAACCTAATATATAGCATATGTAGGTTTTCCCAACTCGTATGTTTCTTTCCATGTATAAGTTCAGTCCTTTGCCGTAGGCCGTACGGGCTTTCCCATGTAAATCTATACCACCTCAACTTAGTACCATTTTATCCTTGAGGTTGTTTTGGACTGCTTCCCTTGATCTTGTTAGGTTTTCTTACCATGAACTATCGCGTGTTCACTTAGGATTTATGCCACCTAGGACCACTAGGGATTATGCTACCTAATGAACGTTTCCGTGTCTCGGTTTGGGTTCAAGCCACCTAGGGCCACTAGGGATTATGCCACCCATCAACCGCGCCCTTTCTCCCGCGTAAGTATCGTGAATCGTTTTCCATGTCTAGACGCACATGTTCCTCAATGTGCCATCCGAGTTCCGTGCCAGGGCAAATCAAGAAATACGAAACTCGGTCGGGAGCTTTAAGTCGTCTGCTGATGCAGATATCAAGGTCTGTTTTTGTATCCGTGGCTATGGTCCCACGTGACCCCTCCCTCAACTACTGAAAGGCAATCCAAGAAAAATCATGTATGAGAACCACATCCCGGCCCCACTATAGCCCCACTTTCCTATGGGCCAACCTCACCCATGACACGATAGCAAGAACATGGTCTGTTGGGGTTCTCTGCCTTTCCGTTCGTACACGATTGACTAAAGATGGTAGGTAGTCAGCGACGTGCTATCCAGGGCAAAATCAAGTATCGTCGACTCCACGCTAATCCATCCCAGTCTTTAGGTCGCTCGCATAGCAACCAAGGCATACTCTTGGCTCTTCTACCGCAGACCTTAACCTCTGTGAGGCCGGGTTTCATGGACCACCTGCCACCTCACAGAGGGATACCAAGAGTACCCTCACGTCCCCCGAAGCTACCGCTTCGTCACCCAGTTTGCTGGAGCCTTTATCTAAGTCGGATAATTTGCTCCTCCTCGTGTTTTAAGCGATGACCTACTGTATCGGGTTACTCATCTATCTGTGAACTAGTCCAAATCTCTTGACTAAGAATTATTACTTAGTTTCCTAAACTAAGATTTACCACTTAGTCTCCTTTCCCGTTATCCTTGTTAATCCCGGTTTTCCACCTAGTCCTCTGAACTAGGGTTTTGTCTAATGGGTTAAGTATTGTCATTTAATTTCATGACTTAATCTGCCTACGAATCATGTCAAGATTTGGCTAAGTATTCAAGTCCAAGACCTAGCCCTACAAGTTGGTTAAGTATATCAAGAAGCTCATGACTTAACCCTATACAATCATCAAGTCAAATTGGTTAAGTATTTGTTTATCTTAACCCTATCAGGTTATCGTGTTAGATTGGTTAAGCATAGATTATCTTAACCTCATTGGATTATCGAGTCGGATTGGTTAAGTATAGGTTAACTCAATCCCATCCACTAATCGTATTAGAATATTTAAGTATATTTAAATGGTCTTGTGACTTAACCCTATCAAGTTCTCATATTAGATTGGTTAAGTATGGTTGCTTAACCTCATCAAATCATCATATATAATTGATTAAGTATAAGTTACTTAACCCCATTAAATTATCATGTTAGGTTGGTTAAGTATTGGTTACTTAACCTCATTGAATTACCAAGTTTAGATTGGTTAAGTGTTTAACTTAACCCCATCGAATTACCGCGTTAAGATTAGTTAAGTGTAGGTTACTTAACCCCATCTAATTACCGTGTTTAGATTAGTTAAGTGTAGGTTACTTAACCCCATCTAATTACCGTGTTTAGATTAGTTAAGTGTAGGTTACTTAACCCCATCTAATTACCGTGTTTAGATTAGTTAAGTGTAGGTGACTTAACCCCATCTAAGTACCACTCGGATTAGTTAAGTGTAAATTACTTAACCCCATCCCCTAATTGTCTTGTATGGTTAAGTGTCATTAAGAAATCAAGTCCGGTTCCACTTAACCTACCCATTCGTGTCATATCGGTTAAGTGTCATTAATCAAAATTACTTAACATTTTCATGTGGCATTAATTAGATTAATGCACCCCAACCTATCACATTAGACTTTGTTGTGGTTACTAGTTAAGCCGGGCGGGTCCGGGTAGATTTACACCACAACCTAGTCTAACCTCGGGTTTTAAGTGCTATATGACCAACTACTCACATTGGGTCCTATTGTTTGTAGCCACTAGTTAAGCCGGGCGGGTCCGGGTAGATTTATGCTACAAACTCAACCCAACCTCGAGTTGGCCACTTTCATGTTTGGTCTAGTGTCATATTACACTTACAACCCATACGTGTCTAGTTTCAAGTCCCATGTTTACCCCCACATGTCATGTCCCCATTTAGGTGTATCATGAGTGTCATATTTTCATGAAATCCCATGTTAAATTATCATGTCATAATCACGCTCGTCTATCCTACCCCAAATCGTGTTTCCAACCCAAGTAAAAGTGAGTCAACATAGTAAGGATACTATGCTACATATTGGCCTCAAAACATGCACGATGCCAAAAAGGGGTTGGCCACAAATATGCATGGTATCATAAGTGGGTTTGGCCTCAAAATATGCATAGCATCATAAGGGGTTTTTGGCCACAAACATGCATAGTATCATAAGGGAATTTGGCCACAAACATGCATGATAACATAAGGGGTTTGGGTTCATTTACATGCATAAGCCCCAAAGTCAAATCTTTGCCAATGTTTCACAAGTCACATGGTTCCCAAAGGTTCATGCTAGCGTTCCATAGATAAAGATTCAAACTTGCAAGATAAACTAGGTTAATCATAACATGAATAGCATGATTTAGTCGCTAAGCATAGCCAAAAGTCATAGGTTCAAGCAAAAGAGGCATGACAAGGTTCATATAGGCTAGCATACTTAGTTTAATCTCGTTTTATTCCATGCCATCATTAAAACTACCGTTTATATCTAGAAGTAGCTAGAACTTACATAGCGAGGCTTAGGGAAGGATCATGCATCGTCTTGACGAAGAAAGGTGGATCCTTTGTTGAAGAAGCGTCATGAAACTCACATAGCAACGTTGATCCCTCCTCGATTTGGTGTAGCAAGCTTGCACCTTTTGATTTGGTGAAGAAAGGAGCCTCTTTTAGCATAGAACAAGCTTAGAAGACTTAAGCTTTCATGAGGAAGAAGAAGAAGGTCATGTCATGAAGGTGGAGGCCATGACCAAGAAGCATTTTGGAATAGTTTAGTTGTAGGATCAAATAATGAGGGTTTAAAGGTTAGGTTAGGGGTCTTTTTATAGAGATTAGGATTAGTTTTAGCCATAGGATTAACCCCAATTCAGATCCTAGCCATCAAAATCCGTCACAAGCCAACAAATCAGACCCAAAACATGTCTTGGGGAAGAAGTCAGGTGCACCAGGCCAAAACTGGTCTGGCCACCTGTGTCGACTCCCAAGTCGACTCTAGAGTCGACTTGGGGGGGGGGGGGTGTCGACTCTAGAGTCGACACCCCTTTGACCAGGGTTGACTTTTTGAATTTGAATCTGTTTTAAACTCTGAAAATTCTGAAAACTTCGACGGACCATATCTTGGTCATACGGACTCCGATTCTCGAAAACTTGGACTCTATTTTGCGTATTTTTCCGAGACGAACGCAATTGCACAGACCGTTTCCCTTGATTCAGAATTTAAAATTAAATTCTGCCTTGATTCTTGTCTTAACACGTTATTAAAATTCGGGTTGTTACATTCTCCCCTCCTTTAAGGATTTCGTCCCCGAAATCTCCAAGTTAGGAAGAACATATCCTACCATCCATCATCCATCTACTCAAAACATCATCCACAGGCAACCATTGTCCTTAGACGATTTCTAATGCCATATGAACATATGCAAAACGTGTGTGTATATGCTCCTTAGCTAATGCTAATGATCAGGCCTGAATGATCTTTCTAATGCAAAATATGTTTAGTGCCATGAGTCCAACATGTATGCAAATAGTCCTAGTCATATAAGTACTATATGCGTGCACAAACATTCATTCATATGCAACATCCGCATGACAACACATTTAATTTCAAACAAGTATAAATACTCGTGCATATGCAATGCAAAATGTGAGTGCGTCGATCTAGTATCTAACGTGTATTCGCGCATCCACGAGCAACCACTTGCAACCATTTGCAACCATATCAATCATAACATGTTTCAAATACATGTTTACATCCATAGGGTTCTACCTAAGGTTCCCAAGATAAGATCGAGAAAATAAAAAAGACAAATTCCTTACGGGGTTTGCAACAGAAACAGGACCGAGAGGATATCCACCAAGCGATAGCATGCATGCAAGCTCTGCAGGAGAACCATGGATCAACGATATACTCTTAAAAAGAGACATGATGCGTGCGTCTAAGCCGCATTTCCTTGAGCTTAATTCCGTCGTGCCTTGACCGCCTTTGACTTCGTAGCTCCTTGATTCCTATTTCCAAGGTATGATTCGGAACTCACTTCACTGTCGCCTCTCGTTCCTTTTTCACTTATTCTTTCCCTAGTATGCTCGGCCCAAACATATCTGCGTACTCATGCAAGCTCTCCAAAATTCACTAGTGAATTCTGGATCTCGTTTACCGATGCCAATCCATGTTACCACGTGCACTTACTAGGGTGATTCCTATAACCCATGCTTAAGCGGAATGAACCATCCGCCTTATTGGCGAACGTTACTTGATCGGATCAGAGGTTTCCGATAAATACATCAAGTGATTCTAGGTATCTAACCATGACAAAGCCCAAAAGGTTACACGAGGCTTCGAGGGTATTACCAAAGCAAGCCAAGAGTCTGACTACCCTCTTTTCAAAACCGAGAATGGTATCCCTTACTGGATAACCACTTTACCCCTAGAATCCATCCATAGCCCAACAATAGAAGCATTGCTTCTAGTCTCAACACTTGGCAAAGACGTTCTCAAATCGAAACAAGTCATGAATAAATGGACCGACTCTCCAACCAGGTTTTGGGACTAAAGTGGGATCCTTTACTATGCTAGTACTAAGGTGCGGAGACTTAACCATCGAGGCAGACTTAAATGATGCGATGATCAAAACAAAGTCTGGACGGGATGATAGAAAAGAAAGGCTAAGCTTTTAACAGAAACGGTACCATTCCTCTTAGGTACGCTAGAAATGAGAGCATACAATTGCCCTCTCGCTGATCTTGTCCTTATCTTCCACTGTGGATCCAGCCATACCAACAAGTTGCTTATTCTTAAGCTCGTGTCCTTTATCCTTGCTCTTATTATCCCTTCTTATAACTTCGGTAACAGGTCTCTCGAGAACTTCCTCCATTGCACGGGAAAACACTTACGTAGCTAGACAAGGATTAGTCGCAGTTAAAACTACTGTGACTACAGATGGAGGAAAGAAAGGAAAAGAGGTTCAATCAAGGAAACAAAGGATAGTGCTAATGGCTTTTGGGGAACAGCCTTTTAAAAAAAAACTTTTCTTGAAAAATGCTTCTTTGTAAACGGTTTTTCAAATAGTTTTCAGAAGGTTTTAAAAACTTTTGCCCAGCCTGGTAACCTTCTGCTCTGATACCAAATATAACACCCCACCTCCGCTAGGGTCACTCACAAAGGGAATGCACTAGGTTTGGTGAAGCATTATCGAGGTAAACATGCACAGAAATATTACAAGATAGAACATATATAAAACAGCGGAAGTAAAACAAATTTCATTACCTTATAAAATAAGGTCTAAAGCCTTTTACATCAGAGTACATCAAAACCTGTCTTGCAATAATAAAGAAGCATAAAACATTTTCATAAATTATTCCCCAAAATAAAGCGGTGAAGCAACCATAGCCAAGTGAAGACCAAGCTATACATGATGACCTTCAAGCATAAGAGGTCCGAACTAAACAACATCATTTCCTCCCTGAAACCTGGGGGGGAAACGGAAGACAAAGAGTCGAAAGAAAACGGGGTCAGTCATAAAGACTGGTAAGTCCTATCTACTTCCAGTATAAAAACAGGTAAAGGTAACATGACATGCATAAACTGAAAGTAAACATAAGGATGCTGACAAGATAGATAAGCTAAACCAAGATAACTGGATGAACTACTGTAACAAGATAAACTAAGGTATCATGATAAACTTACGGTGTCAAGATGAATCAAGGTATCACATTGTCAGGTTTCTATCAAGTATACTATCCCAAGGTATCTATCATGTATAACATCCTACAGTATTTATCGGGTATATTTGCTCTGCACCTCTCGTACTAGTATCCCAACCCGCGTCATGTGTTAACTATGAATGCCCCTTTCCCAATGTCATGTAATGGTCCATGTCAACCTAATATATAGCATATGTAGGTTTTCCCAACTCGTATGTTTCTTTCCATGTATAAGTTCAGTCCTTTGCCGTAGGCCGTACGGGCTTTCCCATATAAATCTATACCACCTCAACTTAGTACCATTTTATCCTTGAGGTTGTTTTGGACTGCTTCCCTTGATCTTGTTAGGTTTTCTTACCATGAACTATCGCGTGTTCACTTAGGATTTATGCCACCTAGGACCACTAGGGACTATGCTACCTAATGAACATTTCCGTGTCTCGGTTTGGGTTCAAGCCACCTAGGGCCACTAGGGATTATGCCACCCGTCAACCGCGCCCTTTATCCCGCGTAAGTATCGTGAATCGTTTTCCATGTCTAGACGCACATGTTCCTCAATGTGCCATCCGAGTTCCATGCCAGGGCAAATCAAGAAATACGGAACTCGGTCGGGAGCTTTAAGTCATCTGCTGATGCAGATATCAAGGTCTGTTTTTGTATCCATGGCTATGGTCCCACGTGACCCCTCCCTCAACTACTGAAAGGCAATCCAAGAAAAATCATGTATGAGAACCACATCCCGGCCCCACTATAGCCCCACTTTCCTATGGGCCAACCTCACCCATGACTCGATAGCAAGAACATGGTCTGTTGGGGGTTCTCTGCCTTTCCGTTCGTACACGATTGACTAAAGATGGTAGGTAGTCGGCGTCGTGCTATCCAGGGCAAAATCAAGTATCGTCGACTCCACGCTAATCCATCCCAGTCTTTAGGTCGCTCGCATAGCAACCAAGGCATACTCTTGGCTCTTCTACCGCAGACCTTAACCTCTGTGAGGCCGGGTTACATGGACCACCTGCCACCTCACAGAGGGATACCAAGAGTACCCTCACGTCCCCCGAAGCTACCGCTTCGTCACCCAGTTTGCTGGAGCCTTTATCTAAGTCAGATAATTTGCTCCTCCTCGTGTTTTAAGCGATGACCTACCGTATCGGGTTACTCATCTATCTGTGAACTGGTCCAAATCTCTTGACTAAGAATTATTACTTAGTTTCCTAAACTAAGGTTTACCACTTAGTCTCCTTTCCCGTTATCCTTGTTAATCCCGGTTTTCCACCTAGTCCCCTGAACTAGGGTTTTGTCTAATGGGTTAAGTATTGTCATTTAAGTTCATGACTTAACCTGCCTACGAATCATGTCAAGATTTGGCTAAGTATTCAAGTCCAAGACCTAGCCCTACAAGTTGGTTAAGTATATCAAGAAGCTCATGACTTAACCCTATACAATCATCAAGTCAAATTGGTTAAGTATTTGTTTATCTTAACCCTATCAGATTATCGTATTAGATTGGTTAAGCATAGATTATCTTAACCTCATTGGATTATCGAGTCGGATTGGTTAAGTATAGGTTAACTCAACCCCATCCACTAATCGTATTAGAATGGTTAAGTATATTTAAATGGTCTTGTGACTTAACCCTATCAAGTTCTCATATTAGATTGGTTAAGTATGGTTGCTTAACCTCATCAAATCATCATGTATAATTGATTAAGTATAAGTTACTTAACCCCATTAAATTATCATGTTAGGTTGGTTAAGTATTGGTTACTTAACCTCCTTGAATTACCAAGTTTAGATTGGTTAAGTGTTTAACTTAACCCCATCGAATTACCGCATTAAGATTAGTTAAGTGTAGGTTACTTAACCCCATCTAATTACCGTGTTTAGATTAGTTAAGTGTAGGTTACTTAACCCCATCTAAGATTAGTTAAGTGTAGGTTACTTAACCCCATCTAATTACCGTGTTTAGATTAGTTAAGTATAGGTTACTTAACCCCATCTAAGTACCACGTCGGATTATTTAAGTGTAAATTACTTAACCCCATCCCCTAATTGTCTTGTATGGTTAAGTGTCATTAAGAAATCAAGTCCGGTTCCACTTAACCTACCCATTCGTGTCATATCGGTTAAGTGTCATTAATCAAAATTACTTAACCTTTTCATGTGGCATTAATTAGATTAATGCACCCCAACCTCTCACATTAGACTTTGTTGTGGTTACTAGTTAAGCCGGGCGGGTCCGGGTAGATTTACACCACAACCTAGTCTAACCTCGGGTTTTAAGTGCTATATGACCAACTACTCACATTGGGTCCTATTGTTTGTAGCCACTAGTTAAGCCGGGCGGGTCCGGGTAGATTTATGCTATAAACTCAACCCAACCTCGAGTTGGCCACTTTCATGTTTGGTCTAGTGTCATATTATACTTACAACCCATACGTGTCTAGTTTCAAGTCCCATGTTTACCCCACATGTCATGTCCCCATTTAGGTGTATCATGAGTGTCATATTTTCATGAAATCCCATGTTAAATTATCATGTCATAATCACGCTCGTCTATCCTACCCCAAATCGTGTTTCCAACCCAAGTAAAAGCGAGTCAACATAGTAAGGATACTATGCTACATATTGGCCTCAAAACATGCACGATGCCAAAAAGGGGTTGGCCACAAATATGCATGGTATCATAAGTGGGTTTGGCCTCAAAATATGCATAACATCATAAGGGCTTTTTGGCCACAAACATGCATAGTATCATAAGGGAATTTGGCCACAAACATGCATGATAACATAAGGGGTTTGGGTTCATTTACATGCATAAGCCCCAAAGTCAAATCTTTGCCAATGTTTCACAAGTCACATGGTTCCCAAAGGTTCATGCTAGCGTTCCATAGATAAAGATTCAAACTTTCAAGATAAACTAGGTTAATCATAACATGAATAGCATGATTTAGTCACTAAGCATAGCCAAAAGTCATAGGTTCAAGCAAAAGAGGCATGACAAGGTTCATATAGGCTAGCATACTTAGTTTAATCTTGTTTTATTCCATGCCATCATTAAAACTACCGTTTAGATCTAGAAGTAGCTAGAACTTACATAGCGAGGCTTAGGGAAGGATCATGCATCGTCTTGACGAAGAAAGGTGGCTCCTTTGTTGAAGAAGTGTCATGAAACTCGCATAGCAACGTTGATCCCTCCTCGATTTGGTGTAGCAAGCTTGCACCTTTTGATTTGGTGAAGAAAGGAGCCTCTTTTAGCATAGAACAAGCTTAGAAGACTTAAGCTTTCATGAGGAAGAAGAAGAAGGTCATGTCATGAAGGTGGAGGCCATGACCAAGAAGCATTTTGGCATAGTTTAGTTGTAGGATCAAATAATGAGGGTTTAAAGGTTAGGTTAGGGGTTTTTTTATAGAGATTAGGATTAGTTTTAGCTATAGGATTAACCCCAATTCAGATCCTAGCCATCAAAATCCGTCACAAGCCAACAAATCAGACCCAAAACATGTCTTGGGGAAGAAGTCAGGTGCACCAGGCCAAAACTGGTCTGGCCACCTGTGTCGACTCCCAAGTCGACTCTAGAGTCGACTTGGGGGGGGGGTGTCAACTCTAGAGTCGACACCCCTTTGACCAGGGTTGACTTTTTGAATTTGAATCTGTTTTAAACTCTGAAAATTCTGAAAACTTCGACGGACCATATCTTGGTCATACGGACTCCGATTCTCGAAAACTCGGACTCTATTTTGCGTATTTTTCCGAGACGAACGCAATTGCACAGACCGTTTCCCTTGATTCAGAATTTAAAATTAAATTCTGCCTTGATTCTTGTCTTAACACGTTATTAAAATTCGGGTTGTTACACTAATAGGTGCGACCTACATAGCCAAGCTGCCTGCTCGATTTTTGTCATTTCTCGGTTGTGATGCTAGAAGCTACGCTTATCTTTTTCATGCCACATCTTCATTCACTTAGAATGTCACATCGTCATACCCACCAAATCACAAATTGATTTATCCAAAAATAACACGGGTATACAACTAAGAGAAATGAATTCCTCCGCCACCAAACGTGAATACGTTTGAAGAGATCAACTTACGCGATCTGTTAGATATACTCTGTCAGACCTTCTTCCATACAAGTTGTCCTGGGACTGGACAAACCGAAGTCACTATTCAGTACATCCATCTTAGGCAATTGTTATCTAAGATTTATACAATAGCCCTTGCACTTTACTCCATCTTCACTTATCTTTGGCATATATGATTCGCAACGCTTATGCCAATACGGAGTGGTTCTTTGAATAGTAATCCAACCGGTCTCTCCATATTAACAACGTTAAAATGGTCGAAAACTTCGATAGTCGGTGAGTTAACTAACAAAGAAAAACACGTGTGCAAACAACGATATCATTTCCAGATGGAAATCATATCGATCAATCATCATTTAACATTTATCTCTCTATTTAACTTATTCATTTTTCATCTCCTGTTTCCATATATTCAACATTTCTTATTTTCTAAATTTAGAAAATATACGTTATTAACAATGGAAAACATTTCCATTTCTTTTTTTCTATATTAGAAAACATTTCTAATTCTTATTTGGAAAACATTTCCAAAGTTCCTTCATTGGATTTAAACAGATGTTTAAATAAAACATTGCTATGCCAACTTAAACCATTTACTAAATTTACTTAACCATCATTCACTATCAAACCTTACCATTCCTTAGTTAGGAAGGAAGTCAATCAAGTTGGGGTATAATTACCTCTCAGATCTTAACTGAACAACGTTTTAACTTCGAAATAGTCAAAGTTTATCTTTTAAACCTTTAACAAACTTCCTTACGAAACTCTCTTTCGAATAATCTCTATTCGATAACTCCTCCCTTCGAATAACTATATTCGATAATCTCTCTTACGAATAACTTGATTCGAAAACCTTTCTTCAAATAAACTATATTCGATTAACTCTATTCAATTAACTCTTATCAATTAAATCTTATTGGATTAACTCTTTTGATTAACTCTTTTTGATTTAACTCTAATCGATTAACTCGATTCGATTAACTCTTTTTGATTAACTCTATTCAATTAACTCCTTTTTTATTAACTTTTTTCACTTAACTCCTTTCGAATAAACTATATTCGTTAACTCCTTTAACTCTATTCGAATAAACTGTATTCAATAACTCCTTTAACTCTATTCGAATAAACTGTATTCGATAACTCCTTCAACTCTATTCGAATAAACTATATTCGATTAACTCCTTTCGAATAACTGGATTCGATAACTCCACTTCGAATACATCATATTTGATAACTCTTCTCGAATGAACTATATTCGATTACTTTTCTCGAATAAACTATGTTCGATTACTCTTCTCTCGAATACACTATATTCGATTTCTCTTCTCGAATAAACTATATTCGATAACTCTACTTCGAATAAGTGATATTCGATAACTCTACTCGATTTACTCCATTTGAATAACTCTAACTGGTTAACTCTAATTCTAACTGGTTAACTCTAACTGATTAATTCTAACTGATTAATTCTAACTGATTAACTCTAACCGAATAACTAATATTCGATTAACTCATTTCGATTTACTCTTTTGAATTAACTCCTTTTGATTATCTCCTTTTGATTATCTCCTTTTCTATTTGTTTACTTAACAAATAACTATTCCCTTTTCAATTCTTTTTGTTTAACAAATAAATATTTCTTTTATCCTTTCTATTTATTTAACAAATAAATATTTCCTTTGCCTTTTCTATTTATTTAACAAATAAATATTTCCTTTGCCTTTTCTATTTATTTAACAAATAAATATTTCCTTTCCAAATCTATTTGTAAATGGTTTACAAATATACCCTTTTCATTTCTATTTGTAAATGGTTTACAAATATTTCTCTTTCTATTTGTTTTGCAAATATCTTCCTTTGTATTTGTTTTACAAATATTATTTCCTTTATATTTGTTTTACAAATAATTTCCTTTATATTTGTTTTACAAATATATTTCCTTTATATTTGTTTTACAAATAATTTCCTTTATATTTGTTTTACAAATATATTTCCTTTATATTTGTTTTACAAATAATTTCCTTTAAATTTGTTTTACAAATAATTTCCTTTTTAACTCTATTGATTTTATAATTATTTCCTTATATAAAATCCTTTTTCCTTTTATATATAAAATCCATTGATTTTATATAAATAATTTATTTTCAAAATATACTTTGAAAATCCCCTTTTTACATCCCACTATTTTCTTACGGTATTTAAAATACCAAACACAGTGATTGATATCATCCAAACACACATAATCATCAACAGATTATATATCACATCATATATTACAATATATGAAAAACAGTAAAATAAATGTTGAGGAATCCAGTTGGATTCCTCCAACCTGTTTCCCTACATCACAGATGTTAATCAACATAATAACATCGATTTCATTTCGATATGAAATATTCTGATAAACAGATTCAATATTCGATTAACGATTTATATACATATTGTTATCTATAATTTCAATCAATACATAGACAATTCAACCAAACAGTTAACACACAACAATCAACAGAAATTATCAGTTCTAAGGATACGTTATAAAAATATAACTGTTCAGAGTTGGTGAGTTTTACTCACATTGGACGATCATTGTTAATAACGATAACCATCGCTCGATTTGATTCAGACGGACAATTTATTTTGCTATAAATTGTAACGAGCACCAATCCACTCCTAGTCGGTCCCATTGCGTAGACGCCGTCCATACGATCCTGTCGGATCTTGTTTCGCCTGATTCCGATAAAATATGACAAAGATATACATTTTATAAGATGGTACACTTATTTAATTTAAACTAAACTAAATTTATTTTCAGAATTTGGGCCTCACCCCATTTCATTTCTCGACCCACTTAAATTCCCAGCCCAGACCCTCAACCACTACTCCTCCTTCCTCCAGTATTCATCTCGACGCAAGAACCATAGTGAAACCCAAACTTTGCAGCCGCCGTTACACCCAATTCATTCATGGATTTTCAAACCGATCCCACCATCAAGCTCCTCCTCGTGTTCGACATCTCCTGAGCTCCACAAACTGAAGCTCGATCACCATTCTCCCATCGCGACACCCAGAACGACGCGAGATACCCAGTAAAACCATCGACACATTAAATTCCGATTAAATCCCCAAAAACATAAATCGATCTATTCGATCTCCTGATCATCATTCTGCATCCCATTTTGCTCGTATCCCCTCCTGGTGCTCACGAAATGGAGCCCTAGCTTCACAGTCAAAACCCCAACATACGGAACCGACATCGAACTGGAAATAAAGGGTACTGGGCTGAAGGAAATCACCCAAGGAACTGATATATATAGGTTTCGGAATTTAAAAGAATTTATATGATTTTCTATAAATTTAAGAGGATTGAATTCTTTTTTTTTACTGGAAGAAAAAGATACGGCGCAGTTTTCTGTGGACTTGAGAATGAAATTAGGTTTAGGATTTTTAAGGTATTATATAGGATTTTTTTATTATTTTTAATCGATTTTTTTATATTTTATTTTAAGCAATCGCTAATTGTATTTGTCCTCTAAAATTCCTGTGATCACGTATGGTACCTAAAAATCACGAAACTGGATATGTAGCTATAGTTCGACATTACGGTCCCAACGAAACTGGTTTCGTCGAATTCCGACTCCGTTTGCTCACACAGCGTACTTTTAAAGGTCAATTTATCGATAGCTTTTCACTTTAAAAATTGGTACGGCCACATACTGACTTCAAAAATCACGGAAATTGAAATCTTACAATAATTTAACATAGTGGATCCAACAAAATTAGTTTCGTCGAATTCTGAGGTCGTTTGCAAAACTGGCTATTTTTAAAGCCCTAAATAACCCTTTTTAAATATTAAATATATTTAAAAATAGTTAAATTAAATATTTATAAATAAATATTATCGTGTATATTCACAGTGGAATACCATACAGCTTCAGAATATTCCTATATGAATTTCTAGCTTCATATTTCAAAACCCGATATAAATCGATATTCGATTTATAATGAAATTCCTTTTATAAATATAAATAAATCGTTATAAATTATAAAGGAATTCCACAGCGAATTTTCTAAAATTTGATTTGGACATAAATCAAAATCTACATAATGAAATCCCGATTTTTCTCTTCCACTAGAAAAATATACTTCACCAGCTCCATACGTTTCTTGTTTCATAGAAATCCGATTTAAAACGAATCTTGTACATTCAGTTGAAGTTCAAATCGCCAAATGGCGAACTGCCGTGCCATTTCGAGCTCGATTTTAATTATAATATAATTATACATTCAAACTTCCTTTATATAATATATTCGTGAATATAATTCAACTCTAAACTGAATTATATATATTTTGAATTGTCCAGTTCACACTATAATGTGAATTCCACTAATTCTGATTATTTCTGAATTAAATATATTATTTAATTATTATTTTAATTAAATATTCAATATCATTTAATTAAACGAACCTTTAAATTACCCAACCATTATTTTAAATAATTAAATTAATTAATCATTCGATCAAAAAATAGGGTCGTTACATTCTTCCCCACTTAAAATAATTTCGTCCTCGAAATTGCTAAGGTAGAAAACAAACCCTATTGACTGGTTAGAACTTATATGTTCACTTCTTAAATTCAGTTTCAACTGAACCAATTTAATTTTAATTAAAATATTAAGTAATCCTTATCAACGAAAATTTTCAAAAATCCTGAAAATTTTCTAACACCTTAACTTTTCGAAAAATTTCGCCAGCACCTCCTTTTTACTGGTCAATAGGTCAAACTCCAACTCGCCTCTCTGGGACTTCTCCAACCCAAAAGAAAATCAAATAGACAAGAGGAATGCCAAACAGGCTCATAAATCTCATGCTTATACCAAATATAAACTTGTACCTTTTTGTTGGGCATATCAAATTTATCATTTCTATCTGCTGTTAATTCAGCATATACCAATGTCATCCCAATCAAATTCCAATCTATTTTTATTCACAAATCCAACCATTCGCTTATACCTAAGTCAAATTTCATTTCAAACCAAAGTTTCATTCTCGATTTTCAATTTCTTAACTCATCAATCCGAATTTCTCGATATCCTTCTAATCCAATTCGACTCCATTTTGCTTTTGCAAATTTCAATTCAATTTCCACTTAACTGGCATTAATTCAATTCCAATTTGCTGTCACAAGTATTATTTAACTTGTTTTTATTTTAAACAATCTCTGCCTAGAAATTTTCAAATAGCTTACTTTTCAAAAGTCAAATATTCCTTTTCAAGATTCAAAACAATCTTGTTTCCTCAAAACAATTCAAAAACAAAATCTTTGGTAGTAATCCGTCACTTAGAACTCGAAAATGAACACTGATTATGCTGCAGTCATTATCAGAATTATTTTCCAGTTATCGAAGTGAGTTCAATACTATATCACTTTCAAAATCATACTTAAACACTTTTATTTTGAAATCAGTTCAAAATACCATTCACAAATGCTTGGAATACAATTTAAAATCTCCCAGGATTTTAAAATTTACATATATTTAATCCAAGTATATCTAAAAGCTCTATTCCAAATTTCCAGGGTTTTAATTTCAATTCTGATTTTAATTTCAGATTTAATTCATCTGATTTCACGTATTTCACTTATATGAATTCTGATTGGCTATATACATAACCATTTCACATTTTATAATCTTATTCGATTATAATAGTGACCAACACATCCAATATATTATAATCATTTCAATATAAATCCTTTATATCAAAATATAATTCGGGTAAAATTATTTTGTTTACCCTCTTTTCAAAACATATAGTGTCGGCTCATCGTATTCAAGTGTTTAGTAACTCCTATCGATACAGTGGATCAAACTGATCGACCAGAAATTCATAAGCCACTCAATCAATAAATCCCCACAGTATAAAACCATTTTATATTGAATAACAAATACACTCTCGTATATATACACTCAAACTCAATCTAGGGTATTACTAACCCTATCTCTACCGAGTCACGCCATACAGCCGAGGTAATACTTAACCTTATGCTCTGATACCAAATGTAACGACCCGGATTTTGTGATGACTTTGGTAATCGACATAAACTCAATGACGACTAACCAAACATCGAAAAATACCGGTAGTTAATGAAAGAAGTTAGAGGGTGAGGATAGATAAGATAGAAACTTAGAATAAAAGAAGGAGAAGGACATACAACATCAGAGTAACACGAATCTCACAGCGGAACGAACAACATATAATAGACAACATATCCTTGAAATAAAATCAGTATATGTATACAATAACATTATCAGAGTACAACACTTACAACACAGCGGAAATAACTATAGCTATATAATCCTGAAGCCTCCTGCTCCAAGCTCTTCCAGTATATCTGTAAATCCCGACTACTTGACTGCCTGTACAAAATTGGGCACCCAAGAGTTTAGGGAAAACAAAACAAAATAAACTCCGGGTCAGTCAAGGGACTGGTATGAGTAAAACAGTTTAAAACGGTTTGAACAGTAAACGATATCTCATAAGACCACGCCGTATAACGGAACGGGTTTTTCCCTTATGAGAATCCAAAATATCTTTATATCAAAAACCTTTTGATATTATAATAATGTCCATCAACCACAATATACTAATCGTCTAGCAGAAACGCTTTCATCTCACGTTCTACATATATCGTATACAATCAAAACCGCAAGCACGTATTGGGTAATGGATTTCCAACTATGACAAGGTATGGAACCACCTTTCGCTAGTGTACCTCAAGAGAGGAATACACTGGGTTCAACAAGAACATCTTGCAACCCGGCCACACATGACCGACCACTCATTTCGCTTGAGTGTATCGAATGTATATCACCAACGGTTGGGATTAGCAACCGTTTCCCGAATGGGACAGCATCGACAATAGATTTTTAGAAGTAAATGAAACTCTAGATCAGGTGATTATACACCCTAATAGGTGCGACCTACGTAGCCAAGCTGCCTGCTCGATTTTTGTCATTTCTCGGTTGTGAGGCTAGAAGGTACGCTTATCTTTTACATGCCACATCTTCATTCACTTAGAATGTCACATCGTCATACCCGCCAAATCACAAATTGATTTATCCAAAAATAACACGGGTATACAGCTAAGAGAAACGAATTCCTCCGCCACCAAACGTGAATACGTTTGAAGAGATCAACTTACGCGATCTATTAGATATACTCTGTCAGACCTTCTTCCATACAAATTGTCTTGGGACTGGACAAACCGATGGCACTATTCAGTACATCCATCTTAGACAATTGTTATCTAAGATTTATACAACAGCCTTTTCACTTTACTCCGTCTTCACTTATCTTTGGCATATATGATTCGCAACGCTTATGCCAATATGGGGTGGTTCTTTGGATATTAATCCAACCGGTCTCTCCATATTAACAACGTTAAAATGGTCGAAAACTTCGATAGTCGGTGAGTTAACTATCAAAGAAAAACACGTGTGCAAACAACGATATCATTTCCAGATGAAATCATATCGATCAATCATCATTTAACATTTATCTCTCTATTTAACTTATTCATTTTTCATCTCCTATTTCCACATATTCAACATTTCTTATTTTCTAAATTTAGAAAATATACGTTATTAACAATGGAAAACATTTCCATTTCTTGTTTTCTATATTAGAAAACATTTCTGATTCTTATTTGGAAAACATTTCTAAAGTTCCTTCATTGGATTTAGATAGATGTTTAAATAAAACATCGCTATGCCAACTCGAACCATTTGCTAAATTTACTTAACCATCATTCACTATCAAACCTTACCATTCCTTAGTTAAGAAGGAAGTCAATCAAGTTGGGGTATAATTACCTCTCAGACCTTAACTGAACAACGTTTTAACTTCGAAATAGTCAAAGTTTATCTTTTAAACCTTTAACAAACTTCCTTACGTAACTCTCTTTCGAATAATCTCTATTCGATAACTCCTCCCTTTGAATAACTATATTCGGTAATCTCTCTTACAAATAACTTGATTCGAAAACCTT
The DNA here is from genome assembly GCA_030737875.1 of Allium sativum. NCBI lineage: Eukaryota > Viridiplantae > Streptophyta > Magnoliopsida > Asparagales > Amaryllidaceae > Allium > Allium sativum. The sequence goes on from CM060924.1 coordinate 875,849,301, forward strand.
TCTTCAAATAAACAATATTCGATTAACTCTATTCAATTAACTCCTATTGGATTAACTCTTTTGATTAACTCTTTTTGATTTAACTCTAATCGATTAACTCGATTCGATTAACTCTTTTTGAATAACTCTATTCACTTAACTCCTTTTTTATTAACTCTTTTCACTTAACTCCTTTCGAATAAACTATATTCGATAACTCCTTTAATTCTATTCGAATAAACTATATTCGATAACTACTTTAACTCTATTCGAATAAACTATATTCGATAACTCCTTTAACTCTATTCGAATAAACTATATTCGGTAACTCCTTTAACTCTATTCGAATAAACTATATTCGATAACTCCTTTGACTCTATTCGAATAAACTATATTCGATTAACTCTTTTCGAATAACTAGATTCGATAACTCCTCTTCGAATACATCATATTCGATAACTCTTCTTGAATGAACTATATTCGATTACTCTTCTCGAATAAACTATATTCGATTACTCTTCTCTCGAATACACAATATTCGATTTCTCTTCTCGAATAAACTATATTCGATAACTCTACTTCGAATAAGTGATATTCGATAACTCTACTTTGAATAAGCGATATTCGATGACTCTACTCGATTTACTCCATTTGAATAACTCTAACTGGTTAACTCTAACTGGTTAACTCAAATTCTAACTGGTTAACTCTAACTCTAACTGGTTAACTCTAACTGATTAATTCTAACTGATTAATTCTAACTGATTAATTCTAACTGATTAACTCTAACCGAATAACTAATATTCGATTAACTCATTTCGATTTACTCTTTTGAATTAACTCCTTTGGATTATCCCCTTTTGATTATCTCCTTTTCTATTTGTTTACTTAACAAATAACCATTCCCTTTTCAATTCTTTTTGTTTAACAAATAAATATTTCTTTTATCCTTTCTATTTATTTAACAAATAAATATTTCCTTTGCCTTTTCTATTTATTTAACAAATAAATATTTCCTTTCCAAATCTATTTGTAAATGGTTTACAAATATACCCTTTTCATTTCTATTTGAAAATGGTTTACAAATATTTCTCTTTCTATTTGTTTTGCAAATATCTTCCTTTGTATTTGTTTTACAAATAATTTCCTTTATATTTGTTTTACAAATATATTTCCTTTATATTTGTTTTACAAATAATTTCCTTTATATTTGTTTTACAAATATATTTCCTTTATATTTGTTTTACAAAATAACTTCCTTTATATTTGTTTTACAAATAATTTCCTTTTTAACTCTATTGATTTTATAATTATTTCCTTATATAAAATCCTTTTTCCTTTTATATATAAAATCCATTGAATTTATATAAATAATTTATTTTCAAAATATACTTTGAAAATCCCCTTTTTACATCCCACTATTTTCTTACGGTGTTTAAAATACCAAACACAGTGATCGATATCATCCAAACACACATAATCATCAACAGATTATATATCACATCATATATTACAATATATGAAAAACAGTAAAATAAATGTTGAGGAATCCAGTTGGATTCCTCCAACCTGTTACCCTGCATCACATATGTTAATCAACATAATAACATCGATTTCATTTCGATATGAAATATTCTGATAAACAAAATCAATATTCGATTAACGATTTACATAAATATCGTTATCTATAATTTCAATCAATACACAGACAATTCAACCAAATAGTTAACACACAACAATCAACAGATAATTATCAGTTCTAAGGATACGTTATAAAAATATAACTGTTCAGAGTTGGTGAGTTTTACTCACATTGGACGATCATTGTTAATAACGATAACCATCGCTCGATTTGATTCAGACGGACAATTTATTTTGCTATAAATTGTAACGAGCACCAATCCTCTCCTAGTTGGTCCCATTGCGTAGACGTCGTCCATACAATCCTGTCGGATCTTGTTTCGTCTAATTCTAATAACATATGACAAAGATATACATTTTATAAGATGGTACACTTATTTAATTTAAACCAAACTAAATTTATTTTCAGAATTTGGGCCTCACCCCATTTCATTTCTCGGCCCACTTAAATTCCCAGCCCAGACCCGCAACCACTACTCCTCCTTCCTCCAGTATTCATCTCGACGCAAGAACCATAGTGAAACCCAAACTTTGCAGCCGCCGTTACACCGAATTCCTTCACGGATTTTCAAACCGATCCCACCATCAATCTCTCCTCGAGTTCGACATCTCCTGAGCTTCACAAACTGAAGCTCGATCACCATTCTCCCATCGCGACACCCAGAATGACGCGAGATACCCAGTAAAACGATCGACACATTAAATTCCGATTAAATCCCCAAAAACATAAATCGATCTATTTGATCTCCTGATCATCATTCTGCATCCCATATTACTCGTATCCCCTCCTGGTGCTCACGAAATGGAGCCCTAGCTTCACGGTCAAAACCCCAACATACGGAACTGACATCGAACTGGAAGTAAAGGGTACTGGGCTGAAGGAAATCACCCAAGGAACTGATATATATAGGTTTCGGAATTTAAAAGAATTTATATGATTTTCTATAAATTTAAGAGGATCGAAATTTTTTTTTACTAGAAGAAAAAGATGCGGCGCAGTTTTCTATGGACTTGAGAATGAAATTAGGTTTAGGATTTTTTTATTATTTTTAATCGACTTTTTTATATTTTATTTTAAGCAATCGCTAATTATATTCGTCCTCTAAAATTCCTGTATCACATACGGTACCTAAAAATCACGAAACTGGAAATGTAGCTACAGTTCGAAATTACGGTCCCAACGAAACTGGTTTCGTCGAATTCCGACTCCGTTTGCTCACACAGCGTATTTTTAAAGGTCAATTTATCGACTGCTTTTCACTTTAAAAATCGGTACGGTCACATACTGACTTCAAAAATCACGGAAATTGAAATCTAACAATAATTTAACATTGCGGATCAAACAAAATTAGTTTCGTCGAATTCTGAGGTCGTTTGCAAAACTAGCTATTTTTAAAGCCATAAATAACCCTTTTTAAATATTAAATATATTTAAAAACAATTAGATTAAATATTTATAAATAAATATTATCGTGTATATTCACAGTGGAATACCATACGGCTTCAGAATATTCCTATATGAACTTCTAACTTCATATTTAAAATCCCGATATAAATCGATATCCGATTTATAATGAAATTCCTTTTATAAATATAAATAAATCATTATAAAGTATAAAGGAATTCCACAACGACTTTTCTAAATTTTGATTTGGACATAAATCAAAATCTACACAACGAAATCTTGATTTTTCTCTTCCACTAGAAAAATATACTTCACCAGCTCCATACGTTTCTTGTTTCACAGAAATCCGATTTAACACGATTCCTGTACATTCAGTTGAAGTTCAAATCGCCAAATGGCGAACTACCACGCCATTTCGAGCTCGATTTTAATTATAATATAATTATACGTTCAAATTTCCTTTATATAATATATTCGTGAATATAATTCAATTCTAAACTGAATTATATATATATTTTGAATTGTCCAGTTCACACAATATTGTGAATTCCACTATTTCTGATTATTTCTGAATTAAATATATTATTTAATTATTATTTTAATTAAATATTCAATATCATTTAATTAAACAAACATTTAAATTACCCAACCATTATTTTAAATAATTAAATTAATTAATTATTCGACCGAAAAATATGGGTCGTTACAGAAATCGACATGCATAAAATACACATGAAAACTTATCAATCTGAAGTACGAAGTCCGAATTGACGCTAATATTGGCTTGTCCATAGTTTAGAAAAGCAGACAATTATGTTACACAGAAAAATTACAAAGTTACAAATATTACAACAAAAAACAAGAACACATTAAACTCAAGCAGTACGACTAGAGAAAAAACAGCTATGAAATATACAAGTAAAATGAAAAAAACTCCAGCAACTGCTTAAAGACAACCGAGTATGCTTGCTTCATCCTCTACAGATCTTCATCATTGATCTCTTCCACTATTAAGCTTCTTCAAAATCTTCTTATGAACAATAGCATAGAGTTCATTTGCATCCAAAGAATTAGCACAAAAAATTCTTCTATTTCTCTCGGCCCATACTTCATAAATACAGATCTTCAAAATGCTTAACAGAATTGCACTTTTGTTGGTTCTCCACCTAGTTGCTTTAAAGATGTTGAACCATTCAGTTCTACTAACTAGTGAAGGTTGATGATAACCACTATTCATAAGTATTCTGCACCAGACCTGATTAACGTAAGCACATTCAAAGTATAAGTGAGTATTACATTCAGTGGCTGACCTACACAAAACAAAAGTATCATCTTGAATGATGCCAAATCTGCACAGCTTATCCTTAGTATTCAATGCATTCGACATGACTTTCCATAAGAAAAAATTGACCTTTGCTGAACTCTTCATGTTCCATATTCTGTGATACCATGGAAAACTCTCCTTTTCACCTTAAAATAAATCATAAACTTGCTTTATCATGTGCTTTTTTCCACCCCAAACTAGCTTTTCATCACCATTTACAAAGTGTGTATCCTCAATTTCTCTCCATAAAGCTCTCAACCTTGCAGAACTACTATATGGCAAGTGCAAAACCCCATCAATATAGTAATCTCTTACAAGTTCCTTGTCTGGTATACCACTTAATCTTCTTAGATCATAGCTAACCACTTTGCTTAATATTAAACCCCTACCAGACCATGGTGAATGCCAGAAAGAGACCTCATCCATACTTCTGATGTTCACTTGAATAAAAGGCAGAACTTCATTTCTCAACTTTAAAATTTTCCGCCAACTCCAGCTACAAGATTGAGGAATTTCCATGGTCCAAAAGCATTTATTCTTAATCAGATTATTCTTGACATATTTCACCCATAAACTGTGTTCCTCAGTAAAAAGCTTTTCAATAAAACCTGAAATTGCTGCTCTATTCCACTGCCTCAAATTAATTAACCCAAGTCCTCCTTTGTTCTTACTATCATATAGCTTATTAAATGCAATTGGAGTTAATTTCTTGGCAAAAGGATCCCCATGCCACAAAAAACTGTTCATAGCACTAGTGACCATATTGATTAATTTCGTAGGAAGAATATAATGCCTAGCATAGTAATTGGTCATAGCTGTAATAATAGACTGTAAAACTGTGACTCTACCTACTTGAGAAACTCTGCATGCAGGCCATTGTAATAATCTCCTAATAATCTTCTCAAAAAGAGGCAAACACTTATCTTTAGTGACTCTAGAAGTGAATAAAGGAAGACCCAGGTAGCAAGAGTTATAAGGTAATTCACATAAACCAGATGAATTGATTATTTCCAACCGTTTGTCCAACGATAAACCAGCTATCTTAATATGAGACTTATTTATGTTAATTTGTAATCCTTTGATCTCATAGAAAGTGTGCAAGGTGGATAAAATGCAACTTATGTTATCCAATGAAGGTTTTGTAAAAATTATCAAATCATCAGCAAACAGTAAATGTGTAATCAAAGGATTCTTACATCTTGGGTGAAGCTCCAGCTTTTTCATCCTAACTTGCTCAAGAATCAATGTGTTAAGCAATTCCATGACTACTATAAAGAGGTAGGAAGATATTGGATCTCCTTGCCTAATTCCACATTTACCGTTAAAAAAACCATGTTGAACTCTATGTCTTGAAACTGGGAAGATTGGAGAGGATATGCATGTGTAAATCCATGCTAAGAAAGGCTTCGGAAAATTCATTTTGGACATGATGGAAATAATAGAATCCCATGAAATAGTGTCAAAAGCTTTTTAATATCCAATTTGATCATAAAATGAGGAGAAATGTGCTTTCTATCATAACCCAGTAATAATTCTTGAGTGAGAAGAATGTTATCACTTATAGATCTTCCTTTAATAAAAGCCGATTGATTATTAGAAATCACAAAATGCAGTACACTCTGAAGCCTATTTGCAATGACTTTGGAAATGATTTTATAAAAAACACTACAACATGATATGGGTCTGAAATCTGAGACTGATAATGGATTTGTAACCTTTGGTATTAAAGCAATGTAAGTAGCCTTGAAGGTCTTTGGCAAATAATTCATCTTAAAGAAAAATTGAACTGCTTCAATTACATCCCTCCCAATCACTTGCCAACTTTTTTGTAAAAAATGCACATTAAAACCATCTGGTCCACCACAACTATTCACATCCAACTTAAAAACTGCCTCCTTAATTTCCTCCTCAGTAATCAAAGTAATAAGCTCAAAAGAATGTTGTTCAGGAATTGTTGGAAGTGTCAATTGAAACAAAGGATTTATATTTGAAGAGTGAACTTTGATAGGAGCAAGTATAGATTTGAAATAACTAACAAAAGCAACATCTATACCAGATTCAGTTGAATGGATATTACCATCAATGTCATTGATCATAAAAATGACTTCCTTGACCTTCTGAAGCTTAAGTGAACTATGAAAATATTTGGTATTCCTATCAGCATCCAATTCTTTCCTTAGAGAAGAGTTCTGCATTGACATTTGCAATTCAAGGTCCATTGAGTATTTCAGCTTGTCAGTTAGCTCCTTCTCTTCCTTAATCAAAAGTTTGTCAAAAGGCTTTACATTCAAAGCTGCATGTACTTTGAACAATTTTGCTCTGACCAATCTGGATTGATACGAACCTTTCCCAACATTATTTGAAGACCATACTTTAAGCTGCTGCTTCAAAATTCTCAATTTGCGAAGTAATTTATCCATAGAGTTGCGACCAGAATAGCTAGACCAAACCTGCATTAAAATACTAAGAAAATCTGCTTGATTAGTCCAAAAATTAAAAAAATTAAATAAGGACTTCCCTTTGCCAATTTTGTTGTCTACTCCCCAATTAAGAAAACAACTTAAATATTGCAACATTTCATCATGAAAATCATCAAGAAACCATCAAATATAATCTACAATACACTGGAAAACTACTTGCGCCAAACTACTTGCGCCTAATACATTACGGGGGTCAGCCCCTCTTAACTTCAGGTTAGCCTAGGGCTCGACCTATCTTGGCTATGAGTTGATCTATAGGTCAATCCTTAGGAGGCCAGGGTCGACTTTGTTGACGCGATTTCTAGTCATGTTTTGCCTACTGCGTACCCATTTTTTGATAAACTCTTGACCTAGTTTCAGGTTGATTCAAGGAACGAGTTTCAACATACAACAAGTACAACAAATAAACAAGAAACTGGAAAAAATTGGACATGATTTCGGCGTAAAATGGAGGAGCAACATGCTTTTAAAGTTGGACAGACATAAGGATTTTATTGAAAACCGACAAAGCTCAGAATTTGAGTTTACAGTAACTTAAATATCAACTCAAATAGCAGTTTATCAACATATATTCTTGTTTAAATTAGATAATGTGAGATTAACTCACCTTTTTGGCGATTTAGCAAAGTAACAGCAAGAATTGGATGTAAAATTGAAGCTTTATGGCTTGAGGATGCTTTAGGAACTTGTAGAAACCATTAAAAACATGTGCAAGCCAAAATGAAATCACAGTAAACTTAACTTCTTAAACCTGAGATAATTTGAAATAATACTCAGGTTTGGTACAGAATACCTATAGGAATTATCTTAACATTCTATTTCTTCAGTTTTTTTGAGTTCCGCTTGAGTTACTGATGATTTAAAGAGGGATTAGTTTTCTCCGTAAAAAGAATTGAAGAAGAAGAAGATGTGGTTTACTGGAAAATGAATGTACTGATAATTCTAAAGTTTATGGACTTCTCTTCTCTTATTTACTTTTGTTAATGGGCCTAATCTATGTCCAATAAGCCTAAGTATACTTACTTTAGGCTAGTTAATTGCAATTTTAGCCTAAGTATACTTAGTTTAGGTTTCTTTTGACTGTTTGTTTCTCTTAACTATTCCTCTTATTGAATTAAGCTTGTTCGTTTTGGTTGGGGCTGTCGCGTTTATGGATTGTGTTTGGAGGTTTTTTCCCTATGGGTGATTGATTTTGGTTTGGGTCAAGTGCCTTTTGCCTTGGATCACTTGTCAGGTGTTGCAAGAACTTGTGCCTCTCTGTTTAGTGTTGTTCAACTGCTCGTCCTAGCGGTCTCGGCGATAGCTACCGCTTTGGAGGTGCCTTTTGGTTAATGGTTTGTTGTTCAACAACTTACTTTCTTGTTTTCCTGCGTAGGTAAATTGCCATTGTTACTTGCTATTGTCATATGCTTGGGTGTATTGGCTCTGCCTTGCATTGTTATGTCATTTCACCATGCTATTATCATATCGTGGTCAGCGACTGGTTGTGGCATCCTTGGCTGATTTTTGGTCAACGTATTGGTGATGTAGGATTGTGCCTATATCATGTTGTGATGTGCCTTTGGTACACTTTGAGTGGATAGGTGATTGGATGGGAGTATGAATTCTTGGTTGTGATGTGCTGCTGCACACTTTTTTGCCTTGTCTAGTTTTGCTTCCGGTTGTACTTTTTTGGATAGCCAGTGTTATTGAAATGTTTTATAATGTATCATCATAGTTTATTATAGATTGTAAGGTCTGTTTTATCTCTTGTTGTGTCATTATAACATCTCCCTGCATGGAGAATAAAATAGTGTAGTCTAGTATGTATAGCTAGCTCGTTTGTTGTAATCTAGTATAGATTAAGTGGACAGACCATTATAAAAACCGTATGTAGTGGACGATCCACTTTAAAAAACCAAACTAGCAATTTGACAATCTGCCAAACTCCTATGCTATTTGTAATTATTATTTGTTATAATAATAAGTGCCACGGATCACTATAAAAACCGTTCGGTTCTGCCAATTTTTTTTATCACAATGTTCACAAGTCTCACATTGGTTAAATTACAAAAGTGGAAATTAGGCAGCGGTCCCTCCCCAACTTTCGTTTCAAAGCGGGTCCCTAGAATTGGCTGTTACGTGTTTTCTCAAAAAAAATGCGCTGACATACAAAAAAATATTCTAAAATATGCAAATATTCCTAAAAGACCATGAAAAAAAAACTTGCATACATATATGCAATTATACACAATAGTTGCACACATGTATGCAAGTATTTCTGAAGCAGTTTACACTGAAAATCTGCATGATTCTTGCATACGTGTATGCAAGTATTCTAAATACATGCATACATGTATGCAAATAATTCGTGAAGGTTTCACATTGAAAATTATGCGTGAATACTTGCATGCATGTATGCAAGTATTCTGTTTTCTTGCATACGTGTATGCAAGTAAAAGTGAACTGATATTTGTGCCTGTAGATTGTTGCAGACATGTGTGCAAATATTCTCTTTTATTGCATGCATGTATGCAAATAATTATGAATTGATTTGCATGCCTACGAATTATTACACACTTGTATGCAAGAATTCTGTAATACATGCATGCATATATGCAAAAAAGCCAACGCAGATGCAACACTGAATTAGTTGCATAGATGAATGCAAGAATTTCAAATATATGCATCCTTTGATGCAATTAACTACAGTTTCATTGTTTTTCGTTTTTTTTTTGTTTTTTTGGTTGTTTTTTGGGCTGATTTTTTTTTTACATTTACGTGTTTTAATTAAATACGAATTTATGTATTTTTTTTATGAATTTTTGAAAAATAAGGACCTAATTTATAATAAGTTTTGGATCAGACCTGAGCATAATTTCCAAACCTTTTAGGGACCTGAGACAAATGCACCCTTTATAAAATGTGTACAACATATATAAACTCTTTTTAAACAATTTTACATACTTTAGACATGATCTTACTAAATGTAATGACCTAGATTTTTAACCGTTTTATTTAATATTTTAAACTAGTTTTAAATACTGTTTTAGAATTTAATTAGCTTGTATTCAATAGTTTTGAATATTTTATTAATATAAATAATAAAATAATAATTTAAATTCCGGAATGGTCGGAGTTTGTTGGATTTGTAATAAAATGAGAACCGGCAATTTGAAAGAATTTAATGTTGTTTGGTTTTGAATTTATTAACGATTTCATTTATTAAGCGATGTTTGAACGTTTAGTTTATAATTTAATTACAAACGAGCTGCAGTGGCGCGGTAGTTCGTAATATAACGTTTTGAACTTTAAGTGATTATGCAGGATCCAATACAAGTCGGATTTTTTTGAAATAAAAAATGTCAGAATCTATTGGATAATATCTTTCTAATGGAGGAGAAAAACCGAGTTTTAATGTTTTAGATTTTGTTTTATGTCCAAATCAAATTTTCAAATAGTCGCTATGGAATTCATTTATAAATTATACCATTTATTTATATAAAATAAAAAGGGATTTTCAATATAGTAAATATCGAACTGGCTTGGAATTCAACCCGAAGTATTTTATTTTGAAACTATATGAAATTCTTCTTGGGTATGTCCGATGATAATATTTTAATATTATCATACTGAGATATTTTAAATTTATTTTATTTTAATTCAAAATGGACCTTTAAAAAGAGAATGTCAACCGCTATTTTTATGTTATGCCGATCTAGGCTACGTTGTACTGCAGGAAGCCTCCTTCTTTTATTTAAACACCGTTACTCTCTGCTCCTTCATCAAACAGATCGCAACTTTTAGAAAATAAAATAAACAACAAAAAAGAAAAGCCTTAGCTTCCCTTCAATCGAAGCAATGCCTCAACACAGTATGTCCATTACCTTCCCCTTCAAAACAAGTCAGTGAATATTCCACCTTCTGAAAATCATATTAAAAGGACACTTAACAAAAAAATCCCACTCAGTGCGTTGAGATCGGGGAGGCATGAACTGTGCACTAATATGCACAATTTTCGAGTTTGATCATCCCTAGTTAGTTTGAAATCATAGGCAGCGTGGCCATGGCGGTTGTGGGTCGGTGAGTTGGCAAAGTTGAAGGCCAAGGTAGGCACGTGGTAGGATTCGGGGTAGCGGGGGGTCGTTCTGCATCGTGGTTTAGTACAGCTCGATGCTGTGATAAGGGAGGTTGTTGTGGCCAGTTTTTTTTTTTTTGGTTAGGTCCTGATGGTCGTGGGTATTCGAGTGCGGTTGAGTGGGGACTGGAGAAGGAGCAGTTCACTTTTATGCGGCGATGAAACACCCCACCTCCGTTAAGGTCACTCACAAAGGGAATGCCTTAACTTTGGTGGAGCGTTTTTAGGTACAAGATGTAAATAAGTTACAAGATAGACAGATAAAGTAGCGGAGAATAAATACTTTATTTATAAAACAACTTGTACATAGGTTTGTTTCCAACATCAAATCATCAATACTCGGTACAACAAAATATCTGTCTTGTTTAACAAAATAAAGAAGCATAAAATGACTATGATATTCCCCAAATAAGCATGAGCCAGCCATAGCAGTGGAAAAGAGAGTCCAAGGCAATACTCCAACTAATCTTCAGGCTTGGAAAGAGAAGCGGTCCAAACTAAGCTGAGCTATTCCCTCCCTGACTACCTTGGCGGGGACGGAAGAAAATAGGCGGAAACAAACTAGGTCAGACATAAGTCTGGTAAGCTTAGTTATTTAATAGCATGTAAACAAGAAAAAGACTATGACATGAATAAACTGAACTTGGAATAATACCACAAGGATAAGGTAATCCTAAGATGAGACAAAGTAGGATTTAATGGAATAGACTATCGCACCCACTTATATTTCTCTGCACCCACTAAGAACTGTTTAATTAGCATTGTATGTTCATGATAAAGTGATCCCCTTCTTATATTGATCGGGCCCCTACTCGCATTCATGTGTTTCTGATGTCATGCGGCACCACGTGAATTTTAGGTACTTGTGCTTCGGTCCTTTCTTTGATTCCTATTGTTTTGGACAACCAATCTAGGTCTTACTAGGTTCTGTTATCGAGCGTTACCTAGATCCGACTATGGTTTATTCTTTAGACACTTTCTCGATTCGACCAAGGTTTATGCTACCCAGGGCCACTAGGTTTTACGCTACCTATCGAACAATGCCCTCTAGTCTAGGACACACTACCCAGAGCGGTATATGTTCCTAGAATTTCCCCATGTATGTGTCGTGAATCATTCTCGCTGTCTAGTTGCACATGTCCTCAATATGTGCGTTCCGAGTCCCGTGGCAGGGCTAATCAAGAAACATGGAACTCGGTCGGGAGCTTTAAGTTATCTGCCGAGGCAGATGCTAAGGTCTGCTTTTATCTGTGTGTGGCTATGGTCCCACTTGACCCCTCCCTCAACTAATGAAAGTCACCCAAGAAAATCAAGAATGAGAACTATACGCAGGTCCCCCTATGCCCCTCAAACCTATGGGCCAACCTCACCCATAACTAGATAGCAAGTGTATGGTCTTTTGGAGTTCTCCTCCTTTCCGCTTCACGTGCTCGATTGACTCAAGATGGTAGGTAGACGACGACGTGCTATCGCAGGGCTAATCTAGATTTCGCCGCCTCACGCTGGTCCATCCTAGTCTCTAGGTTGCCTTATATTGCAACCAAGGCATACTCTTGGTTCTTCTAATGCAGAACTTAACCTCTGTGAGCCCAGGAGGATCATCTGCAACCTCACAGAGGGATACCAAGAGTACCCTCACGTCCCCCCAAAGCTGCGTGCTTCATAACCCAGACCGTTGGAGCCTTCTTCATGATCAGACGGACATTCGCTCCTTCTCGTGTTCTACTTTACTTTCTTGACTAAGGTTTACTACTTAGTTCTCTAAACTAAGGTTTACCACTTAGTTTCCTGAATCGTTCGTTTTCTTAACTAAGGTTTACTACTTAGCCCTCTTAACTAAGGCTTACTACTTAATTCTCTTTCTCGTCATGTTGGATTGGTTAAGTGTCATCAGTCAATTCAGGTTAACTTAACCCATTCACTTGTCATGTTAAATTGGTTAAGTGTTATCCAGTAGTTCACGTTGACTTAACCCACCCCTATATCATGTCAAATTGGTTAAGTATTCCTTAACCTTACTCATTCATCGGGTTATATTGGTTAAATGTTTCTCATTAACTTAACCCTGTTCATTCATCATGCTATAACGGCTAAGTGATCTAAGTTTACTTAACCCCACCTTCTAGTCTAGTTAACATGTTAAATTGGTTAAGTGTTCTAAATTTGCGTAACCCCACCTTCTAGTCTAGTTAACATGTTATAATGGTTAAACATTTACTTAACCTTACCCACTTGTCTAGTTAACATGTTATAATGGTTAAGTGTTTCCTTAGTTACTTAACCCCCACAAATCTTATCTTGTTAACATGTTAAGTTGGTTAAGTGTCCAAATTAACTTAACCCCACTCATCAGTTTAGTTAACATGTTGCATTGGTTAAGTGTTACCTTAATTAAGTTAACCTACCATTCATGTCTTAGCTTTAATTCATTCATTAAAGCACCAACCACTCACATTAGACAGGTATTGTTGTGGTCATTGGATGTGCCGTTCGGTTCCGGGCAGTTTTACACCACAACTCAGTCTAACCTCGGGTTCTTTTGGGCTTGATGCACTAACCTCTCACATTAGACAGGTATTGTTGTGGTCACTGGATGTGCCGGTCGGTTCCGGGAAGGTTTACACCACAACTCAGTCTAACCTCGGGTTAGGCATATTCGTCTTTTACTAAATTTACATATTTGTCATTTATATCAAGTATATATGTAAATTTTTCTACAAGTGTTTCATATCACATAATTTTTATTATGTTCAAGACTAATGGTATATAAATTATACCATTCATGGCCTTAACCATTTACATGGTTATGGGCCCAACTACATCATTAACATGTTTTGATTAATAACTATCCCAACGTTACCCCCCGTTTGTTCGTTCGTATTAATCACATAAAGTCATTGGGCCCGCATATTAGCCCGATTTATAAACAAGAGGTAAAGAAGGGAACATACATAATATAGATTCAACCAAACATGTAAATTTTGCATAAAACTTTATTCATATGAGTTAACATGTCACATGAACTTGCATATAATTTAGACTTAAATAATCCTAAGCCTAAAACATGTTAATATGTAGATCTAGGCATGTGTGAACATAACCTCAATTATAAACTAGCATATGACATAATCATGACATGTCCAATTCCAGAGCATGTATAATTTTAATATTAACATATGGGTGTGAACTAGATATAACAAGGTGAACTTGCATAAATCCACTTAGCTAACATGCATATAAATATAGATCTAGTTTTGGATCTAACATGTAACTTGCATATGAACATATGCATAATTAGATCGTGACTTGGATCTATCATAAAACATATAACTTGCATTAATCATATGAACCTGAATAGATCTTGACATGGATCCAACATAAAACTTGTAACTTGCATATGTACATATATATGCATATGGATCTAACATAAAGCATATGAATATATATATATATATGTAGATCTTGACTTGGATCTAACATAATACATACAACTTGCATTAATCATATAAACATATATATGTAGATCTTAACATGAAACATATAACTTGCATATGCTATTGATAGTTTCATTCTCAATTCTCAATAGATCCAACACCAAGTCCAATAAGACACAAACATTCCAACACAATTCATGATAAAATCATCACAAGAAACAAACATGAATTAGCATCGTCAATATTATACAACATGGTATAATTCTATGTCTCACTTTATATCAAATCACGTCTTAAATTTATTTACATCTAAAAGATAACTACACTTACTACAAACAAAGATCTTGATTTCTAGAATCTGTATTTTGAAGTTGAAATGCTCACCTTTGGTGTAGACAATCGTTGTTTTAATTTAGTTTTGATTTAGTTTGGTTCGTCTTTTTGTCAGCTTCAAGTGGCGGCTACTCTAGGTTGTCTAATGGCAGCATGACGGCTGTTGGTTTAATTTTAATATGATTTAGGGTTGAGGTATTAGGTTGCTTTTATAGAGATTTGATTGAATAGAAGCCGTCAGATCATCTCAGAATCAATCAAGACCATTAAGACAAGATAGAGTTATCCAGAACAACCAACTCAGCCCTAATGACTCAGCAGTGAGTCGAAATTGGCTAGAAAACAGATCTGCCCGAAGGGGGGTAGGTCGACCCCCAGGTCGACACTAAGGTCGACCTGTATAAGGGAGGTCGACCCTAGGGTCGACCTGATCCCTGGGCGGGAATTTTCCCGCCTAGCCCGCTTCTGCTTCTGATTTTTGATTTTTGAATTTCTGAGTTGTTTTATTAAAATTACTGAAACTTCTGAAGGCCATAACTTCTTCATACGGAGTCCAATTCTCGTAAACTTGGACTCTATGTCAAGCAGAATTTCGAGACGAACGCAATGGCATAACCCGTTTCCCTTGATTCTCTCATTTATAATTAAGTATTCTCTAATTTGTTACTTAATGTCTTTCCCGAAGATACGGGGTGTTACAGGTGATGTGGGAAGGACGTCAGAGCTAGGAGCCTTCAGGGGTGCTCGTAGAGAGGAGGATATTGGTGAAGTGGTTCGGTGAAGGGTTAAGTGATGATGGGCAGTGTTGTTTTATGGTGGCATTTTACTATTATATGGAAGGAGAACTGGAGTAGTTGGGTGTGCAAACGGGGAAGGCTTGTTTACGTGGTGGTATGTTTTCGTGCACGGGAGGAAATAATATCTGGAGCAGTTCAAAACAAAGGGAAGGGAAGAAGTAAGTAACGGAATTGTTGAGAAGA
The DNA here is from genome assembly GCA_030737875.1 of Allium sativum. Lineage (NCBI taxonomy): Eukaryota > Viridiplantae > Streptophyta > Magnoliopsida > Asparagales > Amaryllidaceae > Allium > Allium sativum. The sequence continues at coordinate 875,864,994 of CM060924.1, forward strand.
AGTACCGAGGAGTGACGTGGTGGGCTTGTGCATGGATTTTTGGGCTTTAGGCCTTTATTATAAAAAAGTTTCGAACTGCCTAAAGATATAAGGGAACGGAAGGGGTTGGGTGGCACTTCCAAGTACATGATACATGTACATATATTCACAATGGACAAAAGAAGAAAAAGTGAGATTTAAGAAGTAGGAGGGGAACGTTTGCAAGCGACAAAGCAAGGAGAAACACATTGGTAATTACTGACTAATATTGGTTAAAGGTAAGATTAAATTATTTTAATAATTAATGGTCAACCAGTTTATAGAATACACGTTAAAACTTGTATTGATAGCAATTCGTTCGTACTTTATCAAAATCATGCGAAACCAAATACGTTAGAATTGTAGTGAAGAGCCCTACGTCGTCGAGCTGGTTCGGAAAGATTCGAAGGCAACTAGAATTTCATGTAATTTCGAGCGTATGTTGGAATTATATGAAACGACCAGAATACATCGATTGGAGAATAAATTGGTGAGTTAATTCTAACACATTTCTAGAATTTTATGATGTGGTTAAATTCATATAATTAAATTTAATCGTTGATAAGATAAACTGGTTGATCGATGCCTTGGATGCCTATTGTTGATTGAATGATTGACTTTAATTATATTATCATCGGCTAATACATAGAATTAAAATTATATGCTGCTATGAAATATTATAATGATTTATAATGCACAGAAGAACAGGTCGGAGGGATCCAACCGAATTCCTCAAATATTATGTATGTTGTTTGTTTTCATGTTATTTATATATGAACTGATTGAACCCCATTGACATCTGATTGTTGAACGTTGAATTGGAATTCAATGTTGTTGTCATTGGAATTAATATACAATATTGATTGAGGAATTGGCAGCAAATGGCCTAAAATCCACCTTTTTGTTTAAATGTCGATTTACTGTTCGACGAATCAATGATGTTAAGTTATAAAATTTATTTTATAACTGAAACGAGATTTTTAATTATACTATATCCGTTATATGAAGTTTTAAAAATATATCGATGTTTATAAATTGATTTTTATAAAATGGTTATATAATAAGGATTGGACGTTTAAATTAGTTTTATAAGCAAATGAAATTATAATTAACCTTCGGGTTATTATTTTGGAATTAATATATTTAATAAACGAATAAGCAATATTATTAGATTAATTATATTAATCAGTAAGAAGAACTAAATGTAAATGGTTAACGAGTTAACCGATGATTTAAAGTTGACTGAGCCAACTGTTTGATCTAAAGTGGTTATTAATAAATAGTTGTTTAATTTTAATAAGATTTCTTCAATGTAGTTTATTTTTAATTAATGATGTTTCGGGATTAATATTATAATTAGTTATTGTTTAATAATTTCAAAAGTGATTAACTAAGCTGTTTTAGTCAATGAAGAAATAAAATGTTTTTACTTTAGTAAATAATGAAGTAAATTTTATTTGAAGTGATTTCTTCTTAAATGAAATTTATTTAAGAAGATAACCGAGTATGTAAAAAGATTGGTAAATTTTGAAAGAAATTTATGAAGAATATTTTATTGATAATATGGGTTTTGAGTTAAGAACTAACATTACTCTTGAGATAAGAATGTTGTCGACCAAGGTCTGAGAGGTAAATAAGATACCCTAACTTGGATGACTTCACAATTATCGAGGGATGGTATTAGTTCGTGACGATAAGAGATGATTGAGATTAAGTTTATTATTCCATAAATAGAATATTGCGATGGTATTTACAAGATTGTTAAAATGTAATAAACAAATTGGGTTTTAAAGTAAATAATGTATACTTTAAACATTGTTTGGCTGATTTTGAGGTATAATGATATGTATATCATGTGATTTCTTAGATAATGAAAAGAGTTTTTTTATGGAAATGTGGTGATATTTTTGAAGTATAGATAAATGGATAGGTGATTGGTAAATATGTTATTTTAAGAATTTGGAATATAGTTAATGTTTCCGAATAAACGGAAACAAATATGATTTGTCGAGAATAGTAAATAGATTTGATTTTAATAGAAGAAATGGGTTTTGAGATTCGATAAAAGAGTTAATGAATGATTTTGAATAACAAGACCTGAGTTGTCGTTGTATAGCTATACACTTTTGAATTGATTGTTCAAAACTCGACTATTAATGGAATAAATTATTGGACCTTTTGACGTGTTATTTCAAAGGGACCGGGATGGGAACTAGACCCAAAACCACTTCGAATCAACGTAGTGCTGGAAATTAATATGCAGGGATAAAAATGGAGCATTGAAGACCATAGATCTTCATAAAATGGAAGAATTACTTTAAATCTCTAGCTAATACGTAGAGACATACTATGGTTCTGTCGTGGTTGAAATCTATGGATTTCAAGGATTACTCGCTACTGATCTATAGGGTGATTCCTAGGATGCGGTATGAGGGTTCCTTCGGTTCATCCCGTCCTAGATGACTTGTGTAAACGAATGTCTGACAAAATATTTCCTAATCATGTACATTGATTTTTACAAATATACCAAGTTTGGTGGTGGAGAAATTCTCTTGCTTAACACCCAAAGTATATTTGTAGACGTCAATTAGTGATTTGACGAATCTGACGATGTGGTATTCAAAGTGAATGATGGCAAGATGTTTTAAAAAGATAATCATGACCTCGAGCCTCACAACCGGGAAATGTAAAAAATCGGGCAGGCAGCATGGCCATTTGAAAATCCCCCAAGCAGGGTGTATTGTCACCAATCTAGAGAAATTTCATTTATTCTTCTTCTGTCGTTTTTGTATCTTATAGAATATGGTTAGATGGACGACAGCCGTGGGTGACAATATATTCTATACACTCAAGTTGAATGAGTGGTCGGTCAGCCGTAGGTGACAATATATTCTATACACTCAAGTTGAATGAGTGGTCGGTCATGTGTGGCCGGATTGCAGATGTACTTGTTGAACCCCAATGTATCCCCTATAGAGTACACTGATCGGAAGGTGGTCCCATACCTTATCATAGTTGGAATCCATTCTCGAATAAGCGCCTTGCGATTTTTGATTTTATAATGAATATGTAGAGCGTGAGATACAAGCATTCTGCTAGATGGTTATTTATTTATGATTTGATAGACACTATCATATTATCACTGGATTTTGATATATCAAAAATGTTTTGGGTTATAGTAAGGTATAAACCATCTGTGTTTATGTGTGGGCTGGTCTTACTATTATCCTTTTCTTTCGAAAAGGATTTCTAAAGTTAAACAATTTGTTTGTGCTATGAATTTATCACTGAAAGTATTCCAGATTGATCCAGGTGAATTTTGCTTTGCTTTAAATGTGCTCGGGTAAGACCTATTATATTTCCAGGTTAGGATTCACTTGGAACTTCAGAAGAGGAGCTGGAGTTGAGACGTATACTCATATATATACTGGTATTAGTTTATTCTACTATGTGTATTGATTGATAAGAATGTATACTCTGATACTATAATCAGTTATTATGTCGTTTTCTTTTGAATAAAGTATGTTAATATATTATATTTTGTCCATTCTACTGAGAGACTCTGATCTTCTTATTCTTCTATTCTAATATTTCTTTCTCTCTCACCTTCTAATTTCTTTCTCTTAACAATCTGCTTTTCTGTGCAATTGGAGTTAACATGGGTTGTTAGATGTTGGCTCAAAGTGGAAGGAATGTAACGACCCAGGATTTTAACCGTTTTATTTAATATTTTAAATTGGTTTTAAATGTTGTTTTAGAATTTAATTAGCTTGAATTCAATAATTTTGAATATTTTATTAATATATATAATAAAATAATAATTTAAATTCTGGAATAGTTGGAGTTCGTTGGATTTGCAATATAATATGACCTGGCAATTTAAAAGAATTTAATGTTGTTTTATTTTGAAATTTACTAACAATTTCGTTTATTAAATGATGTTTGAACGTTTAGTTTATAAATTAATTATAAAACGAGCTACAACGGCACTTTAGTTCGTAATATAATGTTTTGAACTTTAAATGGTTATACAAGATTCAATACAAGCATGATTTCTTTGAAACAAGAAACATCTGAATCTATTGGATAATATTTTTCTAACGGAGGAGAAAATTCGAGTTTTCATGTTGTAAATTTTGTTTTATGTCCAAATAAAATTTTCAAATAGTCGTTATGGAATTCATTTATAAATTATAACATTTATTTATATAAAATAAAAAGGATTTTTAATATATTAAATATCGATATGGCTTGGAATTCAACCCGGAGTGTTATATTTTGAACTATATGAAATTCTGCTTGGGTATGTCCGATGATAATATTTCAATATTATTTTATTGAGATATTTTAAATTTAATTTATTTTAATTTAAATTAGGCCTTTAAAAAGAGAATGTCAACCCCTATTTTTCTAATACGTCGACCTAGGCTACGTTGTACTGCACGAGGCCTCCTTCTTCTATTTAAACACTTTTACTCTCCATTCCTTCATTAAAAAGATCGCGATATTCAAAAAAAATAATAAAAAGAACAAAAATGAAAAGCCTCAGCTTCCCTCCAATTGAAGCAACGCCTCAACATAGTATGTCCATTTCCTTCCCCTTCGAAACAAGATAGTGAATATTCCCCCTTCAGAAAATCATATTAAAAAGGATACTTCACGAAATTTATTCCCGTTCAATGCGTTGAGATCAGGGAGGCATGAACTATGCACTGATATGCACAGTTTTCGAGTTTGATCATCTCTGGTTTGTTTGAAATCATAGGCAACGTGGCCATGGCGGTTGTGGGTCGGTAAGTTGGCAAAGTCGAAGGCCAAGGTAGGCACGTAGTAGCCGGGGGTCAGTCTGCATCGTGGTTTAGTACAACTTGACGCTGTGATAAAGGAGGTTGTCATGGCTAGATTTTTTTTTGTTTAGGTCCTGATGGTCGTGGGTGTTCGAGTGCGGTTGAGTGGGGACTGGAGAAGGAGCAGTTATTTTTACGCGGTGCTGCAGGAAGGACGTCGGAGCTAGGAGCCTTCGGGGGTGCTCATGTAGAGGAGGATATTGGTGAAGTGGTTCGGTGAAGGGTTAAGTGATGATGGGCAGTATTGTTTTCTGGTGGCATTGTACTATTACATGGAAGGAGAACTGGAGTAGCGGGGTGTGCAAATGGGGAAGGCTTGTTTACGTGGTGATGCATGGTGGTGTGTTTTCATGCACGGGAGGAAATAATATCTGGAGCAGTTCAAAACAAGGGGAAGGGAAGAAGTAAGTAAAGAAAATGTTGGGAAGAAATACTGAGGAGTGACATGGTGGGCTTGTACATGGATTTTTGGGGTTTGGGCCTTTATTAAAAAAAGTTTCGAATTGCCTGAAGATATAAGGGAAACGAAAGGGGTTGGGCGGCACTTCCGGGTACATGCTACATGTATATATATTCATGGTGGACAAAAGATGAAAAAGTGAGATTTAATAAGTAGGAGGGGGAACGTTTGCATGCGTCAAAGCAAGGAGAAACGCAAGGGTAATTATTGACTAATAATGGTTAAAGGTAAGATTAAACTATCTTAATAATTAATGGTCAACTAGTTTATAAAATACATGTTAAAAATTGTATTGATAGTAGTTTGCTCATACGTTATCAGAATCATGCGAAACCTGATACGTTAGAATCTCAGTGAAGAGCACTACGCTGTCGAGCTGGTTCGGAAAGATTTGAAGGAAACTGGAATTTCATGTAATTTCGAACGTATATTGGAATTATATGAAACAGCCTGAATTATCGATTGGAGAATAAATTAGTGAATTAATTCTCACACATTTCTGGAATTCTATGATGTGGTTAAATTCATATAATTAAACTTGATCATTGATAATATAAATTGGTTGATTGGATGCCTTGAATGCCTATTGTTGATTGAATGGTTGATGTTAATTATATTATCATTGGTTAATATATAGTATTAAAATTATATGCTGCTATGAAATATTATAATGATCTATGATGCAGGGAAGAACAGGTTGGAGGGATCCAACCGGATTCTTTAAATATTATGTATGTTGTTTGTTTCCATGTTATCTATATATGAACTGATTGAACCCCATTAACTTCAAAACCTGTTTGATTGTTGAACGTTGAATTGGAAATCAATGTTGTTGTGATTGGAATTTATATAACAGTATTGATTGAGGAATTGGCAGCAAATGGCCTAAAATCCACCTTTTTGTTAAAACGTTGATTTGTCGTTCGGCAAATCAACGAGGTTTTTAATTATATTTTATCCATTGAAATGAAGCTTTAAAAATGTATCGATGTTTATAAATTAATTTTTATAAAACAGTATAAAATGATTATATAATAAGGATTGGACGTTTAAATCGGTTTTATAAGCAAACGAAACTATAATTAACCCACAGGTTCTTATTTTGGAATAATTGTATTTAAATAAATGATTAAGTAATATTATTAGATTAATTATATTAATCTAGTAAGAAGAACTAAATGTAAACGATTAACGAGTCAACCGATGATTTAAAGTTGATTGAGTCAACTATTTGATCAAAAGTGGTTATTAATAAATAGCTATTTAATTTTAATAAAATTTCTTCAATGTAATTTATTTTTAATTAACAATGTTTAAGGATTAATATTATAATTAGTTATTGTTTAATAATTTCAAAAGTGATTAACTGAGTTGTTTTAGTCAATGAAGAAATAAACTGCTTTTACTTCTGTAAATAATGAAGTTAATTATATTCGAAGTGATTTCTTCATAAATGAAATTTATTTAAAGAAGATAATCAAGTATGTAAAAAGATTGGTGAATTTTGAAAAAATTATGAAGAAGATTTTATTGATAATATGGGTTTTGAGTTACGAACTATTATTCATCTCGAGATAAGAACATTGTCGACCAAGGTCTGAGAGGTAAGTAAAATACCCTAACTTGGATGGCTTCTCTATTATCGAGGGATGGTATTAGTTCGTGACAATAAGAGATGGTTGAGATTAAGTTTATTATTCCATAAATAGAATATTGCGACGGTATTTACAAGATTGTTATAATGTAATAAACATATTGGGTTGTAAAGTAAATAATGTATACTTTAAACATTGTTTGGCTGATTTTGAGGTATATGATACGTATATCATGTGATTTCTTAGATAATTAAAAGGATTCTTTTAGGGAAATGTGGTGATATTGTGAAGTAAAGATAAATGGATAGGAGACTGGTAAATGTGTTATTTTAAGAATTTAGAATATAGCTAATGTTTCCGAATTAATGAAACAAATATGATTTCTCAAGAATAGTAAATGGAAATTATTTTAATCGAAGAAATGGGTTTTGAGATTCGATAAAAGAGTTAACGAATGATTTTGAAAAACAAGATTTGAGCTGCCGATGTACTTTACTATTTGAATTGATTGTTCAAAAACCCAACTATCAATGGAATAAATTATTGAACCTTTTGATGTGTTATTTCGAAGAGACCGGAATGGGAACTAGACCCAAAACCACTTCAAATCAACGTAGCGCTTGAAACTAATCTACAGGGATAAAGATGGAGCATTAAAGACCATAGATCTTCATAAAACGGAAGAATTACTTTAAATCTCTAGCTGATCCTTAGAGAAATACCATGGTTCTATCGTGGTTGAAATCTATGGATTTCAAGGACTACTCACTACTGATCTATAGGGTGATTCGTAGGATGCTGTATGAGGGTGCCTTCGATTCATCCTGTTCTAGATGACTTGTATGGACGAATGTATGCCAGATTATTTCCTGAAACTCACATACGTTGATTTTTACAAATATACCAAATTTGGTGGCGGAAAATTCTCTTGCTTAACACCCAAAGTATGTTTGTGGACGTCAATTAGTGATTTGATGAATCTGTCGATGTAGCATTCAAAGTGAATGATGGCCAGATGTTTTAAAAAGATAATCATGACCTCAAGCCTCACAACCGGGAAATGTAAAAAATCGGGCAGACAACGTTGCTATTTGGGTCTCCCCAAAGCAAGGTGTATTGTCACCAATCTAGAGAAATTTCATTTATTCTTCTTCTGTCATTTCTGTATCTTACGAAAGACGGTTGGAAGGCCAACAACCGTGGATGACAATATATTCCATACACTCATGCTAAGACAACCCAAACTTCCTCAATCCTCGGAGAGACGGAGGAGCCCGGATTGCTTTGGGAACACGACGCATCAGAACACAAACACGAGAACATTTCATTGCTATTACAACAATTTACATTAGAGTACAAGATATCAGAGTACAAATAAATAATTACAACGGAAAATAATATTAGAGATTTAAATTACAAAATAGCGGAAATATAATACATTAATATAATGGGTAGCGGAAAATATCAACTACCATAGCAGAGGAAATACATGGATACAAAGCTTTCCGAATATAGCTCCAGCCGTAATCTAGGATCTTGGGAAAAGAAATATCTACGAAAAACCAAAACTACTAGCTGCCCGTGTGGAAAATATGGGCACCCAGAGTTTAAGTAGAAACAAAAAACTCCGAGTCAGTCATGGGACTGGTGTGAGAACTAAAACAGTTATAAACTTTATTTTTAAAGTTTGGTAAATCAAGGGACCACGCTGTATGACACGGAACGAGTTTTCTCCACATGAATTTCAGTTTAAAGTAAAACAATGATATGCTTTTTGGAAAATGAAGCTATTATAAGACTCAGGTCCCACCACATAATGCAACGCAAGTCAAAGGATAGAGTTCTCCCTTATAATTGCCAAACATGCTTGGTACGTTTAAAACAAATCATTTTGATATTACTATAAGTGCATAGTGTTAAAATAACTTCAAATATAAATGTATCAATCATAGACGGCATAGTACCCCATCCTACTATGTCGCCATATAGGTTTACAACTAAAACCAAAAAGTGTCGTATTGAAAATTGGATTTCCATCATGAGTCAAGGCAATAGATGGTATCTTCACCGATTTGAATCACCTCTAGCAAGATGACTCAGGGTCACACCTACGGGCAACCCTAGATCCTGCAGTGCCCGTCCACACTTACTTTAGTGGATTGGTTATTCCTAAACACACGTTTCCCGGTCCTATTAGACCTATCACTTGGCCAGTAGCGACCAATATATCTGAGGTACCTCGCAATCCATCATCCACATAAGTAAATATGTTTGGGCTCCATACCATGACACCACTTCTAGCTAGAAAGAAACGCCATGCAATCACTGCATTCCCTTATCCTAAAGCTATGCTAATTAAAGCCGTGCTTTGATCATCAACCACAAGACTCTATTTTCCAATAAAATCCTTGATCATTTGCATCTCAGTATGCCACACTGACAATTCACGCCATACAACTGATGTCTATCAATATATAACCACTAAGCTCGTACGTCTCAGAGAAGGATGTTAAGAAAGAGAATAAATTGTCCACCACCAAATAGAAATATATTTAATAGAAGTCAATCAACACAGAATGAAATCCAATGTCAGACACACATCCATTTACAAGTTCGTTCTGGGTCTGAACGAAACCGGAGGCACCTTATTCCTCGTCCTATATGTCCAATACAGATGAGAGCTCCTTGCATATCCAGTCGATCTCCAAGTACGTCTGGATGATCACCACTTATTACCTTGTCTTGGGTGCATAGCCCAATCAAGACATCAGTAATCATCCAAACGATGTGAAGATCTCTGGTTTTCAACCACCGTCTTCATCGTTGATTTTTTAGTCGTCGTAATAGTTATTCAGAATGGGTTAAACCCGGTATTTCCAAATAACTCGCGTATTTTATAATCCATAATCAAGTGCTATAAAAACACATCATGCGTCTCATTCCTATTCAGAATATTCTTTTATTCAAATATTCACATCTTAGGGGAAAGGTTCCCATTAATTTTATCAAAGACAAATTCTTTTAATCTTATTCTTTAATCTTCCTTTGGATATCAATTTCAAAAGATTTTATTTTATCCTTTAGCAATTCTAAATCAAATTGAGGTTTATAAAACTAGTTGGGATTATCGAGCCTTACCGAAGTAATCATTTATTTTATTTTTCCAATCCCAACCTATTCATCCCATGGAGCAAAACTGGTAGTACTCCGTATCTAACACCCACTGTGTTATCGGTTAATTTTATTACCATTTCACGTTCAAACCTAATTAAAGATTTAACCATCGCATGGAGTAAAACTGGTGGTACTCCATTCTCGATCATTTCATGAATTCGATAAATTTTTATTCCATTCTCATTTTAATCTAATTAAAGATTCATTAAAACTCTAGTTCAGTTTTAATCTCAAAAATCATTACTTTATAATTATTCAACTTTAAGAAATTAATCTTATCTTTAGCTGGGTTAAAGAATCAATGTCATTTGAAATACAGTTCACAATATACCCAAATCAACATCCATTAATTATGGAATTTTCGTAGAAAACAGATCAATATATAATTGATATAAATTTCCATATCAGACTAATAATATAAATGGAATAACGACGAAGCCTTTTAAATTCCATATATAGTAACGGTCTTCCTTTACAAAAGCTCATCTCGATTATTACCAAATCGAATTCCATTCAATTCCAATTTAATATATTAAATTGGAAAACTTTACTTTGGAAATTTTCCATTAAATCTTAATAAAAAGATTTATAAATTCCAAATAATATCTTCACTTTTAATTGGATTTTAAGAACAAATGTTATTTAAAACATTGTTCACATAAACCCAAAATCTAATTTGATATTAAATACAAGGCTCTGAATACAAATAATATCGGCTTATATTCAATATCAAATTTTGAAATCAACAAATATCGCATTGGGAATAATGATATTTGTAACTTTCAAATTCCCATAACCATATCCGTATAATTACGGAATCCAATAACGAAATATCCGAAGATAATTTCCATTCAAATTTATTCCCATTTATATGGAATTCCTGGTTATTTCAAAAACCATTTACAAATCCAATTTATTTATTTAAAAACATTGGATTATTATTCTAGTTAATAACTAGTTCATTTAGATAAAAATATCTTTTATCTTTTCAAAACTTGGAATTTTTCATCCAAAATTTTCCAAATCATTTATTATGATTTTACACAATTTTTCCATATTTTTAATAATTTTATTAAGGCCTTTACAATCGGTTTCCAATAGCGGCCACTAAACTGCATTCATAGCAACCTTTTCTGAAATTGATTTGGACATAATTTGAAATCCAACCGTTCAAATTTAAATCTCCTAGATCATTTCGATACGAACCCAACGGTTCCGATTTTAATGGTCGGATCTCCCGTTACATCAATTTGAAGTCAGTGGTTGAAATTCGCAAACGGTCGCCGCACGGCGCGTTCTATTCAAGCCATTTAAATATATATATATATATATATATATATAATACATATCATTGATTTCCATTTAAAACGTATTTTATAAATCGTTTATAAATCCATTTTAAAACGATTTCAACTTCCTTTTCAATTTTAAATCAAAATTGAATATTCCATATCATTATAATATTAAAATGATAATATTTTAAAAATATATTTTGAAATCAAATCTTTTCGATATTCATTATAAAATGAATAAAATCGATATAAAAATCCGTTCGAGTTAAAATGGCACATTTCTATTTAACTCGGCTTCATATTCATTTCAGTTATGAATATTTCAATATTTTCATGTCCATCCAAAATCGGACATCAAAATCATATTTTGATTAGTCACTGAATATTATTTTAAAATATTAGTTATTTTTGAATTGTCTTTACCGAATATTATTTTAAAATATTCGTTATTTCTGAATTGGAATCAGGTTCAATCAGTTACCATATAATTTTATTTATATGGATTCCATACATCGCATGTATTCAAAAATAGTGATAAACATCTATTAAACATTCAATTCACTTCCAGAGTGCAATTTACTACTGTATGAGCGTTAAATAATTAAATAACGCTTATAACAGTTTGTCAATCTATCGATCGACATATAACTAAATATTGGGATTAGTGTATGTCGAATATCATCCCAATACATGTGTGGGGTTTTCAAACAAAGACAGTTTATTTAAATAAATCATTGGTTAATAAATTTAACCAATTCTAATTCGGTTTGAATTATTTTTTTACTTAACCAATTTTCAGTATTTAAATAAATATTTATCTCCATTTTAACTATCACAATAATTTTCTAATTATTTTTCTAATGTGTTAAACATTTCAAATTCACAGTCACAATCATAACACAACAATTTAACAATATCATCCATGGTTTGAAATCAATAGTGAGGTGAACTAATATATATCGTACAACATTTGTGATAATTAAACTGATAAAAATTAACACTGGCAATTTATATACTTTCAGTTATAAAATAAATAGATCTACAAAAATTTTAGTGAGAGAATTCTCACTTTGGGTTCCACTCCGCCATTCTTTAATTGATGAATTTATTTTCAAACTAAATTAAACAAGCGTTTGATTTGGCTGAAAAACCAATTTGCTCTGTTTCTGTTCTGGTCAGTTCAATTGTGTAGTATTTTTTTGGCACGATTCCAACGTGACTGAAACCGTCGGATTTCGACCTCGTATGAAAGAGATATGGTATTACGAACATTGATTACATAATTAAATAATTAATTAATGACTAAAACTTAATTAGTTTCCTTAATTATCTTCACCCGTTTAATTATCTGGAAACCCCAAAATCGACGCTGACCTTGAATTCCTCCACCGCGCCGTCGCCTGAAGCCGTCGTTCTCCGATCAGACACCACCACCCCGAAGTCGCCACCGTCCTCTTCCATCGCCACCACCAGCATCGAACTCGGTGGTACTGTGACGGCCTGGAATTTCGCTCGATCCGAATCAGTTGTTAAACCGATCTAGACCGTTCTAAACCCCTGATCGTTTTGAGAACAGGACAAATTAGAACACAAGCAGATGAACATTTCATTGTTATTACAACAATTCCATCAGATACAAGAATATACAGAGTATAAATGAATAAATTACATTCGATAAATATCAGAGATTACAATTAATTACATAGCAGCGGAAAAATAATATAAAACACAACTGAAGGTGATATACGGATACAGAGCTTTCCGGATATCATTCCAGCTGTAAACCAGATTCCTGTGAATATAAATCTGCAAAACCAAAACTACTAGCTGTCCGTGCGGAAAATAGGGGCACCCAGAGTTTAGGTTAAAACAATAAACTCCAGGTCAGTCATGTGACTGGTGTGAGAACTAAAACAGTTATTTAAATCTTTACTTTAAAAAGAGAGTAATTCAAGGGACCACGCCGTATAACACGGAACGGGTTTCCTCCTAAGAATACCAGTGCATAGAATAAACAGCGCAATGCTTTTTCGAAAAATGAAGCTATTATAAGACCCAGGTCCCATCACACAATGCAACGCAAGCCGGAGGATAGGGTTTTCCCTTATAATAGCCAAACATGCTTGATACATTTAAAACAAATCATTTGATACTATAATAAGTGTATAGTGTCAAAAGAATTTCAATCATAAATATAAATCATAGACGGCATAACATCCCATGCTACTATGTCGCCATACTAGGCTCTACAAATAAAGCCGAAATACACGTATTGGAAATTGGATTTCCGTCATGAGTCGAGGCAAGGGGCAAGCTCCTCTCCGCTTCGAGACACTCTAGCAAATGCCTCAGGACTACACACTCTGGGCAGCCACTGGATCGGTTGGGCCGGTCCTCACTTACGTTAGAGGATTATTTATTCCTGAACACACGTTTCCCGGTCCTTACAGACCTATATTCGAGGCGCCTCATTCCAACAACCACAAAGGTGAAAAGTATATAAATGTCAGGACTGGTAAGTCACTGACACCACCAAAGCTAGAAAGAAACGTCGTGTTCTCCCAACGGTCTGTATCCCGTTTTTAACTCATACCGAGGTGCGAGGCTCGCGAATTCACGTTATACACAAAGCTACGCCACAAAGGCCGTGCTTTGATCATCAACCACAAGACTCTACTTTTCAACAAAAGCCTTGATCATTGCATCTTAGCGTGCCACACAGGCAATTCATGCCATGCGATTGATATCTATCGATATATAACCTCTAAGCTCGTACGTCTCAGAGAAGGGCGTTAAGCAAGAGAATAAATTCTCCGCCGCCAAACAGATATATATTTAACAGAAATCAATCAACACAGAATAAAATCCAATGTCAGACACACAATCCATTTACAAGTTCGTTCTGGGTCTGAACGAAACCGGAGGCACTTTCCTCGCATATCCATCCATCTCCAAGTACGTCTGGACGACCACCAACTATTTCCATCCTCTTGGGTGTACAGCCCAATCAGGATCGTCAGTAATTATCCAAACAATGTGAAGACTTCCGATCTTCAACCACCGTCTTCATCTTCGACTTATCGTCGAATCGGTTATTCAGAATGGGTATAAACCCGGCCTTTCCGAACAACCCGCGTATATTAAAAACAAATGTTACACAAACACAACATACGCCTCATTCCAATTCATATTCTCAGGGAAAGGTTCCCATTAATTTTATCCAAGATAAATTCTTTAAAATTTATCCTTTAATCTTCCTTTGGATGTCGTTTCAAACCAAATTATGGTTTTTCCAAACTAGTCGAGATTAGCGAACCACACCGAAGTAATTATTTATTTTATTTCCCAATCCCAACCTATTCATCCCATGAAGCAAAACTAGTAATACTCCATATCTAATACCACGGTGTTATCGGTAAAATTAATTACCATTTCACGTTCAAATCTAATTAAAGATTTAACTATCGCTTTGGAGCAAAACTGGTGATACTCCATTCTCGCTTATTTCCTAAATTTGATAATTTAGATTATCCATTCACATTTCAATTTAATTGCAGATTCATTAAAACTCCTTTTACAGGGTTAAAGAACTAATGTCATTTAAAACATAGTTCACGATAAACCCATGAATCAATTCTATTTACAACCCATTTCAAATCCAATTTATTTATTTAAAAATAAATGGGTTTTAATTTTAGTTTAAAATTAGTTCATTTCGATAAAAATCTATTTTTATCTTTTCAAATATGGAGTTTTTCCTCCCAATTTTTCCCAAATCATTTCTTATGATTTTACACAAATTATTACTATTTTTAGTAATTTTATCAAGGCCCGTACAGTCGATTTCCATCAACGACCATCGAACTGCACTTACAACGACCTTTTTCAAATTTGATTTGGACGTATCTCCAAATCCAACCGTTAGATTTTGAATTTCTAATATTCGTTAGAAAGCTCTTTTCGATACGAACCCAACGGTTCCAGTTTTAGGAGGATCCGACGGTCGGATCTCCCGCAACGTCAATTCGAAGTTAATGGTTGAAATTCGCGAACTGCCGCAGCGCGGCACGTTCTATTCAGGCCATTATATTATATATATATAATATATATAATATATATTTCGTCGATTTCTATTTAAAACGAACTTTATAAATAGTTTTAAATTCGTTTCAAAAACAATTTCAACTTCCATTTCAATTCAAATCAAAATTGAATTCTTCCTTACAAATTCGTTTTAAAATTCATTTCTATTCAATTCAAATTTCAATTCAATTTGAATTCATTTTAATTCGTTTTCAATTCAATTCAATTTGGTTTTCTATTCGATTCAATTCAAATTCGTTTTCTATTCAATTCAATTCAAATTCGGTTTCTATTCAATTCAATTCAAATTGGTTTTCTATTCTATTCAATTCAAATTCGTTTTCTATTCAATTCAATTCAAATTCGTTTTCTATTCGATTCAATTCAAATTCGTTTTCTATTCAATTTGAATTCAATCTGTTTTCTATTCAATTGAAATCAAATTCGTTTTATATTCAATTCGTTTCGAAATCGTTTTATATTCAATTCATTTCGAAATCATTTTATATTCAATTCATTTCGAAATCGTTTTATATTCAATTCATTTCGAAATCGTTTTATATTCAATTCATTTCGAAATCATTTTAAATTCAATTCATTTCGAAATCGTTTTAAATTCAATTCATTTCGAAATCGTTTTAAATTCAATTCATTTCGAAATCGTTTTAGATTCAATTCATTTCGAAATCGTTTTAAATTCAATAACCGAATATAATCGATATAAATATTGTTCACGTCAAAATAGCGCATCACTAATCAACACGGCTTTATATTCAACAAATGGATCTCTATTTCTTTCAATACACGACTCTATATCTTTTTCAACACACGACTAATCTCAGCGAATGAGTACTGTCCACGTGTGACTATTTTTGCTATTTAATATATTTTCTGAAAATTAAGGTATCTATCGTTTGATATTAAATCAGACTCCAACCGTAAATTAGTAAGAGAACGATTTCCTGAATATTAACCCCGAAGGCCGAAACCAACATCAGATCCATATTCAGGAGACCACTCATCTTATCTATTTTCCAGTTAGTTTCTAATTTTATATATGATAAAGATGTAGATTTTATTGTTAAAATATTTCGTTCAACACATGACTAATCTCAACGGATGAGTACAGTCAACACATGAACCTTTACTTTATAGTGATAAAGATATAAATTTTATTGTTATAATATTTCGTTCAACACATGACTAATCTCAACGGATGAGTACAGTCAACACATGAACCTTTACTTTATAATATTCTTTATATTCTAAATTGGAATGAGGCCCAATCAATTACCATATAGCGTTAACTATATGGATTTCCATACAACACATGTATATAATAGCATTGAAAAATAATCAACCATCAACCAAAGTGCACTACACTGTATAAGCATCAAATATAGGTATCTAACGCTTATAACAGCCTGTCAATCAATCGATCGACATGTTCAATCAATCAGGATGAGTGAACTTCAAATTTCATCCCAACACCCGTGTGGGGTTTCAAACAATCAAACACAGATTTTAGTTGTGCAGTTGGGCGATGTGTAAAATTTATCGTCCCAATCAATGTCCTCCAAATAGGTGTACATAAACAAACCGTCCGGTTTGTAAATGAATATTTATTTATTCACATTCACGTTAAAAGTTATATTTTTAACGATAAAATATTTTATTTTAACACATGAATTTTTATTCAGTTCGTTTACACAATAAAAATGATATTTTTATTTTTCTAACATATTTTAGAAAATTTCGGCGGCATAACGGCACGATACTAGAAACGGGACAAGGCCTAGCCTTATCCCCGGTCTAGTGAAGGCCCACGCCATTCACACATCAATCAATCCATTCCTTTTCACCAAACAACTCAAATTTCAATCAAATAATCTAACTAATTTTTGCAATCAAACAAACAAGTCCATGGTCTGTGGACGATTGTGTCGGGTGCTACTAAACACCGTCTGCATCCTAGTATATATATATATAACTAGAAAAAGAGATTTTGAGTGAGAAGTTCTCACAGATAGCTATCCAATCATCTTGACTCTTCTTTTGTAGAAAATCTTGTCGTTCTCACCTTTTGTCACTTTCGTTGCCCGTAGCTTCTACATATGTAAAAATTGAATTTTTACTTCGCTATTCAATATATAAAAATCGAATTTTTACTATGCTATTCAATATATAAAAATCGAATTTTTACTATGCTATTCAATATATAAAAATCGAATTTTTACTATGCTATTCAATATATAAAAATCAAATTTTTACTATGCTATTCAATATATAAAAATCGAATTTTTACAACGATGTTATATAGATAAAAATTCCATTTCTATCCCGCTATTCTTCAGATAAAGATTTCGCCTTTTCAAAAATATAGATTTCGCCTTTTCAAAAATATAGATTTCATCATTATAAAAATCACCACTTTATTTCAATGTATATATAATAAAAATCAGATTTTTATTTCGCTACATATACAAAGATGATATTTTTATATTCTCTATCTTATAAAGATTACATTTTTATAGTTCCTACTATGTAAAAATCATATTTTTAACCCACTACATATGCAAAAATCACATCTTTCTCCATTTAAAAATATCGTCTTTCTTCCTTTAAAATTCTAATCTTTTCTATTTTAAAAATCTAATCTTTTCTATTTTAAAAATCTAATCTTTATAAACTATGATATATATAACAACTAGATCCTTACCCTATGTTATTTTATCTAAAAACGAATTTAAAAATAAATGCTTTTCAATTAAATTGAATTAAAACTTACCTCTTCCACTGTAAAAATCGGATCTTGCGTCGGAGAGAGACCCACCGAGGCGTTGAGAGGTGGGGGAAGGTTCTTCTACTGTCGGAGCGAGGAGGTCAGCGTCGTGGGGCGGGGGATTTGGGGTCCGTGGTCGCCATTAGAAGGGGAGCGAGAGCGAGGGAGAGGGGGGTGCGGTTGGCACGGGGGAGGAGGGCACCGGTGATGGTGGTTGGGGTAGGCGAGGGGGGCTGATGCGGTCAACTCGATCGAGGGGGGGTATCGCGTCGCGTCGCGGCGCAAGGGGGGGTTTTCGCGGCGCCTCTGGCGCCTGGGGGGGGTCTCCGATCTGACGAGGAGGGGGGGTCTTCGCACGGCGGTCGGCGCCGCTGGGGGGTGGCTGCGCGATTTCTTCTTCTTCTTTTTTTGATTTGAAAATCGATTGTAACGGGGGGGCCAGAGATAAAGGAAGAGGGTTTTTTTAATTTTTAATTATTTTATTTTGCAAAAAGTTGACTTTTACATACGAACTCGAAACGAGGCCTACCGCCTGTCGTCCTAGCGTTTTACCCCCATTACGAACACAATGGGATATGTATCATAGACTGATTCGATCGTTTCGATCAGTTTCCGTTAAAATCAACATATAACTCTATATATTGATTTTAAACGCGCATTTCAATTTACTGGGGTCACATACTAACTATATAAATTGCAGAAAAATATTTTCTAGCTACGTATTGACGATACGGTCTTAACAAAACTAGTTTCGTCAAATTCTGAGACCGTTAGAAAAATGGCCAATTTCCAGTCGATTAAAATCAACTGAAACTGGTCAAACGCGTTTTCATTTACCACGCTCACATATTGATTCGAAAAATTATGAAATTTGAAATCTAGCAATAATTTGACACCGCGGATCCAACAAAAGTGGTTTCGTCGAAATCCGAGGTCGTTTGCAAAATTTCCATTTTTAAGGGCCTGAATTTCATAGCGACTATTCAGAATTTTCAACTGGACATATCTTTTGATTCCCGCTATGAAAATTTGATTTTTCGGATTCGTTGGAAAGATATTATCAATTAGATCCTAATTTTTTTGGTGTCTCTAAAATCCGGATTGTTTTGCACCCGGTACATTCAATTGAAGTTTGAAATCGAATTATCGAACTACCGCGCCATTTTCAATTCTATTTATAATTATATATAAATATTATATATTCTAACGACGACGCGTATAAATATATACGTTCGAATTATATTCAAAATAAATTTTCATCGATATTATTTAAAATAATTCATTTTAAATATAGAAAATTCGCCATAATTGCCTAAATAAAAATTTTAAACTAGCTCAGAATTTGCGGGTTATTACAGGTACCACCATCGCTGAAAACCGCCGCGAACTCAAACCCTTCAGCCAACGATTTCACCCAATCCATGAATCCATTTCCTATAAAACCCATATCAGCTTGTAGCCCTCACCATCCTCTTGAACTTTTGTTTTGATTTCACCTTCTAATTCGCAATGGAACAAAAGTTTTTGGGGAAATAAGAATGAAATGAAATCGGCCCTTGAAACCATCTGGCGGTGGCTTGGGGAAGTAGGGAATTAGGGTTTTGATTTATAAAGGGGGATATATATATATTATTTTATTCCAATGTTAATTTTAATGCTCCGAACTCCAAACAATTCCCAACGACTGTCGCCCCTAGCCAAATACCCCCATTCCGGACACAATGGAATATGTTTCGTAAGCCAATTTGACTGTTTTGATCAGTTTTTATTAAAATTAAAATATAAATTAATATAATGGTCAATATTGAATTCCAACGTACATTTTAATTTATCGGGGCCATACACTGACTCCAAAATTATGGGAATTGGAATCTAGCTATGTTTTGACGATACGGTCCTAACAAAATTAGTGTCTTCGAATTTGGAGACCGTTTGAAAAATGGCCTTTTTCTAGTCGATTAAATTTAAACTAAAATTACAAAACACGTTTAAATTTACTACGTTCACACATTAATTCCAAAAATTATGAAATTTGAAACCTAAAAATAATTTGACATTCCGGATCCAATAAAAGTGTTTCGTCGAAAACGAAGGTCATTTGCAAAATGGCTATTTTTAAGGGTTATATATAATTTAAAATATATATAAATTCTGTAGCGACTATTCTAAATTTTAAACTGGCCATAACTTTTAATCTAAAAAGTGAAATCTCAGTTTCTTACATTCTTTAGAAAATTACAGTTCAAATTATTCCAACGTTTCTTGTTTTACTGAAATCTGGTTTATATTGAATTATGTACATTCACTTGAAATTAAAAATCGAATTTTTAAACTACCGCGCCATTTCGAGTTTGTTTTATAATTAATATAAATATATACGTTCTAACTTCGATTTAAATAAATTTTTAATCGTTATTATTTAAAATTAACCATTTTAAATATTCAAAACCCATTAAAATAGCTAAAATAAAAAAATTAAATTGGTTCAGAAATTTCGGGTTGTTACAATCTCCACCACTTAAAATCTTTTCGTCCTCGAAAAGGAAGATATAATTGAAGGTTGTTTACTTAACCAACTCCACCTTGGCTTGGCTCAAGTTCTTAACTTTTCGGTTTCTAAGAACTTTCTAATTTCTCAAAAATTTGGCTAACACCCTAAATTTTTGAAAAGTTTCGCCTTAACCTCCTTTGTACAGGTAGGGTTTGAAAAATTTATTGGGTCGTATTAGGTACCCAATAAATCAATAAAAAGCATACTCACTTTTTTTGACCTATCTATGCCCAAGAGAGACATGTAAAAAGTCGAAATCTCATACCTTGCCCCAGTGTTGGAAATAAAATAATCCATTTGCCTTAACTAAAAACAAGAAAGACGTGAATTTTTGTCATCTCCAGACCTGTGTAGGTTTTTTATTAAATCCTGCCCCGAGCACCTTTATATGTTCATTAAGTCCATAATCAGTCTTCTGTTCAACCTGTAATTCAGTCATCGCCATACAAGCATCTCGCTCATATGGTAATCCAAACCTCGTCATATAATCACCAAATGCTTATATGGAATATGACATGATATGTTGTCTTCATGTAGTATGCCGTGCGGTGTAGTTCATAATTTATTTGTTGCTATCCTATGGCGTGGGCTTAAATTTCACATAGAACAACCATCATAACGCATCCAAATCACTCACAAGAGTTGATATAATAATAAAATTAGGCAACCAACTCATTAAGGTGCACCTGTTTGTCGGGCATGCAATATATTTCTCTACTCAGCATTAATTCCATAAACCGCTCAGCATGTATATATATGTACATATCTATCAAATATATAAATCCAATTTGAACTAAATTTTCTATTCAGCTCTATATTATATTTGGTTTGGTTTTATTTATCATTCATTCTCATATGTGTTTTATTATTCCAATATTTTTATTAATCAAACTAATAATCTCACATCACAACTAGCAATCCATTAATTGATTAGCTTTTCAAATATATAACTTTTATATACCCAAAAATCATAATTCAATGCCAAATCACAAGCAATAAACTCTAACTAAGCTTTGGTTCTCACATCAGTCAACTGGAAATACATAAATATCCTACTTTCGAAACTCGAACATAAACACTGATGATACTAGTAATCATCAGTATCATCCCCGGGCGACTAGAGTGTGATTCTATATCTACCCAGTATATTTGAGACTTCGTATACACGTGGATCAGACATATATTAAAAATCTCCCTATACCCGATAGTCCAAATTCAATATAAAATAAAATACTCAAATACGTATAATAAGATATAATTTTCAAAATTAAATTCATTTTCATTTCTTTATAAATAACACACTTTAAACTCATTCTTGGGTATTACTAACCCTATCTCTAATGAGTCATTCTTATAGGATATTACTAATCCTATCTCTGATGAATTCTTTCGTTTGGTTCTAATGTGTCTTGTTCTCGAACTTTGTAAACTAAAGAGCTGATACCAAAATGAGACGCCCCAAACTTCCCTGATCTCCGGACAGATGGAGGAGCCCAGATTGCTTTGACAACATGATGCATCAGAACACAAACATGAGAACATTTCAATGCTATTACAACAACTTACATAAGAGTACAAGATATCAGAATACAAATAAATAATTACAGCGGAAAATAATATCAGAGATTTAAATTACAAAACAGCGGAAATATAATACATTAATATAATGTGCAGCGGAAAATATCAACTACCACAGCTGAAGGAAATACATGGATACAAAGCTTTCCGAATATAGCTCCAGACTTAATCCAGATTCCTAGGAAAAGAAATATCTACGGAAAACCAAAACTACTAGATGCCCATGTGGAAAATATGGGCACCCAGAGTTTAGGTAGAAACAATAAACTTCGAGTCAGCCATGGGACTGGTGTGGGAACTAAAACAATTATAAACTTTATTTTTAAAGTTTGGCAAATCGAGGGACCACGCCGTATGACACAGAACGGGTTTTCTCCATATGAATCTCAGTTTAAAGTAAAACAACGCTATGCTTTTTGGAAAATGAAGCTATTATAAGACTCAGGTCACATCACACAATGCAACGCAATCCAAAGGAGAGAGTTTTCCCTTATAATAGTCAAACATGCTTGGTACGATTAAAACAAATCATTTTGATATTACTATAAGTGCAAAGTGTCAAAATAACTTCAAATATTAATGTATCAATCATAGAAGGCATAGTACCACATCCTACTATGTCGCCATATAGGTTTACAACTAAAACCGAAAAGTTTCGTATTGGAAATTAGATTTTCGTCATGAGTCAAGGCAAGGGATGGTGTCTTTACTGATTCGAATCACCTCTAGCAAGAAGACTCAAGATCACACCTATGGGCAACGTTGGATCCTGCAGTGCCGGTCCACACTTACTTTAGTGGATTAGTTATTCCTGAACACACGTTTCCTGGTCCTATCAGAATTATCACTTAGCTTATAGCGACCAATATATCTGAAGCGCCTCACAATCCATCATCCACATAAGTAAAAATGTTTAGGCTCCATACCATGACACCACTTCTAGCTAGAAAGAAACGTCATGCACTCACTGCGTTCCCTTATCCCTTTTTGACTCATACCGGGATTGAGGCTCGCGAATTAATCTATACACAAAGCTATGCTAGTTAAAGCTGTGCTTTGATAATCAACCACAAGACTCTGCTTTTCAACAAAAGCCTTGATCATTTGCATCTCAGCATGCCACACTGACAATTCACGCCATTCAACTGATGTCTATCAGTATATAACCCCTAAGCTCGTACGTCTCAGAGAAGGGTGTTAAGCAAGTGAATAAATTCTCCGCCACCAAACAGATAAATATTTAATAGAAATCAATCAACATAGAATGAAATCCAATGTCAAACACACATCAATTTACAAGTCCATTCTGGGTCTGAACGAAACCGGAGGCACCTTATTCCTCGTCCCATATGTCCAATACAGAAGAGAGGTCCTCGCATATCCGGTCGATCTCCAAGTATGTCTGGACGATCACCACTTATTACCTTGTCTTGGGTGTACAGCCCAATCAAGACATCAGTAATCATCCAAACGATGTGAAGATCTCCAGTCTTCAACCACCGTCTTCATCGTCGATTTTTTAGTCGTCGTAACAGTTATACAGAACGGGTTAAACCCGGTCTTTCCGAATAACTCGCATATTTTATAATCCATAATCAAGTATTATAAAAGCACATCATACGTCTCATTCCAATTCGAAATATTCTTTTATTCAAATATTCACATCTTAAGGGAAAGGTTCCTATTAATTTTATCAAAGACAAATTCTTTTAATCTTATTTTTTAATCTTCCTTTGGATATCAATTTCAGAAGAATTTATTTTATCCTTTAACAATTCTAAATCAAATTGAGGTTTATAAAACTAGTCGGGATTATCGAGCCTTACCAAAGTAATCATTAATTTTATTTTTCCAATCCCAACCTATTCATCCCATGGAGCAAAACTGGTAGTACTCCATATCTAACACCCACTGTGTTATCGATAAATTTAATTACCATTTCACGTTCAAATCTAATTAAAGATTTAACCATTGCATAGAGTAAAACTAGTGGTACTCCATTCTCGATCATTTCATGAATTCAATAAATTTAGTTGTACCATTCCTATTTTAATCTACTTAAACATTCATTAAAACTCTCGTTTAGTTTTTATCTCAAAAATCATTACTTTATGATTATTCAACTTTAAGAAATTATTCTTATCTTTAATTAGGTTAAAGAATCAATGTCATTTGAAACACAGTTCGCAATAAACCCAAATCAACTTCCATTAATTATGGAATCTTCGTAGAAAACGGATAAATATATAATTGATATAAATTTCTGTATCATACTTGTAACAACCCGTATTTTTGAATAACATGTTATAACATAAATCAAGGCAGAATTAAACTGTAAAATTTGAATCAAGGGAAACAGGCTGTGCCATTGCGTTCGTCTCGGAAAAATACGCGAAATAGAGTCCGAGTTTTCGAAAATCGGAGTCCGTATGACCAAGTTATGGCCCGTCAAAGTTTTCAGAAAATTACAAGTTCAAAAACAGTTCAAATTTGAATTTAGAATTCAAATTCAGCCAAAACAGACTGGGCGGGAAAACTCCCGCCCAGACAGGTCGACTGGGGGGTCGACACTAGGGTCGACCTCCCCCCCAACCAGGTCGACACTAGAGTCGACCTGGGGGTCGACCTCCCTGGTCGGCCAGGTCGGCCTGGTGCACTTAGTTGGGCTGTTTTGACCTGTTTTGTTGGTTAGTGACGGGATTTGATGGCTCAGATTGAATCTAGGGTTAATCCTATGGCTAATACTATCCTAATCTTCTATAAAAATACCCTTAAGCCTAGCCTAAATCACCATTATTCAACCCTACAACTAAACTATGTCAAATTTGTTCCTCTCATGGCCTCCACTCTCATGCTAAAATTTCTAAGTTTATTTATATGAGAGATTTTGAGTTCATACAAGTATATTCAAACTTGTATGAGTGTTCTTAGTTTGCATTCAAGTCAAGTTGCAATATTTCTATTTCAATGCAAGGGTTTTTATTGATTTGGCTCAAGGGTTTTTATTGATTTGGCTCAAGGGTTTTTCATTTGGAGCTTGCATATTTGGGTTTTTTGGTGATTGCATAAGGGCTTCGTCTCAATCTTTATAATAAATATTCATTTGTGTCTTTATATCATTGTAAGCCCTTTTCTACTTTCTTTTTGAACTCTAAAGTTAAATGAATGATGCAAGTTTGGGGTTGATCATTATGATATGCAAGTTTGGTTGATCATTATGATATGCAAGTTTGGTTGATCATTATGATATGCAAGTTTGGTTTATCATTATGCAAGTTGGTTTAATCATTATGTATGACACATGTTGCTATGTTATGCAAGTTTGGGTTGATCATTATACACATGTTATCATGTTATGCAAGTTAAACTTGAGTTTGTGAGCTTAAAGCTTCAAGCTTTATATTAAAGGTTGCATTTTGGCAACATGGAAGTTATCATATCCCTTATGATAAAGTGCATGTGAGGCTAAATGTGAGCTTCTAGCAACTTCTACATGTCATTTATCACCATGTATCACTTATATGCTAAGTTTGGTTTTATGCATACTTTTGAAGCCTAATAATGCAATATGCAAGTATATGAACATATGTACATTTCATATGCCACCATGTTAAACTTGTGGCTTCAACACCTTTTTGTCATGATTATGCCAAGTTCCGTATTTTATCCTTTATGCATTGTTACGATTATGTAAACGATGGGATTACGTTGGGGTTGGGTAACATTATGACATGAACATGGTTTTTATAACATGACGTGATATGTAATTATGTTTTGGAAACATAATGGACTTGACACTTAGAAAATATGAGTGTGGCCAATTCGAGGTTGGGTTGAGTTTGTAGCATAAATCTACCCGGACCTGCCCGGCTTAACTAGTGGCTGCAAACAATAGGACCCAATGTGAGAAGTTGGTCATGTTGTGCTCGAACCCGAGGTTAGACCAATTTGTGGTGTAAAGCTACCCGAACCCGCCCGGATTAACTAGTAACCACAACAAGGTCTAATGTGAGAGGTTAAAGCACATTAAGTTAATTAATGCCTCCTGATTAGGGTTAAGTCATGGTCCACTTGATACTTAACCAATTTGGGCTTGATGGGTTAATCGGGGTTAAGTCATGAACCTTGGGTACACTTAACCAATTTAATCCACGTTTGGATCGGGTTAACCACATTTAACCCGTTAAGAAACCCTAGTGGTGTGGTCCTTTTCAGCAGTAACCCTC
This sequence comes from Allium sativum, assembly GCA_030737875.1. Classification (NCBI taxonomy): domain Eukaryota; kingdom Viridiplantae; phylum Streptophyta; class Magnoliopsida; order Asparagales; family Amaryllidaceae; genus Allium; species Allium sativum. The sequence goes on from CM060924.1 coordinate 875,891,600, forward strand.
TTGATGGTATCATAAGACCCTAGGGACTAGGCTAGGGTGGGGCACGATTACTGGGCTGACATGTAAGCGACCAAAACGACGGCTAAGTAGGTACGCCGGTGTGGGTCCAGGCGGACTATGGTCGTGCACATAGTCCGGAGTTGGAAAATCAGGCACGGGTACCAGTAGATCTAGACTGTGCATACTTGATTGGTGTCCGAGGTTGACACCCTAGGACTTGATACACCCTAGGGTGGACCTAGCGCAGTTTAACTACATTGCATGTTTGGGCCGTATGACACCGACACTTGACGAGTTAGGCTTGTAGGGAGCCGATCAACTAGACCGTGTAGTTGGACCTTGATTTAGGTCACCTCATGATATTGGGCCAAGCTTGGGCCAAGGGATCAACTCTTGTTCTTACTTGACATGTTAGAATGCTAGTACAACCGTGGTGCAAAACTTAACCTTGATTATGCGATGACATCTTTATCTATCTTGTTAGTTAATCATCATGCCAGTATGTTGTTATCCTTATGTTCATCTCAGCTTCTCATGCCAGTTAACTTTACTAGTTCATGGACTGATAGTAGTTAGGGCTTACCAGTCTTTTTGACTGACCTGTTTTCTTTCGCCTCTTTTCTTCCATTCCCCCCCCCCCAGGTCCTCAGGGTGGGAACATTGGAGCTTAGCTTGGATCTTTATAGCTTGCTTACGGGATTTGCTCATGTACGGTTCTGGACATTGAGCTTGCTATGGTTTATCACTTCACTTTGGGGATAGTACTTTATGTATTTCAGTTTTTCAGTTTATGCTTTTCTCTAGACTTTGTTGTTGGAAAATAATGACCAAGTACTTTGTTGTAACTTAACTATGGTTTTGAAATGCTAGTTTTATCCGCTGCTTTACTACTCTGTTTTACTTATATGTTCTGTCTTGTGATATCAGCATGCATGTTTACCTTGTTTAAACGCCCCTCCGAAGCTAGTGTGCTTGCAAGAGTTACCCTGGCGGAGGTGGGGTGTTACAATACTAGTAATATAAATGGAATAACGGCGAAGCCTTTTAAATTCCATATATTGTAACGGTCTTCCTTTACAAAAGCTCTTCTTGATTATTACCAAATCGAGTTCCATTCAATTCCAGCTTAATATATTAAACTGGAAAACTTTACTCTGGAAAATTTCCATTAAATATTAATAAAAAGATTTATAAATTCCAAATCATATCTTCACTGTTAATTGGGTTTTAAGAACGAATGTTATTTAAAACATTGTTCATGATAAACCAACAATCCAATTTGATATTAAATACAAGGCTATGAATCAAATAATACCGGCTTATATTCAATATCAAATTATAAAATCAACAAATATCGCATTGGGAATAATGATATTTGTATCTTTCGAATTCCCATAACCATATCCGTATAATTACGGAATCCAATAACGAAATCTCCAAAGATAATTTCCGTTCAAATCAATTCCCATTTATATGGAATTCCTGGTTATTTCAAAAACCATTTACAAATCAAATTTATTTATTTAAAAACATTGGATTATTATTCTTGTTAATAACAAGCTCATTTGGATAAAAATATCTCTTATCTTTTCAAAACTAGGAATTTTTCATCTAAAATCTTTCCAAATCATTTTTTATTATTCTACACAATTTTTCTATATTTGTAATAATTTTATTAAGGCCTTTACAGTCGGTTTCCAATAATGGCCACCGAACTACATCCATAGCGACCTTTTCTGAAATTGATTTGGACATAATTTGAAATCCAACTGTTCAAATTTAAATATCCTATATTCATCGGAAAGATCTTTTCGATACGAACCCAATGGTTCTGGTTTTAGGGGAATTTGACGGTCGGATCTCTCGTTACATCAATTTGAAGTCAATGGTTGAAGTTCGCGAACGGTCATCGCGCGGCGCGTTCTATTCAAGCCATTTAAATATATATATATATATATATATAATATCATTGATTTCCATTTAAAACGTATTTTATAAATCGTTTATAAATCCATTTTAAAACGATTTCAACTTCCTTTACAATTTTAAGTCAAAATTGAGTATTCCATATCATTATAATATTAAAATGATAATATTTTTAAAATATCAGATTTGGAAATCAAATCTTTTCTATATTCATTATAAAATGAATAAAATCGATATAAAAATCCGTTTGTGTTAAAATGGCGCATTTCTACTTAACTCGGCTTCATATTCATTTCAGTTATGAATATTTCAATATTTTCATGTCCATCCAAAATCGGACATCAAAATCATATTTTGATTATTCACTGAATATTATTTTAAAATATTCGTTATTTCTGAATTGTCTTTACTAAATATTATTTTAAAATATTCGTTATTTTTGAATTGGAATCAGACTCAATCAGTTACCCAATAATTTTATTTATATGGATTCCATACATCGCATGTATTCAAAAATAGTGATAAACATCTGTTAAACATTCAATTCACATCCAGAGTGCAATTTACAACTGTATAAGCATTAAATAATTAATAACGCTTATAGCAGTCTATCAATCTATCGATAGACATACAACTAAATATTGGGATTAGTGTATGTCGAATATCACCCTAATACCCGTGTAGGATTTTCAAACAACAACAGTCTATTTAAATAAATCATTGGTTAATAAATTTAACCAATTCTAATTCGGTTTGAATTATTTTTCTAGTTAACCAATTTTCACTGTTTAAATTATAAATGAATATTTATGTCCATTTTAACTATCACAAAAATTTTATAATTACTTTTCTAACGTATTAAACATTTCAAATTCACAGTCACAATCATAACACAGTAATTCAACTATATCATCCATGGTTTGAAATCAACAGTGAGGTGAACTAATGTATATATCGTACAACATTTGTGATAATTAAACTGATAAAAATTAACACTGGCAATTTATATACTTTTAGTTATAAAATAAATAGCTGTACAAAAATTTTAGTGAGAGAATTCTCACTTTGGGTTCCACTCCGCCATTCTTTAATTGATGATTTTATTTTCAAACTAAATTAAACAAGCGTTTAATTTGGCTGAAAATCCAATTTTCTCCGTTTCCGTTCTGGCCAGTTCCATTGTGTAGTACTTGTTGTCACGATTCCAACGTGACTGAAATTGTCAGATTCTGACCTCGTATGAAAGAAATATGAAAGAGATCTGGAAACCCTAAAATCGACGTCGACTTTGAATTCTTCCACCGCGCCGCCACCTGGAGTCGCCGTTCTCCATTCGGACACCACCACCCCCTAGCCGCCACCGTCCTCTTCCATCGCCACCACCGGCATCGAACTCAGTGGCGCCACCATCGCTGAAAACCGCCACGAACTCAAACCCTTCAGCCCACGATTTCACCCAATCCATGAATCCATTTCCCATCAAACCCATGTCAGATTGAAGCCCTCACCATCCTCTTGAACTTTTGTTTTGATTTCACCTTCTTATTCGCAGTGGAATAAGAGTTTTTGGGGAAGTAAGAATGGAACGAAATCGGCCCTTGAAACCGTTTGGCGGCGGCTTAGGGAAGTAGGGAATTAGGGTTTTGATTTATAAAGGGGGATATATATATATTTTATTATTATTTTATTCCAATGTTAATTTTAACGCTCCCAACTCCAAACGATTCCCAACGACTGTCGCCCTAGCCAAATACCCTCATTCCGGACACAATGTAATATGTTTCGTAAGCCAATTCGACTGTTTTGATCAGTTTTTATCAAAATTAAAATATAAATTAATATAACAATCAATATTGAATTCTAACGTACATTTTAATTTATCGGGGCCACATACTGACTCCAAAATTTATGGAAATTGGAATCTAGCTATCTTTTGATGATATGGTCCTAACAAAATTAGTTTCTTCGAATTTGGAGATCGTCTGAAAAATGGCATTTTTCTAGTCGATTAAATTTAAACTAAAAATACAAAACACGTTTAAATTTACTATGCTCGCATATTAATTCCAAAAATTATGAAATTTGAAAACTAGCAATAATTTGATATTCCGGATCAAACAAAAGAGATTTCGTCGAAAATGGAGGTCGTTTGCAAAATGGCTATTTTTAAGGGCTATATATAATTTAAAATATATTTAAATTCTATTGCAACTATTCTAAATTTTAAACTGGCTATAACTTTCAATTTAAAAAGTGAAATCTTAGTTTCTTACATTCGTTAGAAAATTATATTTCAAAAAATTCCAAAGTTTCTTATTTTATAGAAATCCGATTTTTATTGAATTCTGTACATTCATTTGAAATTAAAAATCGAAATTTTAAACTACCGCGCCATTTCGATTTCGTTTTATAATTAATATAAATATATACGTTTTAACTTCGATTTAAATAAATTTTTAGTTGTTATTATTTAAAATAAATCATTTTAAATATTCAAAACCCACTAAAATAGCTAAAATAAAAATTTTACATTGGTTTAGAAATTCCGGTTTGTTACACAAGCTGAATGAGTGGTCGGTCACGTGTGGCTGGGTTGCAAGATGTTCTTATTGAAACCCAGTTCCCATACCTTGTTGTAATTGGAATCCATTCTCTAATTAGCTCCTTGATGTTTTTGATTTTATACTGAATATGTAGAGCGTGAGATACAAGCGTTCTGCTAGATGGTTATTTATTTGTGATTTGATAGACACTATTATAATATCACTGGATTTTGATATATCAAAAATATTTTGGGTTATAGTAAGGTAAAAAACCGTCCGTGTTTATGTGTGGCTGGTCTTACTATTATCCTTTTCTTTCAAAAAGGATTTCTAAAGTTAAACAAGTTGTTTGTGCTATGAATTTATCGTTGAAAGTATTCTAGACTGATCTGGGTGAATTTTGCTTTGCTTCAAATGTGCTCGGGTAAGACTTAGTATATTTCCAGGTTAGGGTTCGCTTGGAACTTCAGAAGAGGAGCTGAAGCCGAAACGTATACTCATATATATTGTAAAGGCCCGTAAATCCGTACCAATTTGAGCTGACTAATATCCTACACATTCAACTCAACATGCACGAAAATACAGATCTTTAATAGAAAGAAATAAGAGGATGAGAAAGATAGGATAGAAATAAGAGGATGAGAAAGATAGGATAGAACTAATTGAATAGAAAAAGAAGAAGAACATCAGAATCTAAACAGCATCAGAGTAAACACGAATCTCACAACGGAACGAATAAAATATATTATATAACACTTTGAAATACAAATCTGAATTCGTATATACATACATATCATAATATAACTCATATACATTACAACAGAAATAATCTCTAATAACTAGCATTGAAGCTTCCTTCTTTGAGCTCCTCTAAGTGAAATTGCAAAGCCTGAACACTTGAGTGCCCGTACAAATTTGGGCACCCAAGAGTTTAGGGAAAACAAATAAAATAAACTCTGGGTCAGTCGTAGGACTGGTGTGAGTAAACTCCAACCATACTGATTAACTTTGAGAATCATTTTGAAACAAAGAGATAATAGTAAGACCAACCCACACATAAACATGGACGGTTTTTACCTTACTATAATCCAAAATATTTTGATATCAAATCAAGTGATATTAGGATAATGTCTAAACGAATAAATATCCAAGTAGCAGAACGCTTGCATCTCACGCTCCACATATATATAGTATAAAATCATAAACTGCAGGGCTCTTATTGGAGATTGAATTCCAATAGACAAGGTATGGGATCACCTTCCGATCAGTGTACTCTAGAGGGTATATACCTGGGTTCAACAAGAACTTCTTGCAACCCGACCACACATGACCACCCACTCATTTAGGTTGAGTGTAGCGAATATATTGTCACCCACGGTTGTTGGGCCTCCAACCGTAATCCAAAGATATAGAATCGAAAAGAAGAACAAATATGAATCTAGATCGGTGACAATACACCCTGCTTGGGTATGACCCAACTAGCCATGCTGGCCGCCTGATTTCTATCATTTTTCGGTTGTGAGGCTAGAGGCTACGTCTATCTTTCAGAACATCTGATCACCATTCACTTTGAGTGCCACATCGTCAAACCCGTCAATTCACTAATCGATTTCCAAAAATATCACGGGTATAAAAAGCTAAAGAGGAACAAATTCTTCCGCCACCAGACGTAATACCTTTAAGAAATCAACTGTACATGATTTATTAGGTATACTTTGTCAGACACTCATCCATACAAGTTGTCCTAGGACTAGACAAATAGAAAACACCATTCTGGAATAGAACGACCCTTGCATTTCACTCCGTCTTCAATTGTCCTCAGCATAATCTAATTCGCAGCGCTTATGCCTATACGGAGTGGTTTACGGATAATATATCCAACGGTCTCTCCGTATTGACAACGATGGTCAAAACACTTCGATAGTCGGTTATTTAGCTATCGAAGTAAAAACAATCATCCATTCAAATGTACAAATAAACATCACACAACCACGGGCACTTATTATTTAACATTTATATTTTTTATTCAAATCCCCATATCTTACCAGATATTTCTCAAACCCCGTTTTAGCCTTTTCACACTTCTGGAAACATTCCCAGTTATTATAAACCTTTATTCTCCCATATTCCAGATATATATATATATATATATATATATATATTGTTAATGTTCGAAAACATTCTTATCCTTTCACATTTCTTATTTCCGGTATATTAGAAAATATACGTTATTTTACATTGGGAAAACATTTCCAATTTCCATTTTAACTACTTAATCTGCAAACATTTGCTTTTTAAAACCTTATTCACTTTGAAATGTGAATATATATTTCTTATAGAAATCTAATTTCGTTTATCAAATAATTCTTTATTTAGATAATAAATACCATTATAACTTAATGTCGACCTCCTATTTGATTAAAACTCGTTTAGCCTTCCTTTATTTCGGAAATAACAATATATATTATCTGTTCAATATTCAAGTACCATTTCTTATATGATCCAGAGCAATGTCAAATGACATGTTATATAAACTCAAATGTTTTTATCACATTCCCATATTTTAAAGAGTTCCATTCAGTACGGGTAATATATATCAGATCTCAATTATTTACTTCTACTTCCAACTTCGTATAATTTATTTACACTTCTTCGGGAAAAACATAATTATTCTCTTATCACTTGGGATAAGTGAATTTCAAACCTTTCTACGGAATCGTGTTATATATAATAATCATGCTTAAGCTTGGTTAACAACGTTGATTTATCGTTATAGTTTTAAAAACTTGCAATACGCTGTAATATTCCCCCTTTTATAACTAATGCAATACGCTGTAATATTCCCCCTTTTATAACTAATGCAATACACTGTAATATTCCCCCTTTTACACTAATGCAATACGCTGCCATATTCCCCTTTATAATTAATCTCGACGTCTCTGTCCGTTACGAAACTAATACCATCCCTTGATAATAGTGAAGTCGTTCAAGTTGGGGTATTCTATTTACCTCTCAGACCTTGATCGACGACGTTCTTATCTCAGAATAGATAAAAGTACGTAACTCTAACTCCTTATTACTTTAATATCCCCTAAACGATATTTCTTATTTTATTTTGGGATATGGTTTTATAAAACCATATCCTTACTTTGAAAGCTCGGTTGATTATGATTATTTACGTTAAACATTAACTCTTTGCTTCATCTTCCTTATACAATTCCATTTGTAATTAACGTTCTACTTTCCATTCGAATCATTTTACCTAATTCAAGTAAACCTCTCATAAAAAATCAATATTATCTTAAATGAATTCCATTTAAGAACAATTTCTTTAATTAAAGAATTAAATAATTAATTAACTTCGTCATTGCTAAAGTAAACAGTTTACTTCATTATTAATTTAAAACAGATTAGTTGCTTACCTTACACATATTAACTAATTATATTAGTTCAATAACCATTTAAACTCCATTAAACAAAAAGGTAATTATTAATTGAGAAATCTTATTGATTTGAACAATTAATTTCTAAGCTATTATCACTTGATTAATCGAAGATCAATTAATCAAATAATCATTTTCTTGCAAAAGAGTTGATTTAATCAACTTCAAATCATCAGTTAATTTGTTACCCGATCTTAATTACTTTTTACCATCAGTTTAATATAATTGGTCTAAAACACTACTTAACCATTTGTCTTAAAATGGTTATCCTAAAATATTAGCTCACACGGTAATTATAACTTCACTTACGTATAACCCTATATAAACTGTCAAAACAACCATTTATATTTACTCTATAAAACTGACTATAGAATGTTTATAATAGAATTTCTATTATAATTTAAAACTCCGCTTCAACTATAAAAATATAATTTTTATAATTTAACTTCGTTGATTTGCTTGACGACAAATCAAAGTCTTAACAAAAAGATGGATTTATGGTCGTTTGCTGCCACTTCCTTAATCGATATCGTCTATTGATTAAATCAAAATAACGTTGAATTTCCATTCAACATCAATATCCACACAGGGTTTCAATGTTATTTGGGTTCAAACAGTACATTTAAATATTGAGGAATCCGGCTGGATTCCTCCAACCGGTTTCCTGCATCCACAGATGTAAGTCAACACAATTAACACTAATTCCACACTAGGGAAAATTATAATCAATGGAAATCAGTATCCAACTAATGATGTGTACATATGCAATGATATATATATATATATATGTATGTATATATATATATATATTTCAACAAATTTAATTGTAATCTACCTAAACAACCATCAAACAGCATTCAACCATTATTTATCAATATTAAAATCTAATTACAATATTTTAAAATAGAACAGAGTCAGTGAATTTACTCATCTTGCGCGTTAACCATTAAATAACGATTTGCGTCAGCCGATCGAGCGGTTTAATTTGCTAAAATTGTAACGATCTCCAAATAGCTCCAGACTGGTTCCAATATGTAGCCCGTGCTTGTACGATTCCAACGGCACCAAATTTCCGCAATTCGATATCAACATCTATCACCAAACAGCTTTCTTCAGGAACCGCTGCCTTTTAAAACCCCTCACTGCTGATATACTCCCTCTCTTTCAAAATATGGCGTCTCTAGTAACTTCATTCGCACAATGCATGTACTTATTCACGCTATGATTATTTTCCACGTCCAACAACGCCCCCACTGACCCTCTATATGAAGTGGAACCCTACACCACTGCGAATCCTAAACAAAACATACGTACGTTTATACGAATCAACGAACCGAGTTTCATTTGTTTTGCTTTAGAGGATCGGCTTTCTGGTATATTTCTTTCATTGTTCTCTCTTGTATGAAAGCTGGTCTAATAGACCACACTTTGATGAACCACTTTGTCCATTTATTATTTCACGTCAGCTCACTGAATCCCGAAACACCTTCAACAAGGCTCTGTTCTTCTCCCTAAAACCACGCTGCTCATACTTGTTTAACAATAGGAAACGTGCTTCCCCAAACTGACCACCTGCCATGCTACTACACAGCTTATTGAAGGAACACCGCATGCTTCCTCCTCTGTTCCCACGTTGTCTGGCTTGCCGCACACACAAGGCTCCATCCCTTCTCAGCATAGCATATTCCCACTACCGCCACTTGTCAAACCTGAAGCCTTTCACCCCACATGCATAAGTTTCTAAAACTTCACGTCCTTCATGCGTGTACCCATCTTTCCGAACCCCATTCTGCTTCTGTGTATTTCGAACCGACCGTGCTTTTCATCCATCATTGTACTTCCATGACTTGTCCGTTTCACCAATCAACTGATTATCACCATCCGAACTTCACTTATTTCCGGTGTCTTCCCCTCTTTAGATTTTGAACGTTGTTCCTTGTTAACCCAAAACCAAACAGTACCATCTTCTTAACTTCAATACACCACTGCACAAATGCTTGGTTCTGACCTTCATCTCACAGTGGATGTTGCTAAAATAATACCCTTGAATTCATGTATCGGTGGCTCCTTTTTTTCTTTTTGTGGTGTATATATGATTCGTTTTAATATTATGAAGCCACAAAACTTTTTGCTGTGCTTTTCCTGAAGTGAAAAGATACGAATGAAGTGCCCTCTTGCATTAATATATATATATATATATATGTATGTATGCATATGTATATATATAGGGCTCTTTTACTTAGCATGCACGTAGTAGTGTTATAACATAGGTATGTGCAAGGACAAGCTCAAAGATATTATATTAGTGCTTGCTTCATTGTTAAGGTCTTTATTGCTTTTTCTGGTTTGTACGACATAGCTCCGTAGGCTAGTGTATGGAGTAGGTGTGCTTCTCATTGACAATTTACCTTAGGCAGTTAGGATAGGATAGAGCAGGGAATAGTTTACAAAATATATATAGTAGACGTCAGTAACTCTGGTGGCTTATCCATATGTGGTAGTGCTAAGGGCACTCCCAGCAGTTACCAAACAAGGTGAAATGGGGGAGATTGGATGTCGCTCGCACTATAGCAGTGGGAGGAAGAGTGTGAGGAGCGGAGGCAAATGGGGTGCATCGCCGTTTATAAATGCAGATCCCTGCTTGAATTTTTATTTATTAAATTTAAGTCTTAAATGGTTTTCTGAAAATCGTTTAGACCTTAAATGGTTTTCAGAAAACCGTTTAAAGTTTTTAATAAAAAAAAAAGAATTACAGCGTCTCCCCACCCACTGTTGGAACGGTGGGGGGAATCGATGTTTTTTCTTGCATTTTACCACTCATATTTCCGTTCATTGCTGGGAATGCTCTAATACTGTTTAAAATAGTGAAGCCAGCTTAGATTTTGGGTGTTTACTCACCATGCTTGGGGATTATTTAAATGGAATGGTGGTGTGTTGACAAGATGAGTAATTTACCACTGCACACTCTGATTAATTTTAATTTATTCACATTTATTATCCCGATATTAGTCCCAACTTGTTATCTTGGTTATTACTTGTTTGTATGGGATTTAAACTCACAAAACTGAACATAAAGGATAAGAACTGGATCTAGCCCTTTAGCTTTTGCAATACAATCCCATAGGTTAGGACAATCCTTCACACTAACCAATAGAGAAAGTGACTCTAATATAGGAAAATAATCATGAACACGAGAAGATAAAGCTTCTAGTTCCTTTTCCTTATTATCCTCGGTAGACATACTAGTGGGAGGATGACTAATTAGCTAAACCATAGTAATAAAATCAAAACGAAACTCAATCACTCATTTGGGTAGTAATCTAGAAACAAAGTCAGTACAAAAGAATTTTTTCCCAGCACATAAAGTCGAGACGAGTTACCCTCATCCAGTTTTAAGAAGAAATAAAGGAAGTTTAGAATCACGATTAACATCTGAAGTACAGTTGATCGCTCAAATAAAAATACATAAGATATGAGGACCTTTTGAGATACAAATTTTGCTTCACATCAATGAGCCAATTCCATTTTCAAAGTCATAATAAAACCAAGATGATGAATTACATGCTTGTTTACTTGAGAAGGGTAATCACAAAGGACGATTTTAATGGTTTCACAAGCATACAGCAACTTGTGGACCTTCTAACAAGATTCATAGTCTATTAGGGAGTCACTAGACAAGGTACGTCTAAAAGAATACATCTACAAGTTCTTTGATGCGATTGAGTGTAACATACTCCTATTAAAGAGAATCTCAAATAGCACAATTAGGAAATAAATGGGACCTCTAAGAATAAAAAAGAAAGTGATAAGGATAAAAATTATCAACACCCAAATGTAGGGTTATGGTTGTGGACCATGGTGTGATCTATTCTTTCAAGATCGACTTAATTCACCCTTTCTCAAATATCAATGTTCCAAGTTTGAAGATTAGTTACTCTACCTTCCAGAGATGAGTATAATGTTTGCAATACTTAGGGAAAACAAAGTTATCTTGGGATAAGGATGTCTTAAGCTCGTTGTTAGTTGAAGCTAGAATGTTCATTGAGGTCGGTTTAGTAATTACATCAATTTAAGGTTTTGAATCCAAATTAGTAGTTGAAAGACAAGTGCAATTGATTGTAGATGCTAAGTATTCCCTTTATTGACCAACTAATGAATACATGGAGGATTACAAGAGAAATCCCCATTTGATCTCAAAATTAGGGTTTTGTATCTTATAATTGAGTACAAGATTTTGGAAATGAGAAAAGTCCCCTAAAATGTGACCCATTAGGGTCTTATCTATATAGGATTTGGTCCCCCCTTATGTAGCGACCCGAACTTCCCCATCTCCGAAGAGAAGAGAAAGAACGAATTATCGTGAGTACAAGACAAAATAGAACGCATACAGAAGAACATTTCATTGTTTATTACAACAATTCATCAGAATACAATAATATACAGAGTATTAATCAAATAAAATACATTCGATAAATATCAGAGATTACAATAAATTACATAGCAGCGGAAAATAATACAAAATACAACTGAAGGAGATATACGGATACAAAGCTTTCCGAACATCATTCCAGCTGTAAACCAGGTTCCTGTGGATATAAATCTGCAAAACCAAAACTACTAGCTGCCCGTGTCAAAATAAGGGCACCCAGAGTTTAGGTTAAAACAATAAACTCCAGGTCGGTCATGTGACTGGTGTGAGAACTAAAACAGTTATTAATTCAATTTTAAAAGAGAGTAATTCAAGGGACCACGCCGTATAACACGGAACGGGTTTCCTCCCAAGAATACCAGTGCATAGGAATAAACAGCGCAATGCTTTTTCGAAAAATGAAGCTATTATAAGACCCAGGTCCGATCACACAATGCAACGCAAGCCGGAGGATAGGGTTTTCCCTTATAATAGCCAAACATGCTTGATACGTTTAAAACTAATCTTTTGATACTATAATAAGTGTATAGTGTCAAAACAACTTCAATCATAAATATTAATCATAGACGGCATAGAATCCCATGCTACTATGTCGCCATACTAGGCTCTACAAATAGAACCGCAATACACGTATTGGAAATTGGATTCCATCATGAGTCGAGGCAAGGGGCAAGCTCCTCTCCGTTCGAGACACTCTAGCAAATGTCTCAGGACCCCACTATGATCCTTGGAATCGGTTGGGCCGGTCCTCTCTTACTTTTGAGGATTGGCAATTCCTGAACACACGTTTCCCGGTCCTAACAGACCTAATATCGAGGCGCCTCATCCAACAACCACACAGGTGAAAAGTATATAAATGTCGGCCAGTTTAAGCACCGACACCACCCATAGCTAGAAAGAAACGTCGTGTTCTCCTAACGGTCCGTATCCCGTTTTTGACTCATACCGAGGTGTGAGGCTCGCGAATTCACGTTATACACAAAGCTATGCCACACAGGCTGTGCTTTGATCATCAACCACAAGACTTCGCTTTTCAACAGAAGCTTTGATCATCTGCCACTTAGGAATGCCACACCGGCAATTCACTCCATGCGACTGATGTCCATCAATATACAACCTCTGAGCTCGTACGTCTCAGAGAAGGGCGTTAAGCAAGAGAATAAATTCTCCGCCGCCAAACAGATGTATATTTAATAGAGATCAATCAACACAGAATAAAATCCAATGTCAGACACACGGTCCATTTACAAGTTCGATCTGGGTCTGAACGAAACCGGAGGCACTTTCCTCGCATATCCATCGATCTCCAAGTATGTCTGGACGATCACCAACTGATTCCCTCATCTTGGGTGTACAGCCCAATCAAGATCATCAGTAATCACCCAAACGATGTGAAGACTTCCGGTCTTCAACCACCGTCTTCATCTTCGACTTATCGTCGAATCGGTTATTCAGAATGGGTATAAACCAGGCCTTTCCGAATAACCCACGTATATAGAAAACAAATGTTACACAAACACAACATATGCCTCATTCCAATTCAGAATATTCTTTTATTCAAATTTTCACATCCTTAGGGAAAGGTTCCCATTAATTTTATCAAAGATAAATTCTTCTAAATTTATTCTTTAATCTTCCTTTGGATATCATTTCAAACTAGTCGGGATTAACGAACCACACCGAAGTAATTATTTATTTTATTTCCCAATCCCAACCTATTTATCCCATGAGGCAAAACTGGTAATACCTCATATCTAACACCACGGTGTTATCGGTAAAATTAATTACCATTTCACGTTCAAATCTAATTAAAGCTTTAACTATCGTTTTGGAGCAAAACTGGTGATACTCCATTCTCGATCACTTTCCAAATCCGATAATTTAAATTATCAATTCACATTTCAATTTAATTTTAGATTCGTTAAAACTCCACTTAGTTTTAATTTTCCCATAAATCAATATCCTGTCTTTAACTGGGTTAAAGAACTAATGCCATTTAAAACACAGTTCACGATAAACCCAAATCTCATTTGATATTAAATACAAGGCTCTGAATAGAAAATATATCGGCTTATATTCAATATCAAATTCTGATTATTTTTAAAACCACTTCAAACCCAATTTATTTATTTAAAAATATTGGATTTTAATTCTAGTTCAAAACTAGTTCATTTCGATAAAAATATATTTTTATCCTTTCAAATAGGGAATTTTTCATCCCAGTTCTTTCCAAATCATATATTATAATTTTACACAAATTATAGATATTTCTAATAATTTTATCAAGGCCTGTACAGTCGATTTCCACCAATGGCCATCGAACTGCACTTACAGCGACCTTTTCTAAATTTGATTTGGACGTATCTCCAAATCCAACCGTTAGATTTCAAATTTCAAATATTCATTGGAAAGCTCTTTTCGATACGAACCCAACGGTTCCGGTTTCAGGATAATCCGACGGTCGGATCTCCCGTAACGTCAATTCGAAGTCAATGGTCGAAATTCGCGAACTGCCACGGCGCGGCGCGTTCTATTCAGGCCATTTAATATATATATATAATATATATTATATATTTGGTCGATTTCAATTCAAAACGTATTTTATAATTCGTTTTAAATTCGTTTTCAAAACAATTTCAACTTCATATTCAATTTTAAATCAAAATTGAATATTCCATATCATCAATGATAATATTTTCAAAACGTTATATTTTGAAATCACTTCCTTTTTCTATATTCGAATAAAATCGATATAAATATCGTTCGCGTCAAAATGGCGCATCACTAATCAACACGGCTTTATATATTTCAATCACTTCGTTATTCTATTCAACAAATGAATATTTATTCTATTCAACACATGAATCTATATTTCTTTCAACACTTGACTAATCTCAACACATGAGTACTGTCAACACGTGACTATTATTTTATAATATTCTTTATTTTCTCAACTGGAATGAGGCCCAATCAATTACCATATAATGTTAATTATATGGATTCCATACAACACATGTATATCACAGCAACGATAAATAATCAACCATCATCAAAAGTGCACATCACAACTGTATGTCAACCTATCGATCGACACACAACTAATTATTGGGACTAGTGTACTTCAAATATCATCCCAATACCCGTGTGGGGTTTCACATCAACAAACACTGAATATTATTTGTGCAGTTGGGCGATGTGTAAAATTTATCATCCCAATCAATATCAGTCAAATATGTGTATATAAACAAATCGTCCGATTTGTTTATAACTATTCATTTCATTTTATATACACGTTAAAAACTCTATTTTTAACTATACAATATTTATTTTCTATATAAATATTTTATTTCATTTCACATCACACAATCAACTACACATCAAAATCAAACAAAACAAACAAGCATACAAGCCGTCCATGCTCTGTGGACGACGGGTGTCGGGTGCTACTAAACACCGTCTGCATCCTAGTATATATAATAATATAACTAGAAAAAGAAATTTAAAAGGTGAGAAGTTCTCACAGAGGGTTCCACTCCGCCGTGCTTTGCTGTTGAATTGCTGAACTGTCTGGATTGGTTTGAACTCCCAATGCAGTTCTTTTCACGCTGTTCAAATATAAAAATATTATTTTTATTACTTCTTTTCAATAAATAAAAATCATATTTTTATTTCTACTTCATATATTTTTACAACGCTTCATTCTATATAAAAATTATATTTTTATATTTCTGCTTCTTATATAAAGATCGAATTTTTATTTCATCGCTATAAAAATCACATTTTCACTTCACTATGTATATAATAAAAATCATATTTTTATTTCGCTACTATATAGATAAAAATTCTATTATTTTTGGTTTCGCTAAATTCCGGTTTATTTTGCACCCCGTACATTCAATTGAAGTTTGAAATCGAATTATCGAACTACCGCGCCATTTTCAATTCCTTTTATAATTTAAAATAATTATTTATATTCTAACGACGAACTATATAAATATATACGTTCGAATTATATTCAAAATAAATTTTTGTCGTTATTATTTAAAATAATCCATTTTAAATATTCAAAATTCATTAAAATTGCCAAAATAAAAATTTTAAACTGGCCTAGATTTTCGGGTTGTTACAATCTCCCCCACTTAAAACTTTTCGTCCCCGAAAAGGAACGAAGCCGAAAGTTGTTAAAAACCAACTCAACTTTCGTTATTTTGACTACGGCTTAAGTTCTTCAACTTTTCAGTTTCTAAGGACTTTTCAAATTCTTCAAAAATTTGGCTAACACCCTGAATTTTCGAAAAATTTCGCCATAACCTCCCCTGCACCGGGGACTTCGGGATATTTCATATAGCCTCCCATGGCCTTCTTCAATCAAAAAGAAAAAGAAAAAGCCAAGCGGCTAGCCAATCGGCTCACAAAATCACCCAAAACTCAAGAAATACAATAAACATGTACCTATTTGTTGGGCAAACAATTTTATTCCTCTGCTCTAGCCTCCTTGCTATGACCTGTTCAATGTATATATATACATGCATGCATTTGCAAATAATTTCAATACAGTTCAATATTTGGTTCAATCTAGCCTAAATGGTTCAAAATTATCAAACAAATAAACAAACAACACAACCATCAATCAATTAGTGGATTAACGTTTCAAATTCATAATTTTGATATATATACAGAAAATCATGTTTTTGGTGCCAAATCACAACAATGTATTCTAGCTATATTTTGGTTCTCACACCAGTCTAACGGAAATATATAGATATCACACTTTCGGAACTCGAATACAGATGCTGATGATATGGCGCCACATCATCAGAATCATCCCCGGGTGACTAGAGTGTGATCCTATATCTACCCAATATATTAAAACTTCGAATATACGTTCATGACGCGTATATGCAAAATCCTTATATATTGGATTGTCCAAATTCAATATAAATAAATAATTCAAATACGTATAATTGAATTTAATTTTCAAAACAAAATTTGTTTTCATTTTAAAAATATACTCTTCACACTCGTTCTAGGATATTACTGATCCCATCTCTAACGAGTCATTCTCATTGGATATTAATAATCCAATTTCTGATGAATTCTTTCGTATGGTTCTAATGTGCCTTGTTCTCTGAGCTTTGTAAACCAAAGCTCTGATACCAAATGTAGCGACCCGAACTTCCCCATCTCCGAAGAGAAGAGAAAGAACGAATTACCGTGAGTACAAGACAAAATAGAACGCATACAGAAGAACATTTCAATGTTTATTACAACAATTCACCAGAATACAAGAATATACAGAGTATTAATCAAATAAAATACATTCGATAAATATCAGAGATTACAATAAATTACATAGCAGCGGAAAACAATACAAAATACAACTGAAGGAGATATACGGATACAAAGCTTTCTGAACATCATTCCAGCTGTAAACCAGGTTCCTGTGGATATAAATCTGCAAAACCAAAACTACTGGCTGCCCATGTCAAAATAAGGGCACCCAGAGTTTAGGTTAAAACAATAAACTCCAGGTCATTCATGTGACTGGTGTGAGAACTAAAACAGTTATTAATTCGATTTTAAAAGAGAGTAATTCAAGGGACCACGCCGTATAACACAGAACGGGTTTCCTCCCAAGAATACCAGTGCATAGGAATAAACAGCGCAATGCTTTTTCGAAAAATGAAGCTATTATAAGACCCAGGTCCCATCACACAATGCAACGCAAGCTGGAGGATAGGGTTTTCCCTTATAATAGCCAAACATGCTTGATACATTTAAAACTAATCTTTTGATACTATAATAAGTGTATAGTGTCAAAACAACTTCAATTATAAATATTAATCATAGACGGCATAACATCCCATGCTACTATGTCGCCATAGTAGGCTCTACAAATAGAACCGCAATACACGTATTGGAAATTGGATTCCATCATGAGTCGAGGCAAGGGGCAAGCTCCTCTCCGTTCGAGACACTCTAGCAAATGTCTCAGGACCCCACTATGATCCTTGGAATCGGTTGGGCCGGTCCTCTCTTACTTTTGAGGATTGACAATTCCTGAACACACGTTTCCCGGTCCTAACAGACCTAATATCGAGGCGCCTCATCCAACAACCACACAGGTGAAAAGTATATAAATGTCGGCCAGTTTAAGCACCGACACCACCCATAGCTAGAAAGAAACGTCGTGTTCTCCCAACGGTCTGTATCCCGTTTTTGACTCATACCGAGGTGTGAGGCTCGCGAATTCACGTTATACACAAAGCTATGCCACAAAGGCTGTGCTTTGATCTTCAACCACAAGACTTCGCTTTTCAACAGAAGCTTTGATCATCTGCCACTTAGGAATGCCACACAGGCAATTCACTCCATGCGACTGATGTCCATCGATATACAACCTCTGAGCTCGTACGTCTCAGAGAAGGGCGTTAAGCAAGAGAATAAATTCTCCGCCGCCAAACAGATGTATATTTAATAGAGATCAATCAACACAGAATAAAATCCAATGTCAGACACACAGTCCATTTACAAGTTCGTTCTGGGTCTGAACGAAACCGTAGGCACTTTCCTCGCATATCCATCGATCTCCAAGTATGTCTGGACGATCACCAACTGATTCCCTCATCTTGGGTGTACAGTCCAATCAAGATCATCAGCAATCACCCAAACGATGTGAAGACTTCCGGTCTTCAACCACCGTCTTCATCTTCGACTTATCGTCTAATCGGTTATTCAAAATGGGTATAAACCCGGCCTTTCCGAATAACCCACGTATATAGTAAACAAATGTTACACAAACACAACATATGCCTCATTCCAATTCAGAATATTCTTTTATTCAAATTTTCACATCCTTAGGGAAAGGTTCCCATTAATTTTATCAAAGATAAATTCTTCTAAATTTATTCTTTAATCTTCCTTTGGATATCATTTCAAACTAGTCGGGATTAACGAACCACACCGAAGTAATTATTTATTTTATTTCCCAATCCCAACCTATTTATCCCATGAGGCAAAACTGGTAATACCTCATATCTAACACCACGGTGTTATCGGTAAAATTAATTACCATTTCACGTTCAAATCTAATTAAAGCTTTAACTATCGTTTTGGAGCAAAACTGGTTATACTCCATTCTCGATCACTTTCCAAATCCGATAATTTAAATTATTAATTCACATTTCAATTTAATTTTAGATTCGTTAAAACTACACTTAGTTTTAATTTTCTCACAAATCAATATCCTGTCTTTAACTGGGTTAAAGAACTAATGCCATTTAAAACACAGTTCACGATAAACCCAAATCTCATTTGATATTAAATACAAGGCTCTGAATAGAAAATATATCGGCTTATATTCAATATCAAATTCTGATTATTTTTAAAACCACTTCAAACCCAATTTATTTATTTAAAAATATTGGATTTTAATTCTAGTTCAAAACTAGTTCATTTGGATAAAAATATATTTTTATCCTTTCAAATAGGGAATTTTTCATCCCAGTTCTTTCCAAATCATATATTATAATTTTACACAAATTATAGATATTTCTAATAATTTTATCAAGGCCCGTACAGTCGATTTCCACCAATGGCCATCGAACTGCACTAACAACGACCTTTTCTAAATTTGATTTGGACGTATCTCCAAATCCAACCGTTAGATTTCAAATTTCAAATATTCATTGGAAAGCTCTTTTCGATACGAACCCGACGGTTCCAGTTTCAGGATAATCCGACGGTTGGATCTCCCGTAACGTCAATTCGAAGTCAATGGTCGAAATTCGCGAACTGCCGCGGCGCGGCGCGTTCTATTCAGGCCATTTAATATATTTATAATATATATTATATATTTGGTCGATTTCAATTCAAAACGTATTTTATAATTCGTTTTAAATTCGTTATCAAAACAATTTCAACTTCATATTCAATTTTAAATCAAAATTGAATATTTCATATCATCAATGATAATATTTTCAAAACGTTATATTTTGAAATCACTTCCTCTTTCTATATTCGAATAAAATCGATATAAATATCGTTCGCATCAAAATGGTGCATCACTAATCAACACGGCTTTATATATTTCAATCACTTCGTTATTCTATTCAACAAATGAATATTTATTCTATTCAACACATAAATCTATATTTCTTTCAACACTTGACTAATCTCAACACATGAGTACTGTCAACACGTGACTATTATTTTATAATATTCTTTATTTTCTCAACTGGAATGAGGCCCAATCAATTACCATATAATGTTAATTATATGGATTCCATACAACACATGTATATCACAACAACGATAAATAATCAACCATCATCAAAAGTGCACATCACAACTGTATGTCAACCTATCGATCGACACACAACTAATTATTGGGACTACTGTACTTCAAATATCATCCCAATACCCGTGTACGGTTTCACATCGATAAACATTGAATATTATTTGTGCAGTTGGGCGATGTGTAAAATTTATCGTCCCAATCAATATCAGTCAAATATGTGTATATAAACAAATCGTCCGATTTGTTTATAACTATTCATTTCATTTTATATACACGTTAAAAATTCTATTTTTAACTATACAATATTTATTTTCTATATAAATATTTTATTTTATTTCACATCACACAATCAACTACACATCAAAATCAAACAAAACAAACAAGCATACAAGCCGTCCATGGTATGTGGACGACGGGTGTCGGGTGCTACTAAACACCGTCTGCATCCTAGTATATATAATAATATAACTAGAAAAAGAAATTTAAAAGGTGAGAAGTTCTCACAGAGGGTTCCACTCCGCCGTGCTTTGCTGTTGAATTGCTGAACTGTCTGGATTGGTTTGAACTCCCAATGCAGTTCTTTTCACGCTGTTCAAATATAAAAATATTATTTTTATTACTTCTTTTCAATAAATAAAAATCATATTTTTATTTCTACTTCATATATTTTTACAACGCTTCATTCTATATAAAAATTATATTTTTATATTTCAGCTTCTTATATAAAGATCGAATTTTTATTTCATCGCTATAAAAATCACATTTTCACTTCACTATATATATAAT
The DNA here is from genome assembly GCA_030737875.1 of Allium sativum. NCBI lineage: Eukaryota > Viridiplantae > Streptophyta > Magnoliopsida > Asparagales > Amaryllidaceae > Allium > Allium sativum. The sequence continues at coordinate 875,913,026 of CM060924.1, forward strand.
AAAAATCATATTTTTATTTCGCTACTATATAGATAAAAATTCTATTATTTTTGGTTTCGCTAAATTCCGGTTTATTTTGCACCCGGTACATTCAATTGAAGTTTGAAATCGAATTATCGAACTACCGCGCCATTTTCAATTTCTTTTATAATTTAAAATAATTATTTATATTCTAACGACGAACTATATAAATATATACGTTCGAATTATATTCAAAATAAATTTTTTGTCGTTATTATGTAAAATAATCAATTTTAAATATTCAAAATTCATTAAAATTGCCAAAATAAAAATTTTAAACTGACCCAGATTTTCGAGTTGTTACACCTTATGTTGTAAATGTGTGGGAAACCTCCCTTTCGCATCATCCTCCTAATTTCGGCCCATGTCGGTGCTTTCTGGCTTCGATACCAGCTTTAATCCTTTGCCACTTGCACTTCTTGGTATCTCCTCTATGCTTTTACCTGATAGCTGGGTATCACTCCGTTGTCTTTGCCGCTTTCACTTTTGAACACCAAATCCATGCTTTCACCTTCAAGGATATGGTTTCATGCTCCTATCTTCATGACTTCAGTATCGTCCTGTACATCTGCTTCTTTTTTTGTCTTGGTATCGGCTTCATGCATTTGCATTTGCCTTCATTCTTCGGTGTAGATGCCAAGTTAACTGCATATTGGTGTCGATAACGTGCCTTTATAGCATTCTTTTCTTGGTATTGACTTCATGCATTTGCGTTTTCTTTCATAATTCGGTATCGACACAAAGCTAACTGCTCACTGCATGTTGATGTCGACAACATGCCTTTATTGCCTTCTTTTCTTGGTATCGACACCAAGATGTTTTTCCCCTATGTTGGTGTCAATAGCATATTTACAAAGTCATTGTTCCAGTGTCGTCTTCGCCAATACCCTTTATATCCTTGGTATCAATTTCAATTCCTAATCTTACTATTGGGGTGTTGGTTTCGTTTTTGTTATTCCAACCTTTCAGTGTCTTCTCCACTGGCTATGGCTCTACTTCTTGGTGCCGGCTCTATTACTATCCTTTTCATTTTGGTACCGGCTTGGTTCCTCTTAGACCCTTTGTTATCGGTACCAGCTCCACCTATACAACCTCCTGCTTTGGTATCGATCGAACACTTCCCCGGCTTCTACTTTGGTGACTACTCTACTATGATAACCCTTCACCTCATTTTGGTTTCAGTGTCGCTAGCACGAATTCTTATAGTAACATTTTCCCCTAGTGTAGGGGTATTTCTAACTTTTCAAGTCAACAGTTTCGGCTTTCGCTGTGTCGTTATTAAAACACACGATTTTTTGCCTTTTGGTCTTCTATGCATGATCTAGACAATTTATTTGTATTTGCTTGTACGACTACAATTGGACACGGTTCAGAATAAGACTTCTCCTTCTTCCTTCTTTGTATTCTTCACCTGCATGTAACTTCATTTAAACAAGAATCAAAATTCTACAAACTTTCAAGAATTAAAGATTCGACCTTTTCCATGTAAGTTTTTCATTTATGGAAATCAAATTTAAGTTAAAATCAGAAAATCCTCCTTTCTTAATCTTGATTATAAATACAATCAGGATTAATTAAATTCTAATTTCCCATTAAGATAAAAGCTAATATGTTGATATTTGTGTAAAATCGGGTATTAATTGTGAATCGTGAAAATCTATCACCTATAATTTCATATAACTTGATGATACATGTTTTTCAGGTTTAAGTGCAAAATTCACTATGTTGGAAATGAGGAATCCTAATTACTGTCATAAAGATGGAATTTCCTTTGATATCGGTGAAATTGGAACTAGCAATTATCAGCTCCTTTCAGTTATGTCTTTACCAACACCGAAACTCATGTTCTCTTTGTTTTCAGTTTAGTTGACACCGAAAATTTTATTTTCTTGGTTTTGGTATCGATTAAGCTCAAAATTTTGATGTCGGTTAGACCATTATCAATACTGGGAGATTCTAGGTTTTGATTTCATTGGTTTCAAACTCCGAATTCCTTTGGTGTTGGTTGGGTTTCTAGTATTGATAGTAAGCCTTTTGGTTTTGATATTATCGATACCAAAAACTTGAGTTGCCATTTGTTTTGGTTTCGCCATCACCAATGCGATCAATACTAAATATTTAACCACATTTAGAATGAGCACAGTGTATGATATTGCATGAGCTTTGTTGAAAACCTAATTCTAGTGACTACCGACATGTTTCAACTTTTCATAAGAATGTTAAATAACTAATTATGATGAGCTTTCACTATGACCTTAAGTAAATTGTTTGGTCTATTTCTCCAATTTTCACCAAATCATTGCTGAAATATCTATGTAATGCGTTTTTATGGAACAATGTCTCCTAGCAGAACCATGGGTAAGAAACAAATTGTAGATGAACCAAACTCGGGTAGCTTCTCCTCTCTTCAGCAGGAGCCCAAAACTGTTCACCAACATTCTCTCATTCGATCATAAGATGAGGTGGATGCAATTCTCAAGGATTTTGGGATGACCGATGCAAAAGCCATCTATCCATCTGAAAATGACACTATTCAAAATCCTCCAGAAGGATTCTTTGCATATTCAGCTTTCCATATTTGGCATGGTGGCTTCTTCCCCTTCTCGTGCTTTATTTCCGAGCTTTTGCAACACCTACAGCTTGCTCTAATTCAATTAACTCCAAGTACATATACTTATATTTTAGGTCTTGAGCTGCTATCACTTGCGTCAGGACAGTCTTCTTTCGATGTCTGCATTCTTCACCATTTGTTAACACTGTCTACAGTTAAAGGAGCAGATTTTCCCATCTTTCATGTGAAACCTACGAAGAAACTGATCAATGATGGCATTAATAAATTTAAAGATTGGGAAACATAGTTTTTCTATATCAGGTGTCCCCTGGGTATCACAATCACTTTTTCTACTTCTGGTGAGCTTTACACTTTTCTTGATTTATTGTGGTATCTCCATGCCTGCCTAATCTTTTTTCCTTTTCAGCTTCCACCCCAAAAAGAAAAGACTGGATAAAGAGGAAGTAAAAATCATTAGGATAATTTTCCTTGGTGCTCTGCATTTATCCTTGTACTGGTGTGTTTACATAATTGACTCCTCTGTTTCCAGGAACTTTGAGTAGGATATATTTTCTAAAGAGTTTTCAAAATCTTATCTCTTATTTTTTATATTTAACTTCGTTTTTCTAATGTCATTACTTTAGTTAGCTATCGGACCTTCTACTACTAGTCTTTCCCCGCCAACCCTAAATGCGGGGAAATCTATTCTGCATGCTATCGCCCAATCTAAGGATGCAACTAAGAAAAAGATTGAAACAAAAATTATTGACAAGCCAAACTCCTGTTTGAAATTTCCCTATGGAATAGAAAAACACAAATTTGAAATACATTACTGTAAGCGCATAGGTGTGCAGTATGCAAGTCGAACACAGGGAGGAAAATTAAAATTTACTATTTATATAATTTCATGGGCTAGTTAGACGAATTTGAAGGATTTGATCAAAATAAAAACTAAAATTACAATTTGAATCAGAACAAATCTAATTGAACCGACGATCAAATCAAAATTATCAATTGAAACAGGAAAAACAAGTAAACTACTATTGAATTCACTATAGATTCAAATCTAATCAAATCTATATTAAATTCAATACTACCTAGGAGAGCGGAATAAAATACAGAAATTAAAATTGCAGAATAGAAATAACAAATAAAAAGTAAAATTTGGATTATCGTTGAGTCTAATCAGACGGTCAATCACTAATGAGAAAAGTAAATTGCAATTGCAAATTGTGCTCTACCAAATCTAATTGAATAGACAACACAAATTTACTAGACCGAAGAGGAGTATAGAAAAGAAAAGAAATAACTCTCAATTCTTGGATGAAGTTTACAATGAGAATACATGGGTATTTATAGGATTGATTAGCTAACCTAAAGGCTTAATATAATCACAAATGAGCCTTACTTCCTTCTGGTAAGTTTTGGTCTTTCCTCTTTTCCTCTTGCTTCCTTGACAAGTCTTCCTTGATTGGTGATATAAATATTCATTCTACCAATTATTCTCTTGTCCAAATAGCAATTTGATGTGATATCTTCATCTGCAAGTCTTTATATATATCTGCATAGCAATTTCATCTCTATTCTATTTTTCTAACTGCATGTGGCATAGTTAGCATATCTGTAAAAGTGAAAAAATAATACTTAAGTAATATTTATTTATATACAAAAGATAAAATATAAGAGCATAAAATAAATATATTTTCATGTTTATCAAATGCCCTCACACTTATTTTTTACTCATCCTTGAGTAAAACAAAATTGAAAAACTAAACTAGGTGGGTCACGCTTTCGTTGGAAACATGATAGAAATGAGCGTATGCAACAAGCCGTTAAACATCTAAGTGTCCCTAGTAGGAAGAGTGGTGTCTCGTGAGGGTTTTCAGGGGATACTACCTACAAAATCCAAATGCAGATGTTGTGATTCTAATGCAACAGACATATGCGAATGAAAACACGACTTGTTTAAGAAAAGTTGCAACATAGTAGTATATAATTCGAAATCAATATATAAATTTGTGGTTTCTCAACTCGTCAATTTTTTTCAACATAATTCAAGTTTTCATACGTTAAATTGTAGTTTGACCGGTTGTTTCGGTTGATAACATAGTGCAGCCATGAAATAAATTCTTAGTTTGCTTATCACAATTTTGCAAAGTGGTATTTTTATTTTCTTGTATATGACTAGTCAAATCAATAAGGTCAAGAAGTGCTTAGGCATTATTGCTTATTCTCTCTTTATAAAAATGAAGATTTATAATTAATTGCACAAACCTAACTTAAAAGACCAGGATATACGACTCATGCACTGCCTCACGGGCGGACGTGAGAGTTAGTGACATATCTTGACGGATTAGACTTCATGACCATCACCTAAGAATCTTCCTATGTAGTGGTTACACTATTATTGCTCGTAATTCAACTTTTCATTTTATTTTTTATTCGATCTTAGCTGTGAAAAAATATTACTATCGATAGCCAAAAAAATTGTTAACTTGTTTCATTGCATCAATGTAAAATGAGTCATGTTTCAAAAAAAATATGGCACGTTACTATGACCTAAAATGCATGATTGTGAAAAGAGGAAAAAAATAAAAAATAATAAGGAAAATAAAAAGAATGCAATGCAGACTCCCTCCCCCCCCCCCCCCCCCCACACACACACTTGGTCAAAACAGTGTCCACACTGTAAAGACGTTTCCTAAATGTGAAAGATAGAACCCAAAGATGGATTAAATGAAAAATGATTTGTAAAACGAAGTGCAGTTTGACAAGTATATGTAAATGCAAATCATATGCAAACAAAATCTGTGAGGATGATGAATTTTTTGTGAAAAAAGATGTTTCCTTTCCCCCCACAATTGCCTCTATCGAAAATGATGCATGATGATTTCTTGTCTGATTTGTGAGGTGCAACAGGTATGTCAGTGAATTCTGAAATCAAAATCCTTCCTATGAAAATTTTGTCGTGCCAAGGGTTTATACAGTTTTGTCTAGCTTTTGGGTAAAATTTTCATCTATGGTAACGTCTGGACCATGGGTGAATATAGGATTTGAAAGAAATATGTTAATGGTTGAGTTATGCTATTTCCCATTAACATTTTTCCCATCTCATATAATTCTGCCACCATATAATTTTTCTTTGTATTCGTGAGAAGCATGTACATTGGATACTTTCGTCAAAATAATTACTTCAAATATCTCATCAATGAACCGACTTTTTTTTTAAGAAGGAATAATATATATAAACAAAACAGAAGAAACTAGCCGTTCTCCAAAGGCTCACAAAAACGGAATGAACCGACTTTACAGTGTAGTTGTGGCATGGTATCATAAGAATCCCTACTTTTTTCTTGATATTTCCTTGAATTTCCTTTCATCTTGAACTAATCGCTTTTTTAATCATTAATATGAAGGCCTCTTAAAAAACAAAACTGCCCCGACATTGATTGGTTTTTATGATTGTGAAATATGTACTATTTTTTATTGATCAAATCATTTATTTTTAAAACAGTTGGCTTTCTATGTTTGGTTATATTAGCTATTTCGTTTTTTATTGATGACACACAATCCATTGGTCATATATTACCCATCAATAGTGTTTTACTGATCGACTAAAAAAATAAAGCAGCATGCTTATTTATTTTGTTGTCTTCTCAAAGCGGTTAGCTGAAGTTAATATGTCGTGCATATAGCACAATTAATAATTAACGCATATAGCTAAAATATAACCACTAATTATCTTATTTAAATTTGACCAAATAAGTTCGAGGAGAACTATTAACAAAATATTATGTGTCAATCCATATTTATACAACATAATTGACCTAAATTATAAAACATAGAATACATGTAGTGCCACCAGACTTCTCAGTAAACACACACAGTAATAATGATATGCATCACAAGTGAAATACATCTGATTGTCTATGGACTTTTGATTGACAGTTGGTTTTCAAAATATATATATTTTCTGTGTAGGGCACAAAGGATTGGGGACTGGACATTGACAAATCATCGAGGATCTTCAGCTCATCGATAGTAGGTAATGCACTTCATTTTTATTTGACAAGCTCAACATAAATTTGCATGAATATTTTAAAAAATTGTTACTACTGCAGCTATTATCACGATCGAAGAAAAAAATTTGACCAAGGCGACAACCAAGCATAGATGCAAAGTTTAGTAATGTAAATTTTGTAAATGAGAAAATATTATGTTTCAACTCTTTTTCAACGAAACAAAATTAGTTTACCCTCCTTCCAGTTTTTCTCACATCTAAGCCTGCTTCTTGGGTTTTTGTTCTTTGTTAATGCATTTGTAATGTAGTCCATTCTCATGTCATTCTTATTTTCTTATCTTCAAAGTATATATTTCTTTGTGAAAAAACAATATTTACCTATTTATATATTGAAAATTTGCAGTAATGGTTATTTAAGTGCCGCATAACAATGATGCAGTGAAGCAACTTATTAGCTCCTAAAATAGGAAACTATTTTCTATATTATTTTTTGTTACCTCCCTCTCGCGACGCTTTCTTTTTGATGGGCCAGTTGGTATTTTCTCATTGAATTACTAGATAGACTTCTGAAAAGTAGAATTTGGACTTTGCAATTTTTGTAAATCAAATAATTTCAATTTTTTGTATTGGCTTGACTAATTGTGTTATAATTGTATTCATTTTTTTTCATTTGATGATGTTGCCTACCATCGTTCAAAGTTTAAGCATATATTTTTTTGTTTTATTTTGTTAATTTTTATCTTATGTACCACTTGGAGCATTATAAGTTTTATACACTTTGGATTATAAACTTTTTTTAATGGTTAACTGTGTTATGTGTAAACTATAGTGATTTAGGGTTCTTTACTTCATTTTACATGCAACTTAGAAAGTGCAGATGAAATTATGTGCAATTTGATAATTTACAAATAGAGAATTAATGTTGTGCTATTTTCATAATCTTCTTTGATGGTTAATGGAAATGTAATTATCTTTAGCATTGGATAAGAGGGATTGATTTTTTCTTTTCAATTTTTTTACCACTTTGCTCAGTGCAATGCAATAATGCATGCATCCATCAAGAAGACAAGTACAACAATATTTGTCGGGCGTAGCACGTGTGTGTGTGTGTGTGTATATATATATATGAAAAATGTTCCTCTATATCTCTTATATTACATTTGAAATTCCCTCTAAATTCCAACCACATTCCGATTTTAATATTCATTCTCTCTCTTTCCACTACACTCACTACACCATATGTGCTAATTAGGCTGTGTTTTTAGCCGTATCTAAGGCATGTAGGCACGGCAAAAAGCCATATCAAAAAATGGTGTGTTAAATTTTTAGATACAGCTTAAAACCGTATCCCAATTTAGTAACATACGGCTATTGGCCGTATCTAAAGTGTAAGTAGATACGGCTATAAACCGTATCTTATGTGTGTGTGTCTATATATATATATATATATATATATATATATATATATATATATAAGTAGAAACTGCAACACATCTTATTTGTAACACAAAGCATATATAACACAGGATACACTAATTCTAATAGTAAACGAAACAACTGTATGAAATATTTCATTACATTACAATATATAATGATACATGCTATTTTATTACATTACAATAAATAAGATACATGTTGTTTCATTACATTAAAGAAGATACATAATGTTACATTACAATAAGCTGGGATAAACACCCGAACCAGCGTCGTGAGCTAAAGTGCAGCCACTTGTTGAATCAATGCTTCCTTCAAGAAGAACATCCTCCAAAACAGACAAAAGATGAAGGAACCCTTCAGGAAGATCAACACACTCAAATCTCTCAAAGAACTACTCAGATCTAAGAAAACTTCAAGAGGCCTGCTAATAAGTTAGCTTGGATAGCATATAGCATGCACACTACAAAGACCTGTAAAAAAGTGCAAACCGCATAGTTCAGGATAGGATATGTCCACATTATTATTTTCATTAGTAGTTGAATATTGCAAGTCTACAACATTTTACTTGTTCAGTCGAGACTAAGTCTCGATTAAAGACAATTGTTATAATCTAATTAAAGAGCAATATAGAGGATATGTCCACATTATTATAATTCTCCTTCTCACTTGGCTGCACAAGTAAAAGTGTCTGAATTCATGGTAGACAAGGAGAATTATAGGATAGGATATGTCCACATTGCAGCCAAGTAAAAGTGCATACCTTCTCGATATGTCCACAAATGAGGGTGATAGAATATCGAGGACATATCGAGGACATATGAATGATAGTATAGGATATGTCTATATTTGTCTACCTAAAATTCATCTGTCTACCTAATTAAAAGTGTCAATTGTGCTAAGGATATGTCACTTGGCTGCAATGTTCACTTGTGCTGCAATGCTCACTTGTGCTGCTCCACATTATTATAATTCTCCTTATCAACAGAACTAGTGAAGAGAGGATATGCCCTTATCTAATGTAGTGTATACGAGATGAGGGGATGGGAAAAAGAGAGATATTATCTGAAGTTTAGATCAACCACTCAAATCCATGCTTATTAGCTTCATCCAAATGACGGAGGTTGCTGCACACACACATGTTATAATAGTCAACTTCTTTTTTTGCCATGGGTTGACTAACAAAAATGATTGGTTACATGAGCACAAAGCAACTTGGTTCAAGGCAGCAAGTCATAAATGGAAAAGTAGTTTTACGCCTTCACTCACACGCAGTGTGACACACATGACACACCAAACAAATTGACTAAATCTCAACCTATAAATGCCACTATTTTCATTCATGCTTCCATCACCGACATTTCTACTCAATCACACAAATTTCCCAATATCAATTACCAGATACATGCAGCTCAGTCAACAGAACTAGTATGCTTTAGTTCTCAAATCAAATCATACACATGCACTTCAGATCAGTTATAAGGATCAGGGTACATGGTGCAATAATACACACAAATGAGCAGCAACACAAGTAAAAGTGTCTGAATTCAAGGTAGACAAATACAACACAAGTAAATGATAACAAATACACTTCCGCACTATAATACTAGGGATAATACCCTATTTAAACACAATAGCAGCATGAATTCTACGTAGGCAAGCACATGCAACTATCTATCATTCATATTTTTGAACTAAGGCATGGAAATTCAAATTAAACCCAATTTGAATTAAAATTAAACCCAAATTAAACTCAATTCATATTTAAATTTAACTGTGATCTAGTACTCACCTCCAGAGGCGACGAGAAGGATGGACAACGGTGGATTGAGGCTTCGCCGGTCAGCTGAAGGCAGCGCGAGCTGACGATAACTCATGAAGTGTGGTGGATGGCTTATTGACAAAGGAAGTCGGTCGAGTACCGGACCCTAATTTGGGTATTCGGTGGTCGCCATTGCAAAATAAAAGGAGGGATTATTCGGCCGAAAGTTTTGATGTGGCAAAACTCGATTGTGCCTGTGTGGAGGTACGGGGGCAAAATTTTGATACGAATTTCATACGCTCCAAAGCCGTATCAAATGAACTGATGACTTCGTTGATGGACGATCAGATTAAGGGTGTTTGGGATGGTGCGGATCGCAAAATGTAGTTTAATACGGATTTGAGCACTATAAAATTTGATACGGCTTATAGCCCAATTTTATATCCGCATCCTTGTGTGCCAAATTCACTGATATGGTGTAGTGACTATATTATTTAATTCAATGGAGAGAGAGTGAATGGATATTAAAATCAAAATGAGTGGTTGGAATTCAGGGGGAATTTCATGTGTTACATAAGAGGTGTAGCGGAACATTTCCCTATACATACATATACATATACATACATACATACATATATATATATATATATATATATATATATATATATATATGTATTTTGGAGACGCGGAGGAAATTGGTACAAAAAAATAATACACAAGGTACAGTAATTCAACAATTAAATAAAAAAGGAGACAAGATACAGCCAGATGCATTGTCACTTAAAGGTCAAAAGAATGTGATGTCTGCCGAGTTTACTTATCTATTTGTATTCTTATCTCTGACGGGAAGAGGAATAGGTTGTTGCGCCTTGTGTGCGTGATTCAGCGCTTTGTATATTTTCAGATGGGTAAATAGAGTTTTACCCAGCCTTCCTTTTGGAAGCATTCCTCGAACAACGTGTTTGATAATTCCTTTAGGCATCCTTTGCTGAAGCCGATTAAATGTTTTCACTTTCATACCTCCTGGCCTCCCTGAATGTCTCGTGTACAATATGACTCCGCTTCTTACCTGAAACTGCAACTTTTTCAACATTTATGATTTGCCACTGTAACAATTGCACCCATATCGAAACTAGGAGTGTACATGACGAGATTCTTGTTAGGATTTTGTGATACAACATTCCATATTTATGTTGATCTTTGATATATTTGTGCCTATATGGAATAATGACTCAAACTCATTGCCTATTTTATAGGTTTGATAGATTTTGAAGATTGATTAATTGCGTCTTTTAAAGATTTGGTAGATTTTATGGAGTGATTAGTTGCCTCTTTTATTGCATTAGAAAAGGTAACAAATTATCTACATGGGAAGACTTATGGAATTATTCAATGGCTTCTTAAAGAAGATATTTTGTCAACCCTATTATAAATATGCATTACATTTTTCATTATATGTACAGGGGAGTAAAGGTTTATTCTCTTTAGGTTTTAGGATTTGAGATATCTTCTCAAATTTAGATTTTATTGTGATCTTTTGGTGGTTTAATAAAAGTTTTCTTTTGGTGGAATAATTTTATCATTATTTTTCTTCACTTTTTATCTCTTCTAAAATCTAATTGTGTAGGGATCCTAAATTCCCTACAATTAGTATCAGGGCCTGCTACACTAATTTTTGAAGAGAGTTTGATTATGAAGAAGATAAGTGTAGAAAAACTTAATGGTAGAAATTGGGGGTTATGGAAGGCAAAAATGGAGGATTTTCTATATCTCAATGGTCACACCAACCGTTGGAGAACAAAGGAGAGAAACCTACTAATGTACCTAAAGAAAAGTGGGAAACTTTAGATAAGAAGGCTGCAACGGCTATTCGTTGTTTTCTGGAGAATACGGTATTTCATATTATTGCTAGTAAAAAATCTGCTTTTGGAATTTGGAAGAAACTAGAAGGAATCTATGCAAAAACTCTACAACAAATAAGGCACTTCTAATGAGAAAATTGATAAATTTGAAGCTTAAAGAAGGTGGGCCGATTGGAGAGCATCTCAATGACTTCCAAGCAATTGTAAATCAATTGGCAGTTGTCAATTACAGTGTAGATGATGAGACACAAGCTTTGATATTGATGAGTTCTTTACCAGAAAGTTGGGAAACACTTGTTATTACATTAAACAACTCAAATTCAGATGGAGTTGTTTCAATGGGATTGGTGGTTAGTAGTCTTCTTAATGAGGAGATGCGAAGGATGAATCTAATGGAAGGCAAAGAGGAAACTAGAAATCCAATTGGAGAGGTGCATTTTGCAAGGAGGAGCAACCGACCAAACAAAGAATGGAGCCAAAATAGACCAAATACGGAGAGGGATTTCATATGCTATTATTGTGAAAAACATGGCCATCAACTCAGATTTTGCAACAAGCTTAAGAGGGACAAAGAAAGAATGGAAGCATCAGAAGATGACAAAGATAAACTTGATGAAGGCAACGATGATGAGGTAAACTTCGGAACTAGTAATGATATTCTCTATGTTGATGAAAGAAACGAAAATGGATGGGTGCTTGATACGGGTGCATGTTTCCATCTATGCCGCCGAAAGGGAGCATTCACTTATTATAAGGAGCAAAATAGCAAAGTGGAAACTGCTAATGGTGGAGACTTACATGTTAAGGGGATAGGTTTAGTTAGGTTGAAGATGCACGATGGAAGGGTGGTGAAGCTTACAGGAGTTAGGCATGTCTCGGAAATTATGAAGAATCTTATTTCTGTAGGACAGTTGGAGGTTAAAGGTTGTAACTTTGCAACTCGAGGTGGAGTTACAAGAGTTTGTAAGGGTAATAAGGAGGTGCTACTTGCAAAAATAAGAAGTAATAATGTATACAAATTGCTTGGGAAAACAATAGAGAATGAAGTAACTTCTCAAAGTGGTGGTGAAAATTCAAATTGGTCAAAATCAGGTGGAGCCATCAACAAAAAGCTGCAAAGGCCACATGGAGGCCATTTTGGTATTACAAACTGTTCCGATATACTGATGACATGCATGTCTAATTTGGAGCATGCATAATTTTTTGGTGATTTGAAGATTATTCGTTTTTGGAATGGCGATATTTGTTCCCATGGTATTATTGGATACTGTTTTGAATCTGGGGTTCTAGGTGGAGCTTGGATGACATATATGGAATATAGTATCAAGGTGGAGATTATTAGGATTTTTTGTGATACAACGTTCCATATTTATGTTGATCTTTGATATATTTGAGTCTATATGTAATAATGACTCAAATTGATTGCCTATTTTATAGGTTTGATAGATTTTGAAGATTGATTAATTGCGTCTTTTAAAGATTTGGTAGATTTTATGGAGTGATTAGTTGCCCCTTTTATTGCATTAGAAAAGCTAACAAAATATCTAGATGGGAGGACTTATGGAATTATTCAATGGCTTCTTAAAGAAGATATTTTGTCAACCCTATTATAAATATGCATTACACTGTTCATTATATGTACAGGGGATAAAAGGTTTATTCTCTTTAGGTTTTAGGATTTGAGATATCTTCTCAATTTTAGATTTTATTGTAATCTTTTGGTGGTTTAATAAAAGTTTTCTTTTGGTGGAATAATTTTATCATTATTTTACTTCACCTCTTATCTCTTCTAAAATCCAATTGTGTAGAGATCATAAATTCCCTACAATTATTAGGATTGTCTGGCATGTTTTTAAAGTTGGAATGACGGTTTGAATAATTACTCCCACATCATGGAATAAATTGAAGGAGTTGTGTACAAATATGAGTTTGTAGGCACGTAACATCAGGGATTCCTTTTGTTATATGCGAGTTGTGTGTCAGCTCATATGCGTGCAAGGAATGAGGGCATTGTTCCGACTGTCGTTACGTAACAGTGGTATCAGACCGAAGGTTTGGACTGGACCATGCAGGCAAGGCAGTGCTCTCAAAAGATACTTGTAGGATGCGAGTCAAGGGGGAGACTGTTACGATTGTCTCGCATGTTGTTAAGGAATGAAGGTTTGAATAATTAGTCCCACATCTTGGAATAAATTGAAGGAGTTGTGTAAAAATATGAGTTGGTAGGCACGTAACATCAGGGATTCCTTTTGTTATATGGGAGTTGTGTGCCAGCTCGTATGCGTGCAAGGAAGGGGGGCTTTGTTCCGACCGTCATTACATAATAATTCTTTCCCCTAATATGAATGGCGATAGCAGAAGCCATCCTCCAAAGTATCAAATCAGTTGCGTCCACAATGTACCGTGTCTTTGCCGTAGTAACATGGTCCATAGCTTTTGGGTACCATGTATTGTTCCAGAGATCGGGTCCGTTGATTTTGGATTCTTCGTACATCCAGCGCTGAAACAAGGGGATGACGGGGGATGATGACTCTTGTTGCTTTTGTCGAGAGTGGATTAATGTTTGGATTTTGGGGGTGCAACGTGTGATGGGTTTTGGATATTGAGAAGAGGAGGAGCATCCGAGAAGGGAAGGCGATATAGGAGGAAGATGGCGATTGTTGCCGTTGAAGCCATTTTTGTCTAAGAATTGGGTTCGGTTTTAGTCAATACATATCTGATATATGCATGCAAAGACCATTGAATTGACACGTGATTAACATCAGTTGAAATCTTTTTTTTGGTTTTAGAAAAAAAAACAACAACGTCTGTACACAAAACAAGATTAAAAAAATGTGAAACCGTTGGATGTCTTGGGTTGAAATAAGGTGTTAATATAATGGCTGAAAGTTACCAATTAGCTTCCAAGGGCGTGTTCGGGTTTGAAAAATTCCCCGTTATAGTTTTCGACACGTCGAACGCATCCAAAACTATAACGGGGCATTTTGATCCGTTGTCCTACGGTCAGATTTTGGTTTCTTCTTCTAATCTGGTCGTTCGATTTTAAACAAAAATTATTTAGATTAATTAAATTAAAAAAAATGATCTGTTTAAATGGTCCGCGTAAACTCACAAACACATTCCCCGCTTAACTAAATGGACCGTTAAATTTTTCCGTAATAATACCGCTCTTCCTTTTATTGCAAATGCATCCTAAGTAGCTAACTAAATATTATTGGAAATTTTTTGGGTCTTTCCATGGAATGTGGAATTCGATATATGATCAATATCTCGTGTCTCATTTTATGTCTATATGTTCTCTTCAAATAGAATTGGACATAGAAATACAAAATAAAACACAAAACTAAACACATTAAATCCTAATCATTAGTCCTTATGTAACGTTAATGATAAAGATCTATTGTGTAGCCTTTTGTGTCTATACTATATACCCAATTTTGTGTCTATATCTTATGATCATAAGACATAAACCGACATGCGTACACATGTGTGGGGTGGGGAGATGGCGATGATGCTTAATCCTGGCATCTAGTGTACAAATACAGATCTTTATGACGTGGAAATGTACATAATATTGAACTAAAATATTGCTGGTTTATCTAAATATACAGCTCAAATGTTTGTTAATGTATCGTTTACATTGGAACTTTTGGTTACCTTTTTCTCATAATGTACATTTTATTAGCATTTTGGAAATGGAGCTGCTAATGCATATATTTGTTGTATTCGCTACAATTTTTTTTTCTTTCTCCCGAATGAATGACTCGCAGCTGGAATGTTACTTCATCTTTGTTACATTATTCAAATAAACATGTTTTTATCAATCACAATAAATCTAATCATTTTATATTTCAAAAAAATCTAATCATTTACACTTTGGCAAGCATGATACTTAACCAGAAAAAATGAAAAACTAAGATACTTACGAGCAGCAATGAAAACAATGTCAAAGCAGCAAGCGACATAATTGAAAATTGATTGTGCTTCCACAACAAGATGTAGCCTAAATTGCGATAAGGCTGGACAACGGCTAAAAAAGTGGTCGTCGCACATTTTCCTGATACTAAACAGAAACCCGCGGGCCTTCTTCCCTAAACCTTTCAGCATATTAAAAAAAGAAACCCTACCCCGTTGCCTCCCCCCACCCTAACGCTGCCGCGATTTCACCGATTTCACCACCCAAATCTCACTTCCAAGCCTCCTAATTTGTTCTGATATGTCTGCTAACCTATTTTATGTTTAATTAGGGTTAATTTGCATGTTTATATAAGTTTGTAAATCGATTATTTGTGGATATGAAATTGGTTGTCTTGTGAGAAGAATATGATGTTGATTGTGTTTTAGGTTGATTTGAGAATAAATGTAATTGATTAGGAGCTTGAAAACGATGATTATCACATATGTAATTGATTGAGGAGTTTGAAAACGATGATTATCACGTATGCAATTGGACTTACGATGATTGTGTTCTACGTTGATTGTGATATAGGATGATTTGAGAATAAATGGACTAAACATAATTGTTTAATGGTAGTAAATTGATTATTATTGAAACGGTGTGTAATGATGTCCCTCATCTGCATGCACTGTTATGTCACCATCGGATGCAAGAATGGTCGGTCCAAACAAATTTAAAAAATCCATTTTCAATTAAAAAAAAAAATTGTTTTGTTGCTATAATATTTAGTAAACAAATGTTAATTCAAAATGCTTCTTAACTTCATAATTTATACATTGAACTAAAATTAAGTAAAACTAATTTATACTTCATAATTTTCATTGTCATGTTAGTTTACAAATTGAAAGTATGAAAAATTATTATGTAGATGCTATGTAGTCAAGGCGCGCGCCTAGGCGCAAAAGATGTAAAAAGGCGCAAGGCGCAACTAAGGGGCTTTTTAGTGAAGCACAAAAAAAGCGCAAAGCGTAAAAAGCGCTGTTTTTTCATTTGAAGTGTTTTTTTTAAACTTACGTTGAATGTTTTTTTGACTACTTATGGGAACCCCTTAGATAAATTTGGCCCCATCCGACAAGTGTTGTATATGATTGTTATATGGATATTTGTTTTTACACAAAATGGAAATCTATACTCATCTGATACAATATTCGTTGGATTTGTCCTAGTATTGGACAAGTTACAAATATAATAGTGTAAGAATATTTTATAAATCATTTCAGTTTAAACGGTTAACAAAATTTTGATGGCACTTCCTTTTTGTTCCTATGTACACGTATTTGTGTACGATACATGGACCAAAGGGAAGTGCTGCCGAAATTTTGTTTAACCGTTTAACCTGAAATGATTTACAAAATATTCTTACGTTATTATATTTGTAATGGGAAGTAGGTAGACCGACCGTCAAAGCAAAAATTAATAAACAAAAAAAACCGAAAACATGAAGTAATTATAAATGAAATTTTACAAGATTTCAATTAATATAAAGTGTATGATCGAATTTTCTAACATATTTGTTGCAAATCAGGAAAATGTTCGATTATTTCCGTGATCGCAGTTGGTGTATCAACCCCGAACCGGTAAGAAAGGGTCGATAAATGAACATTTTTGTAAATGTGTCCAAGAATTTATTAGATTCGCTAAATCTAATAATCAGAGTAACATGGACATTCATTGTCCATGTAGTAAGTGCAGACATCTAAAGCACCGGAAGCCAGATGTAGTAGAAGTACATCTATATAACTTTGGTTTTGTGTCGAATTATTACCTATGGGATCGTCATGGAGAACTTGTTCAGCCTACGTCTAACCGTGTAGTGATAGAGGGCGATAATACAATGATGAACGATAATAGAACGACGAACCCGATAGAAAATATGGTGTAAGATGCAGCATGATCAATGTTTCCTACCATTGATCAAGGCGACGATAAGAACGAAAATGTTGAAGAACCAATGGCGGAAGCGAAAAAAATTTATGATTTATTGAATTCTGCTAAGAGACCATTGTGGAAAGGGTGTACAAGCGGAACTGAGTTATCTGTAACCGTCGAATTCATCACTATGAAATCAAAATTCAATCTGACAGAAGCTGCATTTACAGCAGTTGTACAAACTACAAAACAACATATGCCGTCGAATAATTTGATATGCGATAGTCATTATAAAGTGACTTATGTCTGCTTTTGGACTACCATATCAGAAGATAGATACGTGCGTTAAAGGTTGCATGTTGTATTGGAAAGAAGACGCTCGCCTTAGAAAATGCAAATTTTTCAACAAAGATAGATATAAAGCAAGGAAAAAGAAAGGAAAAGAAGTTTCATATAAAAGAATGCATTATCTACCCATAACTCCCAGACTTCAATGGTTATATGCATCTTCTGCTACAGCGTGTCATATGCGATGACATAGCGTGAGAACAACAGAAGAAGGAACTTTGATACATCTGTCTGATGGTGAAGCGTGGAAACACTCTGACAGGAGTCATAGGACTTATCCTGATTTTGCTGCAGAGAGTCATAATGCTAGGCTCGGTTTATGTACGGATGGATTTTCGCCATTTTCTCAGTTTGGTAGTAAATATTCATCATGCCCTATCATTGTTACTCCTTATAACTTACCTCCATTGATGTGTATGAAAAATCCGTATATGTATCCAACGGTTGTCGTCCCCAGTCCCGATTAATCCGACACAAGGAATTGATATTTATCTGCAACCGTTGATTGAAGAGTTGAAAACACTGTGGCATGATGGATTCGAAACATACGACATTTCGAGAAAAAGGAAATTTCGTATGTTTGCTTCTGTATTATGGACTATTAGTGATTTTCCCGCGTATGGCATGCTTTCAGGTTGGAGCCCACCTGGACGTCTAATTTGTCCTTATTGTATGGAGGAGATACGAGCATTTTCATTAAAGTATGGAAAAAAAATCTTGTTTTGACTATCATCGGTGCTTTCTACATATTAGTCATAAATTTAGAATGGATAAAAAGAACTTTAAAGCTAATAGAGTTGAGACTATGCTACCGCCTAAAGTTTGTACAAGTGATGAGATATATGAAATTGTAAGGGACTCCCCAAAGATACATGAAACTGGAAAGCAGGTTGAAATTCCAGGTAAATCGGACATTCATAATTGGTGCAAATAAAATATATTTTGGGAGTTACCTTACTAGAACAATCTACAACTTCGGCATAATATTGACGTCATGCACAATGAAAAAAAACTTTTTTGATAACGTTTTTAATACAGTTTTGAATGTAAAGGGGAAAACCAAGGACGATGCGAATTCGAGACGTGATATATTACACTTCTGTAAATGGCCAGAACTTCATTAGTATGACGAGAATAAAAAGCCCAAAGCATGCTTTGAACTAGACAACAGGCAAGTAAAACTCGTGCTAAATGGGTGGAAAGATTACGATGTCTTGATGGGATTTCTTATAACCTCCGTAGATGTGTGGACTTTAAAAACAGTAAATTGAGTGGGATGAAAAGCCATGATTGTCATATCATGATGGAATACTTTTTACCTGTGATTTTCAAGGAACTGCTGCCCACAAATATATGGAGTCTTATAACAGACTTAAATATGTTTTATAAACAACTTAGTTCGATGACGTTAAAGGTAGATCGTCTACGTAAGCTTGAATTAGAAATTCCTGTATTGATCTGCAAACTCGAGAAAATATTTCCACCAAGTTTTTCTAGTGTAATGGAGCACTTACCTGTTCATCTTCCGTCTGAAGCACTCCTTCGAGGTCCAATGCAACATGGATTGATGTATGTATCCATTTGAGATGTAATTTTGTATATACTCAATAATCTTGATAGATTACAATTTAGATTATTGTACCAACATATAAATTAAATTAATCTTATTATAGGTACTTGAATCATTGGAAGAAAAAAATTAGGCAAAAACCTCGAGTAGAAGGTTCGATTTGCAAATCGTACCTTGAAGAAGAAGCTTCATTTTTTTTCTCTCACTACTTTAGTGAAGATATGAACTTGTCTTTTGTAACTGTTCCCCGTAATAAAGAAGCCGTTGAGCAGGAGTCTTCTCAAACAATGTTATCTATTTTTAGACAACACGGAAGACCTACTAAAAATGTGTGGAAATATGGTTAAGCGATAAAGATTACAATGTGGCACACATGTATGTTTTGTTAAATTGTGTGGAAGTTGCACCATTTGTCAGGTAACACTAAATTCATGTACAAGTCAATTATATATACATATATACACATTTATTTATATTTATAAAAAAGGAACATAACACATATTTGCAGCATATACGAATCACAACATTCATCTGGTGATCTCAGTAAAGAATTTGCTGGATGGTTTTCAGAATATGTTCATTATCCCAAACTGTGTTGTTAACGAAGGATTACGACCTATTGCTATCAGTCCAAAAAGAAATGCCAAAACTTATCCAATATACTTTGTCAATGGATTTAAATTCAACACCAATGACTATGGAGCTGAAAAATTAACATATAACGGTGGTGTATTTGTCAAAGGTATTGACGATCTAGAAAAGCATATAAAAGATTTTTACGGTGTATTAACGCAAGTTTTAGAGTTGACATATTATGTATAGCCTACAGAGAAATTTTTTCTATTCAAATGCAACTGGTTTAGCAATGTTCCTGGTTCTGGAGTTAATGTGCAAAAGATTATAAGCTAATTGAAATAAGGCATACGTCGCGTTACTATAAGTATGATCCTTTCGTTTTAGCTAAACAAGCATTACAAGTATATTTTGCTCCATATCTGTCTTTAAAAAAAGATAAAGTAGATTGGTGGGTTGTTTTTAAAACAAAGGCAAGATTTACATTTGATGGAAATAATATTCCAGATGAAGCAGCGTATCAAGCGGATCTTGAGCCAAATACTGATATAATAATAGTTGATGACATTGATGTAGGGTCGTTGAATGACAAAGCGAATGTATTAGTAGATGCATTTGTAAGTACTGAAGAAAACGATATTGAGTATGAGACTGAGACTGGATCAGAAGATAATGAAGACTAATGTTATGTACTATTATGAGCTATGTATTATGTTATTTACTTTTATGAGCTATGTAATAATAATGATGATGACTGGTCTTAATTATGTATTTACTTACAGTCTTTACTTTTCTGGTTTATGTAATGATAATGATGATTATACATGTTATGCATTATGAAGAGTTGTGCATTGTTCTTCTCGTGTACGATTTATGTAATGATAATGATGACTGATGTTAATAATTCAAGTTATTTTGTATGCACATTATATGATTGTGATAAATATGTCAGCTAATAGACGACGATCAAGGAGTACGTCTCAACCGACTCCTTTGCCTTCTCCTAGAGCAGGAGCAGGTCCGAGCAGCTCGGTGCCAGATCTGCGCCAAGTTGCAGAGATTATTCCGAAGAGTGCCGGGTAAATATCAAATTTATTTCAATTTATATTATTTAAAATATATGAAATATTTATGTCAACATGTACACAGGGAATTCGAGATTGGGCCAGCAGACTTCATTTTAGAGACATCGAGGCAGTCTTACACAGGTAGAATGTCTGGGGCTTGGGCGCATTAGGATAGTATCCTACCCCATATTAAGAATGCCATTCTAGCTGATGTATTGGTAAGTATTTTTTTATACTAATATTGAAAATTAATATACTGTAAGTAATTGAAAATAAATGTAATATGTTTTTTTGTTGTACGTGTTGAGGAGACGACATGCCAACTTTTGTGACTCATTGGAATATGAAGATGCGAAAAAATTATCGAGAACCAATTTCAAGAGCGAAGACTTCTGATAAAAAGCCTTAGTGGATGAGTGAAGATGTTTGGGCAGCATTTTTAGCATACTGGGATACGGAAGATGCTAAAGTAAGATATAGTGAAAATATTCACATTTATATTGATTGCATTATTTTAATTAATAGTGTATCAAATTTAATAGAAAGTAGCAGCTAGAAACAAAGCAAATAGTGTTAAGAGTCCTGCTTTACACCGTGGTGGCTCAAAATAATTCCAACAACATAGAAGAGAATTGGTATAAAATTTAAATATTTTTAGCTTAATTATGTTCATGTAAAAATTTAGTGTATATCATTCATTCTTATTATCAGTAATTTTATTACTATGCATACTCAGTTAGCAAAGTTAGGAAGAGAGCCGTCGATGGCAGAGGTTTTCTTACACACACTTGCAGTGGAGAAGACCGGTGAAGAAGGGAATGTTACGTATCATTGGGCGGATCCGAAGAGTGCGGGTGTAATGATAAATATGTTTATCCGTATAAATTAAAATGTTTCATATTCGTTTATATCACAATATATAAGTAAATTATATAGCATTTGTGTTAAAATTATATTGATATTGTAGGATAGGTATAACGCAGAGTCTGCTAGAGTGACGGAGGCTAGTGGATGGGATCTTACGGTTACATAGTCTGGCCGTATATGGGATTCTATCATTGATCCGCCTACTCGTAATAGGCGATATAGTTTCGGCAATCAAGAGGTAAAACTTTTTTAGACGGTTTTAATGTATGGCATTTTCTTCAAATTTTGAGAAATAATCTTTCACTATACCAGAAAAGAAATTTTGCCACGACTTTGGGCCGTGGCTAATTAGTTTTACCACGGCTCCAGACCGTGGCAGATTTTTTGCCACGGCTCAAAGCCGTGGCAAAATGGAATTTTGCTACGGTCTACAGCCGTGGCAGATTTTTGTTTTGCCACGGCTTTAGTCCGTGCAATAAGCCGTGGCAATTTTAACTAGTAATTTTTTATATATGATTTAGCCATGGCTTTGAACTGCGGTTAAACTCAATTAAAGAAACTAAATATTAATAAAATCCATCTACCGGAAGCATAAAGCTTCGATTTGAACAAAATATGAGCAGATAATACCCACCAATATAATTTTATGAACATATCACACCCACCAATACAAATTGTAGTCTTCATAGCTACAAAGTTCAAATAAACAACTCATACTTAATTAGCACAAATACAACATATCCAAATTAAACACTACAAAGTTCAAATTCAATTCACAATGTCGGTAGGCATCAACAATTCAAGTTATAGACCCTTACTTCAAAATTTAATTATGTATATTTGTGAATTAACACACTAAAAAAAGCATGATAGTTCATTTGTCATTCCTTTCTCTTTCACATTATAAAGATAAAGCCGCCAAAGCTACATTGAAAGCATCAACTTCAAACAATAGAAACCTCCACCATTACATTGCATGTTCAACCTGTAACACATTCAACAGTTAGCATACTGAACAACTGAAAATATATTTCATTATATCTTTGCATAACTAACATCTTAACTATCCATACTTCTTATTTTATGTCAGCAAACTTAGCTCTTTTCACTCTGTAACATATGCGGTGTAGATACAAAGACAACAATTGGTGTTCTATTAGGATTGCAAATCTGGAGAATACACTAGCAAAACCTGTTGAAATTTGTGATACACAAATCACAATAATTTTGGGCAACAAATAATCTATGAAGATTTTGTTGAAGATTTGTTGCTATATTTGTGGGATATTTGGAATTGGAAGCTATAATTATTTGGTGCTTATCCAAATAGTTTTTTAACATATATGAAGATAATTTGGGTGCCAAGTTTACTTGGGTATGAAGAAATTCATTCTATAAAAAGCCTAGCTAACATCTTCATTAGGTGTGGGTGAGAGCCACCATAAGTGATCATTCTAGCTATTCCAAATTGAGTGTTCTCTTTCAAATTATTTAGCCATTAGATGTTCTCTACCTATTTCTCAACAAGGTTATTGGTTCAAGTTGTAATTGTTTGTAACGATAGTTGAGATCGATTGTAAACAATTTTTTATTAGTGAATCAATAAAGAGGGTGGTTGGGTGGAATATCGTGTGTTCAAATTTCCGATATTATTTGTGTTTTTTTTGTTTTTCAATCAAATTCATCTTCAAATGATTAGGTGATAAAGATCATATTTTTCTTGGCGTTTTGTCAAACTTCCGCTGTGCACAAAACCCTAACAGTTTGGTATCAGAGCAATTTTTGCATAACAAATTGGTATCAGAGCGAGGCGATTTGTTTTAAATTGTGCATCAATTATTTCTACAAGGTTGGTAGATTCAGTGGTAATTATGCTATTGCTTTTTTCTGGAGAAAAGGAAGACTTTGGTGGAGGATATTATGTTAAGAGAGAAGAATGTTCCAATCTGGGAACTTTGACATGATATGGAGTTTACTGCGTTGAAGGGACTATTGGATTTGGGAAGTTTTGATCTTGTTTTAGACAGGGGTCTTCATGTTGATGATGCTCGAGGGATCCAAGATGATCAGGAAAGGAGCTCAGGTCAAGTGATAGACGGGAGTCGAGACAGAGATCATTGTGGTTTAGACAGGGGTCTTTACGTTGATGATGCTCGAGGGATCCGGGGTAATCGAGGAAGGAGCTCAGGTCAAGTGTTAGACGGTTGTCAATGTTATTGCAAGCACTTTTAGACCGTTGGTTTATGCGCGGTGCATTTCATGGGGAAGATGCATCTTTTGCAGGCGGTAGGTGAAGTTTGTAACAACTAAGTGGAAGGAAAGAGATTTTTTGTGCGTACAGATATTTGGATTTTGGCTCTATATTTGAATTGGTGATTGAGAGAATTATTTTCGGTCTTGGCGGTGTTGAGATTACTTTGGTGTCTGCCTTTTTTTTATACTTGCAACATTTTGTTGGAGGGCGGGGACTAGTCTGAGCTCGTTAACATGGTGTGATGGGGGTAGCTTTGCTGGAACCCGTCAGGCAAATATTCATTTTTGGTTTCCATCTCATTGTGAGATTTTGATTGAAGGTGGAGTTCTGTTGAAGAGTTTTATGATGTGAAGAGAATTTGTTTCGAGATGGGGTGTTGCAGATATGTGATTTTGCATCAAGGTGGAGTGTTAAATTTGGTGATACAAAATCACAAATTGATTGGAACAAATTTGCAAAAAATGGAAAGTAAATATTTTATTAATAGGAATGCATTGATTGCATTTGATGAGATGGTAGAGAAATAAATGAAGGGACTAATTTCTTCCATCTATGCAAAAGAACCGGATTGATTTACTTTCTATCTTTGCACATTTGTTGCTATGGTAATTTTCCTCCATTATATTATTACCATATGTTGGTTGGTAATATAATTGATGACTCACATGGATTTGCACTGCCTATATATTGAGGGGTAGACTTCAGTGTAAACCCATCCTGGCATAGAGCCAGAGATCCCCAAATGGAGTGTCTCTTCTTGTTAAGCCTATTTGAGGTTTGGATATGTAAACTCTTATTTTGTAATCTCTTGTAATTCTCTCATGTGGAATAAAATCTCTCTCTTTTGGACTGGATGTACACTATGTTATGGAGTATAGTGGACCTAGTATAAATATTGTGTCTCTTTGTTTCTCTGTTATAGTTATTTACTATTTGCTTGATGTAATAGAATAATTGCTATCAGATTAAATTGATGTTCAATTGGCAAATCTAGATCCTTCTTATTGCGCTTCCGTATATGTTCAACTTTCTCACAACAGATTGGTATTAGAGCTCAGTTCATCGCATAGCTTGGAATGATTTTGGATTGAAGATTGTAGATGTTTTGATCACGACTAAGGATCCGTTAAGGATCATGTTTTCGATAGGGGTCTTCACATTGATGATGCTCGAGGGATCCAGAGTGATCGAGGAAGGAGCTCAGATCAAGTGGTAGACGGGTGTCGATGTGTATTGCAAGCACTTTTAGACCGTTGGTTTATGCCCAGTGCAGCTCATGGTGGTAGATGCATCTTTTACAAACGGTGGGTTGTGTTTGTAATTGAGGTGTGGTCGTAGTCCTTTCAAATCGACTAGGTGTGATTGAGCCTGGAAATCAATTGAGCCTGGACTTGAAGAGAAGACATGATGGTTTTATCTCATAGCCGTTAAAATCGAGATGGTGTTAATTGAGAAATGACGGTTGAAAGTGAGAGCTAAGTTGGCTGGTTTTGAGTGGAGGAAATGTTGTGATTTGGTATCAAGGTGGAGTGTTGAAATTTGTGATACACAAATCACAATAATTTTGGACAACAAATAATCTATGAAGATTTTATGGAAGATTTGTTGCTATATTTGTGGGATATTTGGAATTGAAGGCTATAATTATTTGGTGCTTATCCAAATAGTTTTTTTAACATATATGAAGACAATTCAGGTGCCAAGTTTACTTGGGTATGTAGAAATACATTCTATAAAAAGTCTAGCTAACATCTTCATTAGGTGTGGGTGAGAGCCACCAAAAGTGACCATTCTAGCTATTCCAAATTGAGTGTTCTCCTTCAAATTATTTAGCCATTAGATGTTCTCTAACTATTTCTCAATAAGGTTATTGGTTCAAGTTGTAATTGTTTGTAACGATAGTTGAGATTGATTGTAAACAATTTTTTATTAGTGAATCAATAAAGAGGGTGGTTGGGTGGAATATCATGTGTTTAAATTTCCGATATTATTTGTGGTTTTTTTTCCAATCAAATTCATCTTCAAGTGATTGGGTGATAAAGATCCTATTTTTCTTGGCGTTTTGTCAAACTTACGCTGCACACAAAACCCCAACAGTTTGGTATAAGAGCAATTTTTGCATAACAAAACCCCTTCGCCCTTCCTTTAAAGCATGATTCTTAATAGTTCAAAAAGAGTCCGTATCATATTTTATTAGCAGTAAAGGCAGTTGATTTCAAAGGCCATAAAAATGTAACTTAATTTAGTATAGTCTTGTTGATACTTAATTAATTTAAACAAACGTATGAAAAACAGTCAGCACCCAGTGTATATGCAAAACTGCCAACATTCAATGCGTCATTTAAGGATAATAAAAATAGTTTCTCTCAAACAACAACGTAAATTAACCCTTGATTAGTATAGTCATGACTTATTGATGCTTCATTTAAAGACATAAAAAACCGCCAGCGTTCAATGTATATGCAAATTTGCCAGCAATCAATTCATCATTTAAGAACGGTAAAGACATAGTTGCTCTCGAAGGTTATAATAATGCAAGTTAACCTATGACTAGTATGGTCTTGTTAATGCTTTCATTCAAAGACAATAAAATCTGTCAACACTCAATGTATATGCTTAATACATTACTTAAGGACAATAAAAAAAAACTCAGAGGCCATGGCAATATAAGTTACGTGTGGGCACGGGGAATGGCATTAAATTTGGAAAAGATAGGGATGATAAAAGATGATGGTGCAGTAGATATAAATTTAATGTCTATTGCACTATAATGACAGTTAGTATGGTTAAGTTTGATCTCATGGATACTTGGTAACCAATGATGACATGGGCCTTAATTGTAGTCCTGGAAGTTATAGGGCTTACTATAGGTGATTTTTAGATTTTAGCTTTGTTTATCTTTATTTCTCGTGTATGTATTTATAACAGCATTTAATATGTTTGCAAGTTATATTGAATGCAAATCTGCATAGCAATGATTAAAAAATGACAACTTCGATGTAAAATTCCCAATAAATACCACCCATATTCAACTTATCCACAACAGTTGTATTTCAAACAGTGAATGGTAAAGGTACACAAATGTTAAAGACGTGCACCTCAATCACTACACGCATAACTTGCATTATAGAACATTTAAAACAAGTAAAAATAAAATGAGTATTAAATTTGTTAATTTTGATTCATGTATTCATGTACCTAACTTACACAACGAAGCCACTTATCTTACAAAATAGTTAGAAATTCCACAACAGGCAATAATGTGCATTTTGTTGTCCTTTTTAGTCTGTGTTACATTTCATTCTTCTTCTCATAATCTTTACCATATGTACTTTCGGTGATAACTATTAATTGTTTGGCAATACAAGCTTAAGGTTTTCTGTTGTGTTGCTGCTTTATTGTTTTTTCAACATATAAACTTCCAATAAAATCCAATTATCAACTTTAAATTATATTTCTCATCCAGGCCTGAACTACAATAAAAATTTGAGAGAGGCACCAGAGAAGCTAAGCATGGTGGGTTGTTTCTCTTTTTTTTCTTTTTTCTTTGACACGATTACTTATACTACCTCTGTGTCATTTTGATATTATTGGCTGAAACCGTGATTGCTGTTATCTGTGCGCATATTATTTGTCTGTGCCTATATCGGTAATGCTTGGACTATGCACTAATGTATGGCTCAAGGTAAAAAAAAATATGAACACATGTCAAACATATCAATTTTTATACTATTTAGCTTACAAATGCACTCCTAAATGAAATGTTACTTGAAATTATTGTTCCCCTACTTGTGGGGGATAACTTATGAATTAAAGATGTTGATAAAATAATGATTATTTTTAAGTTATTATTCTGCTATCATAGATCTAAATTTCAAATGTCAGGTACACATTTCAAACTCATTGACATTATTAGAAAATTTATATAACTAATCATGTTAACATGAGTATAACATTTAAAACTAATTGTTTACTCAAATTAAAATCAAAAATTATCTTACCTGCACTTTGTTGAAAAATGACACTAAATATGTTTGTGACACCCAGGAACCATTGTATGTTAAACCATCAATGTTGTCTAACTGAGTACAATAGTCTAACAGCCTCTGAGGGTGCACTTACTCTAAATGATAATGGACCATTTTAGCAGATGATTTAAGCGGTATATTTAAATAAGATTGAATGATAAACGATGTATGCGTTTGAGGCGTCAAACAGAACATTCAAACGGGGTATTTTAGTTTATGAGTTAAATGAGGTATTTTAGCTTATAGGTTAAACGAGGCAACTTAAAGGCAGACGCCCACGAATGCCTTTTGATCCGTTTACTCAATGAGGTAGATACCCTCATTTTTGTTTGGTTTAGACATGTCCAAACAAAAAAGGGGCTTTCACCTCATCCAGACGGTACCTTAATGTCCCTTTAAATCAAAATACTGAAAATTATCATTTTTTTTAAAAATAACATAATTTTGAATAGTGGTTGGAATGTCCATTTGACTACTTCATCTCACTTGCAAGTTTACAGTCATTAACATTGCTCTAAGTTTCTAATCACTGCATTTTTGAAATTATGTTAGTAGTTTGTACAATTTAATGTACCTTGATACTATATTAAACAAAGGAAAAGATTTGTGCATCCTGACATCCCTGACTTGCTTAACCTTGATACTACATCCTACAATCACTACTGCTTAATTTTATTTGACTAACATAGCATTTTTTATGTTACACAAGCGTGTATGTATTACTCGTCATGTATATTGCTACTAAGTTTGTTCTTTGAACACATACATCATGTCTGTCATGTTATTGCTGCATCTCAAGTATTGCTGTTCATATTTCCCTTTTGTCATGTGATTATCAAAATACTCTCTTGTAAAAAAAAATGTAAACTCATCCGTTCAAGTGGATTAATCTTCTTAATTAGGCCTTTATATTTGGACGTGTTTATTAGAACAATTAGAACTACTTCGCATTAATAAATTATAATCAATATAATATAGAATAAATAAGACACCCAATAGATTTCTTAAACAGGGACAACCCAGAGAAAAGATATGGACTTCCTACATAAAAGCAGAGAAGAATCCCTTCTCCCAAGTCCATATGTAAGATTAGTAGCAAAAAACCCCGAAACCTACTATGCTCGAATTGTGGATTAGGAAAGACGCTTATTCGTATGAATTTAGGAAACTCAATTCAGCATATAAAATTAAGTTACATCGAATTATCTGTTGCTTAAATAGTAAAAACATAATGCCTTGCTAACTCACCACATATCAAGGTCAACTACAGCAAAATTTCAAAACCCAACAATACTACGCATGGATTAAGTAGCAGTTCAAAGTTTTTTTTAATAAAACTAAGAGGTAGAAGAGAAGTTCACATCTATGAAAAACCCAAAGGCTCGAACATGGGAAGGTATAGCTCACGTCAGCTCAGACAGTATTTCTTCCGGTCTTTCCATAAGAAGTGAACTACTAACTTCCTCTTCCAGCTTCTTCCTTCTGTCAAATACTCTACAAACGATGATCACTGTTTAAATTATATAAACAAAACTTCAACTTAATTTAAATCGCATGATTCCAGCCATTAAAAGATTAAATAAGATATTATCTATCAATTATTGAGTAACCAAATAAATCAGCATGTATTGTCTGAGAGTACCTCGACCTTTCTTCATATGTAAACTAATCTGTATTGTTCAGTTGATGTATAATCCATATCTAATACACATGTTATCAACTGTAAATCAAAATTCACAATACGTCCTTCTTGTTACTTTTATAGTTATTGTTGCGTACCCTTCTTCTTATACTCTTGTTTTTCAAACAACAATTCAAAATAAGAAATCATAACAAACATCCTCAGCAATGTTTTTTCCCCCAAAACATAAATAATAATAATAATAACAATTTCAAATTAAAGCAACGGAAATCATTCACTATTTGTTACTCATAGATCATCCAAGGGATAATTCGGCTGAAATATATCTAATAGTTTTAGCACAAAACAAATTCGTTTTTTCCCCCACTTCAAATACGCAAAGCAGCCTGTTCCATCAATTAAAGAGCTTACTTAATATAAAACTTGGACAAAATAAAACGGAGATGGTATGATAACATTATTAAAACCCTAAAGAACTTTAATCAATTAAACATATAAATAGGGTTTCGATCGAATACCTGTAAAAGCACTTGAATTGGGATCTTCGAATGAGAGGAAGACACTGTTTTCCGATTTAAAATTGAAGCAGCGGTGAAAAATTTAGATCGATTCGCAAAAGAGAGATCTGAGTATTCATTTTGGGGATAGGTGTTTTGAATGAGAGGAAGAGCGTGAACTATTTGGGACACGTGAGGCATGTATACTTTGAAAATTTTCCCTTTTACATTAGAACAGGCCAAAACCGTTCCAAAACTACCACGGTCCAAGGCCGTGCTAGTTCAATTTGCCACGGTCAAAAACCATTCCGAAATTGCCATGGTTCAAAGCCGTGGCAATTGTTCCGCATTTGGGTGTGGCAAAACTGGTAATATGGTGTGATGTTTAAATTCATAGAACATATTTGGTAGATTAACTCTTAATATATAATTCAAAACTCATACCATAATAACAATATATAATATCAAATATGTTTAAATAACTTTAACGTGCACTTAATTATTTCGCAGGCTAATTCAGTGTAGTTTATAGGAGGTCGATGGTGGAGGAAACTATTGCTCGGATGCAGCAGCAGATGGATGAGCTGAATGACTGGCAAAAAACCCAGATGTCCCAACAAATAGATGAGTGCATTGTAGCTTACTTTTAGGAGCATGGATTTATGCCTGGGCAGGGAGAAGATGTTACTAAAGGCGATGACGACGATGATGACGACGATGACAAGGAGGAGGAAGATTAGTTTGGGTGCTCATATACTTGTGGTTTATGCTGCGGTGTATACATATACTTGATTTTTTATATATTATATGGCTTGGGTATGCACGTATGATGATATGTGACGATGGTATGATGTGTTTTGATATGTATGACGACGATATGTGATGATGATATTGTATTCTGATATGTATGTTATGATGGTGTTGTGAATTTAGTTTTTTTCCATATATTATGGCTTGGTGATTGATTGTTGATGAGTATTGGTGAATTGATGAGATGATAATGGTGTGATAGTGATTATTGGCTAGTCTGCAATGATATTTGAGTGGTTTTGTTGTGGTGTGATTTGAAGGAAAGGAATTGCAGTGTACTGCACAAATTTTGTTTCGGATTTACGACGGCTAGCGACGGCTTATTGGTCATTATATAGCAACGGCTAGTAACGGCAGAATGCAACGCCTTGCAACGGTTTGCGACAGCTTGCCGGTGAAACAAACTACTTGCCACGTAAGGTGCCACATGGCATATCGTCGTTGCAAGCCATTGCTAAATGAGCGACGGAGCCGTCGCTAATCCCGTTGCTATTTCTGTAGGCAACGACTTGAATTGCGACGACCGTTAGCGACTGCTAGCAACGGCTATTTGTAACAACCTGAAACTTCGGACAGTAAATATTTAAATATCGAGGTTATTGTAATAACCCGGAAATCTGAACCAATTTAAATTTTATTTTGGCAATTTTAATGAATTTTGAATAGTTAAAATGAATTATTTTTAAATAATAACGACGAGAAATTTATTTTGAATAGAATTAGAATGTATATATTTATTTGAATCGACGTTAGAATATAATTATTTATTTTTAATTATAAAAGGAAATGAAAATGGCGCGGTAGTTTGAAAATTCGATTTCAAATTTCAAATAAATGTACAAGATTCAAAATAAACCAAATTTTAGCAAAACCAAAAATATACGAATCTAATTGAGAATATCTTTCCAACGAATCCGAAAAATTGAAATTTCATAGCGGGAATAAAAAGATATGTCCAATTGAAAATTCAGAATAGTCGCTATGGAATTTTGGCCCTTAAAAATGGAAATTTTGCAAACGACCTCCGTTTTCGACGAAACCACTTTTGTTGGATCTGGGATATTAGGTTATTGCTAAATTCCAAAATTCATGATTTTTCGAATCAATATATGAGCGTGGCACAGGAAAACGTGTTTTGGCAGTTTTAGTCAATTTGGATCGACTAGAAAATGCTCATTTTTCAAACGGTCTTCAAATTTGACTAAATTAGTTTTGTTAGGACCGTATCGTCAATACGAAGCTAGAAATATTTTTTTGGAATTTTTAGAGTCCATACGTGGCCCCGGTAAATTGAAATGTACGTTCAAATTCAGTATATAGATTTATATTTTGATTTTGATGGAAACTAATTGAAACGATAAAATTGGCTTACAGGACATATCCCATTGTGTTAGGAATGGGGGTATTACGCTAGGGGTGACGGTCGTTGGACTCGATTTGGGACACGAATGAAAAGTCAACTTTGATGGAGAAATTAATAATATTAAATTAAATATAAATATTTATATAATGCCCTCCTCGTAGCCCTAAACTTAAATCCACGTTCAAAAAAAAACCGCTCCTTTTAAAATCAGAACCTCGTCGCCCTTTGCTTCGGCAACCACCACCGGAGCATCCGCCGCCCTCTCCCATCGTTGCCACCCTCCCCAAGCTAGCGCCGCCACTCCCTCTACGGTCCTCATCCCTGTCGCGCGAGCTCAACAGCAGAAACCCCCAAATCAGTGACCGCCTCCGCCTCTAGGCCGCTGCCACCGCCGGACCGACCTTCCCTTCTCGTTCGCTGAGCACCCCGCACCACCTGCGACTCCTCCCTCTCTGGTCAACGTCGTAAGTCCTCCCCTTCCCTTTTTCTTATTTATTGATTTATGGTTTAACCTGTTTTTATTATTATTTCTAAAAATTTAAAATGGGTTTTTAAAAACTGAAACTAAAATTGTTTCTTTTTAGAAAAGAACGGATTTTCATATAGAAAAAATATTTCATTTTTAGTTAGAAAATGGTTCGATTTTTATCGTATGAAAGAAATATTTTTAATTGAAGTTATAAAAATCTGATTTTCATTATGGAGTTAGCGTGATAAAAATGTGTTTTTTATATATATAGGGCGAGGATAAAAACATGATTTTTATTTATGTAGTGAATAAAAATATAATTTTTATATGAGTGACACCATAAAGATATGATTTTTATTCACGAAGACATGATAAAAATGTTATCTTTTATATGTATGGAATAATAAAAATATGATTTTTATATTATACAGATAATAAAAATATGATTTTTATTATATGTTAAGAATAAAATTATGATTTTTATATATGGAAAAGCGATATAAAAATGAGTTAAAAATGGGATTTTTAACATAAGCGGTGTTAAATATAAAAATGAGTTAAAAATGGGATTTTTAACATAAGCGGTGTTAAACAGATTTCGTTGAAACCACGGTGAAGGACACAACGAGCAGGAAAGGAGTGGAATCCAAACCGTTCAGAATTAAAGGATGATGGAGTGGATCCCAAGGTGAGAAATTCTCACTTTTGTTTTATTTTCTAGTTAAAATATATACTAGGATGCTGACGGTGCTTAGCAGCACCTGACACCCGTCGTCCACAGACCATGGATGACTTGTTTGTTTGATTGATGTGTTGTGAAAATTAATTGTGTGATGTGGAATGAATAAATATTTTATCGTTAAATATAATTTTTAACGTGTATATAAAATAAATATTTATAAACAAATTGGACGATTTGTTTATGTACAAACATTTGACAGATATTGATTGGGACAATAAATTTTACACATCGCCCAACGATACAAATAAAACATGTGTTTGATTGTTTGAAACCCCACACGGGTATTGGGATGATATTGGACATACACTAATCCCAATAGTTAGTTGTATGTCAATCGATTGGTTGACAGGCTGTTATAAGCGTTGAATATTTATATTTAATGTTTATGCAGTAGAATGCACTCTGGATGGTGGATTGTTGTTATACACATTTGTTGTGTGAAATCCATATAATGACATTGTATGGTAATTGCATGTGTCTGCTTTCAGTTCAGAATGAATAAATACTTTTAAATAACGAATATTTTAAAATAATATTCAGTAAAATATCAAAATCTAATTTTGATTTCCGATTTGGGATGAACACGAATATATTTAAATATATAAAGCCGTGTTGATTGGATTAACGACATTTTGATATGAACGATATTTATATCGATTATATTCATTTCTATAATGAATATCAAAAAGGAAATGATTTCAAAATCTAACGTTTTGAAAATACTATCATTTATATATCGATGATATGGAATATTCAATTTTGATTAGAAATTGAATATGAAGTTGAAATCATTTTGAAAAGAATTTAAAACGATTTATAAAATACATTTTAAATGAAAATCGATGAAATATATATTATATATAATATAATGGCCTGAATAGAACGCGCCTTGCTGCGGTAGTTCGCGAATTTCGACCATTGACTTCAAACGGACCTTACGGGAGATCCGACCGTCGAATTCTCCTAAAACCGGAACCGTTGGGTTCGTATCAAAAAAAGCTTTTTAACGAATATTAGAGATTTTAAATAGAGTCAGACACAAAGCCTGAGTAAAGAAAATAGAGTCAGACATAAAGCCTGAGTAAATCTAGTAACTCTTCAATATGTGAATAAGAAAAAGGGCATGATAGATATAAACTGAAAACAGGAAAGTGTCACCAGCTAAGGAAGTGTCGTTTAGAATCGAATGTACTATCGCACCATACTATATCTCTGCACATATTTGAACTTATTTTAACTGGAACACCATGCTGAGGGTGAAGTGATCCCCATTTTCTAAAGATCGGCTCCTACTCGCATTAACATGTGTCATACGGCCCCCAAGAATTATAGATACCTATGCTGGTCCCACCATGGGGTGTATTAAGACCCTTGGTGGCGGCCCCGACACAAATTCTAGAAGGCATAGGTTATACTATTGTTGCCCCCAGTGCCATGTTTGTCTGCTTCGGAGTGTGTGCATGCCCGCACCTCGTTAGAACCTACACCGTTGCACCCACCGCCGTCGCTTTGACCGCTTACAATCAGCCCAGTAATCGTGCCCCACCCTGCCTAGTTTCAAGGTACCATGATACCTAACTTGGGTTACTGCTGAAACGGGTCCCTCGTTACCAGGATTTTCTAGTCAAACATGTTAAGTGGTTAAGTGTTTGTATTTACCTAACCCTACCCATCAATTCTTATTAACATGTTGAATTTGGTTAAGTGTTATAGTTGACTTAACCCTACCATCTGTCCTTAGCCTCTTAGAGCACCTGACCACTCACATTAGACAGGTATTGCTACGGTTACTGGATGTGTCGGTCGGTTCCGGGAAGGTTTACACCATAGCTCAGTCTAACCTCGGGTCTTTATTGGGCTCAATGCTTAACTACCCACATTGGATAGGTATTGTTGTGACTACTGGACAGCCGGGCGGGTCCGGGCAGGTTTACATCACAGCTCAATCCAACCTCGGGTTAAGCATATCGTGTTTTCTAAATTTACATATTTTATTACTTCTCGATTATATATGTAAACGTCATATCTTTTATTCTTGGGTATATCAATTCATACCACTTAAATGTCATTGTCGTTGGCATGTGCCAACCATGCCAACATATTTTTTCCATGTTTTACACCCAACGTTATTACCCCCGTTTGTTTGCAACATTATAACATGTGTTGGGCTTGTCACAATTCAGCCCAACTTTATAAACGTGAGAAAAAGGGGAAATCAAGAACATGTAATACATAAAGGTGTGTGGCACATGAACTTGCAATTTAGCGATTCAACTAACATATAATATGGGTCATGTGAACTTGCATTCAAATCAAAGTATAACTAAGTAGGTGACATATGAAATGGTATAGTTTAGGCTAATACAAACTTGTGTTTAAACATGTTTAACTTGGCATAATGAACTATCATGTTGTATATTCACCAAAATGTCCAATTATAACATCTAATCACATAGCCTATTTCAACATGAACTTGCATAGTTTACGAAACCCAAACGATACTTAACATAGATCCAATTATACTTGCAAATAAAATAAACATAAGAAAGATATCGTAGGTTTTGGGTCATGTAGGCATAAAAGGTTTCAAATCTAGAACATGTTTACATAAGCCTTAATTTAGACTTAGTGAATGTATATAGTCCATGTCATAGGCATAAACATAAAGGGATCAAATTCTAATTTTTGCCACAAACTTGCAAGTGCCATTGTTTTCATATACAATTGTTCAATAGGCTTGCATCAATCAATTTAGGCCACAAATATCAATACACAAGTCATAATAGAATCATTACAATACACAGAATTTATATCATACAATAACACAATTCTATTTTCATTTACATCGAATCACATCACAGTTTTTATTCATATTCTAAAAGGTCACTATACTTACAACGAATGCAGAATCTTGAATTCTGGATTCTGAATTCTGAAATTGAGATGTGCTCCTTTGGGTAGACTAACGTTGCGTTAATTAATTTGATTAAACTTTAATCTTCTTCTTAATTTGATTCGTCTCTAGGCTTTTCTCTCTTGACGGCTATGCTCAATTCCTCCTTTGCAGCATGACGACTCCCATCTTATTTTTTTGTGTGAATTTTCAGTTGAGACTTAGGGTGTATTTATAGATTTTTAAATTGTTTTGAGCCGTCAGATGAAGACAGGATGAATCTAGACCATACAAAGTTCAAAGAGCCAATCAAGAGGTGACATGTCAGCCCTAGTGACACACCAAGCCACAGAAATTCAAGCCAGAGCCAGACCTAGCCAGCCAGGTCGACCAGGTGGGTCGACTGGCAGGTCGACACCCAGGTCGACACTATGGTCGACCTGGGGTGGCCAGGTCGACACCATGGTCGACCCTATGGTTGACCTGGTCTCTGGGCGGGAATTTTCCCGCCCAGCCCAGTTTGAACCTGTTTTTCGAATTTCGAATTTTAAACTGAGCTGTTTGAATTTAAATTTTATTCTGAAACTTCCGAAGGTCATAACTCCTTCATACGGAGTCCGATTCGCGCAAACTCGGACTCTATCTCAAGCAGACTTCCGAGACGAACGCAATGGCATAATCCATTTCCCTTAATTCTTTCATTTAGAATTAATTACACTTTAATTTGTGAAGCTTAACGTTATAAAATTCACGGGGTGTTACATTCTCCCCCCTTAAAAGGATTTCGTCCCCGAAATCTTCAAGTTAGGAAGAATGTATGTCCTACCATCCAATAGTCCATCTACTCAACCCACAAACACAAGCGTCCACTATCCTTAAAATACTTCTAATGCTTCATGATCATATGCATAGTGTGTGTACATGTCCTTATCTAATGTAGAGATCAGGCTGTCTACTGATTAAGTTGACCTCCTTAATGCGAATCATGTAAGTGTCATGAATCCATTATGTATGCAAATTTTTCCTACTCATAATTCTACATGAGTGCACAACTATTCATACAAATGCGATGACTGTATGACAGCATATCAAGTTTCAACCACATACAAATGAGAATACTTATATGCATATGCAATATGAAGTGACTGAGCCGATCTATAACTAGGGTGTGTGTGTATATGCATCCACGAGCAACCACTAGCAATCACTAGCAACCATTTGCAGCCATCATCCATAACATGTTTTCAAATACATGTTTGCATCCATTTGTTTTCTACCGAAGGATATAGGAAAAGGACCGAGGAGATATACCTAAAAATATAGATAAAGCATAACTTAAGGAAAAAGAGAGATCGAAGACGTACCCTCAAAAAGAAGAGGGTAGGCAGCGCGTATTCTGTCCTCAGTTTCCCAAGTCGCGTCTTCCTCGGCATCGTTCCACTGAACTTTAACGAGTTTGGCTTCGCGGTTGCATAGCTTTTTCACTTCAGTTCCTAAGATGCGGGTTGGAACTCTCCTCACAGTTGCTTCACGTTCCACTTTGGCTTCTTCTAGAATGCTAGGTTCCACCACTTCCGCAGACTCATGCAAACACTTCCGGAGGTGAGAAACATGAAAATCGTTGTGAACTCCGGCCAGTCTCTCGGGTAGCTCTAATCTATAGGCCATCTTCCCAACCTTCTCGATGATAGGAAATGGTCCTACAAATCTTGGTGCTAGCTTTCCTGTGGATCCAAAGCTAACGGCGTTCCTTAAAGGGGATACCTTAAGGAAAACCCTGTCCCCAACCTCAAACTCAAGGTCGGTCCTTCTTTTATCGACGTAGGATTTCTGTCTGTCTTGGGCAGTCTTCATTCTCATACGTATCAAGTCCACTTTCTCCGAAGTCTCTCGAATCATGTCTGGCCCAAGTATAAGCTTATCTGTAGACTCCCACCAACAAGTTGATGATTTGCACGGTCTTCCATACAAGGCTTCAAAGGGCGCCATACCTATGGTAGCTTGGTAGCTGTTGTTGTAGGCAAATTCCACTAAAGGAAGGTGATCCTCCCACGTCCCTCGAAATTCAAGAACGCAAAGTCTTAAAAGATCCTCTAAAAGTCTATTCACCCTTTCCGTCTGGCCATCGATTTGGGGGTGATAGGCCGTGCTCAAACATAACTGTGTGCCTACAGCTTCTTGCAGACTCCGCCAAAACTCGCTTGTGAAGATAGGGTCTCAGTCACTAACAATGCTGGAGGGTATCCCATGGAGTTGAACTATTTCCTTGAGATAAAGAGATACTAGAGATGAGGCAGTCCTTCTACTCTTGATAGGTATGAAGTGGGCGCTCTTAGTAAGCCTATCCACTATTACCCAAATTCTAGTGTTGCCTCTTCTCGACCTAGGCAGTCCATCAATGAAGTCCATTGAAATGTTATCCCACTTCCACTGTGGGACCTATAAAGGATGAAGTAGTCCTCCAGGCTTCTTCTGTTCCGCCTTGACCCGTTGGCAGGTCATGCACTTAGAAACGAAATCTGCCACGTCTTGCTTCATTCTGCTCCAAAAGAAAGTCCTTTTTATATCCTTGTACATCTTATCACCGCCAGGGTGTATAGTCATCTTGGAATGATGCGCTTCCTCGAGAACTTTCTTTGTCAACTCCCTTGCTTGTGGGACGCATAATCTTCCATCTCGCCTCAGCCAACCCTTATCATCGATGGCGTATCTGCTGAGGTGACTAGAAGTCTCACCCTTAATAAGTCTATCAATCACATCAACAAGTTGAGGGTCTTCACGCTGTGTAGCCCCTATTGAGTCCAAGAGAGTAGGGCGTACTTCGAGAGACGCTAACAAACCTGGTACAAAATCCGAGGAGGGCCTAAAGTTAAAACTGGCTATATACTCCAAGTTTTTCCTTTCCACAAAGAGCGGGCTTAAGGTCAGTTTCTTTCGGCTCAACGCGTCTGCTACTACGTTGCCTTTGCCGGGAGTATAGGAAATTTCAAAGTCATACGAGGCAAGAAACTCCATCCATCTTTGCTGCCTCAAGTTAAGATCCTTCCGCGAGAAGAGATATTTCAACGATTTATGGTCAGTGTATAATTCAAACTTCTCACCTAGGAGATAATGGCGCCAAGACTTAAGCGCAAAGACGATGGCGGCTAACTCAAGATCGTGGGTTGGGTAGTTCTTTTCGTGAACTTTCAATTGTCTTCCGCCATAAGCTACTACCCTTCCTTCTTGCATTAGAACAGCGCCTAGACCCGTTCCACAGGCATCTGTGCATACTGTGAACATTTTGCTTCCATCAGGCAGAGTTAGAACTGGAGCTGTTGTAAGAGCCCTTTCTAAGCATTGGAAGGCAATGTCATAGTCCAAATCCCAAGCGAATCCTAGATTCTTCTTTGTTAGCCGTGTGAGTAGGGCCGAGGTTTTCGCGAAATCCCTAATAAACTTTCGGTAAAAACCGGCTAGCCCAAGAAAGCTTCGAACTTCGGTTGCATTTCTTAGTGTCTTCCAATCTTGTACTACCACCACTTTCGCGGGGTCCACAGCCAACCCCTCTTTGGATACTATATGCCCCAGAAATCTTACCTCCTTTCTCCAGAAGTGGCATTTGGAGAATCTGGCTTTTAGCTGATGTGCCCGGAGAGTATCCATGATTTCTTTCAGATGCTGAGCATGTTCTTCCTCATTCTTTGAGAAGATTAAGATATCGTCTACGAAGACAACCACGAATTTGTTGAGGAATTTTCTGAACACCCTGCTCATTAGGTCTACGAAATAAGCGGGTGCGTTTGTCAAGCCGAAAGGCATGACAAGCCACTCGAAGAAACCGTCTGGGGTTCTGAATGCCGTTTTATCAATGCTATCTTCAGCTACTCTTAGCCGATGGAACCCAGTTGCCAGATCAAGTTGGGAGAAGACCGTCGCACCTATAAGCTGATCAAACAAATCGTCGATTCGGGGAAGAGGGTGAATATTTTTCTTGGTCAATTTGTTTAACCCCCTATAGTCGGCGCAAAGGGGAAGCGAACCGTCCGCTTTGGTTGCGAACACCACTGGAGCACCCCATTCTGAAATGCTCCGTCTAATGAACCCCTTTTCGAGAAGTTCTTTAACCTGCTTACTGAGCTCCTTTCTCTCCTTTGGAGCCATGTGTCTGACAAGTAAAGCTACAGGCTTTGCATTATCCACAAGTTATATGCGGAAGTCTATTTCCCGCCTCGGAGGTAAGCCTTTCACCTCCTCAAAGACATCCGGATATTCTCGGACTACTCTAACCGATTGCAAATTCTCATCAGAAGCATCAAGCGACTCTATATAACTAAGCATAACAGCATTCAAGGGATTACAAGAAATTTCTAGAGTGTTACCAAGCCGAGCCAAGAGTCTAACTACTCTTTTCTCACAATCAAGAATGGCACTATTATTGAATAACCAGTCCATGCCTAAGATCAAACCATATCCCGAGAAGCCCAAAACAAGAGCATTACAACTAAACTCAACGCTGAGAATAGTGATTTTCAAACCCAAACAAACCATTGACAAGTAAGCGGAGCCCCCAATTGGATTTGAAACTACTAAGGGATCTTCTACCATACTAGTGTTTAGATGCAGAGATTCTACTAAGGCAGATGAAATAAAAGAGTGTGATGTGCCAGAGTCAAAAAGTGTGCGAACTGGATGATCATATAGATAGACTACACTTTCTACAGAAATGTTACTACCTCGTTCCTGCTGAGGTGCCACTAGCGCATGAACCTGACCCCCTGATGTGGATCCGGCTTTCTGTCCCTGCCCTTTCTTCTTTGGGAAGTCCTTAGCTTGGTGCCCAGTCTCTCCACAATGGAAGCAACCACCCATCTTTGCCTTCCTTTTTCGGCAGTCTTTTGATATATGTCCAACAATGCCACAGAAATTGCACCTTCTCCTCTCACGGGGCTTATTGTTCTTCCCTCCTTTCTTGATGCCTGTTTTCTTTGCTTGTAGACCCTCTTTCTTCTCTTCCACCTTAGTTTCTTTCTTGTCGTGGTCTTCCTCTTGTAGCAACGCCATGTCCACCAAGCTTTCATAAGCCGCTCTCGTGGATACATGGGTCATAGCAAGGCTGTGTAGAGGCTCATTCAAACCTTTGACGAAGCGAAGCGCCTTCTTGTGTTGGGTGTTTACTAAGTCCAGCCCAAATCTGGCCAACTGATTAAACTGATTAACATACTCCCTGATTGTCATACTTCCCTGTTTCAGAGTTAGAAACTTCTCCATTTGCAGGCTTCTTTCGGCTTGGGAGAGGAATTTCATCTCAAACCTTGTCCTGAAATCTTCCCATGTTTCCACCGCCCTCTGAGCATTGGTAATTTCCCACCAATAGGAAGCTTCATCCTTAAGCAACCATACCGCTAGTTGTATCGTTTTCCTGTCATTAACTCCGAAGATGACAAGTAGATCCTCAATCTCCTTTAGCCAGTTTCTTGCTCCTATAAAGGACTCTGTCCCATAAAAGTCTTTTCCACCCATTGCCTTAAAGTCTCTACATGTTTTTGCAAAGGCATTTCCATGAGGAGGTGGAGGAGGAGGAGGAGGAGGAACCGCGGCCACTGGAGGAGGGATGTCTGCTGGGCCCGCGCCATTGGCCCTTGCTTCTAAGTACCTCCTAAACCAGCCGGGTATCGGCACTCCTTCCGGGAGGTTAAGGTCTCCAGACATGCTGAAACAGAAAGGAAAAATTCAAAATGAAGGATAGAGAGGGATAGATAGGGCACATGGCTTTGGGGTATTTTGTCCTTTTATAAATATACCACTTTTTCTTGAAAAATGCTTCTTTAAACTTTCTTTTGAAAATAATTTCGATTTTTTTTTTCTTATCTGGTAAACCTATGCTCTGATACCAAGTGAAACACCCCACCTCCGTTAAGGTCACTCACAAAGGGAATGCCTTAATTTTGGTGGAGGTTTATAAGTAAAAGCCACAGATAAACTCAAGACAGATATAAATACACGTATTTTAAACAGCGGAAACCAAACAGACTTTTATTTCATCAAAACGTGTTCAAACAAAACATTCCATAATTTTCTCAAAATACTTCCAACAATACAACCTCATTACTATCTTGATTATTAAAGAAGCATAAAACATAAATAAAGTGACAAAAATCCCCATAGTGATATCCAAAGCCATAATCCGAGCAAAAGAGATCCAAATCATACATCTACGGTCTTGGAGCTTATAAAGAGTCTGACTGAGCTGAGTTGTTTCCTCCTTGTGGACCTGGGGGGGAAACGAAAGAAAAGAAGATGGAAAGAAAATAGAGTCAGACATAAAGCCTGAGTAAATCTAGTAACTCTTCAATATGTGAATAAGAAAAAGGGCATGATAGATATAAACTGAAAACAGGAAAGTGTCACAAGCTAAGGAAGTGTCGTTTAGAATCGAATGTACTATCGCACCCATACTATATCTCTGCACATATTTGAACTTATTTTAACTGGCACACCATGCTGAGGGTGAAGTGATCCCCATTTTCTAAAGATCGGCTCCTACTCGCATTAAAATGTGTCATACGACCCCCAAGAATTGTAGATACCTATGTTGGTCCCACCATGGGGTGTATCAAGACCCTTGGTGGCGGCCCCGACACAAATTCTAGAAGGCATAGGTTATACTACTGGTGCCCCCAGTGCCATGTTTGTCTGCTTCGGAGTGTGTGCACGCCCGCACCTCGTTAGAACCTACACCGTTGCACCCACCGCCGTCGCTTTGACCGCTTACAATCAGCCCAGTAATCGTGCCCTACCCTGCCTAATTTCAAGGTACCATGATACCAAACTTGGGTTACTGCTGAAACGGGTCCCTTGTTACCAGGATTTTCTAGTCAAACATGTTAAGTGGTTAAGTGTCTGTATTAACCTAACCCCACCCATCAATTCTTATTAACATGTTGAATTTGGTTAAGTGTTATAGTTGACTTAACCCTACCATCTGTCCTTAGCCTCTTAGAGCACCTGACCACTCACATTAGACAGGTATTGCTACGGTTACTGGATGTGCCGGTCGGTTCCGGGAAGGTTTACACCATAGCTCAGTCTAACCTCGGGTCTTTATTGGGCTCAATGCTTAACTACCCACATTGGATATGTATTGTTGTGACTACTGGACAGCCGGGCGGGTCCGGGCAGGTTTACATCACAACTCAATCCAACCTCGGGTTAAGCATATCGTGTTTTCTAAATTTACATATTTTATTACTTCTCAATTATATATGTAAACGTCATATCTTTTATTCTTGGGTATATCAATTCATACCACTTAAATGTCATTGTCGTTGGCATGTGCCAACCATGCCAACATAATTTTTTTCATGTTTTACACCCAACGTTATTACCCCCGTTTGTTTGCAACTTTATAACATGTGTTGGGCTTGTCACAATTCAGCCCAACTTTATAAACGTGAGAAAAAGGGGAAATCAAGAACATGTAATACATAAAGGTGTGTGGCACATGAACTTGCAATTTAGCGATTCAACTAACATATAATATGGGTCATGTGAACTTGCATTCAAATCAAAGTATAACTAAGTAGGTGACATATGAAATGGTATAGTTTAGGCTAATACAAACTTGTGTTTAAACATGTTTAACTTGGCATAATGTCAACCACAAAACTAGCATGTTGTATATTCACCAAAATGTCCAATTATAACATCTAATCACATAGCCTATTTCAACATGAACTTGCATAGTTTATGAAACCCAAACGATACTTAACATTGATCCAATTATACTTGCAAATAAACATAAGAATGATATCATAGGTTTTGGGTCATATAGGCATAAAAGGTTTCAAATCTAGAACATGTTTACATAAGCCTTAATTTAGACTTAGTGAATGTATATAGTCCATGCCATAGGCATAAACATAAAGGGATCAAATTCTTGTTTTTGCCACAAACTTGCAAGTACCATTGTTTTCATATACCATTGTTCAATAGGCTTGCATCAATCAATTTAGGCCACAAATATCAATACACAAGTCATAATAGAATCATTACAATACACAGAATTTATATCATACAATGACACAATT
Source organism: Allium sativum (assembly GCA_030737875.1). Lineage (NCBI taxonomy): Eukaryota > Viridiplantae > Streptophyta > Magnoliopsida > Asparagales > Amaryllidaceae > Allium > Allium sativum. The sequence goes on from CM060924.1 coordinate 875,957,696, forward strand.
CTATTTTCATTTATATCGAATCACATCACAGTTTTTATTCATATTCTGAAAGGTCACTATACTTACAAAGAATGCAGAATCTTGAATTCTGGATTCTGAATTCTGAAATTGAGATGCGCTCCTTTGGGTAGACTAACGTTGCGTTGATTAATTTGATTAAACTTTAATCTTCTTCTTAATTTGATTCGTCTCTAGGCTTTTCTCTCTTGACGGCTATGCTCAATTCCTCCCTGGCAGCATGACGACTCCCATCTTATTTTTTTGTGTGAATTTTCAGTTGAGACTTAGGGTGTATTTATAGATTTTTAAATTTTTTTGAGCCGTCCGATGAAGACAGGAGGAATCTAGACTATACAAAGTTCAAAGAGCCAATCAAGAGGTGACATGTCAGCCCTAGTGACACATCGAGCCACAGAAATTCGAGCCAGACTTAGCCAGCCAGGTCGACCAGGTGGGACAACTGACAGGTCGACACTATGGTCGACCTGGGGTGGCCAGGTCGACACCATGGTCGACCCTATGGTCGACCTGGTCTCTGGGCGGGAATTTTCCCGTCCAGCCCAGTTTGAACCTGTTTTTCGAATTTCGAATTTTAAACTGAGCTGTTTGAATTTTAAGTTTTATTCTGAAACTTCTGAAGGTCATAACTCCTTCATACGGAGTCCGATTCGTGCAAACTCGGACTCTATCTCAAGCAGAATTCCGAGACGAACGCAATGGAATAACCCATTTCCCTTAATTCTTTCATTTAGAATTAATTACACGTTAATTTGTGAAGCTTAACGTTATAAAATTCATGGGGTGTTACATGAAGTATTACCAGTTTTACTAGGTCGCCGGTAGAGTATATCTTTCTAGTGGAAGAGAAAAAATGGGATTTCTGTGAAACAAGAAATGTTAGGAGTTGGTAGAGTATATCTTTCTAGTGGAAGAGAAAAAATCGGATTTCGTCATGTAGATTTTGATTTATGTCCAAATCAAATTTTAGAAAAGTCGTTATGGAATTCCTTTATAATTTATAAAGGAATTATTTATATTTTAAAAAGGAATTTCAATATAAATCAAATATCGGGTTGACCCAGATTTGAAATATCGAGTTATAAATCGTAGTACAACTGTATGGTATTCCACTGTGAATATATACGATAATATAAATTTATTTATATTTAATTTTATTATATTTAAATATATTTATATATTTAAATGCGTTACTTAGGACTTTAAAAATAGCCACTTTTGCAAACGAAGTCGGAATTCGACAAAACTAATTTTGTTGGATCCGCAATGTCAAATTATTGTTAGATTCCAAGTTCCGTGATTTTTAGAGTCACTGTGTAGCCGTACGGATTTTGAGAGTGAAAAACAGTTAGTATTTTGACGGTTAAAAATATGTTGTGTGAGCAAACGGGGTCGGAATTTGACGAAACCAGTTTCTTTGGGACCGTAATGTCGAACTCTAGCTACATGTCCAGTTTCATAATTTTTGGGTATCGTATGTGATCACAGGAATTTTAGAGGACAAGTATAGATAGCGTTTGCTTAAAAATAAAATAAAATAATCAATAAAAAATATCTAAAAGATCCTATATGTACCCTTACCCTCTCTCAAACACTAAACCTAATTCATTTTTGGTCAATGCTTTCCAAGCCGCCACCAGTAAAATAAAACGTGAAATGTTCATCTTCTAAAATCCATAACAAATCCAGACAAAATCTATAAATCCTAAAACCCACATCCTTGTGCTCGTACGGGGCTACGCTTTCTTTTGATATGCCTTTGAGGGTGTTCGATGTCTGTTGGGTGGGTGTCGTGGGTTCACAGTAGAGTTAGGGTTAAGAACTGAGAGTGATTCAAGCGACAATCCTTATTTTGAGCAATGGGATTGAGTTCGTGGTAGAATTTGGAGTCTGTATGCAAGAATTCAAGGCATTCGATGAGGAGAATGATGTCGCATGTTTTTTGGTTCGTTCGTTCCACCCGGAGGACGGAAATTGAGGGAATGGTACGAGCTTGAATGTGCGGTGATAGGTAGAAGGAGATGGCGAGGGAAAATTCGTTGGTGGTGATGGTTTGTCGAACCGTGGTCCAGGGAGGGAGAATGGGGAGGATGGGGGAGCGGTAATGGTGAGTGTGGTACAGAGGAGGCCACGGCATCTTGAATTGGAAGAGAAGGTTTGGCGGGTTTGGGTTTTTACCAGAGAGAATGGGCCGGTTGTACTGGGGTAAAGCCCAATTTGAATTTAGATTTTTGTTTTTGTTTTCAATTAAAATAGTGTTAACTTCAAAAATTTGTAACTTCCTCATACGATGTCGGTTTTCAACAAAACAAGATCCGACAGGATCGTATGGACGACGACAACACAATGGAACTAAATGGGAGCGAATTCGAGCTCATTACAATTTATTGTAAAATAAATTGTCTGTCCGAATCAAATCGAGCGATGGTTATCGTTATTAACGATGATCGTCCAATGTGAGTAAATCTCACTCTGAACAGTTTATATTTTCATGTTGTACTTTTAGAACTGTTAAAAATTGTCTGATTGACTGTGTGTTGACTGTTTGATTGAATTGCTAGTTATTTAGTGGTAATTATATATATATATATATATATATATATATATATAACCGTTAAATCCATATATCTTTATTCTATTAACAGAATATTTCATATTGAACTGAAGGTGATGTTGATTACATTGTGTAACATCTGTGGATGCAGGGAGACAGGTTAAAGGAATCCGACTAGATTCCTCAACATTTATTTTACTGTTTTTCATATAGTGTAATATATGATGTGATATATAATCTGTGTTGATAACGTATGTGGAATGATATCGATCATTGTTGTTTGGTATGTTAAATACCATAAGAAATACCAGAACGATAAAAGGAGATTTTCAAATGTTATATTGAAAAGAATTAATTATAAAATCAAAAGATATTATAAAAAGAAATAATTATTTGTTAAATAAATATTTGGGAAAAGGAATTAAAAGGAAATTGTTTGCAAAACAAATATAAAGGAAATTATTTGTAAAACAAGGATAAGGGCAGATATTTGTAAACCAAATAGAAAGAGAGATATTTGTAAACCATTTACAAATAGAATGAAAAAGGAAATTTATTTATAAAATCAAAGGATTTTATAAAAAGGGATATTCATTTATAAAATGAATTGGAATTTATTAAAGAGAAAATATTTATAAAATCAAGGGAATTTATAAGATGGGAAATTATTTATAAAATCAAAGGATTTTGTAAAGAAGAATATTTATTTAAAATAAATAAGATGTTATAAAGGATGTTAGTTTGTTAAATAAATTGGATACGAAAAGGATATTTATTTGTTAAATGAATAGGATAAGATAAAAGGGATATTTGTTTAGAAAACAAATAAGATATTATATAGGAAATATTTGCAACACATTTGCAAATAGAGTAGGAAAGGAAATATTCACAAACCATTTGCAAATAGAATAGAGAAGAGAATATTTGCAAACCATTTACAAATAGAATTTAAAAGGGTAATATTTGTAAACCATTTACAAATAAAGATTTAAAAAGGAAATATGGGTAAAGGCGTTTAGGAAACAAATAGATTATAAAGGAAATATTTATCTTTGGATAAATAGATATATATAAGTCTGAACTTATATATGAAGAAGTAAACAGATAAAAGGAGCAGATTGATTTATAAATGATATTTATTAATTAAGTTAAATATTTATCATTTGGATAAATAGAATATATAAGTCAGGACTTATATAAAGAAGAAGAAAATCGATTTCAACATCGATGTTTGAAACTGAACAAGGACAAAGAGTTAATCAGTTAGGGTTAACCAGTTAGAGTAAAACCGTTAGGGTAAACCAATTAGGTTAATCAGTTAGAGTAAAACTGTTAGGGTAAACCAGTTAGGTTAAACCGTAGAGTTAAACCAGTTAGGTTTAACTGTAGAGTTAATCAGTTAGAGTTAAACCAGTTAGAGTTAATCAGTTAGAGTTAATCGATAGAGTTAAATCGAACTAGAGTTATTAGACAGAGTTAAATCGAACTAGAGTTATTCAAATGGAGTTAATCGAATTTAATTTATTCGAATAGAGTTAAAATGAGTTAATCGATTGAGTTAATCGAAGGAGTTAATCAAATAATAGATATTCGAAGTGAGATAATCGAATAATAGATATTCGAAGTGAGATAATCGAATAGTAGATATTCAAAGTAAGTTAATCAAATACAAGTTATTCGAATAAGTTATTCGAATAAGAGTTAATCCAGTAAAAGTTAAATAGAATAAAAGTTCATCGAATAAGAGTTATAGCTTAGAGTTAACCAAATAGGAGTTAATAAATTAGTTGATCGTTATATTATTCGAGTTAGGAAATAAAAGTTATATTAAAGATAATATATTTCGGATGCAGGATATTATAACACCATTGTTATAATCACGTAAACTTGTAAAAGAAGGGGGTTCGTAAATAGAATCCGAGGGTTCGTAAGGAAGTGTTAAAGAGTTAAAAAGGTGAATCTTATCGATTTCAAGATTTGAAAGGTGGTTCAGTTAAGGTCTGAGAGGTAGCTATACCCCAACTTGATTGACTGCGTTTTTAATTAAGAAATGGTTACGGTTCGAGTGTGAAGTGGTTAAGTGGATTTAGTAATTTAGTATAGTGGTTTGAGTCGTCATCGCAATATAGTTTTAAACATCTGTTTAAATCCCAATTAAGAAGTTTTGGAAATGTTTTCCAAACAAGAATCAGAAATGCTTTCTGATAAGAGAAAATAAGAATTTAGAATATATGGAAACAGGAGATAAGTAAATTTATGAAATAAAGAGATGAATGTTGAATGATGATTGATCGATATAATTTCCTCCTGGAAATAATATTGTTGTTTGCACACCTGTTTTTCTTTGATGGTTAAATCACAGACTATCGAAGTTTTGACCATTTTAACGTTGTTAATATGGAGAGACCGGTTGGATTATTATCCAAAGAACCACTCTGTATTGGCATAAGCGTTGCGAATCATATATGCCAAAGATAATTGAAGATGGAGTAAAGTGCAAGGGCTATTGTATAAGTCTTAGATAACAGTGCCTAAGATGGTGTACTGAATAGTGCCTTCGGTTCATCCTATTCCTGGATGACTTGTATGGATGAATGTCTGACAGAGTATTTCCAGAAAGGTCACGTACATTTGATTTCTTCAACCGTACCAAGAGTGGAAGCGGAGAAGGAAACTTCTTTAGCTAACACATAATGTACTGTTGTAGACGTCAATTAGTGATTTTCGATGGATCTGACAATGTGGCATTCGAAGTGAATCTAATGTGATGATAAGGCGTAACCTCAAGCCTCATCAACCGGTAAATGACAGAAATCGGGCAGGTAGCATGGCTGTGTAGGTCGCACCTATTAGGGTTATAATCACCTGATCTAGAGTTTCATTTACTTCAAAAAATTCTATTGTTGATGCTGTCCCATTCGGGAAACGGTTGCTGATCCCAACCGTTGGTGATATACATTCGATACACTCAAGCGAAATGAGTGGTCGGTCATGTGTGGCCAGGTTGCAAGATGTTCTTGTTGAACCCAGTGTATTCCTTTCTTGAGATACATTAGCGAAAGGTGGTTCCATACCTTGTCATAGTTGGAAATCCATTACCCAACACGTGCTTGCGGTTTTAATTGTATACTATATATGTAGAACGTGAGATGAAAGTGTTTCTGCTAGATGATTATTATATTGTGATTGATAGACACTATTATAATATCAATGAGTTTTGATATAAAGATTATTTGGATTCTCATAAGGGAAAAACCCGTTCCGTTATACGGCGTGGTCTTATGAGATATCATTTAATGGTTCAAACTGTTTTTAAACTGTTTTACTCATACCAGTCCCATGACTAACCTGGAGTTTATTTTTTTTTTGTTTTCCCTAAACTCTTGGGTGCCGAATTTTGTACGGGCAGTCAAGTAGTCGGGATTTACAGATACTTGAAGAGCTGGAGCAAGAGGCTTCAGGATCATATAGCTATAGTGTATTTCCGTTGTGTTGTAAGTGTTGTACTTTGAAATGATATGTATATTCAAATACAGATTTATATTTCAAAGATATGTTATCAATTATATGTTATTCGTTCCGTTGTGAGGTTCGTGTTACTCTGATGTTGTGTTCTTATTCTTCTTCTGTTCTAAGTTCTATCTTATCTTTCCTCACCCTCTGTTTTCTTTCATTAACTATTCGGTTATTTTCGATCCTTGGAAGTTCGATATGTGTTGTATATTGGATAACCAAGATCGCAATTTTCCGGGTCGTTACAGTTGGTATCATAGCATAAGGTTAAGTGAATTACCTTGGCTCTTTGGTGTGACTCGGTAGAGATGGGGTTAGTAATACCCTAGATTGAGTTTGAGTGTATAGAGACGAGTGAACGTATTTGTTATTGATATAAAAATTGTTTTGTATTGTGGAGATTCATTGGTTGAGTTGTTTATGGGTTCTGGTCGATCAGTTTGATCCACTATATCGGTAGGAGTTTATAAACACTCGAATACGATGGGTCGACACAATATGTTTTGAAAGGAGGGTAAATTAAAATAAGTTTACCCAAGGTATATCTTGATATAGAGAAGATATATATATATATATATATCAAAACTATAATATAGTGGATATATTGGTTGTTATTATAATCGAGTAAGATTATAAATTAAATGGTGTAAATAACCTATCAGAATTCATATAAGTGAAATATGTGGAATCAGATGAGTTAAATCTAAAATTTAAACCAGGAATTGAATTAAAATTCTGGAAAAATTGGATAAGTGTTTGTAAATGGATTTGGATTAAAAATAAGGAAAATTTAAGATCCTAGGAGATTTTAAATTGTTTTACAAGTCGTGTGAATTATATTTTGAAATGAATTTCAAGTGGAAATGTTTAGAAATGGTTTTATAGTATTGAACTCACTTCGATCACTGGAAAATAGATTCTGATGATGACAGCTGCATCATTAGTATTCATTTTCGAGTTGTAAGTGACGAATTACTACCAGAGATACTGTTTTGAATTTGTTTTGGGAAAGACAAGTTATGTTGAATTTCAAAAAGGAAATTTTGATTTTTGAAAAGAGTTAAATGTTTAAAAAATCCCAGGGAAAGACTGTTTGAATTAAAAACAAATTTAACAAAAATTTGTGAAAGCAAATTTGAATTAAAGTAAAGCCAGTAAAGTGGTAACTGAGATCGAATTAGAATGATATCAAGACAAATTGGATTGCGAGATTCAAATTTGAAGTGTAATGTGATAATCAAGTTAAGAGTTGGGAATCGAGAAGAAACTCGAGTTGAAATGATATTTGGCTCGGATATAAGCGAATGGTTGTGTTGTGGATAAAAGCATATTGGAATTTGATTGGGATGACCATTGTATCCACTGAATTGATAACAGGTGGAAAGGATAAAATGATATGCCGACAAAAAGGTACAAGTTTACATTTCTATTGGATATAAGATTTATGAGCCAAATTGGCAAGCCGCTAGGCTGTTTGATTTTCTTTTGGGATGGAGATGACCCAGAGAGGCGAGTGGTGGTTTGACGTATTGACCAGTACATAGGAGGTGCTGGCGAAATTCTTAAAAAAATTAAGGCGTTAGAAAATTTTCAGGGTTTTTGAAAATTTTCGTTGGAAAGAATTAAATAAATTTCAAATTGAAATTAAATTAATTCAGTTGAAACTGAAGTTAAGAAGTGAACAAATATGTTCTAACCAGTCGATAGGGTCATCCTCTACCTTAGAATTTTGAAGACGAAATTATTTTAAGTGGGGAAGAATGTAATGACCCGCATTTTCAGCGATATAATAATTAATTTAATTAATTATTTAAAAGGTGATAAAAAGGATTTATTGGTCGTGGAATTAAATAATGGTGAATATTTAATTAAAGTAATAAATTAAATAATATATTTAATTCAGAAATAATCAGAATTGGTTGAAATGGCGATATGGTGTAAACTGGATTATCTGTGATATTTAATTCAGTTTAGAATTGAATTAGAATAACGAATATATTATTTGAACGACAGTTTGAATGTATAATTATATTATAATTAAAACCGAGCTCGAAATGGCGCTGCAGTTCGTAAATTGGCGATTCAAACTTCAACTGAATATACAGAAGCCGTTTTAAATCGGATTTCTGTGAAACAAGAAATGTTAGGAGCTGGTGGAGTATATCTTTCTAGTGGAAGAGAAAAATCGGAATTTCATCGTGTAGATTTTGATTTATGTCCAAATCAAATTTTAGAAAAGTCGATGTGGAATTCCTTTATAATTTATAAAGGAATTATTTATATTTTAAAAAGGAATTTCAATATAAATCGAATATCGGGTTGACCCAGATTTGAAATATCAAGTTATAAATCCCAGTACAACTGTATGGTAATCCACTGTGAATATATACGATAATATAAATTTATTTATATTTGATTTTATTATATTTAAATATATTTATATATTTAAATATATTTATATATTTAAATGGGTTATTTAGGACTTTAAAAATAGCCACTTTTGCAAACGAAGTCGGAATTCGACAAAACTAATTTTGTTGGATCCGCAATGTCAAATTATTGTTAGATTCCAAGTTCCGTGATTTTTAGAGTCACTGTGTGGCCGTACGGATTTTTAGAGTGTAAAACAGTCAGTATTTTGACGGCTAAAAATATGTTGTGTGAGCAAACGGAGTCGGAATTTGATGAAACTAGTTTCGTTGGGACCGTAATGTCGAACTCTAGTTACATGTCCAGTTTCGTGATTTTTGGGTATCGTATGTGACCACAGGAATTTTAGAGGACAAGTGCAGATAGCGTTTGCTTAAAAATAAAATAAAATAATCAATAAAAAAATATCTAAAAGATCCTATATATACCCTTACCCTCTCTCAAACCCTAAAACTAATTCATTTCTGGTCAATGCTTTCCAAGCCGCCACCAGTAAAATAAAACGTGAAATGTTCATGTTCTAAAATCCATAACAAATCCAGACAAAATCTATAAATCCTAAAACCCACATCCTTGTGCTCGTACGGGGTTACACTTTCTTTGGATATGCTTTTGAGGGTGTTCGATGTCTGTTGGGTGGGTGTCGTGGGTTCACAGTAGAGTTAGGGTTAAGAACTGAGAGTGATTCAAGCGACAATCCTTATTCTGAGCAATGGATTGAGTTCGGGGTAGAATTTGGAGTCTGTATGCAAGAATTCAAGGCATTCGATGAGGAGAATGATGTCGCGTGTTTTCTGGTTCGTTCGTTCCACCTGGAGGACGGAAATTGAGGGAATGGTACGAGCTTGAATATGCGGTGATAGGTAGAAGGAGATGGCGAGGGAGAGTTCGTTGGTGGTGATGGTTTGTCGAACCGTGGTCCAGGGAGGGAGAATGGGGAGGATGGGGGAGCGGTAATGGTGAGTGTGGTATAGAGGAGGCCACGACATCTTGAATTGGAAGAGAAGGTTTGGCGGGTTTGGGTTTTTACCAGAGAGAATGTAACACCCCAAATTATCTGTTAACTGTATAATAACAAATCTAAGTATAATTAATTATAAATGAAAGAATTAAGGGAAATAGGTTTCACCGTTGCGATCGTCTCGGAATTCTGCTTGAGATAGAGTCCGAGTTTGCGTGAATCAGACTCCGTATGAAGGAGTTATGACCTCCGGAAGTTTCAGAATTCAAATTAAAATTCAAACAGTTCAAAATTCAAAATCAGACCCAAAATGGGCTGGGCGGGAATTTTCCCACCCAGGCACCAGGTCGACCAGGGGGTCGACCTGGGTGACCAGGTCGACCATAGGGTCGACCTGGGTGACCAGGTCGACCATAGGGTCGACCTGGTTTGGCCCTGGCTGGCCTGGTCGGGTTCTGGTCGATTTCTGAGGCTTGGTTGTGTCACCAGGGCTGACATGTCGCATTTTGGTTGACTCCTTTCGAAGTGAATGGTCTTGATTCGTCTATGATCTTCAGACGGCTCAAATCAATCTGAAATTCTATAAATACAACCTAAGACTCCAACCTTAATTAACATAAGAAATTAGAGACGGGGCCGCCATGCTGTCCGTAGGAAATTGAGAGGAGCCTCCACTTGTAGAAAAGCTTAGAGACGACCCAAGTTAGAGTTAAAACACGAATCAAATCAACGTTAGTCTACCCAAAGGAACGCATCTCAATTTCAGAACTCAGAATCCAGAATTCAAGTTCATCGATCGTTGTAAGTCTAGTTACGTTTGAGATGTGAATTGAAAAAGAACGTGATTTGATATGAATTGGAAATTGGAATCACATTATGTTATATAATGTTTATGTTGTATAATGTTAACAATGTATATATGTTGCGATGATTCTTATTGTGAATGGAATTGGGATGATTGTGGTAAAAATTGATGTGATGTGGACCTGTTTAACGTTTGTAATTGAAAACAACATCACTTGCAAGTTTGTGGTTAATATTAGAAATTCCACCTTTATGTTTATGTGGTTAACATGGATTGTATACATTTTGCTAAAGTCCAAGTTAAGACATATATACACATGTTCTATGTTAAGACCGTTATGCCAACATGATTAAGATCCTTGTATATATATTCTTATGCTCATTTCAAGTTTTAATTGGATCCATTTGGGCTACGCAATTAATACAAGATTCATGTCGAAATAGGCTACATGATTTGAGTTAGTTCACATCTTTGTGTAAATACCAAAAATTTGACATTTTTATGAACATGTAATAACCTTGTCACATGCTAATTTTGTGTTTGAAGTTATGCCTAGATAAATATGGTTAGGCCTATGTTTATGCAAGTCAAGATTATGCCATTTTACGTGACACCTATTTAGATTTAGTCATTTTGCAAGTCCACCCCTATTATGTTCATAATGGCTATGCCAAAAGGCCAAGTTCACACCTATGACATTCATGATGATCATTTTGCAAGTTCACCCCTATTATGCATAAGTTTACACCTATGACATATTATGTAGATAGATTCCTTTGTGCAAATTTTGTGCACTAAATTAGGCTAAGTTTTTAGCCTAATATCATATGTTAAAATCAAGCGAACGAAAATTAGGCTAAGAGTTGTTAGCCTAATATTTAGACGGGGTAACGTTGGGTAAAATGGGTAGGAAAACTTGGCATAAAAATATATGAAATTGGCATGTTTGTCATATGCCAAAAATTTGTGACATTTAAATGGTATAAATTCTTATACCAAAAATGTTAAACTTGGAATGTGGGCCATAACCTTTAATGGTTAACAAACTTACATATAACAGGTAATAAAGACAAATATGTAAATTTAGAAAATACGAATGTGCTTAACACGAGGTTGGATTGAGTTGTGATGTAAACCTGCCCGGACCCGCCCGGCTGTCCAGTAGTCACAACAATACCTATCCAATGTGGGTGGTTAAGCATGGAGCCCAATAAGGACCCGAGGTTAGATTGAGTTACGGTGTAAATCTGCCCGGAACCAACCGGCACATCCAGTAACTGTAACAATATATGTTTAATGTGAGTGGTCGGTGCTTTAAGAGGCTAAGGACAGAAGATAGGGTTAAGTTAACTAAAACACTTAACCAATTCAACATGTTAAATAAACTGATGGGTGGGGTTAGGTAACTACAGACACTTAACCACTTAACATGTTTGACTAGAAAACCCTAGTGACGAGGGACCCATTTCAGCAGTAACCCAAATTAGGTATCATGGTACCCTGAAACTAAGCAGGGTGGGGCACGATTACTGGGCTGATTGTAAGCGGTCAAAGCGACGGTGGTGGGTGAAAAAGTGTGGGTTCTAACGGAGTGCGGGCGTGCACACACTTCAGAGCTGGCAAACAGGGCACTGGGGGCACCAGTAGTATAACCTATGCATTCTAGTATTGTGTCGGGTCGCCACCATGGGACTTGATACACCCCATGGTGGAGCCAGCATAGGTATCTACAATATTTGGGGGCCATAAGACACATGTAATTATGCGAGTAGGAGCCGATCTTTAGAATAATGGGATCACTTTACCCTCAGCACGGGGTGCCAGTTCAGAATTAATACATGTAGGTGCAAAGATGTAGCATGGGGTGCGAAGGTATATTCGTTTTAGAACTACCTAATCTTAGTTTATGATACTTTCCTGTTTCCAGTTTGTACCTATCATGCCCTTATTCTTATTCTCATACTGAAGAGTCAGTAGACTTACCAGACTTTATGTCTGACCCTATTTTCTTTCGTCTTCTTTTCTTCCGTCCCCCTCCCCCCCCAGGTCTACAGGGAGGAAACAACCCAGCTTAGTAAGATTCTTTAAGAGCTTCAAGATAGTGGATGTACGGTTTGGAGTCTCTTTCCTTGGCCATGGCTGTTGGACACACTCTATGGGGATTTATGCAGTTTTAATCATGTTTTATGCTTCTTTATTTAAAAACCAAGACAGAAATGATGTTGTAATGTTTTGGAAGTTGTTATGAGACAATTATGGAAATGTGTTGTATGAAAAAGTATTTTATGAAATAAAAGTCTGATGTTTTCCGCTGCTTATATATATATGTGTGTGTGTGTGTGTGTGTATGTGTGTGTGTGTTTATATCTGTCTTGTGTTTTATTTGTGACTTTTACTTACAAACCTCTACCAAAGTTAAGGCAGTCCCTTGTGAGTGACCTTAATGGAGGGTGGGGTGTTTAACTTGGTATCAGAGCATAGGTTTACTAGACTAGATAAAAAAATTCGAAACTATTTTCAAAAAAAGGAGTTTAAAGAAGCATCTTTTTCAAAAAAAAGTGTTGTTTTTAAAAAAGCATAATTCCCTAGAGCCATATGCACTATCTATCTATCCTTCGTTTTGAACCTTTCCTTTTTGTTTCAGCATGTCTGGAGACCTTAACCTTCCGGAAGGAGTACCTGTACCCGGCTGGTTTAGGAGGTACTTGGAATCTAGGGTCAATGGAGCTGGCCTAGCAGACATTCCTCCTCCAGTGGCAGCAGTTACTCCTCCTCCGCCTCCTCCTCGTGGAAATGCTTTTGCAAAGACATGTAGAGACTTCAAGGCTATGGGTGGAAAGGACTTTTATGGAATCGAATCCTTTGTAGTAGCAAGAAATTGGCTAAAGGAGACCGAGGATCCGTTTGTCATCTTCGAAGTTGACGACAGGCAAAAGATACAGCCAGCAGTGTGGTTGCTTAAAGATGAAGCGTCTTATTGGTGGGAGATCACCAATGCTGAGAGGCCAGTGGAAACATGGGAAGATTTCAGGATGAGATTTGAGATGAAATTCCTCTCCCAAGTTGAAAGAAGCCTGCAAATGGAGAAGTTCCTAACTCTGAAACAGGGAAGTATGACAATCAGGGAGTACGTAATCAGTTTAATCAGCTGGCCAGATTTGGGTTGGGCTTAGTAAACACCCAACACAAGAAGGCGCTCCGCTTCGTCAAAGGTCTGAATGAGCCTCTACACAGCCTTGCTACGACTCATGTATCCACGGGGGCGACTTATGAAAGCTTAGTGGACATGGCATAGCTACACGAGGAAGACAAGGGCAAGAAAGAGACTAAGGTGGAAGAAAAGAAGGAAGGTTTACAAGCTAAGAAAACAGACTTCAAGAAAGGCGAGATGAACAACAAATCCCATGAAAAGAGAAAGTGCAATTTCTGTGGCATTGTGGGACATATAGCAAAAAAACTGCAGAAAGAAGAAGGCAAAGATGAATGGTGGTTGCTTCAGTTGTGGCGAGACTGGACACTTAGCTAAGGACTGCCCAAAGAAGCGGGGGCAGGGACAGAGGACTGAATCCACCTCAGGCGGACAAGTTCACGCGCTGGTGGCACCTCCACAGGAACGAGGTAGGAATATTTCTGTAGAAAGCTTAGTTTATCTGTATGATCATCCAGTTCGCACTCTCTTTGATTCTGGTGCATCACACTCCTTTATTTCATCTGCTTTAGTAGAATCTCTGCACCTAGACACTAGTATGGTAGAAGATCCCTTGGTTGTTTCAAATCCAATTGGGGGCTCGGCTTATTTGTTGATGGTTTGCTTGGATTTGAAAATCTCTATTCTAAGTGTTGAATTTAGATGTAGTGCCTTTGTTTTGGGCTTCTCGGGATATGGACTGATCTTAGGCATGGACTGGTTATCCAGTAATGGTGCCATTCTTGATTGTGAGAAAAGAGTGGTTAGGCTCTTGACTCGTCTCGGTAACACTCTAGAAATTTCTTGTTATCCCTTGAATGCTGTTATGCTTAGTTATCTAGAGTCGCTTGACGCTTCTGTTGAGAATTTGCAGTCAGTTAGAGTAGTCCGGGAATATTCGGATGTCTTTGAAGAGGTGAAAAGCTTCCCTCCGAAGCGGGAAATAGACTTCCGCATATATCTTGTGGATAATGCAAATCCCGTAGCTCTGCCTGTTAGACACGTGGCTCTAAAAGAGAGAAAGGAGCTCAATAAGCAAGTTAAGGAGCTTCTCGAGAAAGGGTTTATAAGAAGGAGTATCTCGGAATGGGGTGCTCAGTGGTGTTCGCCACCAAAGCAGATGGTTCACTACGTCTTTGTGTGGACTATAGGGAGCTAAACAAGCTGACTAAAAAGAATAAACTCCCGCTTCCCCGAATAGGCGATTTGTTTGATCAACTTGTAGGTGTGTCGGTCTTCTCCCAACTTGATCTGGCTACTGGGTTCCATCAGCTAAGAGTAGCTGAAGATAGCATCGATAAAACGGCGTTCAGAACCCCAGACGGTTTCTTCGTGTGGCTTGTCATGCCTTTCGGCTTGACAAACGCACTTGCTTATTTCGTAGACCTAATGAGCAGGGTATTCAGAGAATTCCTCAATAAATTTGTGGTGGTCTTCGTAGATGATATCTTGATCTTCTCAAAGAATGAGGAAGAACATGTTCAGCATCTGAAAGAGATCATGGATACTCTCTGTGCACATCAGCTAAAAGCCAAATTCTCCAAATGTCACTTTTAGAGAAAAGAAGGAAGATTTCTGGGGAATATAGTGTCCAAAGAGGGGTTAGCTGTGGACCCCGCGAAAGTGGTGGCAGTGCAAGATCGGAAGACACCAACAAATGCAACCGAAGTTTGAAGCTTTCTTGGGCTAGCCGGTTTTTACCGAAAATTCATTAGGGATTTCGCGAAAATCTCAGCTCCACTCACAAGGTTAACAAAGAAGAATATGGCGTTCACTTGGGATTTGGATTGCGAGTTTGCTTTCCAACGATTAAAAAGGGCTCTCACAACAACCCCAGTTCTGACTTTGCCAGATGGAAGCAAAATGTTAACAGTATATACGGATGCTTGTGGTACGGGGCTAGGTGTTGTTCTGATGCAAGAAGGGAGGGTAGTAGCTTATGGTGGAAGACAATTGAAAGTGCATGAAAAGAACTACCCAATCCATGATCTTGAGTTGGCCATCATCGTCTTTGCGCTTAAGTCTTGGCGCCATTATCTCCTAAGTGAGAAGTTCGAATTATATACTGACCATAAATCGTTGAAGTATCTTTTCTCGCAGAAAGATCTTAACTTGAGGCAGCAAAGGTAGATGGAGTTCCTTGCCTCGTATGACTTTGAAATTTCCTATACTCCTGGCAAAGGCAACGTAGTAGCAGACGCATTGAACAGAAAGAAACTAACCCTAAGCCCTCTCTTTGTAGAAAGGCAAAGCTTGGAGTATATAGCCGGTTTTGACTTTAGGCCCTCCTCAGATTTTATACCTGGTTTATTGGCATCCCTAGAAGTACGACCCACTCTTTTAGACTCGATAGGGGCCACACAACGAGAAGACCCTCAGCTTGTGGATGTGATTGATAAACTAATTAGGGGTGAAACTTCCAGTCACCTCAATAGATATTCCATCGATGATAAGGGTTGGCTGAGGCGAGATGGAAGACTATGCGTCCCACAAGCTAGGGATTTAGTGAAGAAGGTTCTCGAGGAGACCCATCATTCCAAGATGACAATACACCCCGGTGGAGACAAGATGTATAAGGACGTAAAGAGAGTTTTCTATTGGAGCGGCATGAAGAAGGACGTGGCAGGTTTCGTTTCTAAGTACGTGACATGCCAACAGGTCAAGGCGGAACAAAAGAAACCTGGAGGACTGCTTCATCCTCTAGAAATCCCGCAATGGAAGTGGGATAGCATTTCAATGGATTTCATTGACGGGTTGCCTAGGTCAAGAAGAGGCAATACTAGCATTTGGGTAATAGTGGACAGGCTTAGTAAAAGCGCCCACTTTATACCTATCAAGAGTAGAAGGACTGCTTCGTCTCTAGCTTCTCTTTATCTCAAGGAAATAGTTCGACTCCATGGAATACCCTCCAGCATAGTGAGTGACAGATACCCCATCTTCACGAGCGAATTTTGGCGTAGTCTGCAAGAAGCTGTTGGCACACAGTTATGCTTGAGCACGGCCTATCACCCCCAAACTAATGGTCAGACAGAAAGGGTGAATAGAGTACTAGAAGATCTTCTAAGACTGTGTGTTCTTGACTTCGGAGGGACTTGAGAGGATCACCTTCCTTTAGTGGAATTCGCCTACAACAACAGTTACCAAGCCACCATCGGTATGGCGCCCTTCGAAGCTTTGTATGGAAGACCTTACCGATCACCAACTTATTGGTGGGTGTCTACTGACAAGATTATACTTGGACCAGACATGATTAGAGAGACTTCAGAAAAAGTGGACTTGATACGAAGGAGAATGAAGACTGCCCAAGACAGACAGAAATCCTACGCCGACAAAAGAAGGACCGACCTTGAGTTTGAGGTTGGCGACAGGGTTTTCCTTAAGGTATCCCCTTTAAGGAACGTCGTTCGCTTTGGATCCGCAGGAAAGCTAGCACCAAGATTTGTAGGACCATTCCCTATCATCGAGAAGGTTGGGAAAATGGCTTATAGAGTAGAACTGCCTGAAAGATTGGCTGGAATTCACAACGTCTTCCACGTTTCTCATCTCCGGAAATGTCTACATGAATCAGCGGAAGTGGTGGAGCCAAGCATTTTAGAAGAAGCCGAAGTGGAATGCGAAGCGACTGTGAGGAAAGTTCCAACTCGAATCGTAGGAACTGAAGTGAAAAAGCTACGCAACCGCGAAGTCAAGCTCGTTAAGGTTCAGTGGAGCGACGCCGAGGAAGACGCGACTTGGGAAACTGAGGATAGAATACGCGCGGCCTACCCTTTTCTTTTTGAGGGTACATCTTTGACCTCTCTTTCTCCTTAAGTTGTGCTTGTATCTATCTTTTTAGGTATATCTTCTCGATATAATCTTTTATCCTTAGGTAGAAACCCCTTTGGATGTAAACATGTATTTGAAACATGTTATGGTTGATGGCTGCAAGTGGTTGCTAGTGGTTGCTCGTGGATGCATATACACACACAACCTAGGTTTTAGATCGGCTTAGTCACTTCATACTGCATATGCATATATGTATTCATGTTTGTATGTGGTTGAAACTTGATATGTCGTCATATGGATGTTGCATTTGTATAAATGGTTGCACACTCATGTAGAGTGATGAGTAAGGACAAATTTTTGCATACATAATGGATTCATGGCACTTACATGATTTGCATTAAGGAGGTCAACTGAATCAGTAGACCGCCTGATTTTGCATTAGATAGGGACATGTACACAAACTGTGCATATGATCATAAAGCATTAGAAGTCTTTTAAGGACAATGGACGCCTGTGTTTGATGGTTGAGTAGATGGACAATTGGATGTTAGGACTTACGTTCTTCCAGACTTGAAGATTTCGAGGACGAAATCCTAAAAGGAGGGGAGAATGTAACACCCCAAATTTTCTGTTAACTGCATAATAACAAATCTAAGTATAATTAATTCTAAATGAAAGAATTAAGGGAAATGGGTTTCACCGTTGCAATCGTATCGGAATTCTGCTTGAGATAGAGTCCGAGTTTGCGTGAATCAGACTCCGTATGAAGGAGTTATGACCTCCGGAAGTTTCAGAATTCAAATTAAAATTCAAACAGTTCAAAAAGAAGTTCAAAATTCAAAATCAGACCCAAACTGGGCTAGGCGGGAATTTTCCCGCCTAGGCACCAGGTCGACCTAGGTGACCAGGTCGACCATAGGGTCGACCTGCCCTGTCGACCTGGTTTGGCCCTGGCTGGCCTGGTCGGGTACTGGTCGATTTCTGAGGCTTGGCTGTGTCACTAGGGCTGACATGTCACATTTTAGTTGGCTCCTTTCGAAGTGAATGGTCTAGATTCGTCTACGATCATCTGACGTCTCAAATCAATCTGAAATTCTATAAATACAACCTAAGACTCCAACCTAAATTAACATAAGAAATTAGAGACGGAGCCGCCTTGTTGTCGGTAGGAAATTGAGAGGAGCCTCCACTTGTATAAAAGCTTAGAGATGAGCCAAGTTAGAGTTAAAACACGAATCAAATCAACGTTAGTCTACCCAAAGGAACGTATCTCGATTTTAGAACTCAGAATCCAGAATTCAAGTTCATCGATCGTTGTAAGTCTAGTTACGTTTGAGATGTGAATTGAAAAAGAATGTGATTTAATATGAATTGGAAATTGGAATCACATTATGTTATATAATGTTTATGTTGTATAATGTTAACAATGTATATATGTTGCGATGATTCTTATTGTGAATGGAATTGGGATGATTGTGGTAAAAATTGATGTGATGTGGACCTGTTTAACGTTTGTAATTGAAAACAACATCACTTGCATGTTTATGGTTAATATTAGAATTTACACCTTTATGTTTATGTGGTTAACATGGATTGTATACATTTTGCTAAAGTCCAAGTTAAGACTTATATACACATGTTCTATGTTAAGACCGTTATGCCAACATGATTAAGATCCTTGTATATATATTCTTATGCTTATTTCAAGTTGTAATTGGATCTATTTGGGTTACGCAACTAATACAAATTTCATGTTGAAATAGGCTATATGATTTGAGTTAGTTCACATATTTGTGTAAATACCAAAAATTTGACATTTTTATGAACATGTAATAACCTTGTCACATGCTAGTTTTGTGTTTGAAGTTATGCCTAGATAAATATGGTTAGGCCTATGTTTATGCAAGTCAAGATTATGCCATTTTACGTGACACCTATTTAGATTTAGTCATTTTGCAAGTCCACCCCTATTATGTTCATAATGGCTACGCTAAAAGGCCAAGTTCACACCTATGACATTCATGATGATCATTTTGCAAGTTCACCCTTATTATGCATAAGTTTACGCCTATGACATGTTATGTAGATAGATTCCTTTGTGCAAACTTTGTGCGCTAAATTAGGCTATGTTTTTAGCCTAATATCATATGTTAAAATCATGCGAACGAAAATTAGGCTAAGAATTGTTAGCCTAATATTTAGACGGGGTAACGTTGGGTAAAATGGGTAGGAAAACTTGGCATAAAAATATATGAAATTGGCATGTTTGTCATATGCCAAAAATTTGTGACATTTAAATGGTATAAATTCTTATACCAAAAATGTTAAACTTGGAATGTGGGCCATAACCTTTAATGGTTAACAAACTTACATATAACAGGTAATAAAGACAAATATGTAAATTTAGAAAATACGGATGTGCTTAACACGAGGTTGGATTGAGTTGTGATGTAAACCTGCCCGGACCCGCCCGACTGTCCAGTAGTCACAACAATACCTATCCAATGTGGGTGGTTAAACATGGAGCCCAATAAGGACCCGAGGTTAGACTGAGTTACGGTGTAAATCTGCCCGGAATGACTGGCACATCCAGTAACCGTAACAATATCTGTCTAATGTGAGTGGTCGGTGCTTTAAGAGGCTAAGGACAGAAGATAGGGTTAAGTTAACTAAAACACTTAACCAATTCAACATGTTAAATAAACTAATGGGTGGGGTTAGGTAACTACAGACACCTAACCACTTAACATGTTTGACTAGAAAACCCTAGTGACGAGGGACCTGTTTCAGCAGTAACCCAAATTAGGTATCATGGTACCCTGAAACTAGGCAGGGTGGGGCACGATTACTGGGCTGATTGTAAGCGGTCAAAGCGACAGCGGTGGGTGCAACAGTGTGGGTTCTAACGGAGTGCAGGCGTGCACACACTTCGGAGCAGATAAACAGGGAACTGGGGGCACCAGTAGTATATCCTATGCATTTTAGTATTGTGTCGGGTCGCCACCATGGGACTTGATACACCCCATGGTAGGGCCAGCATAGGTATCTACAATATTTGGAGGCCGTAAGACACATGTAATTATGCGAGTAGGAGCCGATCTTCAGAATAATGGGATCACTTTACCCTCAGCACGGGGTGCCAGTTCAGAATTGATACATGTAGGTGCAGAGATGTAGCGTGGGGGCGCGATGGTATATTCGTTTTAGAACTACCTTATCTTAGTTTATGATACTTTCCTGTTTCCAGTTTATACCTATCATGCCCTTATTCTTATTCTCATACTGAAGAGCCACTAGACTTACCAGGCTTTATGTCTGACCCTATTTTCTTTCGTCTTCTTTTCTTCCGTTCCCCCCCTCCCCCCAGGTCCACAGGGAGGAAACAACCCAGCTTAGTAAGATTCTTTAAAAGCTTCAAGATAGTGGATGTACGGTTTGGAGTCTCTTTCCTTGGCTATGGCTGTTGGACACACTCTATGGGGATTTATGCAGTTTTAATCACGTTTTATGCTTCTTTATTTAAAAACCAAGATAGAAATGATGTTGTAATGTTTTGGAAGTTGTTATGAGACAATTATGGAAATGTGTTTTATGAACAAGTATTTTATGAAATAAAAGTCTGATGTTTTCCGCTGCTTATATATATATGTGTGTGTGTGTTTATATCTGTCTTGTGTTTTATCTGGGACTTTTACTTACAAACCTCCAAAAAAGTTAAGGCAGACCCTTGTGAGTGACCTTAACTGAGGGTAGGGTGTTTCAGAGAATGGGTCGGTTGTATTGGGGTAAAGCCCAATTTGAATTTAGATTTTTGTTTTTGTTTTCAACTAAAATAGTGTTAACTTCTAAAATATGTAACTTCCTCATACGATATCGGTTTTCAGCAAAACAAGATCCGACAGGATCTATGGACGACGACAACACAATGGAACTGGCTGGGAGCGAATCCGAGCTCGTTACAATTTATTGTAAAATAAATTGTCCATCCGAATCAAATCGAGCGATGGTTATCATTGTTAACGATGATCGTCCAATGTGAGTAAATCTCACTAACTCTGAACAGTTTATATTTTCATGTTGTATTTTTAGAATTGTTAAAAATTGTCTGATTGACTGTGTGTTGACTGTTTGATTGAACTGCTAGTCAGTTAGTGGTAATTATATATATATATATATATATACATATATATATAAACCGTTAAATCCATATATCTTGATTCTGTTAACAAAGTATTTCGTATTGAACTGAAAGTGATGTTGATTATATTGTGTAACATCTGTGGATGCAGGGAGACAGGTTGGAGGAATCCGACAGGATTCCTCAGCATTTATTTTACTGTTTTTCATATAGTGTAATATATAATGTGATATATAATCTGTGTTGATTACGTATGTGGAATGATATCAATCATTGTTGTTTGGTATATTAAATACCATAAGAAATACCAGAACGATAAAAGGAGATTTTCAAATGTTATATTGAAAAGAATTATTTATAAAATCAAAAGATTTTATAAAAAGAAATAATTATTTGTTAAATAAATATTTGTGAAAAGGAATTAAAAGGAATTTGTTTGCAAATATAAAGGAAATTATTTGTAAAACAAGGATAAGGGAAGATATTTGCAAACCAAATAGAAAGAGAGATATTTGTAAACCATTTACAAATAGAATGAAAAAGGAAATTTATTTATAAAATCAAAGGATTTTATAAAAAGGGATATTCATTTATAAAATGAATTGGAATTTATTAAAGAGAAAATATTTATAAAATCAAGGGATTTTATAAGATGGGAAATTATTTATAAAATCAAAGGATTTTATAAAGAAGAATATTTATTTAGAAATAAATAAGATGTTATAAAGGATATTAGTTTGTTAAATAAATAGGATACGAAAAGAATATTTATTTGTTAAATAAATAGGATAAGATAAAAGGGATATTTGTTTAGAAAACAAATAAGATATTATATAGGATATATTTGCAACACATTTGCAAATAGAGTTGAAAAGGAAATATTCGCAAACCATTTGCAAATAGAATAGAGAAGAGAATATTTGCAGACCATTTACAAATAGAATTTAAAAGGGTAATATTTGTAAACCATTTTCAAATAAAAATTTAAAAAGGAAATATGAGTAAAGGTGTTTAGGAAACAAATAAATTATAAAGGAAATATTTATCTTTGGATAAATAGATATATATAAGTCTGAACTTATATATGAAGAAGTAAACAGATAAAAGGAGCAGACTGATTTATAAATGATATTTATAAATTAAATATTTATCATTTGGATAAATAGAATATGTAAGTCAGGACTTATATAAAGAATAAAAAAATCGATTTCAACATCGATGTTTGAAACTGAATAAGGACAAAGAGTTAATCAGTTAGGGTTAACCAGTTAGAGTAAAACCGTTAGGGTAAACCAGTTCGGTTAACCAGTTAGAGTAAAACCATTAGGGTAAACCAGTTAGGTTAAACCGTAGAGTTAAACCAGTTAGGTTAAACCGTAGAGTTAAACCAGTTAGAGTTAATCAGTTAGAGTTAAACCAGTTAGAGTTAATCGATAGAGTTAAATCGAACTAGAGTTATTGGATAGAGTTAAATCGAACTAGAGTTATTCAAATGGAGTTAATCGAATTTATTTTATTCGAATAGAGTTGAAATGAGTTAATCGATTGAATTAATCGAAGGAGTTAATCGAATAATAGATATTTGAAGTGAGATAATCGAATAATAGACATTCGAAGTGAGATAATCGAATAGTAGATATTTGAAGTAAGTTAATCAAATACAAGTTATTCGAATAAGTTATTCGAATAAGAGTTAATCTAGTAAGAGTTAAATAGAATAAAAGTTCATCGAATAAGAGTTGTAGCTTAGAGTTAACCAAATAGGAGTTAATAAATTAGTTGATCGTTATATTATTCGAGTTAGGAAATAAAAGTCATATTAAAGATAATATATTTCGAATGCAGGAGATTATAACACCATTGTTATAATCACGTAAACTTGTAAAAGAAGGGGGTTCGTAAATAGAATCCGAGGGTTCGTAAGGAAGTGTTAAAGAGTTAAAAAGGTGAATCTTGTCTATTTCGAGATTTGAAAGGTGGTTCAGTTATGGGCTGAGAGGTAGCTATACCCCAACTTGATTGACTGCGTTTTTAATTAAGAAATGGTTACCGTTCGAGTGTGAAGTGGTTAAGTGGATTTAGTAATTTAGTATAGTGGTTTGAGTCGTCATCGCAATATAGTTTTAAACATCTGTTTAAATCCCAATTAAGAAGTTTTGGAAATGTTTTACAAATGAGAATCAGAAACGCTTTCTGATAAGAGAAAATAAGAATATAGAATATATGGAAACAGGTGATAAGTAAATTTATGAAATAAAGAGATGAATGTTGAATGATGATTGATCGATATAATTTCCTCCTGGAAATAATATTTTTGTTTGCACACCTGTTTTTCTTTGATGGTTAAATCACAGACTATCGAAGTTTTGACCATTTTAATGTTGTTAATATGGAGAGACCGGTTGGATTATTATCCAAAGAACCAGTCTGTATTGGCATAAGCGTTGCGAATCATATATGCCAAAGATAATTAAATACGGAGTAAAGTGCAAGGGCTATTGTATAAGTCTTAGATAACAGTGCCTAAGATGGATGTACTGAATAGTGCCTTAGGGTCATCCTGTTCCTGGATGACTTGTATGGATGAATGTCTGACAGAGTATTTCCAGAAAGGTCACGTACATTGATTTCTTCAACCGTACCAAGAGTGGAAGCGGAGAAGGAAACTTCTTTAGCTAACACATAATGTACTGTTGTAGACGTCAATTAGTGATTTTCGATGGATCTGACAATGTGGCATTCGAAGTGAATCTGATGTGATGATAAGGCGTAACCTCAAGCCTCATCAACCGGTAAATGACAGAAATCGGGCAGGTAGCATGGCTATGTAGGTCGCACCTATTAGGGTGTATAATCACATGATCTTGAGTTTCATTTACTTCAAAAAAATCTATTGTTGATGCTGTCCCATTCGGGAAACGGTTGCTGATCCCAACCGTTGGTGATATACATTCGATACACTCAAGCGAAATGAGTGGTCGGTCATGTGTGGCCGGGTTGCAAGATGTTCTTGTTGAACCCAGTGTATTCCTTTCTAGAGGTACACTAGCGAAAGGTGGTTCCATACCTTGTCATAGTTGGAAATCCATTACCCAACACGTGCTTGCGGTTTTAATTGTATACTATATATGTATAATGTGAGATGAAAGCGTTTCTGCTAGATGATTATTATATTATGATTGATAGACACTATTATAATATCAATGAGTTTTGATATAAAGATTATTTGGATTCTCATAAGGGAAAAACCCGTTCCGTTATACGGCGTGGTCTTATGAGATATCATTTAATGGTTTAAACTGTTTTTAAATTGTTTTACTTATACCAGTCCCATGACTGACCCGGAGTTTATTTTGTTTTGTTTTCCCTAAACTCTTGGGTGCCCAATTTTGTACAGGCAGTCAAGTAGTCGAGATTTACATATACTTGAAGAGCTGGAGCAAGAGGCTTCAGGATCATATAGCTATAGTGTATTTCCACTGTGTTGTAAGTGTTGTACTTTGAAATGATATGTATATTCAAATACAGATTTATATTTCAAAGATATGTTATCTATTATATGTTATTCGTTCCGCTGTGAGGTTCGTGTTACTCTGATGTTGTGTTCTTCTCCTTTTTCTGTTCTAAGTTCTATCTTATCTTTCCTCACCCTCTGTTTTCTTTCATTAACTATTCGGTTATTTTTTATCCTTGGATGTTCGATATGTGTTGTATATCGGATAACCAAGATCGCATTTTTCCGGGTCGTTACACCAAGCATTTTTGGCTATTATAAGGTAAAATCTCTATCCTCCAGCTAGCATTGCATTGTGTGATGGGACCTGAGTCTTATAATATCTTTATTGTTCTTTATTTAGCATTGCGCTGTTTGGTTTATGCATTGGTATTCTTGGGAGGAAACCCGTTCCGTATTATACGGCATGGTCCCTTGATTTACCTAACTTTAAAATCAAAAGAATAACTGTTATAGTTCTCACACCAGTCACATGACTGACCTGGAGTTTATTGTTTTAACCTAAACTCTGGGTACCCCTATTTTCCACACGGGCAACTTGTAGTTTTGGTTTTGTAGATTTATATTCATAGGATCCTGATTTACAGCTCGAACGATACTCGGAAAGCTCTGTATCCGTGTATTACTTTCAGTTGTGTTTTGTATTATTTTCCGCTGCATTGTAACTTGTAAATCTTTGATATTTATTGAATGTGTAATATTCATTCATACTCTGTATATTCTTGTATTCTGATAAAATTATTGTAATAAGCAATGAAATGTTCTTCTGTTTGTGTTCTGATTCGTCTTGTCCTCAAAGCAATCCGGGCTTTCCTTTACGGGGAGGTTCGGGTCGTTTCAGTTTGGTATCAGAGCTCTGGTTTTCAGAGCTCGAGAACAAGACACATTAGAACCATACGAAAGAATTCATCAGAGATTGGATTAGTAATATCCAATGAGAATGATTCGTTAGAGATGGGATCAGTAATATCCTAGAACGAGTGTGAAGAGAGAATTTTTAAAATGAAAACGAATTTTATTTTGAAAATTTAAACCTTATTCAACATATTTGAATATTTATTTGTATTGAATTTGGACAATCCAATATATAAAGATTTTGCATATACGTCTTACAAACGTATATTTGAAGTTTTAATATACTGGATAGATATAGAATCACACTCTAGTCGCCGGGGAATGATTCTGATGATGGGTACCCATCATCAGTATTTGTACTCGAGTTTCGAAAGTGGGATTTCTATATATTTCCAATTGACTGGTGTGAGAACAAAAACTAAATATGGCTTATTGTTGTGATTTGGCATCAAAAATTTGATTTTTGGACTATGTATCAAAGTTATGAATTTGAAAAGCTAATCAACTAATTGGTTGTTTGTGTTATTTGATTATGGGTTGATTAAATAAAATTTGAACCATTTAGCCAAATTGTATCAAATATTGGACTGAATTGAAAATTATTTGAAATTGCATGTATATACATGTACATACATTGAACAGGTCATTGCAAGGAGGCTAGAGCAAAGGAATAAAATTGTTTTCCCGACAAATAGGTACATGTTTATTGTATTTCTTGGGTTTTGGATGATTTTATGAGCCAATTGGCTAACCACTTGGCTGTTTCTTTTTCTTTTTGGATTAGAGAGGCCTGTATGGCAATATGGGATTTTCCCGGTGCTCCCGTACAGGGGAGGTTATGGCGAAATTTTTCGAAAATTTAGGGTGTTAGCCAAATTTTTGAAAAATTTGTAAGGTTCTTAGAAACTGAAAAGTTAAAGAACTTAAGCCATAATTAAAATAATGAAAGTTGAATTGGTTTGTAAAACAACTTTCATCTTCGTTCCTTTTCGGGGACGAAAAGTTTTAAGTGCCCGGAAATCCGAACCAATTAAAAAATTTTATTTTGGCAATTTTAATGAATTTTAAATATTTAAAATGAATTATTTTTAAATAATAACGACGAAAAATTTATTTTGAATAGAATTAGAACATATATATTTATTTGAATCGAAGTTAGAATATAATTATTTATTTTTAATTATAAAAGGAATTGAAAATGGTGCGGTAGTTTGAAAATTCGATTTCAAATTTCAAATAAATGTACAGGATTCAAAATAAACCGGATTTTAGCAAAACCAAAAATATTGGAATCTAATTGAGAATATCTTTCCAAAAAATCCGAAAAATTGAAATTTCATAGCGGGAATAAAAAGTTATGTCCAATTGAAAATTCAGAATAGCCGCTATAAATTTTGGCCCTTAAAAATGGAAATTTTGCAAACGACCTCCGTTTTCGACGAAACCTCTTTTGTTGGATCCGGGATGTCAGGTTATTGCTATATTCCAAAATTCATGATTTTTTGAATCAATATGTGAGCGTGGCACAGGAAAACGTGTTTTGGCAGTTTTAGTCAATTTGGATCACCACAAAATGGCCATTTTTCAAACGGTCTTCAAATTTGACGAAATTAGTTTTGTTAAGACCGTTTCATCAATACGAAGCTAGAAATAATTTTTTGGAATTTTTAGAGTCCATACATGGCCCCGGTAAATTGAAATGTACGTTCAAATTCAATATATAGATTTATATTTTGATTTTGATGGAAACTGATCGAAACGATAGAATTGGCTTACATGACATATCTCATTATGTTAGGAATGAGGGTATTACGCTAGGGGTGACGGTCATTGGACTCGATTTGGGGCACGAATGAAAAGTCAACTCTGATGGAGAAATTAATAATACTGAATTAAATATAAATATTTATATAATACCCTCCCCGTAGCCCTAAACCTAAATCTACGTTCAGAAAAAAAACCACCCCTTTTTAAAATCAGAATCTCGTCGCCCTTTTCTTCAGCCGCCACCAACGGAGCATCCACTGCCCTCTCCCATCGTCGTTGCCCTCCCCAAGCAAGCGCCGCCACTCCCTCTCCGGTCCTCCTCCCTCTCGCGCGAGCTCAACAGCAGAAACCCCCAAATCAGTGACCGCCTCCGCCTCTAGGCCGCTGCACCGCTGGACCGACCTTCCCTCCGCCTACGTTGAGCACCCTGCACCACCTGCGACTCCTCCCTTTCTGGTCAACGCCATAAGTCCTCCCCTTCCCTTTTTCTTTTATTTATTTATTTATGTTTTAACCTGTTTTTATTATTATTTCTGAAAATTTAAAATGGGTTTTTAAAAACTGAAACTAAAATTGTTTCTTTATAGAAAAGAATGGATTTTTTTATAGAAAAAATATTTTATTTTTAGTTAGAAAAAGGTTCGACTTTTATCGTATGGAAGAAATATTTTTAGTTGAAGTTATAAAAATCCGATTTTCATTATGGAGTTAGCATGATAAAAATGTGATTTATATATATATATATATGGCGAGGATAAAAACATGATTTTTATTTATGTAGTGAATAAAAATATAATTTTTATATGAGTGACACCATAAAGATATGATTTTTATTCACGTAGACATGATAAAAATGTGATCTTTTATATGTATGGAACAATAAAAATATGTTTTTTATATTATAGAGATACACTACAAGAAAAACCGAGATTAGCGACAGATTTTTAGCAGCGGAAAATTCCGTCGCTAATTAGCGGCGGATTTCCATGTGATCTGCAAGGGATAGTTTTTTAAATTTTCAACTTTTTTTCCTTTTATTTATTACCGTCGTTTTCTACCATCCCTCACTAAGCCGTTGCAAATTGCGTCAAATTACCGACAGAAAATTTCTGCCGCTATTTTCCGCTGCTAATCCAGGCAGAATACCGACGAATATTTGTCGAAGCTATTTTGCAGCAGAATTCCAACAGATTTGCAAGAGATGTTTATATTATTTTTCTAAGGTATACTTTAGTGTTATTTTTAATAATTATTAACATGTTCAATAATTAATAATTAATTTGTTCTAATTAATGATTTATAAGTAATAATAAATATTAATTTACGTTCTATAATAAATAACTTATAATCATTGCTTATTTAAAATTAACAAAATAATCTTTGCTCATTACCAATGTAATTACTAAATTCTTAATTAAGTCCTCTGCTTTCATCACAAATCTCAGTCAATATGCCAATATATTTTATGCTAAATCCCAAAATTTTAAATTGTTCTTTTATAATTATTCCCCTAAATAATGAAAATATCAGTTTATTATAATAATTATTTAATAATTAATATTATAATTTAATACTTATGAAATGATATTTAGTATTCAATAATTAATTTTAAATAATTATATTTAATAATTACAGTTGATAATTATATTTGATACTTATATTTTACAATTAGAGTTGATAATTATTTTTTATATTTCGAAAATTTGAAATAATCTTGAATTGATTTGAAATAAATCATAAAGTTTATAAAACCAATTATTGTTTGACACGAAGTAACAAAATTTCTAAACTTTAAAATATTGAAAAAATTCATTTAATTGTTTAATTTAAATTGTATAATACTTCATATTCAAAATTTAAAATTTTCTATAAATTCCGACTAAGATAAACTACAATTTTTTTAAACATTGGCTCCACAGGTGAAATTTTGGCTCCAACATGTGAAACTTTTGGCTCCATCGTTCGAGTTTCATTCAAGTCTCATAACCCGCTGTTGATTTATATTTATTTATTTCCATTTATAAAAAGTTCAATCTACCGATTGCGACTGACATATATTTAACAACTACTAATATTCAAATCTAGATTATCATAGTATTAATAATTAGAAAGTAATAACAAAATAAGGAAGGATACTTTTCAATACTTATTGATTACAACTAAATTACTAATATCAATTAATTAATGATTAGTTTTAAATAATTACTTTTAATATTTGAAAATTACTACTAGTATAACCGCATAACGGTGGGAAAACCGACTTTGTAATGCTACAAGATAAAATAATTAGTAATATATAAGTATATAATATGAGGTTGCATATGTGTACCATTCTGAGGTAAACGGGTAGTTAATTCTTTATATATGTGGTTGTACATCTATAGAATCTGCAGATTACAAAATTAGTAATATATAGTATGACGCTGCATATATACAAAATTTCATTTTACTGAAAAAATTGCACTGAATGGAAGAATATATAAGCTTACCATTTATTTGCAAAAAGTTTACATAAAAAGCTTAACCATTTAATATTACAGAGTATGATCTCAAGCTGTAACTACAAGAATAAATAATAATATACTACATAAGAAAATTAGCATGATAGGTGTAATTGAAATTATGTAATGGCCTATATGTTAATTTATCGTTTATAAAATTAGGAATTAAATCGGGCAAGCAATAAATACGTTAAAATTTCATTTTACTGAAAAAATTGCACTGAATGGAAGAATATATAAGCTTACCATTTATTTGCAAAAAGTTTACATAAAATCAAACCGTTCTAGTTTTTTACGTTGGATATATAAGTCTCTTTTTGGACTATTCCAAATTATGGCAACAATTATCTAGTGATATTATCGAAACTAATAATCCATTAGACGTTATAAGAAGGAATAACCAGCATTGATTAAAAAATAGCACTGAATGGAAGAATATATAAGCTTACCATTTATTTGCAAAAAGTTTACATAAAAATAGCACTGAATGGAAGAATATATAAGCTTACCATAAATTTGTATATTCATATTTTCGAAAAAATTCAAAATTATTAAAAAAGAGAGAAAATCAACAATATTAAATAGTTTTTATAAATTTTGATATTCAATAAATAATATTAGATATATAAAATTAATAATTACCAAGAATAGTTAATAACTAATACTATGTATATAATGATAATGACATTTAAGTTTTAATGTTTAGTTATGGTCAGGAAGTAATAACTAATCATTATCAAATTCTCTACGTTCCCACCAGTTTAAATTTTGGCTCCAACGCACAAATTTTTGGCTCGAACGCTCTTATCAAACCCTAACCCATTTCACAAGTAACGTTCAGCCTAATCAGGAGTAGCCGCCACTACCACATACCATTCCAATTCGTTCGAAAAAAAAACCTAATTCCGAAAGGAAAAAATGGCGTCTACTCCCCTTCTATAATTCGATTTCCAGCATCTCCGAGCACCAAAAAAATTGGCGACTTCATCCCCCTTCGATTTCCAGGATCTCCGAGCATCCATCAATCGAGCATCCAACGATTTTGAGCAATAGAGGCTATTGGGCGTTTTCTGGTATTGACCAAATTTTTTCTTTCAATTTGCTATCAGTTTTTTAGGATTTTTACTTTAGTGTAATCTTTTTGTTTATTTTTTAAGATAGAACTTGAGGAATTGGATACGATGGATCAGTCCTCTACTCCATGTAAACAGTAAGTCAATTCCACTTAGATCTCGTATCATACTACTTAATTCCTTGTATTGCTCTATCCAGAAACAGAAAAGTATAATAAATATGATTCCATAAGTTGTTGTATTGAATCCAGACGGTACTCTGAAATATTTGTTTGCTTTGTGCCAGTAGTGGTCTATATTGCTATTGTATGTTTTTATGTTGTTAAATGTTTATACAATGTGCTTTTGTGTTGTTCCTTCAACTGATAAATTAATGCCTGGTCTGAATTTGGAAATTGTAGGGTGGTTTCTACTACCGAACGTTTGCCTGATGCACTACTTCCTATGTATGTCATCCATTTGCTTTTGCTCTTTCTTTTTTCTTCAGATATTCAAATACAATGTTGTTTATGCAATTAAATACCATGCAAGTAGTAGACCTGTTTATTGAATTGTAGAGCTGCACTTGTAAGTCTATCAAACTTCACGATAATAACGATACTGTTGATGCTACTGTACCCCGATTTGACTCCCGAAACAATCCTAAGCTCACAATTCTGTCTACCCCCTTGTGTGTAAGGTATATGGATCAAATTTTGTCGACAAAAAGAAGAGGGAAAAAAATTGTGCGATTAATATCCCCTTGACTGCAAAGCTTCATGTTATCTAATTATGGAATTCCTTTCACCCTTCTTGGTTTAGCATTTGTAGTAACTGATAACACATGCTTACGGTTATACTAAATAACATGGACAAAGCTAGACTTAATTCAGGGAATAAAGTTGCAAGTTTAAATTTTGTTTACCAAATTTTTTCTTTCAATTTGCTATCAGTTTTTTAGGATTTTCAGATTTAATACTTCTGTAAGGATTTTTCATCATATGCATGTGCACTATACGTGCTATAGATTCTTTTGTGTGTCTGTATATGCGTACATATTTCATGATGGGTACGCTCCAAATTCTCTTATTTCCATCAGCATTTTCGTTTAATTAATCATTGTTTCTCTTTTTTCACTTGTTAACATTTAAATGAGTGGTTGATATTAGATGATTTTGAGTAGTAGCCTGTCCTTCCCGTATACTATGATCCTTGCCTTGTAGCATGGGTATAACCATGAGTTACCAAATGCATTCGCATGGTGGTTTATAGTCGATTTGGTAGTAAAAAATAATATCTTTCCCCTGTTCGTTTTACATTTTACCAATTTGGTGTTCACTTCAGTTTTATTTAGTGCTTTCATTTATTTTATAGCGACTATTTATTGTTTTCTTATTTGGATGTTCATATTTAAACGGTTGTAACATATATACAATACGCTGTGTATAAAAGTTGGCTACATCTCATTTTTTGCTACATACTTGTACCCTTCGGAATTCATTTACATGTTAGATTTAAATAACATGCTTCTTCTATTTTGCAATTTCATTATGTTATTATAAATTGGAATGTGGTTGAAATAAGGGGAACATAATCGATATATAGCGATTTTTTTTTCCTATGCACCCATATAAATGTTTGATTGTTTCATTTTCATTTGTTTCTTTAGGAGACTGGACTGAAAAAAAACAGATGAAATGGGATCATGCATGATTGAGAAGCGAGGCTACAGACTTTGTTTACAAAGAAAGGAAGAAAAGATGGGAGCTTTCACACCTTACATTTTTTGCTGTGTAATATGGTGCATGACATGGGGCTTCAAATATATGTCAACGCTTAGGTTAATGGTTCTCTCCACATAGAACTTACTCTAGTTTATGCAGCTACTAATATGCTCTCAAAAGTTTTATTACATTATCAGGCTGCTTTGAGGTACATGCTCTTTCTTCCTCCTTTTTTTTTTTTGCTTTTTTGAATTATCATGTAGAATATAGAAAATATGATTGGATCCTACTTAAGGTCCTATTTTCTTATCTTGTGCGTTTGCAGTTGGTTGGAAGATTTGTATTAGTCTGTAATTGCTGGTGCAAAGTTTTGTCTTTGAGAGCCTTGAGATAGGAGTGTAGTGCTTTTGCTACTTTTGGATTTGCCTCGAGCAACTGTTTTGTGTAATCTGTGACACCCTGCGCGGTGCATGAAGGTTGTTTGTAAGATCTATTGTTGAAAAAATATTATATATGAAATGAACATAATATTGTATATGAAATGTTATTGTTTGAATCAATGAATTTTATGTATTTGAGTCGATGAATCTTGTGTATTTCAGCAATTTTATGACATTATTTAAACCGAAAGATTTAATGACATATTAGCCTATGAAAAATAATAACCATCGCTAATCCCTTGCTAATTAGCAAGGGTTTACCGACAGTTATTTATAAATAATAATTTTAAAAATATACATATTCGTCGCTAATCCCTTGCTAATTAGCAAGGGTTTACCGACAGATTTTGTAAATAATATTTTATACTAAATTAATAATCCGTCGGTAAATCGTCGGTTTATAAATAATAAATAAAACAAAAGTAAATTAATAAATAATATTTATTTTTGTTATAAAATTAGTTAAATGACGGTAAATTGTCGGAAAATTCATGCTAAATTCCGTCGCAAAATCTGACACAGATACCGTCAAGGGTTTTGCCGACCGAGACATTATGTAGGAAATCCGTCACTAATTTCTGTTTAGCGACGGATTAGCAGCGTTTTCTGCCGCTGCTAATCTCAGTTTTCTTGTAATGATAATAAAAATATCATTTTAATTATATGTGAAGAATAAAAATATGATTTTTATATATGGAAAAGCGATATAAAAATGAGTTAAAAATGGGATTTTTAACATAAGTGGTGTTAAACAGATTTCGATGAAACCACGGTGAAGGACACAACGAGCGGGAAAGGAGTAGAATCCAAACCGTTCAAAATTAAAGGACGATGGAGTGGATCCCAAGTTGAGAACTTCTCACTTTTGTTTTATTTTCTAGTAAAAATATATACTAGGATGTTGACAGTGCTTAGCAGCACCCGACACCCGTCGTCCACAGACCATGGGTGACTTGTTTGTTTGATTGATGTGTTGTGAAAATTAGTTGTGTAATATGGAATGAATAAATATTTTATCGTTAAAAATATAATTTTTAATGTGTATATAAAATAAATATTTATAAACAAAAATTTATAAACAAATCGGATGATTTGTTTATGTACACACATTTGACTGATATTGATTCGGACGATAAATTTTACACATCGCCCAACGGCACAAATGAAACATGTGTTTGATTGTTTGAAACCTCACACGGGTAGTGGGATGATACTGGACATACACTAATCCCAATAGTTAGTTGTATGTCAATCGATTGGTTGACAGACTGTTATAAGCGTTGAATATTTATATTTAATGCTTATGCAGTGTAGAATGCACTCTGGAAGGTGGATTGTTGTTTTCATTGCTGTTATACGCATTTGTTGTGTGAAATCCATATAATGACATTGTATGGTAATTGCCTGTGTTTGCTTTCAGTTCAGAATGAATGAATATTTTAAAATAATGATTATTTTAAAATAATGAATATTTTAAAATAATATTCAGTAAAATATCAAAATCTGATTTTGATGTCCAATTTGGGATGGACATGAATATATTTAAATATATAAAGCCGTGTTGATTAGATTAAAGCCATTTTGACGTGAACGATATTTATATCGATTATATTCATTTCTATAATGAATATCGAAAAGGAAATGATTTCAAAATCTAATGTTTTGAAAATACTATCATTTATATATCGATGATATGGAATATTCAATTTTGATTAGAATTTGAATATGAAGTTGAAATCGTTTTGAAAACGAATTTAAAACGATTTACAAAATACGTTTTAAATGAAAATTGACGAAATATATGTTATATATATTATATATAATATAATGGCCTGAATAGAACGTGTCACGCTGCGGTAGTACGCGAATTTCGACCATTGACTTCAAACGGACCTTATGGGAGATCTGACCATCGGATTCTCCTAAAACCGAAACCGTTAGGTTCGTATCGAAAAATGCTTTTTAACGAATATTAGAGATTT
Organism: Allium sativum; assembly: GCA_030737875.1. Taxonomy (NCBI): domain Eukaryota; kingdom Viridiplantae; phylum Streptophyta; class Magnoliopsida; order Asparagales; family Amaryllidaceae; genus Allium; species Allium sativum. Next base: position 875,992,902 of record CM060924.1, read on the forward strand.
GAAATCTAACGGTTGGAATTGGAATTATGTCCAAATCAAATTCGAAAAAGGTCGTTGTAAGGGCAGTTCGATGGCCGTTTATGGAAATCGACTGTACGGGCCTTGATAAAATTATTAAAAATATCAATAATTAGTGTAAAATCATAAGAAAGAATTGGGATGAAAAATCCCATATTTGAAAAGATAAAAATAGTTTTTTATCGTAATGAACTAGTTTTGAACTAGAATTATAATCCATTTATTTTCAAAATAAATAAATTGGATTTGAAATGGTTTTAAAAATAACCAGAATTTCCAATATATAAATTGGAAATGGGTTTGAATCGAAATTGACTTTGGAATATTTCGATGTTGGATTTCGTGATTATACATATATTGTTATGGAAATTTGAAAGATATATTTATATCGTTATTTCCAATACGATATTTGTTGGTCGTAGAATTTGATATTGAATATAAGCCGATATATTTTTTATTCAGAGCCTTGTATTTAATATCAAATGGGATTTGGGTTAGTCATGAATGGTGTCTTCATTAACACTGTTCTTAAACCCAGTTGAGAAAAAAGATTAATTCTTTTTATTTAAATTTAATGAAGTATACCAATTAATTAATATTTAATTGGAATTGAATTGGAATTGATTTTTGGGTTTATCGTGAATGGTGTTTTAAATAACATTTGTTCTTTAACCCGATAATTAATGGAATGTGAATTGGGTTTATTGTGAACTGTGTTTTTAACGACATTCGTTCTTTAACCCGATTTACAATGAAATGTGATTTGGAATTTATAAATCTTTTGTTAAGATTTAAAGGAGATTTTCCAAAGTAAGGTTTTCCAATTTAATAAAATAAATTGGAATGGAATTCGATTTGGTAATAAACGAAGTGAATTTCTGTGGATGAGGACTGTTAATATATATGGAATTTAAAAGGCTTTGCCAGTATTCCATTTATATTATTAGTCAAATATGGAAGTTTATATTGATTATATATATATATATATCGATTTGTTTTCCATGAAGATTCCATCGTTAATGGAATGTGATTTTGGGTTGTCTTGAATGGTATCTTTAATAATACTGTTCTTAGACCCAATGGAGTTAAGAAAATCAGAAACTAACTGGAGATTAGTTAAGTTGAATAGTTTCTTGGGTATTGATCTGATGTTGGCTTCGGCCTTCGGGGTTAACACTTAGGGAATGGTTCACTTGCTAATTTACGGTTAAAGGCTGATGGAATAGAATGAGATTTTGGGTTTATCGTGAGCTGTGTTTTAAATGACATTAGTTCTTTAACCCAGTTAAAGATAAGATTTATTTCTTAACTCTGAATAATCATTAAGTAGTGATTTTTGGAAATTAAAACTGAATTAGAGTTTTAATGAATCTTTAAATAGATTGAAAGGTGAATTTGATAACTAAAATTATCAAATTCAAGGAATGATCGAGAATGGAGTATCACCAGCTTTCTCCAAGCGATAGTTAAATTTTCAATTAGATTTGAACGTGAAATGGTAGTTGAATTTATCGATAACACCGTGGTGTTAGATATGAAGTATTACCGGTTTTACTTCATGGGATGAATAGGTTGGGGTTGGGAAATTTAACAAATGATTACTTCGGTAAGGATCGCTAATCCCGACTAGTTTGGATAAAGCATAATTTGGTTTGAATTGATATTCACAAGAAGATTAAAGAATAAATTTAAATAATTTATCTTTGATAAAATTAATGGGAACCTTTCCCAAAATATAAGAATATTTGAATAAAGGAATATTCTGGATTGGAATGAGGCGTATGTTGTGTTTTATAACACTTGTTTATTATATACGCGAGTTATTTGGAAAGGCCGAGTTTATACCCATTCTATAACTGAATCGACGATAAGTCGACGATGAAGACAGTGGTTGAAGACCGGTGGTCTTCACATCATTTGGATAATTACTGATGATCTTGATTGGGCTGTACACCCAAGAGGAGGGAATCAGTTGGTGATCGTCCAGACATACTTGGAGATCGATGGATATGCGAGGAATAAGGTTCCTCCGGTTTCGTTCAGACCCAGAACGGACTTGTAAATGGATGTGTGTCTGACATCGGATTTCATTCTGCGTGATTGATATACATCGGTTGCATAGCGTGAATTATCTGTGTGGTATGCTGAGATGCAAATGATCAAGGCTTCTGTTGAAAAGCAAAGTCTTGTGGTTGATGATCAAAGCACGGCCTTTGTGGCATAGCTTTGTGTAGCGTTAATTCGCGAGCCTCACACCCCGGTGTGAACCAGAAACGGGAGAAGGACCTCAGCGAGGGCATGCGTTTCCTTCTAGCTAGGAGTGGTGTTTCGAATTTTACACGCCCTGACATTTTACTTATGTAGATGATGGATTGCGAGGCGCCTTGGTTATATCGGTCGATCCGGGACCGATGGAGTCATTTGGCTCATTGACGCCCCATAGGGCGGGGAAGCGCATGTTCAGGCATTTTAATCACTCCGTGTGGACCGGCCTGACGATCCAAGGGTCACTCGAGCTCTGATCATGAGGGGCGGGCTAGAGTGTCTCGAAGCGGTGAGGACGATCCCTTCCATCGGTTCACAGATGGAAATCCAACTTCCAATACGTGACTTTGCGGTTTTGATTGTAGAACCCAATATGGCGACATAGTGGTATGGGGCACTTATGCCATCTATGATTGATACTTATGATTGAAATTGTTTTGATATTATACACTTATAGTAATAATAAAAGATGAAATTTCACGTACCAAGCATTTTTGGCTATTATAAGGTAAAAACTCTATCCTCCGGCTTGCGTTGCATTGTGTGATGGAACCTGAGTCTTATAATAGCTTCATTGTTCTTTATTTAGCATTGCGCTGTTTGTTTATGCACTGGTATTCTTAGGAGGAAACTCGTTCCGTGTTACACGGCGTGGTCCCTTGATTTATCTAGCTTTAAAATCAAAAGAATAACTATTTTAGCTCTCACACCAGTCACATGACTGACCTGGAGTTTATTGTTTTAACCTAAATTCTGGGTGCCCCTATTTTCCACACGGACAGCTTGTAGTTTTGGTTTTGCAGATTTATATTAATAGGGTCCTGATTTACAGCTGGAACGATACTCGGAAAGCTCTGTATCCGTGTATTACTTTCAGTTGTGTTTTGTATTATTTTCCGCTGCATTGTAACTTGTAAATCTCTGATATTTATCGAATGTGTAATATTCATTCATACTCTGTATATTCTTGTATTCTGATGAAATTGTTGTAATAAGCAATGAAATGTTCTTCTATTTGTGTTCTTATTCGTCTTATCCTCAAAGCAATCTGGGCTTTCCTTTACGGGGAGGTTCGGGTCGTTTCAGTTATTTAAATTTTTAAAACTAGGATTTAATGGTTTTATAACCTTGATTAAATCCCTTTATAAATAATTAATGAGGAGAAAACATGTTGTTGAATATTTGTTAACAAAGATAAGTAGTTCGAAGAAATATCGACAATGTGACTGAAAACAGTTTTATCGATAAACGATGTTTTACTTGTTAAAAGTTGTTAGAATATCATGTACACGTAGTGACAATATAAGAACACATATATGTGCATGTACATAGCATATAAATAAAATACAAATGATATATGTGTACATATTCTAGAATATGAAAAATAACTTAAAATGATAGGGACACGTGTCATAAAATGAAAGGTGCACATGTCATGAAATTTAAGGAGGTAAATACACATAAACATATTAGGTGTCCATGTGTAGAAGCATATATAAGACACCCAAAGAGACATGTGTCTTCATCCTAAAGCGTGCATGAAGATAAGGTGGACAAGTGTCCAAAATAAGGTTGTAAACGGATAATTTTAGATACGGATAATGCCATATCCGCATCCGCATCCGAAACCATTTTTGAATATCGGATATCCGCATCCGCAGATACGGACGGATATCGGATAATTATATGCTCCGTCAATGGTCGATAAATCAATGAAAATAAATGGATTTTTTTAGCTTAATATTAAGATTTTTCAACTTAATTGATTACAAAAATGTCGAAAATAAATAAATATGATGATAATATATGATTTGGAGCAATTTGCATGCGTTTAGTAGACTTTCAATTTAGCAAAATAATAAATGAGTATATTTAATTATGTTAAAATACACATAATTTAGGCTATAATCATGAAGAAAAAAAGTGGACGGATAATTTTTGGATGCGGATACGCCTATATCCGCATCCGCTTTTTCGCATATCGGATATTTATCCGCTTTTCGGATGCGGGTGCGGGCAGATTTCAGATTTTTCGGATATTCATTGACAGCCCTAGTCCAAAACCAAATTATCAAACTAGCCTTGAAAAATGTTATATAAAGGGTGGAAATGTTCATTTCATTCATGCATTCACAAACATAAAACCAAGATAAGAAAAAGTAGAGAGGTTTAGGAGAAGCCAAGAGAATGAATACAAGTTCAATTTTCAATTCCACGATGAGAAAAACTATTTAAGTTCATGTATTCATTTCATATTTTGAAGAAAAGTTGAGAAATTTATGAATGAATGATTAGACTTGAAACCCTGAAAATGACGTTCGGTATTTCGGGCATAACTTTTGCAATTATTAATGAAATTTCGACTTCTCTATCAATTTGGAAAGCTAATTCAAAGGGCTACAACTTTCACACTTTGTACTTTATCTAATTCGGTTGTTTGTGTACCTGAAAACTAGATGCAAATTCAGGTAAAAATCAGCCCGAAATAGATACGTAAAAAATGATTCATGATGTTTGATTTTATATATTAAATTGATAAATGATTTCGAGGTTTTCTTTTTTATGATAATTAAGTAGACTAAGAGAGTTGTAAAAAATTTGGAGTCAAAAGCTATTTTTATCATAAAGAAACAACGTCAAACATTTTACCCAAAAACAGGTTGAAAATCTGAGTTCGGAATTTTTTATAGCATTTTGAAACACTACCTTTTCTCTGAATTAGTTATGAACTTAATAAGCTATCCATAACTTTTCATGGCGTCCCAGAAACGCTATAGTAAGCTGTTTTTAGTCTAAAAAAAATCATTATAAACCACCCAGAACTTAGCACTTCTAGAAGCGCTATTTTTTCTCTGAATTGACTATGAAGTATTTTGAAACGAACAAAACTTTTCATAGCATGATAAAAACGCTTTTATAAATATTTTAAGTATAAAAATCATGGTAAATTATTCCAAATCCTCTCAAATTTGGACTTGAGCTTCCTTATATTATCATAAACAAACTGATAAAATCGAGGATGTTAAATTAAAGTAAAAGAGAGCCAAAACATGTCAAAATTAAGAACAAGGAAGATTGATGAATTTCGATGATACGAGGAAAATAATCGATTGCTTTAGAGTGATGATAAGTACTATATGATGTTCTACGAGACTTTTGCATGAAGATAGCAAGGTGTACTGTGAGTATACTTATCATCTAATCCATTATTATTTCATAAGTCTGTGTTTTAATTTAAAGATGCATGTGACTTTAACATACTACATTAACTGCAATCTTTGCTTCGGTAAGTAAAGAACATATACGTCTGATGACCGAGGACATTAATGACTTAGCATGACTGACATAAGGTCCTGAAAACAAGAACATAAGGATTATTAGAAGACTGGGACATACATAGACTACCTATAGTTTGATAGCCATAATTGCATTTTCAACACGCTTTCCTTTGATTAATGTCTTATGTGAATATTATTTTCAAGTATTTGTTTTTCAGTGATTAGTTTGAAGTTATAACCTATTTATCGCAAGGGAGTTTTTGGTATTTAAAAGAGAAGATCTTTTGAAAGGAAGTTTTACAAGAAATATTTAGATACTTTTCAAAATGAGTATTTGTAGAGTGTTTCTACTTGATATAAAATTATTTTTGAAAGTAAATATTGATTTTAAATGTTTTGTAAAGAAGAACTACGTTGACTTGATCCTGTATCTAATTGTTTACCCAATTAGATAAAGGTACGTAGGCAGTCACAAGTGGTAGTGATGCAGTTGCTTTATTAATTAAAATATTTTTGGTTGTTATTACATTTTGTGTTGGTGCATCTTTCATGTTTATCATTTAAGCTATACTGACGTTATCAAGTGTGCAGGATTGAATATCGATGTCCCTCTCATCAGAGTTGCACAATAATAGATGTATGGTAATTATGTTTGAATTTGTATTTGAGCACAAATAGTCAATCAGATAAGTGGTGTTTATTTAAATTTCATCCAGAGCATTTAGTGATGTTATATATAGTTATAAAATATGATGGTAGTTGTCATCGGTTGCTTTGAATGGAAGGATTTTCGGCAATTTTGACTGGTCCAAAATTCCGGGGCGTCACTTATTTGCCGTTGCAATTTACGGTGCGCCTTGTAGTGTTTTAGTTATGATCGTCTAGCTTTGGAGCCTGCAGTTTGCATCACATATGTTTGCTCTTCTTTTTCACGAGTTCGGTGAGTATTTTTTGTGGTTATATCTACGCTGCATAGTTTTCATATCATTTGGTACTTGAAAATTGAGAACTTGGTCAATGTTTACTTAATTTACTATACAAATGGGTAAATAAACGAATAAGGTTAGTAAACCCATACCTGTGCTCAGACACATAATTTCAAGACGTAATAACAAAATAGTAATACTACTTATTATTATCTTAAGTGTTGCTTGTTACTAACATACGTTGTATGAAAATGGAGCTTCAAATAATTATAAAAAATAGTGTCAACACACGACTATATAAAAATAAGGATAAATTGACACCATTAATTCAAAGTTTCACGTGTTTACGCATATTAATCCAGAGTTTGGATTAATTTTTAGTTAATCCCAAGTTTGGGGGGGTCCCTTCCCATATTGATCTCATTTACTTGTTTACCTGTTTAGCCGGTTAACTTCCTCAAATCAAACTTCTTCTTCTTCGACTTCACCTCCTTACCATTTCAAATCATTATTTTTGATCCATTCAGTCATGACCCAAATTTTGCTGTCAAACCTCACGCAAACGTTTATGATCAACAATTGAATTTGTCCCCAACCTCACACGCAGAGCATCCAATCGTTCATTCCCCTGGAAAGTTCATTTTCTTCCCAAATACAACTCCAATGCATTCTTCAATTCAGGAATAACACTCAGATCTGCTACGCAGTTGCGCCGTCTACCGTTAACGACTCTTTTCTCCTCCTTTAATCCCAATAATGCTTCCTTCAATTCATGAATAACTGATGGTACCGTTTGCTTACCTATTACAGATGTTGGGAACTACCACACACCCAATAGTGCTTCAGATTTAGCTTCATCTAAATTGATTATATCTTAGAACACGCTTAGTATTTCTCTCCCAAAGGAGAGAACTGTACGATTATGGGACAAGGAATCAAATTTCGACGTGGAATATTATTTTTTGATTGCATCAACACGAAGGCAGGCTTCTATAGGAGACGCAAATGCCAGCTTAGATCTGTCAGGTGATACTGAAATCAGTTTGTGTTCTAAGGCCGGTATTGCTTGCTATTATGATATGCTCCTTGTTTTAATTCTTTCCTCCACACGAATTGGTTATTAGCGATTTCGGTTTTACTTTCCCATGATTTATGCCGATGAGCTACGCGTAGAGATTAGCGAATGTCAAGATTTTGTAAAAAAAAAAATCAAGTGTTTGATTTTCACAAGTTTGCTTCCAGATCAAAACATATGAAAAACCTTAAGATGTTGAATCGTGTTGGTGGTCACAAAAGCGTTTCCTTATTTGTTGCTAAAATTTACTCAGATCTGTGTATCGAAAAGGATAGATTTGAAGTATAAAACAAGATTTAGAAGGCAACCGTGTTCTCCGTTCATATTTGGCATTTGAGAGTTGAGAAATCGGCTATAACAAGTTAATGAGTAACTAAGATCAATATAGGAAGGGACCCCCAATATTTGGGATTAACTAAAAATAATCCAAACTCTGAATTAATATGAGAAGACATGTGAAACTTGGGATTAATCGTGTCAATTTATCATATAAAAAATGAATAATTAAAAAGAAAATTTGACACCATTAATCTCAAGTTTCACATGTCTTCCCATATTAATGCAGAGTTTAGGTTATGTTTGGTTAATCCCAAGTATTAAGGGTCCATTTGCATATTGATCACATTTACCTTTTAACTTCTTTTAGCCGATTTTAAGTTTTAACGTTTTGATATAATTGCTGTGATGTTTGAAATTATTCGAAAAATTGCAGATTTTCCAGTATTTTCGCTCAAACACGCATTTTTTTAAGTCTTTTTTTAATGTATTATCTTGCGTTATTATGATAATTAAATGTTGAATTAAGTTTTGAAGCTTGGTAGTTTTTTTAGTTGATTTTAAATGTTTATTTTTTTGATGGTTTTCGAAAAACAGAGACTTAATCTACAAACTTTAAAAACAAGATGTTTTAGTGTATTTTGAAACTAAAAAGAGTTCTTAGTCAAATTGTTAAAAAAAAAGGGCAAATTTTCAAAATAGCCATGTTTTTAAAACTAATAACGAATTTAGGCTAGTTTTGAAACTATTTGCAGAAATATGCTTGTTTTGTCCGCCTCAGCGCTGAGGTGACCAGTTATTAAAAAAAAATACACGTGGGCGCACTTGTGAAGTGCGCCTCTTATAAAAATATATGGGACAAATTTTCAAAATAGACTTGTTTTTAAAACTAATAGCAGATTTAAGCTAGTTTTGAAACTGTTTACAGAAATAGGCTTGATTTTGAACAACTATTGCCAAAAACAAGCCTACTTCTGCAAATAGTTTCAAAATTAGTCTAAATCTGCTATTAGTTTTAAAAACAAGTTTATTTTGAAAATTTGTCCTAAAAAAAAAAAAGAAGGCTGAGTATAAAATTTGGACCATCCTGTTTTGTTAATCCAAACTTTTAAAACAATTAATGTCCATCACTCGAAATTTCCTGTGCGCATGCGTACTGTATCTTGTTATGCGCAGCAAATTAAGGAGTAAAGTGTGAAAGTTTCGGTTTAAGTCCTTTTCACATTTATAGGCCTCTTTACCCGTAAATAACCAAAATTACAAGTTGGGCCGGCCCACTTTGTAAAAGCCTACCAACAAACCCTAGCAACATCCCATATATATTCTCCTATTTCTTCAGCCTCCGCCCCTATCTTTCTTCCTCCTCTCCCCTAACGCGGCTGTCCTTCTTTCTTTCTTTCCTTTTTTTTTTTTTTTTTTGTTTTTTTGTTTTTTTTGTTTTTGGGTTTCATTTTCTAAACGATATTGACACGAGAAATGTATTCCAGGCGTAATCACATCAGACTTGGATCTGAATCCAATAGTTGCTGATAAGGTTATTCGCCATGAATTGCAACCCTCCTCTGTGTCATGGCTAAACGAATAGCAATCTCCGTGCTATTTCGCGACACGTTTGAGCCTTGCATTCATTTACTTGCTTCTTTCTAGAATTGTAGTTCGTTATTCAGTGTTTTATGTCTCCGCTCTTTATAATTGATCTTTATTTATTTATTTTTTTGTTTTCTTTAATGCAAATCTTCCATCCGGCTGTGATATCTTATGAGCAGAACCGGCCACATTTTTGCAAAAAGCAAAACCATACTAGTCATTTCTGTTAATTTGAAACAAATTCAAAGCAATCGAATTGTTAATTTGTTAGGATGAGCTGGCGTATATTGGTCTTTTATCGATCCCTAGTATTTTTCATGTTCCAAATACCTGGATCTGTTGATGTTCTACATATTTTGTTGTCCTGTCCTATTTTCATATTAACTGAAGAATTTTCAGCTTTTGTTTTTGTGAATGTTATAATGCATATATTTTTGTTTAAGTTCAATGGATTTCAATGTGGAACTATAATTAATAATTTTTTATGCCTTTTGATCACTCACATTAATCATTAATTGTAATATGGTACATCTTGATTCTAGTTTTTTCACGGATGAGTTGGTTTTTGTTAAGTCATGTTATTATCAAGAATTGCGGTTGATATATATGTTGACAAACCATTTCGTCTGGTCTTGTTGTTGTAGTATAAATGTTAGATGGTTGTGTTTTTTTCATTTGTTCTTTGGTTAATAATTTAGTTCTTTAGCTAGTATGGAATTTTTGCAGTTTAGGTTCGTGCATATACCAACTTCCATGTTTTTTTTTAATGTAAATCCTTTACAGATATTGCTTAAATTACATAATATATGCATTCAATTACACGTATAGGTTGTGAGCAATTACTTCTTTCAAGAATTAATCGAACCGTAACAACTTTTTTTTGCTTGCGTTAATATTGGACACTGATAAAATACCTGAGATATTTGTACTTACGTGGTGGAAGAAATAAGAGTGAGAATAATTATTGTTTGAAATATTTTATTTGTAAGTCGATTACTTGATTGCTTTGTCAGATATATGTAATATGTGTAGTTGTAGCATTTAATTTTGCTTGTATAAAAAAATAATATTGCGAGGTATACATGAAATATGTTTTAATGAGAGCTCGCTGTTTTATAATAGATTGGTGGAACACACTGCATTTAGTCAGTTATGCACGAAAAATCTTTATGAGGCCACAAAATCTTTTTATTTCTTGTGTTATACAGGTTTTGCTGCATCTATGTTGGTAATTCGCCATCCAGTTTTTAAAGAAATATTTAAAGCTTTTTAATCATTGTATATATTTTTATACAAAGAACAGTCTTCTAGGCCTTGTTAAGTAGTTTAATTTTAACATGCAAATTATCTAAATTTGACGTAACTCAACTACTATTTGTTGTATGTCTACGTAAATTAGAAGAAATGTGTGTTTTACATGGTAATTACAATAAATATGTTTTATATTTGATAAATACATACCAAACTATTTTGATTCAAGTGCAATATCATTTATATTTTCAACATATTGTGGGTAATGTTATTCATATAACCTCATATATTCATGTAGTTGGCTAGTTGCTGAGGCATTTATATGTATACGTTGCAAGCAATTTTTTTTATAGGAATTAACCTGAGTAGGGAAGGATAAAAAAACGTTTACGTACTTAGCATTGGATACAAACAAAGTACTTGTAAAGTTATAATTTTTAATTGATGCATTTTCGACGTAAATACTTCACAATAGTAGTTGCGTCCGAGTATCTTTAAAATCATAATTTGGCTTGGGCCTCTAGGCAGAGGTGGTTTATTTTACGGCACATACGTTAATACGTTTGGATCTTTGAAATTTATGAAATCTCGCTGTTGGTACTTGCCATCATTTCTCCTAGCTGTACTAAATAATGATAAGAGTGATTTATATGCAAGTCGACTAAAGATTTTGTTTTCTATTGTCGATGTATGCTGTACGGTTTATAAAACCGGGATACAAAATTATTTCTTGTGAAAGATCTGAGAATTTATGTATGCCATGGTGTTGCAATTGTATGCAAATATTAGTTTATTATTGAATCATTTTTATAATTATTCTATATGGAAATGTGACATGGATGTAATGCCCAAATATTTCATATGAATATATGCAAATAGTAGTTTAATATTGAATCATTTTTATAATTATTTTATATGGAAATGTGATATAGATGTAATGTCCAAATATTTCATATGAATACATGCAATAACCACAAAAAAAAAAAAAATACGTACATTAAGAGCAAATATTACATATGCGTTTTATATCCATGTTTTTTATGTTCACAATCACATGCAATAACAAAAAAAAAATACGTACATTAAGAGCAAATATTACATGTGCATTTTATATTCATATTTTTTATGTTTACAATCACATCCATTTATGTAAGGTGGAATTTGCTTTAATCATTTGAAAATGCTAGTGGGAAGAATGCAACAGCCAACAAGAGCAAGGGCATCTCCAGTGGATTCAGGGTTGAATATTCAGCCCACTGAATATTCAGCCCTGAATGGGGGAGTAGGCGCCAGTGGTCTGGCGCCTACATTACAGTACAGACGCCAGATCCTGGCGCCTCTATTGTAGGCGCCAGATCCTGGCGTCTGTATTACAGACGCCAGATCCTGGCGCTTGTAATGTAGGCGCCAAAATCCTGGCGTCTGTAATACGGGCGCCAGGATTCTGGCGTCTATAAACCCCCCCTCCGCCATTTTTTTTTTCTTAATTTTTTACTTAAGCTTCTTTTTTTAATTTTGTTTTTATTAGAAATTTGAAGTGAGATGCCGTCGCGATTTAATAAAGTTGGAAGAAGAGTTCGACGTAAGCCTTCTGATGAGCAAGCAGGTCCAGTACACATACCTCCGGCTTTTAGAGTATCAGCAGATGAGCTTCGTGTTCTTCACGATCTTCGAGAGGGTTATCAGCATAGAGCTGATATTGCATTTGACTCGATACCGGTATAACTTTAACGTTAATTATTTATAGTATTGCGCATTTAATATGTTCGTACGAGCCTAATAACTGTTACTGAATTGGAAAATATTCCTTATTCCATTATATATAGGATCATCACATTCATTGTCGAGGTAGTTGGGCGAAGTGCATTCTTGAATTTTATGACAAACCCCCCCTTCTATTAAAGATAGGTTGCATCGAAGTCTTTTTGGACAGTTTTTATCGATTAGGCCGATTCAGGCGTTGGACAGAACTCTATTAGAGGCACTATGCGAGAGGTGGTGGCCGACCACACATACATTTCATTTTTCTGACTTTAAGCTTGGTATCACACCTCTCGATTTCTATATATTAACTGGTATTGTGATTGGTCATATTGATCGGGGACCGGTTTCTTTTGATGACTTGTACGAGTCGGTTCGGTTGTATTCCGTCTTCTTACCCCATTTGGGTGAGTCTCACGTTAGTAGTGGTGCGGTTACTTTGACTTACCTCCAGCAGTACATCACTGCTAATTCCTGTCGACCAGAGCTTGTGGATGGGGTGACTAGGGCATTTCTATTGTAATTTTTGGTTCGACATTTTTTTCGAACCAAAGAAGTATCATTCGTTTGGGGTATTTAGCTTCACTTACTATGTTGGATCAGCTTGATAAGATAGATTGGGGCACATCTATACTAGGTAGTTTGTACTCTGCATTAGATTCGTATGTGTTGGGAGACATTAGAGAGATGCAGGCTTTATGGTATATTTTGCCCTTTTGGTACTATGAGTATACGGCCAACATGCATCGACGCATGGTAGAGATGGCGAGTCAAGTTGGTGAGCAGTTCTTTCCGCGGATGAGACGGTGGGAGGCTATTCATTATGTACCTCGTGCTCCAGTGGGTGTATGTCTTGAGTTGATGGAGGTTAGGATACAGCTGGACATGCGTAGCCGGGGAAATTTGATACGCACTCCTTGGGCCTCACATTTGACTCATCTGACAGATGCAGGCATTATTACCGACGTCCACCCGATGACGGTTGCATATACACTATCTATTCGTCTGGTGGCTTTACTTATCCCTACTTTTTTGCCCATGTGGTATTTGGGCGAGAGATGTGCGTATCAGACTAGCAGTGATACGCGTATACCCGGAGATCCTTTACCTTGCCAGGACATGTTTGATAGATATCGATTGATTGGATCAGAGTACATACAGGCACTACGGCAGGCTGGTTGGGTTGATATTGGCCCTTTCTTCATTTTTGGGGATTACGATTCCTATTGGCATCGAGTTGCTCCACGTAGACTTCTATGTCCGGATTATGCTCGGGGATCAACTCCGATCATTTAGGACCTCATATGGGAGCCGGTAGGGTTCAGATACCGCAGGTTTCATTTTTTCCTACTCCGTCACGGTTTTCACAGCCTCCGATGCAGATAGAGCCAGATTGTATGTTTAGAGCATACGACATTTCGGGTACCGTTATTGAGCAGCCGATAGTGATTCCAGATGACCCCGATTATCCAGGTGTACCCTCAGCCGGACTATACCCTCCATATCAGGTATGGTTATTACATAGTTAAAGTTACGTACAGTTATTATTAATAGTTCTCTTTAAACGAATTCATACAAGTAATTCACGTCATATATCTCTGTAGTACGCACAGTTGTTGGATCAGTCTAGAGTCACCCTTGCCGTTTACCGTGAGATGACTCTTTCGCATACTCAGATGCTGCATCAGCAGTACCGTAGTCATACAGAGATGTTGGAGTCTCAGATCGATGAGTTATCAGAGATGCTTAGGGCTCAGAGGCCGTTTTCACACGCTGGTCCGAGTTGGTCTTCGACTAGAGATTTTGATGAGGCAACTAATCTTGATGATTTGCCGACCCATTATGCCGATCAGGACGACGATGCGGACGATGACGATGATGCTGATGTTGATGATGACGGTGTTGATGATGAGGATGATGTAGACGACGACGTCGATGACGATGTCGGTGATGATGATAGAGATGACGATGGTAGCGACGATGATAGAGGTGTTGCTTTTTAGTCGTGTAGTGATGCTGATGGAGTTTTTTTAAACAGTATTCAGTCGATCTTTATTTGTAAGAATTCTTAAAAGTATTCAGTTGAATAATAAATACTTCGTTTTTAAGCAGGACGCTGCAAAAAAACAAGGATTGAGTGAGCATCAAAAGATGACCGCAGCTTTGAGGATGTTAGCGTACGGCACGCCCGCCGACGCTCTAGATGACGCTTATCGTATTGTTGAGAGTACCGCATTGGAAAATCTAGATCATTTCTGTCAATCAGTGGTGGACATTTACGGGGATGAATACCTCCGTACTCCTAACGAAGCAGACGTTGCTAGATTCCGTGAAATGCACGAAAATCGCGGCTGGCCTGGGATGTTAGGGAGTCTAGATTGTATGCATTGGGAGTGGAAGAACTGTCCTAAAGCTTTCCATGGAGCGTACAATGGTAAAAAAAAAAAACCAACAATCATCTTAGAAGCTGTTGCATCTTATGATCTGTGGATATGGCATGCGTTTTTTGGAATGCCTGGTTCACTTAACGACCTCAATGTTATTGAGCGATCACATTTGTTTAACGATTTGGCGCAGGGTAAATCAACTCCTGTATCGTTTACAATTGGGCACAACACATACGAGCACGGTTACTATTTAGGAGATGGAACTTATCCTAAATGGAGCACGATTGTGAAGACATTTTCAAATCCACTAACTCCGAAACAGAAAAAATTTGCTAGTATGCAGGAGGGGCAAAAGAAAGATGTTGAGCGAGCTTTTGGGGTTCTTCAATCGAGATTCGCAATGGTTAGTAATCCTTGTAGGTTATGGAAGCGGTCGAAAATGTCTAAAATTATGTTCTTTTGTATCATTCTGCATAACATGATAATTGAAGATGAACGCGAGATGGTTTACCCAGATTACGAGTACGAAGGATCTAGACAACCCCCTTAGATATTCTGAATTTCCGATGAACCAATTCACGGACAGTACGATATGTTTAATGCCGATAAACATGAAGTATATCGTAATGCGGCACTTCACAATCGGCTTCAAAAAGATCTAATGGATCACATTTGGAACTCTTATGGCAATCAGTAGATTAAATTTCATAAGCTTTGTTTTATTAAGTTTATTTGCTTTGTAATCTGTACAATTTATGTTATGTAGTATGTTGAATTGTTTTGATGTGGTACTTATTAGTTGATACATATATACGGACATAAACAAAATAGAATATCACTACTTAATTCATACTATAAAACGCTACTTAATTCGATACAATAAAGGTTGTGCATGACTTCATAAGTCAAATACAGTATAAATGGGAATACACCACTACCTAAACTAAATTACATACGTCTTGATTCGGCCCGACTATCAACAATACGCTGTTTGTAATCCATCCAGTACTGCTTAGATAGTGGATCCATTCCCGTAACATCCTTTTCCATTACCATACTCTCTTGTTGTTAGCGCTCCAATTCGAACCTACCCCGTTCAATCTCGGTCAACTGTTTTAATATCTCCAGTTTTTCTGAACTATTTCGTAGACGATCTTCATTTTCTTTCGCATGTTTCTCGTACATCTGGGCCAAACGAGAATCAAGCTGGGTTTGAACAGCATTTTTCCTTTTCGCAGCATGTTGACCCATTGGTCTAGCATCTTCATCAATTTGGGGGTTTTCTTCTGCACTCTCGTTAGAATCGTGTTGTGAAGAATCTTCTGGACTTGAAGTATACGAATTTCGGTTTGTCTTTTTCTTCTCTTTACCCTTTGATTGAACATCTCTTAAGCTCTTCGCATTACAAGAACTCCATTTGGGATTACTGACGAGTACGTCATAACAATTAGCAAACTGGTAGTAATGAGGTTTTTTTATACCATTTTCTCTTGGAAATAATTTCAAGAATTGATCGTTCGCCATTCGCTTCTGAAAATGATAACGTAATAACTGTTTGTATACATTCATGCTATAGAAATGAAAAAATTATTTAACCAAATTATGGTTTTCAAGATGATTACCAGTTCGGCTTCGCCTCCCATTCCACTAGGGTTCGCAGTTCGGATTTTGTGAACTTGAGATTCGAAGAATTGGGTTTGTCGATTAATCTTTCCAAATCGACCAGTAAGTGCAGAGATTGATCTCGTCTTGGATACGTGTTTCTTGTTGTACGCAGCCATAACTTTACCCCAGAATATCTCACTGCTTTGGTCATTTCCCTTCGCCGAGTCGTTAGAAAAGTGACAGTATATATAGTAGAGATCTTTATCTTCGTCTGCAGTCCAAGGAGCAGATGAATGAAACGATATCGGAGGAGCAGAATGAGGGATAAAATCCTCGACTGGTTGAGAATCGATATCCCAAGTATTCGAATTCATCGCTTCGTTGTACGAGTTGAATGGAAATGACATAGCTTGTTGCTTGCTATCCGAAAAAACGACCGTTGGAGGGGTAATACGGTCAGGACAGCTGGGGGAAGGGGGTGGGATCCTGGCGCCTATACAACAGGCGCCAGGATCCGATTCAGGATCCTGAACTGGATCCTGAATCGGGGCCTTCATATTAAGGCGTAATTGCACCATTGGGTGCAATTACCTTAATATTACGGGCTGAATACTCACCACTGGAGTTGCTCTTAAGGTAAGTTTGATGGAGAATTCATGATTAAGTAATCGCTAAGGTGTATTGAAATTATGTTTATTTGATTATGTGAGTAAAAGTAATCACCAAGTTACAAACATGATTTTACAAATTGAGCTTTTATATTATGCATTTATATTTTCCTCTACCGTCATAAAGTAAAGTAGGGGTATTGCTTGTTTTCCATCATAGATTATATTTTCCTCTATCATCATAAATTATATTCAATGTGATTGATTTTACAAACATGATTCTACAAATTAAACTAATGCGTATTGAAATTATATTCATGCTTTTATATTTTTCCCGACAAAAGTAGAAGCAAGTTTTTTATGTTCAGTCACATCTTTTACTTAGAAAATGTTAAGCAAAACAGGCAATATTGAGCTAAAGTGGTAGAGGAAAATATAAAAGCATATATAGTACAGAGTTAAATATAAGGAAAACATGATTACATTCCAGTTAAATGTGACTAATGTAAAAAAGAGTAAGTTAGAATAAATGCAGAACTTTAAACATACAATATTAAATATCATTGGAAGTGCAAGTAAAGATGCAAATATACTTTATGATGGTAAGGAATTTGCAAGAGATCTTTTTTAGTGGCGAGTATATTTTTTTCACTGTACCGTTTGTTTTTTCAAGAAGGCATATTTTTAATGTTGAATTAAAGCTGCAAAATATATTCAGTGTAGTAAGGACGTGACCTTTTATTGCTGCAAGGACAGGAGTAACACTGCAGCAAACTTTATTTGCATCAGTTAATTCATAGTAGGTAATTCATAGTAGGTAACCTATCTTTTATGGATATATTTCAGACTTTCAGTCCAGCTATGGCAATGTCATTTAATTCTTTCATGAATTATTTTAGTTTAGCTATGATAACGTCGTTTGTTTCTTTAATTAATTTATTTTGGTTCAACTACCTTGTTTCTTTCATGAATTTATTTGTTCATTTATGATATTTTTGAGTGTGACAATGGAAGAAACTAAGAATTATTTATAACATTAATTATAGTCATGCAGTTTTGCAAATACAAATTAGTGATTTGTAAAACCATAAACTTTTAAAGATGCGCCATGAAAATGTACCATGGCTTTTGGTGCAGTACCACGAAGGGAGAAAGATCGGTTGAAATCTTTGATTATGGCGAACTTACATGTTCAAAATGCTGATCTTTTTTGACTTGTAATTTCATAAGCTTTGCTAATGAATGAGTCGAAAGTGTTTTTTTATTTGTCTGCATCAATATTGAATAAATTTGTAATTGCACACTTACTAAAAATTTAATTTCATGTATATACAATATTAATATTAAAAAAAAAAAAATGGAAGGCAAATTTGTCAACAAAAAATATATCACAATAACTTGAACCTTTGATAAAAAGATAATCGAACAACATTAAAAATATTCAGCATTCAACAATAATCATTCAGCCATTCTAAACAATCGATGCCTTTAGTCTAAAGTAGGGATGACAATGAGGCGGGTCTAGGGTCCAAACCCGCTTGACCCACCCTTGTTTTGACCCATTTAGACCCGCCCCATAGGGTTTTCGGGGCGGGTAGACTCGCGACTCGCATTTGGACGTCTGGGTCTCGGGTCGGGTCTGGGGCACGACTAACCCGCCCCAACCCGACCCGCATGATTTAAACATCATTAAAACACTTTATAACTATAATGATTACTTGTTAATCTTCTTATGTATACATGATTATAACTTGAATATTATATTTTTTTCAATCAACAAACTATAAAATTTTCATATTATTAGGTTGCATCAATGATAATCATATAATAACGAATGCATACATTTTGAACTATTATTTTACAACTCATTTTATTAAATTCTCTTATCATTGTGAACTCATTATAATATGTATATAATTTGTCATTTAGTGATAAAAAATATAAGTATATACATTTGTGTACATTAGAACACAATATCATCGGGTCGTGGGGCGGGTCGGGTCTACCCTGATCCGTACGGGTTTCGGGTACGATGCGAAATTATAGACTTGCACCGGGTCTATGGGGCGGGTCTGGGGCGGGGTTTAAAAAGTCCGGGGCTGGTCTGGGGCACAAGAAACCCGCCCTAACCCGCCCGATTGCCATTCCTAGTCTAAAGCAATAACAATATGCAGGCATACAATTTGCTGACTTTTTGTTTTACCATGATCAAATTACTATCATTATATTTATTCCGCAAGACCATTCTCAATCATTTAGTTAATTTGTTTATAAAAAAATGCAATGATCCAGCTAATAAGCAAGTGATCAACGTTTGCAGGTCATTTAAAAATAAATAACACTATATGTACCTTATTGTACCTAAAAAAAATACGATCAACAAAATAGCAAAGCATCTAACCCATGTCTCCAAAAACATAGAAACGAATTTGATTACTTAATTTTTTGTAACAAATATCGACAAATTTGATAATTCGTATAACAATGTTCTAATATGTTTATAGAATTATATTTTCTAACCACGCACATTTGATTTATACTTGCATAAGAAAAAAAAAATAGTATTAAAAATACTACATATCATCCATGATTGAGCATTTAGTTTATATGTAGTAGTAGCTAAAAGTAAATTACAGTATGGAATGTTGTACATGTTGAATAAAACTATTTATAAATATGTAGCTCAAACAAAAATTCATATGGAAAGAAACAACTTTCCCATCAGTTTTTTGTCAATGCTATAACTACCAAAAGAAAACAAAATGGTGGACCAGATATATAAATTGCAGATAAAAAAGCAGCAACAATGCAAGAAGGTAAATTATGTTGGAATTTATCATCAGTTTTTTGTTTTGTTTTTTTAACAGAAATATAATATAACAAAAACGGAGAATCAAGTCATTCTTCAACGGGTTACAAAAACGGTTTCCGCAGAAAGCTGAAACCGTGCACACACAGAACTGAAAAAGTACAGAAAAATCAACAAAAAGCCCATGAAGTCTGAGTAGATGGACATCACTGTGACGGAAAGAAGGACCATTCTGGAAGGCTCCTCCGCTAAACTCGAAGAAGAAGTGGTAAAACCATACCGAGAACCTACTTGGGAAATGTCGTCTGATGAGCTTAAAACAAATCCAGGATCACAAATAGCTTCCGTCGCCCCAGTTGATCCAGAGGTCCGACCTCGGGAGGACAACAATCAGCACCTTGCACCAGATAGATCCAAGCCAGCAACCTGTACTTCAAGACCTGAAAAACTAGCAAACAATGTCAGTGGGGGGGGGGGGGGGGGGGTTGGAGTGACAAGAGAAGGATCAGTAAACCATAAAGGCTCTAAAGCAAACGAACCACATAAACATGAATCAACCAATACCTTGTCTGGGAGTGACTATTAGTGTTGAAACATCGAACGCAACAGCCAACATCCTCGACCTGGAACCTATGACACCCCTAAACGGCCTTCCCCGAAAAGCCCGGAATACATCATTCCTAATTTTCCGGATAATGGTCAGTGGGTCCATAGCCACTTCGTCGAAGATTGCCTTGTTCTGTGTGCACCAAATGTGCCAACAGATCAAACAAGGAATCAGACAAAAGAGGCTCGCACGAAGACTTTTACCTGAGATGTGTGTCCACCAGGATCTCAGGAAGCCATCTAACGAGTTTGCATTACATCGACAACCCAATAGGTTCCCGAAGTAATTCCAAACAGACCTAGCACAAGCCCCAGAGAACAACAAATGAAAAGAGGATTCGGTGCTGCCAGCACCTGGAAACGAGCGGGATACTGATTCTCTGAAGGTTGTCATCTAATAGTAAACCATTATGCATGGTTTTCCACATAAATAGAGACATCTTCGGAGCAATACGACATTCCAAACGAAAGAGAAAAGAGGGAGTTCAGGCGCGGGATTCCGCACAGAATTCCATGCAGCAGAAAGCGAGAACGGATTGTCGTCCCAAGAGGAACCACCTCCATGGGCATCTGAAAAAGCCTTCACGGATTGCATCCGTTTCCATGTCTCACTAGTGTAAGATGGGATACCCGTGTAATGTGTACTTGCCAGCCTTCGGTATTTGGCGTGGAGGAACGTAGCCCAAAGGGAGTTGTTCGCTTCAAACCTTACCCAAAGCTTGCAAGCAAAGGCCATACAGACGTCTTGAGGGTTCCGGAGGCCCAGACCTCCTTCAGCTTTGGGACGACAGATGACGTTCCAGGAGATCCAATGATAACGAGAAGCGTTCTCCTTGGATCCCTAGAAAAAGGAAGACGCTAGTAAATGGTACGAACGAAAAAAGGAAGCAATGAGAGTCATAGCAGCAAAAATATGTGATCCAAAGGAATCAAGGACAGCCTTAATGAGAACAAGCCTACCAGCCTGAGAAATAAGGGTTGCATTCCATATAAGGATCTTACCCCTAACTTTGTCAGTTAAAGGGTCGAAAATAGCGTTGAGCTTCCTTCCTCGATATAACACAATACCTAGGTAAGGAAGCAGAAGCGAGGACGCCTTGAAGCCAAAATAGGACTCGATCCAAGCAGATTTATCAACCGACAGATCTTTCGTGGGAATGAAGCCGCTTTTGGAAGAGTTAACTAGTTGGCCCGCCCGAGCATCTTTCATATTGCCTAATAAGACCCAAGAGGCCTTGAAACGACTGACGACTACCATTAGTGAAAATGATGATGTCGTCAGCAAAGGATAAAGAAGAGATAAGAGGGCAACCCCTGGGGATGATGAATCAGTGAATCTGCCCTGCAGTCATAAGGGAGTGCAAGCCACGAACAAAAGCCTCAGCGGAAAGGACGAACAAAGTGGGAGAGAGGGGGTCACCTTGACGAAGTCCTCTCCCGGATCTGAAATAACTGGTGGCTGATCCGTTGATGATAACGGAGAACCAGCAGTTAGAAATAAGCCTCCAAACAATATCAATTAAGGGCACAGGAAATCCGAAAGTCCGAAGAATCTTGATGATGAAGAACCATGACATGCGATCGTAAGCCTTAGCCATATCAAACTTGACTACCACATTAGATCCGCAGACCATCCTATCGATCTGCGAAATCAGCTCCTGTGCTAAAAGGACGTTATCGGTGATTAAACGTCCTTTTACAAACCCAGCCTGAGAGGAAGAGATAAGACGCTCAAGAAACGGAGCTAACCTAGTAGTTAGAACCTTTAAAATGACTTTGTTTGTGAAATTACACAAACTGATAGGCCGAAAATCAGCACAAGAAGAAGGGTGGTGACATTTGGGGATAAGGATCAGATTGGTTGAAGTCCACCCCGTGGGGAGCTCTTCACCGGAAAAGAAGGACTGGATGGCAAGATATAAGTCTTGTTGGATGATAGACCAAACACTTCTATATAAAATCCCGTTGTGACCATCAGGCCCCGGCGCACTGTCCTTACTCAAAGCAAATACGCAAGCACGTATCTCTGTTCAGGAAGGAGAAGCGGCCAGGTCGGAGCTATCAGATGGGAGAATCATCAGTTTCATCATAACGAATCTGAATATATGTGCTGTTACGTTTTATAATAGTGGTCAGTCGCCACCATGCACAAGAAAAGCTAGTGGCTATAGATTTGCTAATGAGACATTTAACATACCTTATGAGGGTTACTAACTACATTACATATTAACAAACAAATAAATTAGTACACTACTATAACTATAGTACATAGCCGCGAGCATATCCCAACAGCTGCTAACGGATAGCAATGACTCATTGATTTCTGGGTAAATTTGTTATTTTAATAGACTATCATCTAACGCCATTGGAGTCCGTTAGTATAAAGACCGTTTGCGGCCGTTGAAAATTATCACGTATATAGATCTGTAGACCGAGATAATTTTCATTATCCCCCCCAGTACCATTCTTCCCCAAATTCCACCAACTCCTCTTCCCCGAGAGCTACAACCACCTTCCATCTCCAAATCACCTCCAACGGCTTCAATCAACACTACCGACCTCTATACAATCTTCAATCACCTCCTTATCAAGATTAATGTTTTAAACCCTAATTATTTTTAATTTGTGAAATAGTGCTTCATTGGTTATTGTTGTATTAGTAGATCCCTGATTGTTTGTTATATCCAATGGAATGCTATTTGCAGTTATTAGCGTTAAAATTTCCAAATTCATAATTTATTAGTGTTTATATATATTGATTATTTGATGTAAAACGCATTTGAGCTTGCGCTGAGTTAGTTAGGACTCATTTGAACGATTTTGTTAATCCCTAAAAAATCCATACGCACATTGGGTAAAGGATACGAAACGGACATCATCAGGGTCGATCGCGCGCAATGATATCCGCGGCACTTAAATGACCAAATAGCAAACCCAAGACAAGCCAAGGTCGATCGTTCATATTTGGGGAAAACCGCTCAAACACAGAAGCAAAGCAAATCGTCTATTCAACATAGGCGGAAGCGACCTCATAACATAGCCGTAAGGACAAACGACACCATATAAAGGCAACAAAAGGACGTGCGCCCTTGAATTAAGAAGGACGGTCGCACAAGGAACACGGGAAAGTCAGGTCCAGACCCGCGTTCCACTCTTACGAAAGTTTCCAAGTTTCCCAAAGTATTCATTCTCACAAGGACGCCCACTCCTATGAACTCACACAATTACTCAAGACGCTCGCTCCATTGAGTCGCTCGCGCATAACAACCAAACACAGCTCTAGACAGCTGGCTATAGCTAGCCGATGACATGATTGTAATTAATAGAATGAGCGATCTGTAGCCTGCGTAAGCGGATTTTGGATCATTTCCCAGGGGAGGTTCACCTATAAATACATCATGGCTGCCAACATAGAGGGGATCCAATCTTTGAAATCACGAAGTACTGCTAAATTCTATCCTCAACCAGTGATTCGGCCATGGCATCAAGAACAATCTTGTGATCATGGAAGACGAAGACATCCTCCTTCTCAATCATTCATCCATCCTTCTTCTCCTCAAACTCTACGATTCTCTTATGTAACTCCAAGATTCGAGATATATAAATGAGGGAATAGTGAGTGAATATAGAGATGTATGAACAGAGAGAATTGATGTATTTTGTAATCTTCATTATAAGTACCGAAATCACCTTCAAAGTGGACGTAGGCCTAATTAACGGCTGAACCACTATAAATCTCGTCTCTACTTTACCTTTCTCGCATTTTTCCTTTTTTAATTGCGGATTAAACACGGCTTCATTTATTTCTTACCAAATTGGTGAAGTACAGTTTAGTACCTTGGGTGTTTAGACCATTTTTGGTGTAAGCATTTTGGTGCCCAATGTGGGGCCGTGTTTGCTTCTTTCCCCATTTCAGATCCGATAAGATTTTCTGAGAGGCACTGTGCTTGAAATCATGAGCACGCCGAAGGGAATCACTGACAAAATCGACGGCGTCTTCGGCGTTGCCACTTCGCCTACCATCTATCCCGAAGAAAAGGAACCGTTAAGAGTTGAGGCAGCTGTAACCAAGAGGGAGTTGGAAGAAGCGATGATTGGGATAACGAGTCAAATAAATACTGCAAACATCGCATTGATGAAGAAGATCGAGTCATTGTTCGTTATCCAAGCCTCAGTTACAAAAACCACACCAAGTGTCGCTGACTCTCCGTTCGCTCGAACAAGTCGAGCAAGCGAAATAGAGTTTTCTGCTGAGCAAGAAAGTTCCACTCCAAAAACCGCATGTCGTTTTTATGGGCCCTGGGAAAGACCCGGCAAGGAGAAAAGCGCTCATTCCACGGATCAGAATGAAAAGCGAAGGTATGTCTTAGGTGCAAGAGGTGGAGCCAAGCAACATAGAAGGAAACCACGCTTTTTCAAGAATTCGGAATTCACCTCCCTCAACGACACCACAGAGAACATCTTTAGGGCGACTAAGAATACTGTAAAATATCCAGTTCCAGAACGGATGAAAGTCAGAGATGCTACCATGAAATCAGGAAGGTTCTGTCAATTCCATGACCAACCAGGACATAATACTAATGAACATAGACACCTGAAATCGTTAATCGAGGGGCTGGTCAGGGAGAACCATTTGCAACAATATGTGCAAGGCCATTGTCCCACTTCTCTGCAAACAAGGGGAAACAAACTCTCCGAGGAAAAGGCCTAAACTAGCCCGGAACTAATGCTTGGCTAAGGATTAGTAACTGGTGTCTTGATCATGGAAGTTTGAACTAAAGTTCTCGTGACTCCGCTTTATTCTCCGTTTTTATTCTGTTTACCTAAGAAATAGTAGTCGTTTTAATTTGTTTTACCACTTGCTATATTCATGTATGACTATGAATTACTTACAAGTGCCGTGTACAAAGCAAATTATCATGTGCTTATCTGGGTATCGTGCTCATCGCTTCATGCTAAAAGCTGATTTTTCAAATGTAGGCACAATATAAGCAATTAATCACACCCATCCTAATTGCGAAGGGAAGGTTCTCAAAGCAAGTCTTGAGCAAAACAGCTTGAAAGCGTCACAAAAGCATGCAAACCAAGTTGGATGTATAAACGTATCACCTCAACAAGACATGCTGTTCTAAGACAAACAACAAGCTAAAGGGTGGAGCTTCCCTAAGCAAGCATTTGCTGGAAAAGCTGACATCAAGCTTCAAAAAAAAAGGTACAAGGGAAATGATAAAAATGTCCCACGGATAAATACCTAGGTTGAAAACATCAGTCCTAGTGTCGGAAGGACCGACAAAACATGCTGGAAGGACCAGCGCAAATCAGAAATCCTAGCCGAAAGGGGGTAATCAGAAATCCTAACCGTATGGGGGTATCCAACAACGCCTTTCAGTCCTAGAAAAATCAGGACTAATAAGGCCGAGGTTGGGTCGAAATTGAAACCCAAGACCTCCCATTGGGGCACCCAAAAGAAAACATATAATAACCACGCGTTGTTTTAAAAAAAATCGTGAGTTGATCAAATGAAATCATGATTCAGATTAACAGAATCTGTGAAATTAAAAAGAGCTTTGGTATGGGGACATCACCATTGTGTAAAAAACCACCAATGCCCGCTCAAAACATACCACATGCTAGTTACAACTTCATTGCGAGAACTATTCGAACGATAAGATTCGTGCGAACAACAAACTAAAAGTGCGACCACTTATAGGAATGAAAATAATAAAACTATGACAACACAATCGATACAAACGTAAGTGCACAAACATAAAATATTAAGCGAGGGCTGGCACTCGCACAAACAACCAGTCTAAGTACGTAACAGGTAAAAGAAAATAGGCTGGAATCAGACCATAAAGGTCACAAATGCTATTTCTTATACAGAGGAAGATGAACCAACTGTTCTGGCATTTGCTGGTCTATCCATACAGAAGGGCCATCAAAAGAAAACTTATGATCCTAAACTATTAACCAGCTAGCTTTCTTTTGCATTTCAAGGTGGACACAGCCTTGGTATTCCAAATCTCATCTTCATCGTCCGGATCGGACACATCTGGTAAAGATGGGTCATCTGGCGAGGGTGTGATGAGAGGATTAGTGCTGGTAGATATTAAAACAGAATCGACGGTGGTAAGTTGAGCAGTGGTGCCGCAAGCAGATAAGGAAGGTGGCGAAAGCACACCTGGTGCAAATGGATAACAAGCACTAAACTCAGCAATCTCAGGTGAAGAAATAAGAAAATCCAAATCCGGGGTAGATTGATAGATGTCAAATTTACCTGAAGTTACTGGGTATACAAGGTCAGCCCCACAATCGTTCGCATTTGAAGAAGTATTGTCGTAACTCGCGCACTGTGTAACAACATTTTCCTGATCTGGGCACTCGTTAATGGGTCGAATGCTAGCGACCTATAATGCGAAGCGATCTACAGGGGAAATAAGGGAACCCGAAGTATCAATTCCGACGGAGTCAGGTGGGACACAAGGAATGGTAGCATCTGAACGTTCCCTCCTAAATGATTGAGCTCGCTCGATCGCCAATATCCTCCTACCTTCAACCAGAGCCTTGCGGTCTTTTTCTTCTAAAAGCCGTTCTTGAAGGAACTCATCATCAACATCATCGGAATACGAAAGCATTTGCTCCTAAACAAGAGCTAGAGTTCGCGGAAAATCCTTGTTTAAATGACTCAAGTTTCCGCGACTCATGACACTGCAAACATAGAATTGAAACATAGTATTATTGGTCCCGATCTTGGTTTCATCAAGATCTTTTTGCAACCTGATTTTATCCTCTTTAAAGATCCTAAGGGTTTCATTCTGAGAAGAAATTTGGCCTTCGAGAGCTGTGATTTCCTGTTTTAAAGAAATTAAAGCTTGCTTTTCTTAGGCCAAATGGCGTTCAGCAAGCTCTCAAGCAGATTGAGCTTCTAAAAGCCGCGCTCGCACACCCTCCAACTCCCTCCTGAGCACGACATTGTTGGCCTCTAAGATATTCACTTTAATGCTTCCATTCTTTAAAGAAGTAATCTCAGATTCTTGGGATCTAATCAAGTGGACCAGGCCAGCTTTGTCATTTTCTAAGGTTTCAATATAGTCAAGGTGCTAAGCGTTCATTTCTGGAATTCATAACCAAATTTGGTCCAATGCTCAAGTCGCCTATCAACATCCTTCATGACCCGATTCAATTGTGTCTCAAATTGATTTTTAACAATATTAAGCTGATGGGTCATGCTACTTCTTACGATATCCAAACTTTTCACAGCATCTCGCCTATCATTGGGATGTAAATCCAGGTCAAAATGCATTCTCCTTAAGTCCCAACTGCTAAAGCGATCCTTAAGCGTTGAATCTCCAGAAGGAACCCTATAAAGTGGACGATCACGTATTATTTGAACTTGACCAGGGGTCGGAACAATAGATCTCATAGAGGATTCAATCGGTGCGAGCATCTTAGCCTGATCAAGTCTCCCACGCCTTAAATAGTCAACCATGGGGAGTTCAGAGGTATGTTGGACCTGAGAGCTTGAAGACAGTTGGGGATGCTTCAAATAATAGGAAAGGTGAGATTGTAAGATGCTTCGTGGATCAGTAAGATCAGCTTGTTGAGAGAAGCTATCCGATAGCGAGTAGTTCACATTTACACCTGAAAAATGAATAAAGCATGAGTTCAGCAAGCGTTCAGAGATTATCAGATTTATGGGAAATTATGCCACAAGTAAGATGATACCAAAACCAGTTCCAGGGGAAGTTATGAAAGCAGAAGCTTTCCCAGGACGCTGAGTAGGCCCTCAGATTCTTCCCATATCAGATACAACGGGGTCAAACATCACAACGTCACCCTGGCTCAAGTAGCTGGCAAAGTCCAAATCCTCCAGGTTTCCAAAAGTCCCTGAGGAATCTTCCGCCTGAGTAACAGGGCGAGCGGAATTACCTCCTGCCCATAGTCCGTAGAATTTACAAGGACACCGGACAAAGAAATATTGATCCGGGATCCCCTTAGCACCATCCGTCAGACCAATGATGATTCTATCATGCATACTTTCCATAAAAAAAGATGAAGGACCGTCTACCTCCTTTCTCTTAAAAGTATATAAAGAACAAATATCCGCAAACGTGGGTTTATGCTGCCTGACTTTCATGAAATGTATGTATAGCCCAAGCAAAATTTGATACCCACTAGGATGCAACTGGTATGGGGAAATGGCTAGGTGCCGCAAAAAGGACTCTAGGTAAGGATTTAAGGGAGGAATCGCACCGCTAGCCAGCATGTGATAATTGACCGCTACATATCCAAAAGGTGGATAATCAGCCAATTCTCCCTTTTTGGGAAATCTGGTTTCGTCTTTTAAAAACCCAAAGCGATTGCACATTTGTAAATACTAATCAAAAGAAAGCATCAATTTATGGCAACCGACCGCTACTCTATCAAAAAAGTGAGGTTGAGGATGAATCTGACTAACAATCAAATCAGAACTAGTAGCCGGGGCAACCTCAATTGCCTGATCCAGACCCTCTCGTTCCCCAGACATGATGAGTTAACAGGGATCAAGATGAATTAGCAGTTAGTTACATGTCAGCACAGATAAGTATGCTTAAAAAGAAATTACGAATTGAGTTGTTAGAAGTTAAAGGAAGCAACTTAAGATAAATACATCTTCCAAACCAGATCATCAGCCCTATCCGATAAAAAGGATTTACTATCGCATAAAGGCCGGGTTATAAATTCAAAAGTATGAGAAACGCAGGTTCTGATTTGGTCGGTCACGACTGTTAATCGCACCTGCGAAAAGAATAATGAGAAGGGAAGAGCAGAAGTTCCGCTATGATATAAGTACTCCATTAAACATCCGATAAAGGCATGATAAATTAGGAAATGACGTTTCGCAGGCATTTCAGTGAATAACTTGCCAGCATAAAAAGGCTAAAGTTTATCACATAAGTCAGAACCGCTAGAGGATTCCGCGTAAAGTTCAAGTACATACCAAGTCAAATCAACACTTCTCAAATATCACAACCATGTGTTCCAGCGACTTGATGTTGCCAGTTGAGAACCCACTTTTACAAAACCAAGAGAATTAACCCAGAATCAGAGGTAAAAGGAAGGAAATTCACTTATGAGAAAAATTCAATTCGAAGAAAGGAGCGTTATAGCTGGAAACAAAGCCTGGGAAAACTGTCGACCAAAAGAGGGTCGGGCAAGGCGATCAATCAAGCAAAGAAAATCGAAGCTTCAAGAAGCAACGGCGAGGTCTTCTACGATGAAATCGCCATTGAAATAAGTTTATTGGAGAAGTAAAAAAGGGGAAAATGAAGAGACAATATTTAAGAGAACTAGAAGCCCCTTTTTAATGATATGACAGCTCAATTAAAATTTAGTGATCTGGGTTAACGTACCCGGGAAATATCCCGCCAAATATCCAAAGACAAGTAATTGTCGAAATATCCAAATTTTGAAAACATAAGCTATTTGTGAAGGCGCCTATTTTGCAGAACTTTGAACTTAATCCATCCGGAGCATTCTCACCACGTCAGCTTAGTGTCCGATTACACAAAAAGTGTCTCATCAAGCTCCAGCTGGCATCCTGAAGTTCAACTGTTCGCACAATAACAAAAAAAAAAGAGAAATACATCAAGCCTCTCGCTCACAGAAAGAAACAGTACCAGTCTGCTACGACAAAACAATCCCAAATTTTAGCGCGACCGACCCCTCAACAAGTCAACCAAACAATGTGCGATCAAACATGTTGAAGCCAGTAATTCCTTACTAAAGAAAATCACGGACTTCGAGGGGCAAGTGTTAATCCCTAAAAAATCCATACGCACATTGGGTATAGGATATGGAACAGACATCATCAGAGTCGATCGCGCGCAATGATATCCGAGGCACTTAAACGACCAAATATCAAACCCAAGTCAAGCCAAGATCGATCGTTCATATTGGCGAAAACCGCTGCTCAAACACAGAAGCAAAGAAAATAGTCCATTCAATATAAGTGGAAGCGACCTCATAACATAGTCGTAAGGACAAACTGCGCCATATAAAGGAAGCAAAAGGATGAGCGCCCTTGAACTAAGAAGGACGGTCGCACAAGGAATAGGGGAAAGTCAGGTCCAGTCCCGCGTTCCGCTCTTACGAAAGTTTCCAAGTTTCCCAAAGCATTTGTTCTCACAGGGACGCCCGCTCCTATGAACTCACACATCTACTCAAGACGCTCGCTCCATTGAGTCGCTCGCGCATAACAACCAAACACAGCTCTGTACAACTGGCTACAGCTAGCCGATGGCATGATTGTAATTAATAGAATGAGCGATCTGTAGCCTGCATAAGCGGATTTCAGATCATTTCCCAAGGGAGGTTCACCTATAAATACATCATGGCTGCCAACATAGAGGGGATCTAATATTTGAAACCACGTAGTACTACTAAATTCTATCCTCAACCAGTGATTCGGCTATGGCATCAAGAACAATCTTGTGATCATGGAAGACGAAGACATCCTCCTTCTCAATCACTCATCCATCCTTCTTCTCCTCAAACTCTACGATTCTCTTATGTAACTCCAAGATTCGAGATATATAAACGAGGGAATATTGAGTGAATATAGAGATGTATGAACAGAGAGAATTGATGTATTTTGTAATCTTCATTATAAGTATTGAAATCACCTTCACAGTGGACGTAGGCCTAATTAACGACTGAACCACTATAAATCTCGTCTCTACTTTACCTTTCTCGCATTTTTCCTTTTTTAATTGCTGATTAAACACGGTTCAATTTATTTCTTACCAAATTGGTGAAGTACAGTTTAGTACCTTGGGTGTTTAGATCATTTTTGGTGTAAACAGATTTGGTGTATGTTTGATAAAATATGGACGATCTGATATAACCAGTAAAGTAAATATGTAATTTAATATATATGTTATGCAAAAATAGTAAAAAGTATATATATATATATATATGTGTGTGTGTGTGTGTGTGTATATGTGTGTGTGTGTGTGTATAACCATAAAGTATATATATGCAATTTTAGCTTGCGCTGAGTTAAATATTATGCAAAATAGTAAAATCATTTAATATATATATAATATAAACCAGTAAAGTATAAAAAAATTAATGCATAATGTCCTTTATTTTTTAATTTTAATACAAAAAATATTAAATATCTTTATATATTATTTGGTCTTGTCTGACATGTGTTGTAAATGATCGTTAAACGGATATTCTTTTTTATTACAAAACGAAAATCCATATTCGTATGGTACAACATTTGTTGAATTTATCCCTGTACTAGATAGGTTGTAAACACTATAAATTCATTACGTTTCGTAAATCATATCATTTTAAATAACTCAAGAAATTTAGATGGCATTTCCTTTTCGTTACATGTACACACATATTTATGTGCGATACAAGGAACATGGAGGAAGTGCTGCCGAAATTTTGAGAAACTGTTTAAAATGATATGATTTATGGAATGTAATTATTATTGTATTTGTTATGGGATGTAGGATGATCGACCATCACAGAAGGCATAAAAATGTTAATGAACCATTAATTCTTTATTTAAATAAAGTTGTAAAAATCTTTTATAATTTAGTGTACATTTACTAAAGCAGTAAAATATAAACAAAATATAAATGATTTTTTTTTACTTTTTATCATAGATTTTAAAGTAGGAAAAAAATGATCAATTATTATATTGATCAGAGTTGGATGTATTAATGAAGGGAAATAAGAGGCTTAATAAGTGAACATTTTCTTAACCGGATACATGTGTTTGTCGAATTTGCTTTAAGTAATATTGGAAACGAGATAGAAATTCGTTGTCCATGTAGTATGTGAAAGTTGTTGAAGCATTTAATATCAGATATGGTTAGGGTTTATTTGCGCCAATACGGTTTCGCACCTAATTATTTAGTGTGGGGTTGTCATGGAGAAATTATAACCCTTAATCAAGAACAGTCAGCGGAGGTCACTGGTGATGAAGTTAGTACGACGAATCTCTTAGAACATATGGTCGAAGATGCAGCATGATCAATGTTCCCTACTATTGGAATTGGTAACGACAATGTTAATGTCGAAAAGGTACCAAATGTTGAAGCGAAAAAATATATGATTTCTTGGATGCTGCCAAGAAACCCCTTTAGAATGGATGTACACGCGGCATTCAATTATCAATAACTGCTCAATACATTGCAATGAAATCAAAATACAACCGTATGGAGGCCTGATTTACAGTTGTTGTTCAAGATGTTAAACGTAATATGTCATCCAATATTTTAATGTGTGAAAACTACTACGAGGTGAATGTTTTTTTGTCATCTTTCGGTTTGCCGTATCAAAAAATAGATACATGTTTAAATGGTTGCATGTTGTTTTGGAAAGAAGACATCAATCTTAGGGATTGTAAAAAATGCAATCAAGAAAGAGGCAAACCAAGGAAAAGAGAAGGGGAAAAAGTTCTGTACTAGCGTATGCATTATTTACCTATCACTCCTAGACTTAAAAGGTTATATGCATCATCTGTAACAACGCATCACATGAGATGGCACAGTGTGTAAACACCTGAACATGTACGTTAATACATCCATCCGATGGAGAAGCATGATAGTATTTTGATAAGAAATACCCCGATTTCACAATGGAAAGATGCGACGTTCGACTAAGTTTCTGTGTGGATGGATTCCCACCGTTTTCTCAGTTTAGTTCTAAATATTCATCTTAGCCTATAATAATTACACCTTACAATCTACCCTCGTGGATGTGTATGAAAACTCCATATATGTTGCTCACGATTGTCTTCCCTAGCCTGATGATCCAACATCGGGCATCAATTTTTACTTACAACATTTAATCGAACAGTTGAAAACATTAGGGTATGAAGGAGTTAAAACATATGACGTATCCAATTTTTTTTTCGGTTCGCTTCTTTGCAATGAACTATTAGCGTTTTTCCTGCATATGCAATGCTTTTGGGTTGGAGTACGACAGGTCGTTTTGGTTGTCCTCATTGTATGAAAGAAACACGACCATTTTCTTAATCCACATGAAGAAAATTTGATGGTTTGATTGTCGTCGTCGTTTTCTCCGTATTAATCTCAAAAACATCACGGTTAATAGACATGAGACTCTACGAGCACCAACAGTTTGGTCAAGCAAGGATATGTATTAATTTGCAAAAAATTATCCAAAAATACATGAAACCGGACGGGAGACCGAAATCCAAGATAAATCGACGGTTCATAATTGGTGTAAACAGAGAATATTCTGGGAGTTGCCTTATTGAAAAAATCTGTTTATTCACATAACAATGACATGATAAATAACGAAAAAACGTATTTCATAATGTGTTTAATACAATTTTGAATATCAAGGGTAAGAATAAGGACAATCTGAAATCAAGATGTGATATAGAAGAAATATGTAATCGTCCTGAACTTCAATTGAAGCCGAATGACAGTAAAAAAACCCAAAACATGGTACGAACTAGACAACAATCACGTTGATATACTGTTAAAATGGGTATAATGGTTACGATTTCCACTGGAATTCCCTTTGGTTTTCGTAGATGTATCAACTATAAAAACGGAACACTGAGTGGAACGGAAAGCCATGATTGTATTTAATGATGGAAAATTTGTTACCCGTCACATTCAAAGAACTCTTACCCATAAAAGTTTGGAAGGTAATAACAAAATTTAGTTTACTTTTTAAGGAGTTTTGTTCAACAACGTTAAAAATTGACTGTCTACATAAACTAAAGGAATAAATTTCTATACCGCTCTACAAATTAGAGAAATGTTTCCTTTGGCTTCTTTTATTGTAATGGAGCATTTAGTTATTCATCTTCCATATAAAGCACGTCTTCGAGGTCCTATGCAATATGGATGGATGTATCCATTCGAGAGGCATGCTACTAATACTGAGTATGGTAATGTTAATTTAATTAAATATAAGTTAATATTGAATTGATATATTTTTTATTAGGTACTTAAATCATTTAAATAAAAAAGTGGGATAAAAAGATAGAGTTGAAGTTTCGATTTTCAAACCATATATCTATGAAGAAGCTTCGTTCTTTTTCTCTCATTAATTCAGTGGTTATGTGAACTAATCATTTGAAAGTGTTGGAAACCATGGTTTGGCTGAGTCGTGGACTAGGTCACTTTCTTGAAGACGTTTCGGCGATCTACTCAAGACACAAAGTAGGTCGTAATGTTAGCCGCCGTCTCTGGGATAAAACAGCCTCTTCCTTATTTTTTCTTTCTATATCAGATCATTGGCACATATGAAGCTGATTCTGTTTGCACTTTAAAATAATACTGCTCAAGTTTTCTTTCTTTTTATTTTGTAAAAGAATAGTGGAGGGGAAGATTAAAAAAATATATGTTTTTTTTCCTTTCTAAGGAAGAAGAAGAAGAGAGAGAGAGTGTTTTTTTTATTCTATATTCTGTGTGTTTTTCCTTCTCTAATTCCAATTTCTAATATAGAAGAAATGGTAGCTATGGGAGGCAATTGTACGCAATTAATGCCATATTAAATAGAAGAAGCCTCCAAAAAATTTGCAATTTTTAACGTGTAAGTTGCAAAAGTTTCAAAAGAGATGAATGTTAATAAATATTAATTTATTATTGTTTATAACAATATGTTAATACCATTTATATTTTGTAACAGCTCAATCTTATACAAGCATGTCTGTGTGTGTATATATATGTATATATGTATATATATATATATATATATATATTTAATTGTTATGCAAATGTAACAACTCCCAAAAATCACTAATACAAAATATAATACCATCTATAGCTTTCAACGGCTCTATGCATTAATGGCTCATAAATATGTTGCCTGTAACAAAATTGCAACATCTCAAAATAATAATGGCACAAAATATGTTACCGTTATTAACTTATAACGGTTCAATTTCTATTTATTCTTATTTTTTTAATAAATCCACAACAAGTTCCAACAATCCCCCACTTGAGTTTCTTAAAAAATATTTTTGAGCAATTCAAAAAAATACATAAGATTGTGTATAAACAAAGGTGTCTTCCGACTTGAACCTTTGCATAGTGAGTAAGATTCAGTATTTACTAGAGTGACACGTAGTCTTGAACTCTATTCCTGACATCAAACCACACACAACCTTTCTAGAGTGCAATCAAATAAGCCCGTGCATTTTTGGTCGTGCACATCTATCCCAGTTTAGTGAACGCTCTAGGAATCTTGCCCAAAATTCCATAGGAAACAGTCATGTTTCCACATTCACATATGTGAGTCTATCAAGAGTACTCCTGGAGATAGGTACTCTACTCCAAATAGATTATAAATCTCATTAAGAGTTTTTATTAACTCATCGTCTAATCACTTCAGGAATACATGCTTCTTAATATATAAATTTAGCATGTTCATCTACTATCACGACACAACTTTTTTTACCCATTGAAACTAGTTCCTGGAATCTCCAGTCATTTAGGTCAGGTTACCATTGTGTGTGATTCCATAATCTTAGGGCAATAGTCCCATTCTTTTAGAATCATTAAGGACATTCTTTCTGGTTAATCCTTTCGTCAAAAGATCTGCCAAATTATCATCACTTCATACGTGATGTTCTATAACAGTAATGTGCGTATGACTGTCATTTCTTACTATTGTAATATCAGTTCTATCCTTTTTTTCCATTAGCCGTCAAATTGTCATCACTGCATATGTGATGTTCTCTTACAGTATGGTCCTTATGACTGCCGTCTTCTATCATTATAATAACAGTTCTATACTTTTCCAATAGCCGTAGAATTATCGTAATTGATTACACCACTGGTGTCATTTTTTCCCATATGGGGACCTCAACTAGCAGATTTCTTTAGTTCTCTGCTTCATCACTAGTTGTGACTAGTGCTATTATCTCAGTCTTCATAGTAGACTGAGTCAAAATAGTATGTTTCCTGGATTTTTCAAGAAACAACTCTTCTATTAATGCTAAAGATAGTCATTGGTCCCTTTTGAATCATCATATAAAGTATTCCAGTTGCATCGGAATAACCTTTAAGAATAGTTGGAAACTTTTCATAATGTAATCCATGGTTCATGGTTTATTCTAGGTATCTTATGACCCTCCCAATATCATGTTAATGTTCTATCTATGTCTACTGATAAATCTGTATAATGATCCCATGCTATCGTCAATGTCGGGTCTAATACAATCAGTGGCATACTGAAGGCTGCAAATGATGCTTGCATAATCAGAATGTCTTACACCTTCACCAGTGTTCTTAAATAACTTCACACTGCGATTGTTGACGGCAAAAAATGTCGCAAACACCAAAGATTCCCAATTACTAGGAATTATAAATATGGTCGCACAGACAAGAACATATTTCAAACAGGAGCAGTAAATAACACAAAAGATTTATAGTGGTTCAGCCCCAGTAAGGGCCTACGTCCACTTTGAAGAGTCGTTGGAATATTATTAATCACTTGGAAGAAATTACAAGGTTGAGACTATCTCATGATATCTCATTACATTAATGCTTCATGATGTATGATGTCATAATTATCATATATTGAATAACAAGGAAAAAGACAATCTTATCCTTCTTCTTCCTCAAAGAGGAGGTGCCATGAATGAAGCTTTATGGAGGTTTCCAAGCTCAAGAATTCTCCCCTTGAAGTGTGAGTCTATGGGGTATTTATAGGAAGTGGTTAGGTAGGGGTTAGGTAGGAGTAGGTAGAAATGGGAACCATCTTCCAGAAATTCGCGCCTCCTGCAATTGGCCTTCGGAAATTCGCACCTGGGCGAGGTGCGAAATTTCGCACCTGCCAGGTACGAAATTTCGCACCCGGCTGGGTGCAAAGAGGATTTTGATGAGAGGATTTGTTAAGGCTAGTTGACTCCGTCGGCGCGACGTTGTGACGGCGAAGGTGCGAGGTTCTTGCCAGCGCGATCTTTCTTCGGTCCTTGCCTCTGCACTTCCTGAGTTTTGCCCTTGGCCCCGGCTTCACGCGATGGGTTGAGTAGAGCATGTCTTGAGTACTTTTGGTGACCAGACCAAAAAGCCGGTTAACATTTGCCCCCCAAAGTATGTCCTGTCTTGACGCCTTGTCTTGACATGATGTGCTTTGGAATGAAAGTTGAGATGGTAGTTGGATTGCGGATTTATCCATTTTTGTCATTGATAACTGTGCGGATGGGAACTTAGAACCTTCACATAGGATAGAGCATATATCTGGACTGTGGATGAACTATAAAGATCTTTAACGTTTCTATGCGCGCTCTCATTCTTTGCACGACACTGCGCACACACTTGTTAATCTTTATCAACACGAGGGGTATAGGTTATTTTACTATGATGTATAACACTGGTACATTGAAGTATAGCGAGCCATGCAAACAAGATCACAGACTAGGAAACTTCTAGAAGTTGAGGCTTCCCCGCCATCGTCTAATTCTTCTGCTTCTACTTCTGACTCCACAGACAGCACTAGCTCTGGAGGCAGCGAGCCTGAGACTAATGGAGGGTCGACTCCTTCTCAGACAAGGAGTTCGCCTGAGGTGTCGGAGCACGGGTTTCATACTGAGAGGTTACACTCCCTAATTGTATACTCTGAGATGGAAGACATAGATATTATGGACGGTGGTGAGCCGCCTGCCCTAGTGGCTCCTGACATGCTTCCTGATGCGGTCATCTTGGACAATCCTCCGGATTCTGTGTGATCGCACTTGGATGCCGTGACTATTAGAAAGTTGTCTTTACGGTTTAATATCCCCGAGGGGGAGGCTCATGCCCCTGGATCGGGAGAAAGGGCTCACGCGCCGCCAGAAGGCTTTACTGCTTGGAATCGACACGCTTGCATTGCGGGGTGCGTGCCCCCGGCCAATGATTTTATACGGGAAATGTTATTCTATTTCCGCCTTGCACCCTCACAGCTGCATCCGAACTCTTATTCTTCGCTCTTGGGCACTTGTGTTCTCTTTCGAGAGTTTCTGCATCGGGATCCTACTGGAGAACACATTCGGTACCTTTTCCATTTCAGACGGTCAACTGGCGCATCGTCTTCGCAATGGTTCTTGGAGGCGTCTTCAGCTACTAAATTTTTTGTCGGAAAGTGGCCCAGACCGTCGGTGATTAAGCAAGACTAGTTCTTTGTTCACTGCCCTCTCGGATTTGCGAGGAGATGGATAGAAGGAAGTGAGCATCTTTAATCTTCGCCTCCTTTTTCCACAAGTTGCCCAGCTTTGCGACTCATTGTTTTTTATTTTGGAAGGGACTCCGGAGGCACCTACTGGCGACGAGTATCGGCAATGTCTCGATGCTTTGCGAGCTATTCCTAAAGGGTCTCGTATGACAGATTCTGTAGTAGATCAGGATCGCCTCCGGCATGCTGGATTGCTTCCGGCTGACCGGGCCATAATTAGGCCTGTAGCGGCAAGCAGTGTACCTAAGGGGAAAGCATCGGAAGGCCCTGCTGCCCCCGTTTTGAAGATAAAGATGGCTCCTGGAGAGCTCAGGCCTAAAAAGGTCATTAAGTCTCAAGATCGCGTTAGTGGTGACAAGGATGGTAGTGCAGAGGCGGTTGCTCGGGACGAGGGACTTATTGACGCTTCTACCCCGCCCCCGATGGGAGGGGCGGGGGAAGAAGCGTTGGCCAGTCCTCACTCTCCTGCAACCTCTCCAGAAGCTACCGCCTTCCTTGAGATAGTAGATCAGTTCGCCGATCTAGATGCGTTTCCCGCGGACTTGTCTCTGTAGCCGAGCGCAGCTAGTATGGAGAATATAACTAGTGCCGCGGAAGGATTAACTCCTTCAACTGAGGAAAAATCTGGTCCGTTGAGAGAGCACTTAGGACACCCACTTATACGCACTAAACTGCATAAAAGAGCGCTTGCACGTGCTGCTCGACTGACTTTGCGTTGTTCCTCTGACAGGTGATATGGCTAGAGGAAGCGGGGGGGGGGGGGGGGCGAGGTCGTGGAGACCGCCACCGTCCCGAGAGTGCTTTTATTGGCTCCTTCAGGAGGGGAGCTAGCCTGTATGGCGATGTCCTACCACCGCGAGGTCATGGTAGCGGGAGTCGTCATCAAGATAGGTCCTTATCTTCTATGACTCTTCCTCCTCCTCCTCCTCCTCCGATTCGAGTGTCCAGTGGGGATTCGAGGCTCCGTCTAGGAGGGTTGAGTCATACTTCGTCAACAACCCCGCCTGTCATCGTTCCGCCTGCCCCTGTTCAGACCTCAAAGAGGAGGGAGCTACCGCTCGCCCAGCTGGGGCCGAACAAGGCGCCTATTGTGGACACACCAGATCTGATGGAGTCTGGAGTCTGGGGCCTGCCTATTGAAGAGAGGATGGCATTTGTGAGGCATCACTTCCCAGGGTTATATCTTGATGAGTTATGGTTTGTCCCTAAGCTTCGTCCCGCCCCTGACAGGGAGACCGGTGAGGTATGGCAGCATGTGAAGGCCGCGTATCGTCAGGTCGATGTGCTTACCAAGTATTCGCATCATTTGTCCGACCTGATCAGGAAAAAGAATCAAGAACTTGATAAACGACAATCGATTATTGATGCCGGGAAGGCTTCCAGTGCTAATCTGAATGCGGAACTGGGTAGGTTTTTTGATCCGTCTTAGATCCATTTGCCTTTCGCTTCTTTAATGTTGCTGATTTATGGGACATGTCGTTTTTCAGTCGGGGCGAAGCATCAGTACGAGGGACTCAAGAGGGAGTCTAACCATTCTTCCTCTATTCTGAAGGAAACTATAACTGAGCTAACCACCCAGAATAAAATCTTAAAGAAGGAGAAGGCCGAGGTGGACAGGGTTTACGCCGCGTTGAGACGAGATCATGCATCCGTCCTGCAGCTTCGGGAGGACAACGAAACTTTGAGGGCCGAGAATGCCCGCCTGACGAGAGAGCTTGAGACTGCCAGGAAACCGAGGAAGGATGCAGAAGCCAGTAACTGAGAGGTTCTAGGTGCCGCCAAGGAATTGAAGGCTGAGCATCTGAGAGAGGTGGAGCAACTGAAGGGCGAGCTGGCGGATGCAGAGCTGCGGGCATATTCGGCTGTGGAGGAGGACATTAAGGACATGCTGGTAAAAGCCTTGAGGTTCCATGAAATCTCTTGGATGTATGACTATTCCCGCGAGTTGGCTCGGACCTGGGATAGACTGGTTCCATATAAGTCCTTATTGCATGGGGTGGATGTCAGGACCTTAGACGAGCAACAGCTCATGACCGACCTTCTTACCGAGGAAGAGCGCGTGAAGTTGGAGGGGGGCAGGAGATTGTTGCGGGAGGATGCAGAGAAAGTCAGGCGGGAGAGACTTGCTTCTGAGAAAGGAAAGTGTGCTATGACTGAGAGTGTTGCGGTAGTTGTGGCCTTTTCGGAGGGAAATTCCTATCGGCCACCAGCCTCCGGTTTGGTTACGGCGAGCGACCCGACAGGATTGACTTAGGCTTTGACCGAGCATGATTTGGATTCGGGAGAGATTGAACTTACATTGCCCGTTGCGTCGGGTGTCCTTTCCGTTCCCCCCACGCCACCCTTGGTCGAAGGTAAATTCCCTTTACAATGCATCCCGGAGAATGATGTAGTTACCGAATTGCGGACTCACTGATTGTGTTTTCATTGTGTAGTCCCTTCTGGATCAACGGCTGCCTTGGATCCTGCCCCAGTGATCCCCCAAGTGACTGAATCCAGGCTTGGATTCAGCGGGAATCAGCTTGATACTTTTGTGGGAATAGGAGCGACTCCTAGCCTTTATGAGAGCCTTGCTGAAGAAGGAGAGGTGGTAGATGGGCGGAGCACGACCGCCTACGGTCCGGTGGAAGCTGATGTGTCCTCCATGGCCGTCTTGGTGGATGATCAGAAAGCCAAGATGGCGGTGAAGAGCGAGGAGGTGGAGGAAAAGCGGGCGCAGGATGAAGCCGCTAGGTAAGAGATTATAACCAAAACCCGGGAGGATGCTGTGAAGAGGGCCGCTGCGACCGTTGCTTAGAGGAAATTTGATGATGAGTCAGAGAGGAAGAGGATGGTGGATGAGGCTCAGAACAGACAGGAGTATGAGGAGTCTCAACGAAGGGCTATCAAAACCCGTGAGAAAACAAGGGATGGTGATTCTCCGCACAGGTCCCGGATACTTGCCGAGCGACGGGCCGCCAAAGAGACCAAGGAAAAAGCTGAGCGGGAAGGGAAATCCATTCATGAGGCGAGTGCCATGGTGATAGGTCCTGCAGCTGGAGGTGCCCCGGGCCCTTGCCGCACGTCGACCCTGCTGACATTACTGAAATTTCTAGTGGCGATGGGACGGATGAGGGGTGTCTACCAGTTTCTCATGGGTCGACTACTTGGCAGAAGGACCAAAGTGGGAAAGGCGGATCTGGCAGGAAGAGGCCCGGCTCCAAGGATGGACTGTCGAGCGCCGAATCTGTAAAGAAAAAACAAAAAGGCAAGAAGAAGAAGCATGGTTAGCGTTAGTCGCTTAGGTATGAATTTAGGGCTCATTTTGTTAGTGTAGGCCGATAGTTTACACGAGTTCGGCCCTCGCTTTTGGTTTTTCAAGGCATG
The DNA here is from genome assembly GCA_030737875.1 of Allium sativum. NCBI lineage: Eukaryota > Viridiplantae > Streptophyta > Magnoliopsida > Asparagales > Amaryllidaceae > Allium > Allium sativum. Next base: position 876,034,921 of record CM060924.1, read on the forward strand.
GTGTGGTTCTCATGTACACCCTGCCATTAGAAGGAAAAGACGTTAGTAGTGTAGTGGGTTGCAATGTGTGTGTATGTGTGTTGTAACGAAAAGTGAATTAGTAAAGATCGCATTTTATGTTAACTGTTCGGATGTTCCCCCCATGTTTTCGGGCGTCCCTTACTTGCATAGGCATACTTATCGTTACATTTAACAAAAAAGCGATTGTGAGTGTCGTGCCCCAGGTTGGTGATTCCAGGGGGTGTGATTGAGTGTCGTGCTCTGGGTTGTAGTTCCAAAGGGGCGTAAGACAGTGCGTAACCTTCTAGTAAGTCTCCCTTAGCTCAGGAGACACGTAGTTTGTGAAGCCCGGCTAGAGCGCCTACTGTTTTTTCTTCGGTTGCCCGGGATTAAACTCAAGAGTAGCGAAGGCACATGACATCGCGTTATGCGGTTCGTCCGGTGTAGGCTCTCCCGTCGTTCATCGGGTTGAGGCGAGCCTGAGGGCGTCGTCGTTCACCTGGAAAGAGAAGCCCGGATCATCAGCTCGTAAGGTCCGATCATGGCCGTAGGCTACCCCTCAGCCTTGAGAGCTTTGGGGATGTGACGATTTAAGGGTCGGTATTGGTGCTGCGCCAAAGTTCGACCGACACCGTAGCTCAGAAGGAGTTCGTGTTGCCCCGTCAAGCTGTTGGGTGGTTGAAAGATTTATCCTCGGCCTTGATTTTGGGTCAAGGTTCAAGTCAGAGGTTATTCACACTCGGTCGCGCCACGGGCTCGCGACTCGAGTAGCGTGGCCGGGTCTCGTGTTTGGGATGTCGGTCGTTGCCAATGTGATTAGGCCATGGGATTGATCCGCGGTTGAGATGGCGATGCCGACCCCGACCCCCATGTTGGGAGTTGGTACAGCGGTGTATAGAAACTAGCTGTCAGGATTAGATAATTATGTTGCGTGAGGAATGAACACAGAGTGGGGAGACATAAAGATGAACATCATTTCCATTAACAACTTTTGGCATGAATAGCCTTTACAATGCTTTGAACCATTACAAAACAAAACATTGCTGGAAAGCGTAAACAACCATATGCTAAGTTACGTGAAGTAACGACAGAGATGTTCACTGTTCCAAGCCCTTGGTAGTTCAGCTCCGTCCACGGTGGCAAGCTTGAAAGTTCCATTGCTAAGTCTTCGCAAAATGGAGTACGACCCTTCCGAGCGAGGAGCGAGTCCTGTTGGCGGAAGGAAGACCTGTTTTAGGACGAGGTCGCCGATGTTGAGGTCCTTGTGGAGGACTCGAGAGTTGAAGTATCAGGGTACTCGTTGCTGATTAAAGCTTGATCCAAGGGACCGGTTCCCGGGTCGGAGATGTTGATCCAGTGTAGTGCACTGGTGTATACGAATTAGCCATAATGGTTGACTATAGGTCGAACAGAAGCCATTTGGAGGGCTTATAGCACTTAAGGCCTGGTAACAACTAGATCGGTGCAAAAGGCGACCCACGCGAGGTGAGTTATGAGGCATGGATGCTCATTGTTGCCACAGTCCTGACGAGCCGGGGGGATGATCTTGAGGGATCAATTGTCGTTCGAGTTTTTGTTTAGTGGGAATCTCTGATGAGCGTTGAGTGACTCGGAAACCCTATGTAGTGCGGATCTCCGATGAGCGTCGAGTGGCTCGAAGGTCCTGAGTAGTGGGAACCCCCGATGAGCATCGAGCGGCTTGGAGATCCTGTGCAATGGGAATCTTTGATGAGCGTTGAGTGGCTCGGAGTTTCCACACGGATGAGTTCCTCAATGTTGTTCTGCAAGTAGCGAAACATGTTCGTGTTGTATCCACGGACGGTGTAGAACTGGCAATATCCTGTAGAGTCCCTTGGTGCGCTCGTCAGACGTTTTAGGTCCTGGCCTTTTGCATGGTTGGGGATTGCAAGTTGCAAGATGGATATTCCCGGGGGTGTCCCTGAAAGCAGTATAGCTGCGGAAAGAAGGAAGTCGAAGGCGCTTCCCTTTATTGTTGCGACTACCTTTGATGCTGCCAGCGTGAGCAAGATTGTGCAGAGTGGTGGAATCAGAGTTGTTGGAGTTCTGGGCGTCATCGCGAGGTAGGATGTTGGGGGTAGGAGCTTGATTCCTTTATTCTAGATTTTGGCATAGAAAGTAGTCGGCATTCATGTGGAAGATCTTCTGAATCCTTGATTGTCTTTGATCGGTTCATGCCCCGAGTTTGGAATCAGGTGGCATGCCCTTTGTAAGCTGGATGAGCGTGACTCGGGGAGTGGGTTCCTTGACTACGGCAAAGGCGGCGTTGGACTTTGTGAGGTGGCCTTTAAGAGTTCACAGATGCCTTGGCAACCGTTCGAGACTAAGAAGATGTCTCTGGGTGTCACGACGTGCATCCTGGATTGCGGGACCACTCCTTTGGCGGTTTAGTCGAGAGTTTAGATAGTTCACGGTGGAAGTCGAAGGAACCATCATAGAGCCATCTTAGATAAGGACGGGGAACTACAAGCATTTTACGGCGTCGGTAACGCATAATGAACCCATGTGCCACTTGTGGCGGCTAATAAAACTTTGAGAATCATGGCTTCTTTAAGTATGGGGCAAGCGTCGACATGTCGGAGTGCTAGCGCCACTGGCGCCATTTGGTATATGGCTAGCTAAAGTGAATGGGTTACGCCTCGTACTACTTTCACAGACGTCGTGGGCGTGCCCCCGCGATTTCCTTACAATCCCATGGATCGTGTCGGCGACAATCGAGGTTTGGGCTCCTGCTGCATTATAGAGGTCGTGATCTAGTCCACGACTTTGGAGCTGTGCGCACCTTCTTGGCGGGAGGTCTTTGGCACTCCGTGAGCCCCTAACTTCGGTTGCATGATGTTGTGGAAGTCAGTTGAAGTGAACTTGAGCCCAGTTAGACGATAGAAGCATAGGCGATAAGTATGGACTCATAACAGCTTGAGTCCGCCTAGCGGAGGCTTGAGCGTCAAAGCCGGGGACGACCGGGATGACGCGTTCCATTTCTCGTGGTGACCCTGATATTGCCGAGGTTAGAGGTCAGTCGTGCCTTCATGGAATGCCACACGTGGTTTATTGGAGTGTCAGGGCCACTCAGATTTGCATGTGATCCTAGTAAATGGATAATTCCTAGAGTGTATCGACGGATGATACCTGCGATCTCTAGCCCATTTTCGAAAGCAAGCAGTTGATTTCGATTGCCAATAGTGACACTGGTGCCTCTAGTGCTAACGTCCAAGTTGGGAGTCGGATGATTGAGAGGAAGGTCCTGTTGGATTCCAACTAGAGGGGCCACATCGAGCGTAATTCTGACTCATGAAACCATGGGACGAGTACCATCCAAAGCTGCGCGCGTTGGTGCTTGAGCAACATTTCCAACTGCAAAGCCTGACCAATCGAAGCGCATCGAGCTGGAGAGATGTCGGGATTAGGGGTGCCCCCGAGTGTAGCGGGACTGGCACCATTCTGAGGAGTGACGTCGGCTAGTCGGTTAGTTTACAGGGCTGCCCCCAAGTCCTGGGTCGATGGTGGAGGAGCATCGATACTTGCTTCCGTAATGTATGCTTGGCCAGTCGGATTTGAAGTGCTTCTTATCTTGTCTTCAATTCTGGCGAGGAAGGTATTGAAAGCTTCCTCCTACCGCTCGAGTCAAGCTTTCAAATCGGTGGCAGGATTCTTGATCATTCTTTTGATGCTCCCCTCAAGTGACGTAATTCGATGGAGGTCTGGTTTTGGTATAGCTATCGAGTTTGGGCGATCTGGTGTGCATCCGGATTCGGAGGTACTTTGGTCTGATGAGTTGCTGGAAGAGCGGGACTTTGGTTGCGAGCGGCGACAGTTGGGCTCTTCCGAGTAGAAGGTTGGTTACACGAACCCGGTTTATTACCGTGTTCCTTGGCCGTAAGTGATGATTGTTTGATCATCATTTCCTTTCTGTTATTGTTGTTGTCGCCATGCGAATGTTGGAGTGATGGCGATGTTTTTAATGAGGCTGAATCTCCTTCCTCACCGTGGGCCATTAGCTTCGAAAGAGGAAATTTCTGATGCGGTATGCCGCTAGCGGGCACGGTTCTAAGCAAGCTGATATAGAACGACGATGCGTTGAATTTTGTTTTGAAATTGGCGCATAAGGTTGATGTTGATCTTCAATGCCTAGCGCGAGAGCTGCATTCTCATATTTCTTATTAAGCGTGTGAATCTGTGCTTGAGCCGCAGGAGCTTCGGGGTCCACAAGTGGAAGGAGATCCAATTCCAGTGGGTCCTCCGCCACTCGGGGCGAGTGAGAGGTACCAGTGTCAATTTCGGCCAATATTAGGTTTGCCGGAATTCCGCTTAGTGCTGGCGAGAGTCATGATGCTTTTCGGATGTACTGCTCAAGGCGCTTCTCGCGGACAAGCCTTTCGATTACATCTTTGAATTGATGGCAATTATTGGTATTTTTCCCGTACATGCCGTGGTACCGACAGTACTTGCCGGTCTTCTTCTCATGATTAGTGGACTCCCTGTTGTATGGTTTCTTGTATTGAAGCGTGTTGCACGTTTGCCGGTAGATTGTTTCCAAGTCTTCATTAAACAGGGTGTAGATCTTGTATGTCCGGTGAGAGCTGGGCTTTTTGGGTGACTCGATAGGTCCTTGGCATAGGTTAGACAAGGTGAGGGCTTTTTTCGGAGTCGGAATGTGTATTCTGAACTGTTTGACCAACTGTGTCGCTGATTAGCCGAAGTTGTTGATGGAATTAAGCGGGAGGCGAGAGAACCACAACAAAGCGGTTCCTGATAAGAAGAATTGGAAGCACTTGCATTTGACCGGATCATTGCCCCGGGTCGAGTCCATTTTCCACTTATATTGATTTAAGAAGGTACAGGGGTCGGTTATGCCATCATAGAGCGGCATTTGTGGCATGCTGAAGCGGCATGGCCATTCAGCTTCATTTACCCTCCTGGTGAAGGGGTTGCGCCTAAAGTGCGCTTCCCATGAATCATGCATGTTTCCTTGCCTCTCACTCATGATCCTCAGATCATGTCGGGAAGGTATGTTGGATGGGGATCCACCATCGGGACCCATGGGTTTTGGCATGGTTCCGAGGTCCTATTGCGAGGATGTTCCTATGATGGACGTCCGGATTATCTTCCTCCATGTCCTCGACATCTATAAGTGGACCTTGATGAAGTGTGGATTGATGCAGATCCTGTTCTGGAAGAGCGCGGGCCATTGGAATAGCGGGCCCGTCATCCTGATTAGCGGTCATCGGGTTGTGTCGAGGAAGAGGTTGGTTCATAGGATCTGGTCCGTCATTGATAATCAAGCGAGAGCAGTCTCATACTATGCCCCCTCGCTATATGTGACTGTAGTTCGGTTGCCATTGTCGTTGTCGTAACCATCGTCGTTGCTGTTATCGAGGGCGTTGGTACGAGCGGCGACATCGTTACCGAGACTTAACCTCCTTCTTTGACGCATGCCCCTTGACTCGAAAGAGGAAGTTTCCGTGACCGTTGGTGGAGGTCAAGTGTTGTTTCGAGCTAGTTGAAGTCGATTGACGATGCGCTGACTTTCTTGAAGTTGTCGCATATGGTCGATTTTATTTCTTAATGCTGGGTTGAGCTCGACATCCATGTTCTCATATTTTTCATTAAGTGCGCGGATTTGAGCTTGTGTTGCGAGCGCTTTGGGGTCCACAGTAGGAGGGACGATTTCATTAGTGGCCGAGCCTCCTTGTCCTTGTGATTGATCTTCCTTGCTGGGCGAGAGTGGTCGAGGAGTTGTCGATGTTATAGCATAGCCGAGTGAGGCGGAGTCGAGGCCAAGTGAGAAGAAGTCGAGGCTGAGTGAGGCAGGATGCAGAGTCGAGGAATCCAAAGTAGTGGAGTGGAGGCTCGAGGTCGAGGCGAGGGACTTTCGAACCTCTTAGGGCTCGAGGGTACGAACCCCGTGGGTGTTCGAGTTTCGAACCTGGTGGGGTTCGAGATTCGAAGCTCATGAGGTGCGAGTTTCGAACCCCGTGGGAGGCGCGAGGTTGAGGTTGTTGGGACGTCCCATCCTCGACTGCGGCTGAAGAGCCGATCTTTGCGTTCTTTGGTCGCTTTGCCATCGTGAGCGGACTCGACAGCAGGTTTAGCAAGGAACCTTTAGCTCGTCTGGGGTCGAGATGACAAGGTGCGACAAAGGCGCAAAATCCGAGTTTTCTCAGTGAAAGCACCAAATATTGACGGCAAAAAATGTCGCAAACACCAAAGATCCCCAATTACTAGGAATTATAAATATGGTCGCACAGACAAAAACATATTTCAAACATGAGCAGTAAATAACACAAGAGATTTATAGTGGTTCGGCCTCAGTAAGGGCCTACGTCCACTTTGAAGAGTCATTGGAATATTATTAATCACTTGGAAGAAATTACAAGGTTGAGACTATCTCATTACATTAATGCTTCATGATATATGATGTCATAATTATCATATATTGAATAATAAGGAAAAAGACAACCTTGTCCTTCTTCTTCCTCAAAGAGGAGGTGCCATGAATGAAGCTTTATGGAGGTTTCCAAGCTTAAGAATTCTCCCCTTGAAGTGTGAGGCCATGGAGTATTTATAGGAAGTGGTTAGGTAGGGGTTAGGTAGGAGTAGGTAGAAATGGGGACCATCTTCCAGAAATTCGCGCCTCTTGCAATTGGCCTTCGGAATTTTGCACCTGGGTGCGAAGAGGATTTTGATGAGAGGATTTGTTAAGGCTAGTTGACTCCGTCGGCGCGGCGTTGTGGCGACGAAGGTGCGAGGTTCTTGCCGGTGGGATGTTTCTTCGGTCCTTGCCTCTGCACTTCCTGAGTTTTGCCCTTGGCCCTGGCTTCACGCGATGGGTTGAGTAGAGCGTGTCTTGAGTACTTTTGGTGACCGGACCAAAAGGCCGGTTAACAGCAATCATACGGTGTACATGCAGGTTTACAGTCAAAATAATTGTGTTTCTTTAGCAATTTCTCAATGTATTGAGTTTAATCCAAAGAAAGTCCCTTTTCAAACCTAATAATCTTAATACCAAAGATTACACTCGCCTTAGCTAGATCTTCATATCAAAATTGACACTTATTAAAGATTTGACTGTGTTTGTGGCATGAATGTTTGATCCGAAAGTGAGTAAATCATCCATATACAAATATATAATAGTACAAATGTCATTTTATGATTTATAATAAATGCATTAGTCACTTCGTTAACTTTAAAACCATTTGAGATTATTAAGTTATCAGAAATTTCATGTCATTGCTCAGGGGCTTGTTTTAAACCATATAATGATTTATCTAAATTGCAGACTTTACGTTCTTGAACACGAACTACGAAGCCCTCAGGTTAGTCCATACTAATTTCTTCTTCTAATTCACCATTTAAAAATAAAGCAGTTTTATCATCCATTTAGTGAATTGGTAAACTATGAATAAATGCAGGTGAAATTGAAACTCGAATGGATGTAATTCTAGTTCCTGGTGAAAAGGTATCAAAAAGTCTACATTTTCTCTTTGCTTAAAACCTTTAGCTACTAATCATGCTTTATAATCAACAGTGCCATCAAGTTTTAATTTTTTTAAGTACCCATTTACAGCCTATAGATTTACAACCAGGGGGTAAATCGACTAAGTGCCAAGTCTTATTGGATTCCAAAGAATCCATCTCATCATTTATAGCCTCTTGCCAAAAGTCGGCATCTAAAGTAGATAAAGCCTTTTGGTGGTTTGAGGGGTCCTCCTCTATAGTAAAAGCACAAAAATCGAAACCAAAATCTTTTACTGTTCTTGCTCTTTTACTTCTTTAGGTTCAGTTTCAGAATTTTTATTAAGTTCTGTTCTAAAAGATATTATGTTTATTTAGGTCATAAAACCTGTATGTTTTGCTATTAATAGCACAATCTATAAATACATATTCATATGCTATACTTGCCAATTTTATTCTCGTAGGGTCTTGAATGCGAACATGTGCTAAACACCCCCAAGTTCTAAAACATAACATATTGGGTTTATAATTTTTTAAATTTTCATAAGATGAAATTTTATTCTTAGATTTAGGGATTCTATTCAAAACATGGTGTACGATTCAATAATATATTCCCCCACCAATGTTTTGCTGCACCAAAATTTAATAAAATGGCAACTACTAATTCGGTAAAGGTCCTATTTTTTCTTTCAGTTTTACCGTTCATTTCAGGTGAATAGGGTGCAGTTCTTCCATGTATAATACCATGTAGTTTATAGAAATCCATAACAGAACTAAATTCATATTCTGTTCCTCTATCACTACGAAATTTTTTCTTGTTTGATTGATTTTCAATTTCAGTTTTGAATGTCTTAAACATATCAAATCCATCACTTTTATTTTTCATAAGATATACATAAGTGAAATCAGAACAGTCATCAATAAAAATGATAAAATAGCGATGTCCATGTCTAGTCAATGTTATTCATAAAAAAAGTACTCATTTATTATTCAATAAATGTTCATCCATCTGTACATTCAACCAAAGTCATTTGATTACATGACAACTTAATGAATGTTCATTATTTATTCAGTAATTGTCATTGAATGATATCCTAAAATATAAACATTTATTGTTAAATAAATGTCATTCAATTAATGTTATTTCCTATAACATTTTCTAAATGTGCATTTAACTGATGTCAACTTCTGTTAGAGACATCTTCAAATTTTTGCATTCAGCTAGTGCCTATTCTCATGTCACTTCCAAGAAACATATTCCATTTAATTATTATTGTTCAAAAGTTGTAAATAGCAACATTGGAACAATCATTAATGACTGTAATACGATACTGGTTTTTGTGTATATGTGAATAAAACTCATCAATTGTCTCATATGAAATAAATCTGAGATTCAAACTCTCTAATAAGAAGTAACTTCCAAAGTCATCACATATGATCAAAAGTAAATAGCTAATCTTATACCAATATTTAAAGTCTATTACAACTTTAAATTCACTAACTGGATTTTATTATAATGTTTATGACCCATCAAATGTGATTACTATCTTATTTATTATATCATTAAATGTTGTTAAATAACATTTATCATGCAATTAAATGTTCAGTTACAAACGTTTATTGCCTCATTTAAGATTCTCTAAGAAACAAGGGCAAATTTCTAAATATATGCTTCCTGTAGATTTTTTTTTACAAATTTTATAGATTAGTAAATTGTTAATATGCACCTTAATAAATCATACAAGCACTTCAAACGGTTCTTTAAAACAATTGTTTTAGCTTAACATGAATGAAATATAAAATTATAATCTCTAGTTAACAATATAATTATACTTATATTGATTTCTTAATCTTAATCATTCTTAGAACAAATTTGTTCCATTCAAAATCAATTTCAGGACTCATAACATTTACTATTGTTTTCCAAAAGTCTCTTAATTGATTTTTTTTTGTTACCAAAATATTGCAAAATCCGAAATAATAATAGATAAATTCTTTCAAAACTCGGAGCAATTTGTCAATTATAACAGCAATGTAAAATTGTTCATCTAAAGCCATACCTTCGGAGATGATCTCAAAAGATATTTTGAAACTCATGTGATGCATCTCTAATGACCATTCAAAGTTGAAACTTGGACAATGGAGCAACATCGTCCAGATTTGCCGTCGAAGCCATTGTTTTCTGGTAACATCTTCGAATTGTTGGAAACAATGATTCGGTTGAGTCGTGGACTAAGTCGCTTTCTTGAACATGTTTCGACGATCTACTCAAGATGCAAAGTAGGTCGTACTGTTCACCGCCGCCTTTAGGATAAAACAACCTCTTCGTTGTTTTTTATTTCTATATCGGATCATTTGCACATTTGAAGCCGATTCTGTTCGCACTCTAAAATAATACTACTCAAGTTTTTTTTCTTTTTATTTTGTAAAAGAATTTTAGAGGAGAAGACATAAAACATATATGTTTTTTTCCTTTCTGAGGAAGGAGGTAATTATTTTTAATTCTATGTTTTACGTATTTTTCCTTATCTAAGACGAATTTCTTATATAAAAGAAATAGTAGTTATGCTAGTGGGAGGAAAATTGGACCGCAATTAATGCCATACTAAATAAAAGAAGCATACAAAAAATTTGCAATTTTTAACGTGTAAACAGCATATGTTTCAAAAGAGATGAATGTCAATAATTATTAATTTACTATCAGTCATCGCAATATTTTAATACCATTTATATTTTGTAACGCTCAATCTTATACAAGCATGTGTGTGTATATATATACAAATACAGACATATACATATGCATATACATACATACATACATATATATATATATAAACTGTTATGCAAATGTAACAGCTCCAAAAATTACTAATACAAAATATAATACTGTTTATGGCTTCCTACGGCTCTATGCATTAATGGCTCATAAATATGTTATCTGTAATAAAATTGCAACATCTTAAAATAATAATGGCACAAAATAAATTACCGTTATTAACTTATAACGGCTCAATTGTATTTATTCTTTTTTTTATAAATAAATTCACAAAATGTTCCAACAGAAAGTGCTATGCGTAGCGTCGAACAAAATTCTTCTTCTTAAGCAATATTATCTGTCTTTAAACAACATAGCCGACATGTTGGTAAATGTTTGGAAGTACGGTTAGATGGTAGATATTACCATGCAACACACACATATATTCTTCTTAACTATTCTGAAGTTGCACCATTTGTTAGGAAATTATCATATTACAAGTTATGATAAATTTAATACTACACGTGTACGTTAATGATAAAGCAATATATTATGTTTGTGTTTGCAGTGTTTATGAATCATAAAATCCAAACTGCGATTTAAGTGAAAATTTTGCTACTTGATTTTCGAACAACGTTTGTGATCCCACAAATCACATGCTCGATGAAGGGCTGAAACATTAGGCATTAGGACCAAAAAGAAAAGTTAAAACGTGTCCATTATTTTTTGTTAATGGATATAAATTCAACACCAAAGTGCACGGTGCTGAAAAAATTAACAAACAATACTAAAATGTTTTTAATGGCAGTGATGATCCTAACAATTATATAATTTTTTTTAGTCCGGTTAACCTAGGTTTTGTAATTGACATATTCTGCAACACCTATGGAGGATTATTTTTGTTTAGATGCAACTGGTTCAGTAATGTTTCAGGTTTTGGTACTAACGTGCATCCAAATTATAATCTTATAGATATAAAACATACCTCGCGTTATCAAAAGTACGACCCATTTATACTAGCCAAACAAGCCCTATAAGTTTATTACACCCTTGTCCATCTCTAATGAGAGATAAAGCTGATTGGTATGCAGTTTTTAAAACCAAAGCAATATTTACATTCGATGGAAAGAATATTCCAAATGAATAAGTCTATCAAGCAGATCTCTTAGAAAATGTTGAAATAGAAATTGTAGACGATCAAACTAATTTTGGAATTTTAAATGGTGAGGCAAATGAACTAATCGAAGCATTTGAAAGTGTAGAGGTAAACGAAATAGAACACGAGACGAGTCTGAATCATAAAGCAATGAGGACCAAGTAATATCCGGTAATTTTTACAATTATTAACGTTATACTTTTCTCTCATTATCAGTTTCAAACGTTTTTTGTACCATTGTAATGCATTTACCCAAGTTATACCATTTTAATGACTTGAACGTATGTGTAACACACAACATAGACACTCGGTAACAAATAAGTGTAAACTCATGCGCACAACACACACATTATGACATATGTACAACATGTATTACATTTTTTTAATGGCTAATCATATCATAATAATTATATATACGTATATATGCGATTGGTATATTATATATGGCTCTCGACATCGTAACTCTTCCTGCTCAGGTGGTGAGAGTAGAGAAGAGCAACTAGCTTGTCCATTCATTTATTTCATATATTTGTAGACAAAGGCTGATCAAGCGCAAGTATCAAAATTAACAGTATATATATATACACATACATAATTTTCTAAAGTTTTGTTTTTATATTTAACCTAGGGGATTAAACTTGAAGCCATCGGGAGTGGTCCTGGCATTTCTAAGTAGGCTTATATGAGTATGATGTTTGATTTCTGGAGTAAGCGGAGTAAGATCCCTGACCACTTCAGGGAGGCCATTTGGCAAGATTTTCTTGTAATTTTATACTTCTTTACAATATGATTAAGTATAAATGAATAGTTAGTAATATTTTCTCATTGTACAGGGGGCAGTAGATCTGTAGAAGATGAAGTCAACATAGTTCAGAGACACTGCAATTCAAAGGTCGTTAAGAATTACAGAGAAATAATATCAGGGCTAAAGAAATCGATAAAGAAACCGAACTGGATGGGCACGATTATATGGGATAAATGGGTTAACTGGTGGAATATTAAAGAGTTTGAGATGAATCTACCAAATATCTCATTATTATTATTATTAGCAATAAACAAGTATATTATTCAATGTTAATTTGCAGTCGGAGTCGGAATGGAACTCAACAAACAAAAGTGGGAAACCGGTAACTCATATTAGAAGATCCAATTTTTTTCCAGCATCACCGCGATGACTTAGTAAATTTACCATTTATTACATTTTTGTATTGATCAGTTCGACAATTAGCTGTAACGACTCGTAGATTCGAACGTTATTTATATAGTTAATTGGAATTTAACTTAAAAATGTGAATTGACGATTGATTATACATTAATTTAAAACTCATTCAATGAGCTCATTTGGCTCCGTTTAGTTAATTAACTTCGATTCTGAACCATTTCTGTAAAATTATAGACAATAACATATGGTTTGGAATTCGTTCGATATTTGAATCGTATAGCATACAAATATTTTAATATAGAAAATACCATTTTTACAAGCAGTCTTAGAAATCGACAAGTCATCGGATTCAGAACTGTAAATTATTGTGTGATGTCAAATTTTGTATTAATTAGACGATCTATGTGATCGTGCGATCTCGAAACATTCAACAAGAAAATTTAAAATGAATGAAGAAATATTAAACAAATAAAAAAAACTCAAACTAAAGTTAAAAAAGGAGCACGCGTTCAAATGTCAGTATACGAAGTATACATGTGTCTATATTTTCTTTCTCTTCCTTTTGGTTTCAAAATCGACCTCCCACTTCTTTCCTTTCCCTTTTATTTCTTCTTTAACATTTCATTTTTTTTACTTTGGAAAAATAAAAATAAATCGAAAAATGATCTCCTCAAATCGCCAACATTGCGTTGCCTTCCTCGATCCTCCTTGACGTGCGCCTTCCGATCAGTCGAACTCCATCAACAGGAAGACCCAAAACCTGAAGCCCAGCCCAAGCCGTCAACCGATGCTCCACCTTCATGCCCTTCCAAATCTGTGAGCCCATGTCCGCGCATACACCTCATGCCAGTCTCGACACCAGATCTGGTTTCATTGTACTCTGCTCTGACCTCTGCCTCACGCGTAGCCTAGATCCACCACTTGCCGCTGCCTCCTACCTCACCCAAACACGCAGCAGTAGGCAGTGGTGATGTGTTGGTCAGATGATGGTCGAGGATGCAATAAGCAATGAAGTTCAGGTGTTTGGGCTTGATGGCGGTTTGTGTTATGGCTAATTTTGAGGTCATGGTTGCACTGTGCGGCAAGTAGGAGTTGAAGGAGATGATGGATAAATGAGTCAAATTCAAGCCGGAATCATATGTGAATTCCTAAACATTCACATCTGCATTCTTTTCTTAACTTACACCTTAAACCAAAGTGAGTTTTCTCCTCACTCACGAATAATTTTCGTTTTGCATCTTTTTTAAATCATAGGGAATGTTAGAATAATCTTCAGGAATCACTAGTCGTTAATTATATTAGTTGCTATTGGATGAACTGAAATTGATTGATTCATGTTTGATGGTGGTTGTTATGATTGTTTGTTGCGTCAATTGTTTTTTTATTTATCACCCTTGCAATCACTGCAAGTTCCCGTAGATTTAAGAAAATCACTATGGGTTGAAATGATATGTACTCGAACGAATGGATAGATTTAAGAAATAAAATTAGAATCGATTTCGTATGCAGGTTGAAATGATATATACCCGAGATTTGAATATTTTAAAACAAATTGAAATGATAAATATCCATACCATTTGACCATAGGATATAACATTTATATACGGACACTATGGTCAATAAATAAAACTAATTTCTGAAATTTATATGTATGTACATATTTTGAAATTTATTTAAATATCTTGGAAAATTAAGATTTGAAAGAAATTTTAACTTAAGCGTATCAATCTAGGAAAATTGTTTAGTGGAAGGATTTAACATGTTTTTCTGATCGGATTTGTTGTTTGGAGATGATTTTATTTTCAGAAATATTCTAAGTATTCTTGGGCTTATCAAATTTATTTTTATATTTAATTTATATCTTAAGTTAAATTAATGTTCCAAGATTTAAACTTGAGTTTATAAGTAAAACTTAATTGATTTAATGAATGAGTTTTATTAAAAGTTAGGTTTGTTGCTTTGAAGGTTAATATAAATTTGACTATAGTTTATTTAGAAGGTTTAAATGGTAATTTCTTCTAAATTGATTTAGTTAGAAAGAATTATGTACATTAACACAAGAATTTTATCAAGTTTAAATGGTTTAATTGATTCGGAAGATAAATGTTAAACTTGTGAAGAAGGTATTTAAGTAATAAACTTAGTGCTCAAAAATTTGCTGATTGGTTTACAACTAATGAAATGAAATGGATTCAGAATTTAAATTTCGAACCAAAGTGAAGTAAATAGCTTAAAGTAAAATTTAAGTTAAATCCTATACGAACACTTTGTTTTGAGTTTGAAATTTTAACGTCTGTGCTTAGTTAAACTGAACTAAACTTTGAAACAGAATTAATGTTCATGTCGAAGTTGAAATTTCAGGTAACTAATTCATATTGGAATATTTATTGAAATTAGTATTATTTTATTTTACAACTAATATATAACGTACCACTGTTTTATTTAAACTATTTGTATTAAACTTATCTATCTTATTAAACTATTATATATAAAAGTTAAATATCTTAATTAAACTATTTTTATACCAAGCTCATTTATTTTATTTAAAATTATTTTATACCAAACCTATCTATTTATTTAAACTACATTCATATCAAATCTATCTAATTCCGTTAAACTATTTCATATAGTACTAACTATTTTATTAAACTATCTATATTTAACTATCTTAAAACAAAAAGTATATATATATACACATATATCTCCCATCCAAATAGTTTAAATCCAAAATGATTGAAATAAAGAGTCAATTGAAAAATGATACTGCAATGTAAAATACAAAAAGAAATGTAAGGAATTGATAATAAATTGATTTGTAAATGTGAAATTTGAAATTTGAATTTTGAAGTGATATCGAATGATTGAATTGATTTGAGAAGCTATAAATAAAATCGTTACTTGACGTTAATTGATTTGCGATATTGAAATATTATTTCAAATTTAATGACCATGGTGTGAAATAAGTGTTTGGGTTGTTAAAGAGATTAGAGTTGGTATTGTCATACTCTCTGCCAATACTGAAACCACTTTAACAACTGTGCATGTGGTGGAGAATAGAGAACGAAGTACGATGGATTTTGCGGCAATTACTGGATTTGAAGAAAGATAACGATGATGGATAGCCTTGACCTTCGGGTCATAATTAAAATGACTAAAACATGAGCTATACCGTGAACAATTGTGTTGATCACCCTGATTGGCAACTCTCCTTCCCGTTATTATTATTATTATCTCAGTTCCTCGGTTTGATTGACTTGATTGTTGTACATCTTGATATGGGAGTGTTGATCGAGGAGGGCGGTAGTTGCGGCTATGCGTTATCACCAGTCCAGGAGTGCAATTGGTAGATTCCTACCCCAGGTATTGCCTCATGTGCCTTGTCATATTTATCCCGATCGAGCCCCATACAATTTCTGATTTGACTTTGTCGTATCGTGAAGCATCCCTATCTACCGATGTATTGATGTATTATATGTAATGTGTACGATAGTGTCTGTGAACGACGTAAGG
The DNA here is from genome assembly GCA_030737875.1 of Allium sativum. Taxonomy (NCBI): domain Eukaryota; kingdom Viridiplantae; phylum Streptophyta; class Magnoliopsida; order Asparagales; family Amaryllidaceae; genus Allium; species Allium sativum. The sequence goes on from CM060924.1 coordinate 876,050,977, forward strand.
GTAAAAATGTAATCCGGCTTACATTATTTTATTTATATTTACTTTACTGAATAAAAACTATTACAATAGCATATAGTATTATATATTAGTTCCACGGATCCTTACAGGATGGAAATCCCAAACATCCTTTAAGTTACTGATGCTGTTATTTGAGCATTTTAATTGAAATTGATTTACTAGCAAAAGGATGTTAGTCCTGACTCGAGTATATTGTTTTTTTCTTGCATTATGCTCGGGTCAGAACGAGTTTGATAGCTTGAGATTACATCTTTTGGAGCTGGTGACCGATTGAAGACTTCTTTTCTATTTATTAAATTTAAGTCAGTTGATTATGTACTAATGAAATTCTGTTACAACCCGAACTTCCCCGTGAAGGAAAACCTGGATTGAATTGAGAACAAGACAAATTAGAACACAAACAGGAGAACATTTCATTGCTTATTGCAACAATTTCATCACAATACAAGAATGTACAGAGTATGAATAAATAATATACATTTGATAAATATCAGAGATTACAATACATTACATAGCAGCGGAAAAACAATACAAAACACAACTGAAGGAGATATATGGATACAGAGCTTTCCGAATATCATTCCAGCTGTAAACCAGGATCCTGTGAATATAAATCTGCAAGACCAAAACTACTAGCTGCCCATGTGGAAAATAGGGGCACCCAGAGTTTAGGTTAAAACAATAAACTCCAGATCAGTCATGTGACAGGTGTGAGAACTAAAACAGTTATTTAAAACTTTACTTTAAATCAGATATATCTAGGGACCACGCCGTATAACACGGAATGGGTTTCCTCTCAAGAATACCAATGCATATAACAAAACAGCGCAATGCTTTTTGGAAAAATGAATCTATTATAAGACCCAGGTCTTATCACACAATGCAAGGCAAGCCGGGGGATAGGGTTTTCCTTTATAATAGCCAAACATGCTTGATACGGTAAAATAAATCATTGGATACTATTATAAGTGTATAGTGTTTAAAACAACTTCAAATATAAATGTATCAATCCTAGACGGCATGGGTACCATATATCATGTCGCCAATACTGGGCTCTACAATCCAAACCGCAAATGTCACGTATTGGAAGTTGGATTTCCATCTATGAACCGAGGCAAGGGATCGTCCTCACCGCTTCGAGACGTTCTAGCCTGCCCCTCAGGTCAGAGCTCGAGTGACCTTTGGATCGTCAAGGCCGGTCCACCGATGTGGATAAAAATGTCTGAACACTGCGTTTCCCCGCCCTATGGTGCGTCAATGAGCCAAATGACTCCATCGGACCTGAATCGTCTGATCTAACCGAGGCGCCTCACAATCCATCTTCCACATAAGTAAAATGTTCGGGCGTGTAAAACCCAAAACACCGCTCCTAACCAGAAGGAAACGCATGCCCTCCCTGATGTACTCTCCCGTTGCTGGTTCACACCGGGGTGTGAGGCTCGCGAATTAACGCTACACAAAGCTACGCCACAAAGGCCGTGCTTTGATCATCAACCACAAGACTCTGCTTTTCAATAGAAGCCTTGATCATTTGCATCTCAGCATGCCGTAGGAAATTCACGCTATGCAACCGATATCAATCACACAGAATGAAATCCGGTGTCAGACACACATCCATTTACAAGTCCGTTCTGGGTCTGAACAAAACCGGAGGAACCTTATTCCTTGCATATCCATCGATCTCCAAGTACGTATGGACGATCACCAACTGATTCCCTCCTCTTGGGTGTGCAGCCCAATCAAGATCATTAGTAATTATCCAAACGACGTGAAGACCTCTGGTTTTCAACCACCGTCTTCATCTTTGACTTATCGTCGATTCAGTTATTCAGAATGGGATAAACCCGGTCTTTCCGAATAACCCGAGTATATAATTAACAAGTGTTACACAAACACAACATACACCTCATTCCAATCCAGAATATTCCTTTATTCAAAAATTCTTTTACTTTGGGAAAGGTTCCTATTAATTTTATCAAAGATAAATTCTTTAAATTTATTCTTTAATCTTCCTTTGAATATTAGTTCAAACTAAATTATGGTTTATTCAAACTAGTCGGGATTAACGAACCTTACTGAAGTAATCGTTTGTTAAATTTCCCAACCCCAACCTATTCATCCCATGAAGTAAAACTGGTAATACTTCATATCTAACACCACAGTGTTATCAGTAAATTCAATTACCATTTCACGTTCAAATCTAATTTAAGATTTAACTATCGCCTGGAGCAAAACTGGTGATACTCCATTCTCGATCATTTCAATCTAATTAAAGATTCATTAAAACTCCACTTGGTTTTAATCTTCCCAAAAATCAATATTAATGATTGTTTAACTTGGGAAATCATATTTTGTCTTTAACTGGGTTAAAGAACCAATGTCATTTAAAACACGGTTCACGATAAACCCAAAATCACATTGTATTCCATCAGCCTTTAACCGTAAATTAGCAAGTGAACAATTTCCTAAGTAATAAACCCGAAGGCCGAAACCAACATCAGATCAATACCCATGAAACCATTCAACTTAACTAATCTCCAGTTAGTTTCTGATTTTCTTAATTCTGTTGGGTCTAAGAACAGTATTATTAAAGATACCATTTACGATAACCCAAAATCACATTCCATTAACAATGGAATCTTCGTGGAAAACAAATCGATATATATATATATATATAATCGATATAAACTTCCATATCCGACTAATAATATAAATGGAATAACGGCAAAGCCTTTTAAATTCCAGATATATTAGTTGTCTTCCTCCATAGAAATTCACTTCTATTATTACCAAATCGAATTCCATTCCAATTTATTTTATTAAACTGGAAAACTTTACTTTGGAAAATCTCCTTTAAATCTTATCAAGAAGATTTATAAATTCCAAATCCCATTTCATTGTAAATTGGGTTAAAGAACGGATGTCATTAAAAACACAGTTCACGATAAACCCAATTCACATTCCATTAATTATCGGGTTAAAGAACAAGTGTTATTTAAAACACCGTTCACGATAAACCCAAACATCAATTCCAATTCAATTCCAATTAAATATCATTTAATTGGTACATTTCATTAAATCTAAATAAAAAGATTTAATCTTTTTCTCAACTGGGTTTAAGAACAGTGTTAATGAAGACACCATTCACGACAAACCCAAATCCCATTTGATATTAAATACAAGGCTCTGAATAGAAAATATATCGGCTTATATTCAATATCAAATTCTACGACCAACAAATATCGTATTGGAAATAAAGATATGAATATATCTTTCAAATTTCTATAACAATATCTGTATAATCACGAAATCCAACATCGAAATATTCTTAAGACAATTTCGATTCAAATCCATTCCAATTTATATATTGGAAATTCTGGTTATTTTTAAAACCATTTCAAATCCAATTTATTTATTTTAAAAATAAATGGATTATAATTCTAGTTCAAAACTAGTTCATTTCGATAAAAAAAAACCTATTTTTATCTTTTCAAATATGGAGTTTTTCATCCCAATTCTTCTCAAATCATTTCTTATGATTTTACACTAATTATTGATATTTTTAATAATTTTATCAAGGCCCGTACAGTCGATTTCCATCAACGACCATCGAACTGCACTTACAACGACCTTCTCCAAATTTGATTTGGACATAATTCCAAATACAACCATTAGATTTTAAATCTCTAATATTAGTTAGAAAGCTCTTTTCGATACGAACCCAACGGTTCCGGTTTTAGGAGAATTCGACGGTCGGATCTCCCGTAATGTCCGTTCGTAGTCAGTGGTCGAAATTCGCGAACTACCGCAGCGTAGCGCGTTCTATTCAGGCCATTATATATATAATATATATATTATATATATTTCATCGATTTCCTTTTAAAACGTATTTTATAAATCGTTTTAAATTCATTTTCAAAACGATTTCAATTTCATATTCTATTTCTAATCAAAATTGAATATTCCATATCATCGATATACAAATGATAGTGTTTTCAAAACATTAGATCTTGATGTCATTTCCTTTTCGATATTCATTATAAAAATGAATAAAATCTATATAAATATCGTTCATGTTCAAATAGAGCCAATCTAATCAACACGACTATATATATTTAAATATATTCGTGTCCATCCAAAATCGGACATCAAATTCAAATTTTGATCTTTTCTGAATATTATTTTAAAATATTCATTCTTTCTAAACTGGAATCAGACACAGTCAATTACCATATAATTTGATTATATGGATTTCACACAACAAATATGTATAACAACAATGAAAACAACAATTCATTATCCAGATTGCGTTCTACACTGTATAAGCATCAAATATAAATATCTAACGCTTATAACAGCCTGTCAATCAATCGATCGACATACAACTAATTATTGGGATTAGTGTATGCCTAATTTCATCCCAATATCCGTGTGGGGTTTTAAACAACAAACACAGATTTTATTTGTGTAGTTGGGCGATGTGTAAAATTTATCATCCCAATCCATATCAGTCGAATGTGTGTACATAAACAAATCGTCTGATTTGTTTATAAATATTTATTTTATATACACGTTAAAAATTATATTTTTAACTATAAAATATTTTATTCCATTCCAATCACACAATCAACTTTCACAACACATCAATTAAACAAACAAGTCATCCATGGTCTGTGGACGACGGGTGTCGGGTGCTGCTAAGCACCGTCTTCATCCTAGTATATATTTCAACTAGAAATAAAATAAAAGTGAGAAGTTCTCACCTTGGGGATCCACTCCACCATTCTATATTTCTGATCGATGGGAATTGCCCGAAATTCCTGCGCCATCCTTTTCACGCTGTTCATATTAAAAATCACATTTTTATTTCACTATATATATAATAGAAATTAGATTTTTATTTCGTTACATACATAAAAATTATATTTTTATATTCTCTATTATATAAAAATACTATTCTCAATCCGCTACTTATATAAAGATCGAATTTTTATTTCACTTTATATATAAAAATCCCGCCTTTCTATATATAAAAACATCGTCTTTACTATGATAAAAATATCGTCGTTGCTATGATAAAAATCTTATATTTTTATTTTTAAAGCAATGTCATATTTATTTATAAAAGAAACTGAAATTCCAACACAATGTTAATTTCATTTAAACCATGCTTTTAAATGAAATTAAACTGATTATGCAAAATGAATTGAAATAAAACTTACAGCGGAGTTCGAGGTGAGAATGGCGGCTTCGTAGCACGCAGGTGGCAGGGAATGACGTGCTGGCGTCTAGGGTGGTGGCAGGAGGTTAGGGCAGGCGGTGGTAGGCTTGGATAGGTGGCGGCAACCTTTTCTCTGGCGGTGGGAGGTTTTGGGGGCGTAGGGTATAGGGTTGCGGTTTTTAGTGGAGGAGGAGGAGTGGGGAAGAAGAAGGGGAGGCGCACGCTGTCAGAGGTGGCGGCGGACGAGCGGAGGGGGGGCGAAGGCAGGGGCATCGGTGGTTGCCATTTTTGATTTGCGGAGAGGGGCTCGATTGAAAAAGAAACTGAACGGGGGAGGGGGTATTGGCGAAAGGAAAGAAGTTTTATATATTATATTTATTTATTTAATTTACTCCACGTAAAGTTGACTTTTCATCCGAACCCCGATTCGAACCCAATGACTGTCGTCCCTAGCTAATTACCTCCATTCTGAACACAATAGAATATGTATCGTGAGCTGTTTCGGCTGTTACGATCAGTTTCCATTCAAATTAAAATATAAATGAATATATATTGAATTTGAACGCATATTTCAATTTACCGGGGCCACATACGGACTCTAAAAACTCCCGAAAAATATTTTCTAGTTCGTATTGACGATACGGTCCTAACAAAACTAATTTCATCGAAATTGAAGTCCGTTTGAAAAATGGCCATTTTCTGGTCGATCGAAATTGACTAAAACTGTTAAAACACGTTTTACTTCGCCACGCTCACATATTGATTCAAAAAATTATGAATTTTGAAACCTAGAAATAACTCGACATCCCGGATCCAACAAAAGTGGTTTCATTGAAAACAGAGGTCATTTGCAAAATTTCCATTTTAAGGGCCAAAATTCCATAGTGACTATTCTGAATTTTCAACTGGGCATAACTTTTTATCCCACTATGAAATTTCAATTTTTCGGATTCGTTGGAAAGATATTTTCAAATAGATTCTAATATTTTTGGTTTTGCTAAAATCTTGTTTATTTTGAATCATGTACATTCATTTGAAATTTAAAATCGAAATTGCAAACTACCGCGCCATTTTCAATTCCTTTCATAATTAAAATAAAATATTTATATTCTAACGATGATTCAAATAAATATATATGTTCTAATTCTAGTCAAAATAAATTTCTCGTCATTATTATTTAAGATAAATCATTTTAAATATTCAAAATTCACTAAAATTGCTAAAATAAAAATTTTAAATTGGTTCAGATTTTCCGGGTTATTACAAATTCCATGTATTAAATTTCCGCTGTATGTAAATTTAAACTCTGATGTATTATATTATTTTCCATTGTGAGATAATGTAGTTTTATTTGTCTGTGATTCCGGGATTTGATTATATTAAACCCTATGGCAATAACAATCTACTGTTTCGAACGATCCGAGTTAGTTTTATTATCAACTAGAATGGTTGGAAATGGTCTGACAAAAACCTTAGCTTTTGGGGTTTAAACTCATTAGAGATAGGGTAGTAATACCCTAGAATGACTAGCATTTCCACCTGAATCAACCTTGAGAGAGTGTATTTTTAAATATAAGTTGTTTTAAAATTTAAGTATTTGTGGAATCTACACTACATCGAATCCATCTTCCTTGGTAGGTTTCTCTTCGATAGGGTTTCCTTAAGTTTAAATCTTGACCTTGTTCTAAATCTATCTTTTCTAAGATTAATTGAAGAAATCTAAATAAAATTATAGTGAATAAATAACTTGGTTATCAGCTATTGAAATAAAATAAATATTTTGAGAATTTCGTAATATAAAATGATTTTAAAGGAAATTTATAACAATAATAAGTGGAATTCAAGGTATCTATAAAAGATTTTCGTTTTAAAACTTAAAGATGTTATACTAAACCCAAACAACACGATTTATAAAAATATAATAAATAAATGCCATCATTTAAAATAACAAGGGGAAGTAAAATCTTAATATTATAATTCATAAGAAAATTCAGAATTTTAACATTCTTGTTCAAACTAGTATGAAAATAAGGTTTACTCTTAAATGAATTTAATAAGAACATTAATTTGTAAATAAGGTATGTAACACCCAAATTTTGAATGATTGAATTAACTAAATTTAAGAGCACTTAATTTTTAAATGAGGAATAAAGGGAAATGGGTTGCACCATTGCGTTCGTCTCGGAATTCTGCATGGAATAGAGTCCAAGTTTTTGAAAAACGGAGTCTGAACGAAGGAGATATGGCCCTCGGAAGATAAGAAAATAAAAATTTGACCAGGCCGACCAGGAAGGCCGACCTCCCATGGGGGGAGGTCGACCATAGTGTCGATCTGGGTACTCCCAGGTCGACCTCCCCCTTTGGGGGGTCGAACCTGGTTCGGCCAGGTTGCTAGATGGTGCGATTTTTTGGACTGGGACGATTTTTGATGGTCTAGATCAGTTCTAGGGTTAATCCTAAGGCCTAAATAACTTCCTACACCTATATATACACCATAAGACCTAACCCTAATTCTTAAATAATATCTATGACACCATTATGCTGTCAAACTCTCTCTTAAACCCTAGCCGCCGCCTCTAAATCAAATCTCAAGTATTCAACTTCAACTCAAATTAAAGATTAGAGCTTCTACAACAATTCAAGAAGATAAATCAGCAACACCACAACGTTTCTACACCAATTTCTGTGCATAATTCTATTCTTTAACCACGAAAGGTGAGTACAGTGATTTTCACAATATAATGGGATTAAAAGTAACATGATGAAGTTGTAAAGAGGATTCATATGTATGTATGTAATTTAAATCTCATCCAAGTCTTCACCTTTTTGATTAATGTCATCATATGCATATGTTTCTATGTAAAGTTCATACCTTTTTATCAGTTTATTCATGTTGAACCTGTCATTATGCCTCTATGCCAGTTTATATGCCCCTTTATTTCATGATGTTGTGTTAGTTCCAATTTTATGTGATTTGATTCTCTCTTCTTATCCCTATTCCTTTTATTTTGGATCCAAGCTACCTTCGAGCCTATGTGAAAAATACGAGCGAATGCGAATACGTGGGAACGGTGGGAATATGTGAAATATGGAAAATTGGATATTATTGGATAATTGGATAATATGTGAAATTGGCATATTTGGGTATGAATTACATGGAATTGATGAAATTGCCTATAATTGTAAATTTGTAATTGAGGCTAATTAATATGTAATTAGTGACAATTTGGAATAGGCAATATTATAAACATGATTATATGTTTAATTGGATATACATGACACGAAAATTGGGTATGGGTGAAATACGATTATTAATAAACCTTTGACACGAGGTTAGGCGCAATTGTGGCGTAAGACTGCCCGGAACCGCCCGGCAAATCCACCTGCCAAAATTGGACGTCTAATGTGAGAGGTCAAAGGAACGAATTGTAGGCGTAACGGTTCATGATACGAGGTTAGACCCGGTTTGTGGCGTAAGACTGCCCGAAACCGCCCGGCAAATCCAGCGGCCACAAAGTGTTCGGTCTAATGTGGGAGATCATGCATCGTTCGTCATAAGGAATGAATTAAGGAATACTAATCATAATAAGACATGGGTATGGTTAGAGGGTTAAGTGGGATGACATGTAAATTATAACATGTATATGTGGACTTAACCGAAATAAGATAAGACATGTAAATTATGACATGTAAGTATGGACTTAACCGTAGCATGCGTAGGACATGGACATTTAAATTAAAATGGTTAAGTGGGAGAAAAACCTAGTGGGGACCAAGCATAGGTGGGAGGCTTGTGTCGGATGGGGACCCGTTTCAACCAGTAACCCGTTTGAGTATCTAATTGGGCCCCGTACTAGGCCGGGGTTGGGGCACGCTTACTAGGCTTGAATGTAAGAGGTCAAAACGTGAATAGCGGTGGCAACACAAGTCCAACGGGTTCATGTACCTGCATGGGTCCGGGCTGGTAGCTAAGACGTTGTTGCATCGTGTAGGTATGGCCGTGCATTTCATGTTGGTATCGGGGTTTCCACTTTGGGGAGTGATACACCCCACTGTGGGGCCAGCACGGGTGCCTACGGGGTTTATGGAACCGATCAAGTAGGTAGAGTAAGGGTGCCTTAGCGGTGGTAGGAGCAAGCCGGCACCTACGATAGCAGCTAGGTACAAGTAACTACCAAGTTTGTCATGTGGGTACAGTTAGTGGGAAGGGATCAACCTTTAGTAAATAGGGACTAGTAGATGTGCGGTGTAATTAAGTAATGTGGTGTAACTTAGCAAAAGTACAGTGTAACGAAATACATGTTGGTTGAGTTGGATAGTCCTTAATGTGCTAGTCTGATGTTGACTTCGGTCTTCGGGGTTAGTACTTGGAGGGTTGTTCGCTTAGCCAAGGTGTAGGATTGTCTTAGTACTTAGGAACGGAATCATCTTGTCCATTCTTTTTATCTACCTTATCTATTTTATAGCCATATCATGATGCCTATTTATGTCTTGATCATTTACCTTACCTATTATTTGTTAAAATTACCGGACTCGCCAGACTTTATGTCTGACCAGTTTTGTCTCCACCTCTTTTCTTCCCTTTCCCCCCCTCAGGTTTGCAAGGAGGGAATACTACGGCTTAGGGCCGATTTCTTTCAGTTGCTTGAAGAGAGTAGATGTATCGCTTTGGACTCTCTCATCTTTATGGCTTTGCTTATGCTCAGTGGGGATTTATGCATTTATGTTATTTAAGTATTTGCTTCTTTATGTACTTTGAAGTTTTTGGAAAAGACTACTGATCCAGTTGTAATGGTTTTTGGAGACTACTTATGTAAGCTTGTTTGAATTATGACGCTATGAAATAAGTTTTATCTTCCGCTGTGTTGTTTTATTTATTTATTCTTGTAATTTATCTGTTCTATACAACAATAACGCTTCATGGACATTGATGCATTCCCTTTATGAGTGACATTAATGGACATGGGGTGTTACACGTGGTATCAGAGCTATAGTTACAAGAACAGATAAAAAGTTTTGAAAAGTGTTTTCAAAAACTTGTTTTAAAGAAGCTATTTTCAAGGAAAGTTTACTTTAAAGAGCATAATCCTCGCAAGCCATACATCTCTCTTCCGCTTCCCTTGTTTTGAAACTCTTTCGTTTTCTTTTCAGCATGTCTGGAGCATCTAAGATACCAGCGGGTGTTCATGTACCCGGTTGGTTTCGTCAATATCTCGAGGCTAGGGCTGCTGCCGCGTGTCCGACCGACATTCCTCCTCCTCCTCCCCAGCTCCAGTCATTCCTCCGCATGGAGATGCTTTCTCCAAGATATGTAAAGACTTTCATTCGATGGGTGGAAAACCCTTTAGTGGGTCTTAAACATTCGTTGAAGCTAGAAATTAGTTGAAAGAAGAGGAGGATCTGTTTGGCATTTTCGATTTGGACGATTGTAAGAAGGTACAATTGGTTGCTTGGTTGATGAAGGACGAATCTTCGTTTTGGTGGGAGGTTATTAATGGAGAGTGTGCTGTAGAGACGTAGGCAGATTTTAGGGGAAGATTTTAGCTGAAATTCCTTTCTCAAGCTGAGGAGAGTATGTACATGGAGAGGTTCTTGACATTGAAGCAGAAAAACTTAACCGTGAAGGAGTATTCGACCGAATTTAATAAGTTGGAGAGATTTGGGATGGAGTTGGTGAATACGCCTCACAAGAAGGCCTTGAGGTTTGTAAAGGGCCTAAATGAACCGCTTCACAGTTTGGCTATGTCCCACATTCCAATCGGGGCTACGTATGAAAAGCTTGTTGATATGGCATACGTGCACGAAGAAGAGAAGGGTGTAAGTACTCTTAGGCCGCAAGATAAGAAGGGGATCCAAAGAAAGCCCAACAACAAAAGAAAGTTGGTAAAGAAAAGAGGAAGTGTAACAACTGTGGGATACCCGACCATTTGAAGAAAGACAGTAGGAAGAAGAAGAAGTTCGCTTGTTATCATTGTGGTGATGCGGGTCATGCTGTGAAGGACTGTCCTAAGAAGCAAGGGCAGGTTCACACTCTCATGGCTCCGAGATAGGAAGAAGGTTGAAAAATTTCTGTCGAAAGTTTGATTTTCTTGTTTGATCATCCTATCCGTACTTTATTCGATTCTGGTGCATCACATTCGTTTATCTCTACATCATTAGTTGAAACACTGCACCTAAATACTAGTCTCGTTGTGGATCCCATAGTAGTCTCAAATCCTATTGGTGGGTCGGCTCATTTATCCTTGGTTTGTAGGGATTTGAGATTGCCTATCTTAGGCGTTGGTTTTGAATGTAATGCTTTTGTGCTTGGTTTCATGGGCTATGGGTTGATTCTGGGGATGGATTGGCTAGCCAGATATGGTGCCATCCTAGATTGTGAACGAAGGGTAGTAAAATTGTTGACTCGTAGTGGAAAGACCCTTGATATTTCTTGTGATCCTAGAGGATCGGTGATGTTTAGTTATCTTGAGTCACTTGACGCATCTAATGATGATTTACATTCTTTTTGTATAGTCCGTGAATATGTTGATGTCTTCGATGAGGTGAGGGGTCTACCCCCAAAACGTGAGATAGACTTTCGTATTTATCTTGTAGACAATGCAAAACCAGTATCTCTACCAGTACGCCATATGGCTCCTCGTGAGAGGAGGGAGCTCAATATGCAAGTAGGAGAGTTGCTTGAGAAGGGATTCATAAGATGTAGTATATCGGAGTGGGGTGCTCCAGTAGTATTTGCCACGAAGGCGGATGGGCCCCTTAGACTTTGTGTGGACTATAGAGAACTTAATAAGCTTACTAAGAAGAATAGGCACCCACTGCCGAGGATTGACGATCTCTTCGATCAGTTAGTTGGTGCCTCAGTGTTTTCGCAGTTGGACTTAGCCACTGGTTTCCATCAGTTGAGAGTGGCTGAGGATAGCATAGACAAGTCTGCCTTTAGGACTCCGGACGGTTTCTATGAGTGGCTTGTGATGCCCTTCGGTTTGAAAAACGCCCCCGCATACTTTGTTGAGTTGATGAGTAGGGTGTTTAGGGAGTACCTTAATAAATTCACGGTGGTCTTTGTGGATGACATCTTGATCTTTTCTAAGAGCGAGGAAGAGCATGCCCTACACCTTAGGGAAGTGTTGGAGACCCTTCGAGCGCATAACCTTAAAGCTAAATTTTCTAAATGTCACTTTTGGAGGAAGGAAGTGCAATTCTTAGGGCACGTGGTTTCCAAAGAAGGGATAGCTGTGGATCCCGCGAAGGTGGTGGCCACCAAGATTGGAAGGTCCCTAAAAATGCTACCGAGGTGAGGAGTTTCTTGGGGTTGGCTGGCTACTATAGGAAGTTTATCAAGGACTTCGCAAAGATATCAGCCCCATTGACACGCTTGACGAAGAAGAACCTAGTTTTCACGTGGGACGTAGATTGTGATGATGCGTTCCAACGTTTAAAGAGAGCTTTGAGCACAGCCCCAGTCTTAGTGTTGCCAGATGAGAGTAAGCCATTTACCATTTATACCGATTCTTGTGGGACAGGACTAGGCGCAGTCTTAATGCAAGAGAGGAGGGTAATAGCCTATGGAGGAAGGCAGTTGAGAGTGCATGAGAAAAATTACCCTACACATGACCTAGAGTTGGCCGCTATTGTTTTCGCGCTTAAGTCTTGGCGCCGTTATCTTCTTGGTGAGAAATTCGAATTGTTCACAGACCACAAATCGCTAAAATACTTGTTCTCTCAGAAGGACTTGAACTTAAGGCAGCAAAGGTGGATGGAATTCTTGGCGTCCTACGATTTCGAGATAGCATATACCTCTGGCAAGGGTAACGTGGTGGCAGACGCCTTAAGTAGGAAAAGGTTGTTCTTGAGTCTGTTGTTTGTTGAGCGGCGAAGCTTAGAGTTCATCTCTACGTTTGACTTTAGACCTTCCATTGATTTTGTACCCGGCTTGCTAGCATCCTTAGAGGTCAGACCTACGCTTTTGGGACGGATCGGTGAGGCACAGCGAGATGACCCACAGTTGGTTGAGTTAGTAGAGAAGCTCATAAGGGGGAGTCATCGAGCCATCTTAGTAGGTATACCCTAGATGATAAGGGTTGGTTACGTAGGGACGGTAGGCTTTATGTACCACGAGACGAGAACTTGCGGAAGACCATTCTTGATGACGCACATCATTCAAAGATGACCATTCATCCCAGCGGGGACAAGATGTACATGGACATGAGACGAGTTTACTTTTGGGCCGGTATGAAGAGGGATGTTGCCGAGTTTGTCGCTAAATGCTTGGTGTGCCAACAAGTAAAAGCAGAGCAAAAGAAGCCTGGTGGGTTGCTTCACCCATTGGAGGTCCCACTATGGAAGTGGGAGAGTGTCTCGATGGACTTTGTTGATGGGTTATCGAGATCGAGGAAGGGTAATACGGGAATTTGGGTCATGGTAGACAGACTTACTGAGAGCGCCCATTTCATTCCCGTGAAGATTAAGAGGACTGCTCCATGGTTAGCCTCCGTATACATTCGAGAGATAGTTCATTTTCACGGTGTTCCTTCTAGCATAGTGAGCGATCGCGATCCTATCTTTACTAGAGAATTTTGGAAGAGCTTGCAAGAGGCGGTAGAGACTCATTTATGTTTGAGCACCGCATATCATCCTTAGACGGATGGCCAGACCGAGAGGGTGAATCGTATTCTAGAGGACCTTTTGAGGCTATGTGTTTTAGAATTCGGGGGTACATGGGAGGAGCATCTTCCTTTGGTGGAGTTCGCATATAATAATAGCTTTCAGTCTAGCATTGGCATGACACCTTTCGAGGCTCTTTATGGACGGCCGTGTCGTTTACCTACATGTTTGTGGGAATTTATGGATAAGATCTTACTTAGGCCCGATATGATTAGTGAGACTTCAAAAAAGATGGATTTGATTCGAAGGAGGATGAAGGCGGCGCAAGATAGGAAGAAATCTTATGCGGACAAGAGGAGGACATATCTTGAGTTTGATATTGGGGACATGGTCTTTATCAAGGTGTCTCCATTACGGAATGTTGTTCGTTTTGTGTCTGTTGGGAAGTTAGCACCAAGGTTTGTAGGGCCATTTCCTATTAAGGAGAGGATTGGACAGATGACGTATAGAGTGGAGTTGCCCGAGAGACTTAGTGGTGTACACGACGTATTCCATGTATTACATTTTAGGAAGTGCTTGCATGGGACCGCGGAAGTGGTAGAGCCGAGATTGCTTAGAGAGGTGGAGATAGTGCGTGATGCGACGATTCGACGAACTCCTACATACATTCTTGGGTCGGAGATTAAGAAGTTGAGGAATCGAGAGGTCAAGCTAGTCAAAGTGCAGTGGGGAGATGATGAGAGCGACGCTACTTGGGAGACGGAAGAGAAGATGCGTTCATTGTACCCTTTTCTTTTCGAGGGTATGTCTTTTAATTTCTCCTTTTATCGCTTAGCTTGTACATGTTCTATCTTTAGTATGTCCTCTCGCTAGTACCTTTGACCTTTGGATAGGGTAGTCCTATGGTTGAAACATGTGTTTGAGACATGTTATGTTTGGTGGATGCATGTGGATGCTAGTGTTTGCTAGTGGTTGCTCGTGGATGCATATACACACACTTTAAGTAGGGGAGAATGTAACACCCCGAATTTTGTATGATTGAATTAACTAAATTTAAGAACACTTGATTTTTAAAAGAGGAATGAAGGGAAACGGGTTGCACCATTGCGTTCGTCTCGGAATTCTGCATGGAGGAGAGTCCAAGTTTTCGAAAAACGGAGTCCGAACGAAGGAGATATGGCCCTCGGAAGATAAGAAAAAAAATTATATTTGAGCAGGCCGACCAGGGAGGTCGACCTCCCAAGGGGGGAGGTCGACCATAGTGTCGACCTCCCAAGGGGGGACGTCGACCATAGTGTCGACCTGGGTACTCCAAGGTCGACCTCTCCCTTTAGGGGTCGAACCTGGTTCAGCCAGGTTGCTGGATGGTGCGATTTTTTGGGCTGGGACGAATTTTTGATGGTCCAGATCAGTTCTAGGATTGATCCTTAGGCCTAAATAACTTTCTACACCTATATATACACCCTAAGACCTAACCCTAATTCATAAATAATATCTATGACACCATTATGCTGTCAAACTCTCTCTTAAACCCTTGTCGCTGCCTCTAAATCAAATCTCAAGTATTCAACTTCAACTCAAATTAAAGATTAGAGCTTCTACAACAATTCAAGAAGATAAATCAGCTACACCGCAACGTTTCTGCACCAATTTCTGTGCATAATTCTATCTTTAACCACGAAAGGTGAGTACGGTGATTTTCACAATATAATGGGATTAAAAGTAACATGATGAAGTTGTAAAGAGGATTCATATGTATGTATGTAATTTAAATTTCATCTAAGTCTTCACCTTTTTGATTCATGTCATCATATGCCTATGTTTCTATGTAAAGTTCATACCTTTTATCAGTTTATTCATGTTGAATCTGTCATTATGCCTCTATGCCAGTTTATATGCCCCTTTTCATGATGTTGTGTTAATTCCAATTTTCTGTGATTTGATTCTCTCTTCTTATCCCTATTCCTATTATTTTGGATCAAGGCTAGCTTCGAGCCTATGTTAAAAATACGCGCGAATGCGAATACGTGGGAACGATGGGAATATGTGAAATATGGAAAATTGGATATTTTGGATAATTGGATAATATGTGAAATTGGCATATTTGGGTATGAATTACATGGAATTGATGAAGTTGCATATAATTGTAAATTTGTAATTGAGGCTAATTAAATTAATTAGTGACAATCTGGAATAGGCAATATTATAAACATGATTATATGTTTAATTGGATATGCATGACACGAAAATTGGGTATGGGTGAAATACGATTATTAATAAACCTTTGACATGAGGTTAGGCGCAATTGTGGCGTAAGACTGCCCGGAACCGCCCGGCAAGTCCAGCTGCCAAAATTGGACGTCTAATGTGAGAGGTCAAAGGAATGAATTGTAGGCGTAACGGTTAATGACACGAGGTTAGACCCGGTTTGTGGCGTAAGACTGCCCGGAACCGCCCGGCAAATCCCACGACACAAAGTGTTCGGTCTAATGTGGGAGGTCATGCACCGTTCATCATAAGGAATGAATCAAGGAATACTAACCATAATAAGACATGGGTATGGTTAGAGGGTTAAGTGGGGTGACATGTAAATTATAACATGTAAATATGGATTTAACCAGAATAAGATAAGACATGTAAATTATGACATGTAAGTATGGACTTAACCATAGCATGTGTAAGACATGGACATTTAAATTAAAATGGTTAAGTGGGAGAAAAACCTAGTGGGGACCAAGCATAGGTGGGATGCTTGTGTCGAATGGGGACCTGTTTCAACCAGTAACCCGTTTGAGTATCTAATTAGGCCCAGTACTAGGCCGGGGTTGGGGCACGCTTACTGGGCTTGAATGTAAGAGGTCAAAACGTGAATAGCGATAGCAACGCAAGTCCAACGGGTTCATGTGCGTGCATGGGTCCGGGCTGGTAGGTAAGACGTTGTTTCATCGTGTAGGTATGGCCGTACATTCATGTTGGTATCGGGGTTGCCACTTTGGGGAGTGATACACCCCACTATGGTGCCAGCACGGGTGCCTATGGGGTTTAGGGAGCCGATCAAATGGGTAGAGTAAGGGTACCTTAGCGGTGGTAGAGCAAGCCGGCACCTACGATTGCAGCTAGGTACAAGTAACTACCAAGTTTGTCATGTGGGTACAATTAGTGGGAAGGAATCAACCTTTAGTAAATAGAGACTAGTAGATGTGCGGTGTAATTAAGTAATGTGGTGTAACTTAGAAAAAGTGCGGTGTAACGAAATATATGTTGGTTGAGTTAGATAGTCCTTCAGGTGCTAGTCTAATGTTGATTTCGGCCTTCGGGGTTAGTACTTGAAGGGTTGTTCGCTTAGCCAAGGTGTAGGATTGTCTTAGTACTTAGGAACAGAATCATCTTGTCCATCCTTTTTATCTACCTTATCTATGTTACAGCCATATCATGATGCCTATTTATGTCTTGATCATTTATCTTACCTATTATTTGTTAAAATTACGGGACTCGCCAGACTTTATGTCTGACCCATTTTGTCTCCACCATTTTTCTTTCCTTCCCCCCCTTAGGTTTGCAAGGAGGGAATACTACAGTTTAGTGCCGATTTCTTTCAGTTGCTTGAAGAGAGTAGATGTATCGCTTTGGACTCTCTCATCTTTATGACTTTTCTTATGCTCAGTGGGGATTTATGCATTTATGTTATTTAAGTATTTGCTTCTTTATGTACTTTGAAGTTTTTGGAAAAGACTACCGATCCTGTTGTAATGGTTTTTGGAGACTACTTATGTAAGCTTGTTTGAATTATGACGGTATGAAATAAGTTTTATCTTCCGCTGTGTTGTTTTATTTATTTATTCTTGTAATTTATCTGTTATATACAACAATAACGCTTCATGGACATTGATGCATTCCCTTTATGAGTGACATTAATGGACATGGGGTGTTTCACGTGGTATCAGAGCTATGGTTATAAGAACAGATAAAAAGTTTTGAAAGGCATTTTCAAAAGTATTATTTTCCTAGAAAGTATTTTCAGAAACTTGTTTTAAAGAAGCTATTTTCAAGGAAAGTTTACTTTAAAGAGCATAATCCCCGCAAGCCATACATCTCTCTTTCGCTTCCCTTATTTTGAAACTCTTTCTTTTTCTTTTCAGCATGTCTGGAGCATCTGAGATACCAGAGGGTGTTCATGTACCCGGTTGGTTTCGTCAACATCTCGAGGCTTGGGCCGATGCTGCGGGTCCGGCCGACGTTCCTCCTCCTCCTCCACAGGTCCAGTCATTCCTCCGCGTAGAGATGCTTTCTCCAAGATATGTAAAGACTTTCGTTCGATGGGTGGAAAACCCTTTAGTGGGTCTGAAACGTTCGTTGTAGCTAGAAATTGGTTGAAAGAAATGGAGGATCTGTTTGGCATTTTCGATTTGGACGATTGTAAGAAGGTCCAATTGGTTGCTTGGTTGATGAAGGACAAAGCTTCATTTTGGTGGGAGGTTATTAATGGAGAGTGTGCTGTAGAGACGGGGCAGTTTTTAGCGGAAGTTTTTAGTTGAAATTCCTTTCTCAAGCTGAGGAGAGTATGTACATGAAGAGGTTCTTGACATTGAAGCAGAAAAACTTGACCGTGAAGGAGTATGTGACTGAATTTAATAAGTTAGCGAGATTTGGGATAGAGTTGGTGAATACGCCTCACAAGAAGGCCTTGAGGTTTGCGAAGGGCCTAAATGAACCGCTTGACAGTTTGGCTATGTCCCACATTCCAATGGGGGCTACATATGAAAAGCTTGTTGATATGGCATACATGCATGAAGAAGAGAAGGGTGTAAGTACTCTTAGGCTGCAAGATAAGAAGGGGGATCCAAAGAAAGCCCAACAACAAAAGAAAGTTAGTAAAGAAAAGAGGAAGTATCACAACTGTGGGATAACCGACCATTTGAAGAAAGACAGTAGGAAGAAGAAGAAGTTCGCTTGTTATCATTGTGGTGATGCGGGTCATGCTGTGAAGGACTTTCCTAAGAAGCAAGGGCAGAGGGCAGGTTCTACTCCGGGAAGGCAGGTTCACGCTCTCATGGCCCCGGGACAGAAAGAAGGTAGAAAAATTTCTGTCGAAAGTTTGTTTTTCTTGTTTGACCATCCTGTCCGTACTTTATTCGATTCTGGTGCATCACATTCGTTTATCTCTACATCACTAGTTGAAACACTGCACTTAAATACTAATCTCGTTGTGGATCCCATTGTAGTCTCAAATCCTATTGGTGGGTCAGCTCATTTATCCATGGTTTGTAGGGATTTGAGATTGTATATCTTAGGCATTGGTTTTGAATGTAATGCTTTTGTGCTTGGTTTCATGGGCTATGGGTTGATTCTAGGGATGGATGGGCTAGCCAGATATGGTGTCATCCTAGATTGTGAACGAAGGGTAGTAAAATTGTTGACTCATAGTGGAAAGACCCTTTATATTTCTTGTGATCCTAGAGGATCGGTGATGCTTAGTTATCTTGAGTCACTTGACGCATCCAATAATGATTTACATTTGTTTGTATAGTCCGTGAATATGTTGATGTCTTTGATGAGGTGAGGGGTCTACCCCCAAAACGTGAGATAGACTTTCGTTTTTATCTTGTAGGCAATGCAAAACCAGTATCTCTGCAAGTACGCCATATGGCTCCTCGTGAGAGGAGGGAGCTCAATAAGCAAGTAGGGGAGTTGCTTGAGAAGGGATTCTTAAGACGTAGTATATTGGAGTGGGGTGCCCCAGTAGTATTTTCCACGAAGGCGGATGGGTCCCTTAGACTTTGTGTGGACTATAGAGAAATTAATAAGCTTACTAAGAAGAATAAGCACCCACTGCCGAGGGTTGACGATCTCTTCGATCAGTTAGTTGACGCCTGAGTGTTTTCGCAGTTGGACTTAGCCACTGGTTTCCATCAGTTGAGAGTGGCTGAGGATAGCATAGACAAGACTGCCTTTAGGACTCCGGACAGTTTCAATGAGTGGCTTGTGATGCCCTTCGGTTTGACAAACGCCCCCACATACTTTGTTGACTTGATGAGTAGGGTGTTTAGGGAGTACCTGAATAAATTCGTGGCAGTCTTTGTGGATGACATTTTGATCTTTTCCAAGGGCGAGGAAAAGCATGCCCTATACCTTAAGGAAGTGTTGGAGACCCTTCAAGCGCATAACCTTAAAGCTAAATTTTCTAAATGTCACTTTTGGAGGAAGGAAGTGCGATTCTTAGGGCACGTTGTTTCCAAAGAACGGATAGCTATGGATCCCACGAAGGTGGTGGCCATCCAAGATTGGAAGGTCCCTAAAAATGCTACCGAGGTGAGGAGTTTCTTGGGGTTGACTGGCTACTATGGGAAGTTTATCAAGGATTTCGCAAAGATATCTGCCCCATTGACACGCTTGACGAAGAAGAACCTAGTTTTCACGTGGGACGTAGATTGTAATGATGCGTTCCAACGTTTAAAGGGAGCTTTGACCACAGCCCCAGTCTTAGTGTTTCCAGATGGGAGTAAGCCATTTACCGTTTATACCGACGCTTGTGGGACAGGACTAGGTGCAGTCTTAATGCAAGAGGGGAGGGTAATAGCCTATGAAGGAAGGCAGTTGAGAGTGCATGAGAACAACTAACCTACACATGACCTAGAGTTGGCCGCTATTGTTTTCGCGCTTAAGTCTTGGTGCCATTATCTTCTTGGCGAGAAATTCGAATTGTTCACAGACCACAAATCGCAAAAATACTTGTTCTCTCAGAAGGACTTGAACTTAAGGCAGCAAAGGTGGATGGAATTCTTAGCTTCCTACGATTTCGAGATAGCATATACCCCTGGCAAGGGTAACGTGGTGGCAGACGCCTTAAGTAGGAAAAGATTGTCCTTGAGTCCGTTGTTTGTTGAGCGGCAAAGCTTAGAGTTCATCTCTACGTTTGACTTTAGACCTTCCATTGACTTTGTACCCGGTTTGCTAGCATCCTTAGAGGTCAAACCTACGCTTTTGGGACGGATCGGTGAGGCACAGCGAGATGACCCACAGTTGGTTGAGTTAGTAGAGAAGCTCATAAGGGGGGGGGGGGGTCATCGCGCCATCTCAGTAGGTATACCCTAGATGATAAGGGTTGGTTACGTAGGGACGGTAGGCTTTATGTACCACGAGACGAGAACTTGCGGAAGACCATTCTCGATGATGCACATCGTTCGAAGATGACCATTCATCGCGGCGAGGACAAGATGTACAAGGACATGAGACGAGTTTACTTTTGGGCCGGTATGAAGAGGGATGTGGCCGAGTTTGTTGCTAAATGCTTGGTGCGCCAACAAGTAAAATCAGAGCAAAAGAAGCCCAGTGGGTTGCTTCACCCTTTAAAGGTCCCACATTGGAAGTGGGAGAGTGTCTCGATGGATTTTGTTGATGGGTTACCGAGATCGAGGAAGGGTAATACGGGAATTTGGGTCGTGGTAGACAGACTTACTAAGAGTGTCCATTTCATTCCCATGAAGAGTAAGAGGATTGCTCCATGGTTAGCCTCCGTATACATTCGAGAGATAGTTCGTTTGCACGGTGTTCCTTCCAGCATAGTGAGCGATCGCGATCCTATCTTTACTAGCGAATTTTGGAAGAGCTTGCAAGAGGCGTAGGGACTCAGTTATGTTTGAGCACCGCATATCATCCTCAGACGGACGGCCAGACCGAGAGGGTGAATCGTATTCTAGAGGACCTTTTGAGGCTATGTGTTTTAGACTTCGTAGGTACATGGGAGGAGTATCTTCCTTCGGTGGAATTCGCATATAATAATAGCTTTCAGTTTAGCATTGGCATGGCACCTTTCGAGGCTCTTTATGGACGTCCGTGTACTTCGGAAAAGATCGATTTGATTCGAAGGAGGATGAAGGCGGCGCAAGATAGGCAGAAATCTTTTGCGGACAAGAGGAGGACATATCTTGAGTTTGATATTGGGGACATGGTCTTTATCAAGGTGTCTCCATTACAGAATGTTGTTCGATTTGGGTCCGCTGGGAAGTTAGCACAAAGGTTTGTAGGGCCGTTTCCTATTAAGGAGAGGATTGGACAGATGGCATATAGAGTGGAGTTGCCTGAGAGACTTAGTGGTGTACACGACGTATTCCATGTATCACATTTGAGGAAGTGCTTGCATAGGACCGCGGAAGTGGTAGAGCCGAGCTTGCTTAGAGAGGTGGAGATAGAGCGTGATGCGACGATTCGACGAGCTCCTACATGCATTCTTGGATCGGAGATTAAGAAGTTGAGGAATCGAGAGGCCAAGCTAGTCAAAGTGCAATGGGGAGATGATGAGAGCGACGCTACTTGGGAGACGGAAGAGTAGATTGTACCCTTTTCTTTTCGAGGGTATGTCTTTTAATTTCTCCTTTATCGCTTAGCTTGTACTTGTTCTATCTTTAGTATGTCCTCTCGCTAGTACCTTTGACCTTTGGATAGGGTAGTCCTATGGTTGAAACATGTGTTTGAGACATGTTATGTATGGTGGATGTATGTGGATGCAAGTGTTTGCTAGTAGTTGCTTGTGGATGCATATACACACACTTTAGGCACTGGATCGGCTCAGTCACTTTCGTATTGCATACAAATGGATGTATTTAGTAAAATGAATGTACATTGAATATGTGCATCATATGGATGTTGCATTTAAATGAATGGTTGTGCACACATGTAGTAATGATATGTATTGGGTTCTTTGCATACATGATGGATACATGGCACTATCATTATTTGCTTTAAGGAGGTCGACTGAATCAGTGGACCGCCTGATTTTGCATTAGTATACGGACATATACACACACTATGCATGTGTACATGAAAAGCATTAGAAATCTTTTAAGGACCATGGTTGCTAGTGGTTGATGGTTGAGTAGATGGATGATTGGATGGTAGGATACGTTCTTCTTGACTTAGAGATTTCGAGGACGAAATCCTTTAAGTAGGGGAGAATGTAACACTCCGAATTTTGAATGATTGAATTAACTAAATTTATGACACTTAATTTTTAAAAGAGGAATGAAGGTAAACGGGTTGCACCATTGCGTTCGTCTTGGAATTCTGCATGGAAGAGAGCCCAAGTTTTCGAAAAACAGAGTCTGGACCAAGGAGATATGGCCCTCGGAAGATAAGAAAAAAATATTTGAGTAGGACGACCGGGGAGGTCGACCTCCCAAGGGGGAGGTTAACCATAGTGTCGACCTGGGTACTCCCAGGTCGACCTGAGGATCGACCTCCCCCTTTGGGGGGTCGAACCTGGTTCGACCAGGTTGCTGGATGGTGCGATTTTTTGGACTGGGACGATTTTTGATGGTCCAGATCAGTTCTAAGGTTAATCCTAAGGCTTAAATAACTTCCTACACCTATATATACGCCCTAAGACCTAACCCTAATTCATAAATAATATCTATGACACCATTATGCTGTCAAACTCTCTCTTAAACCCTAGCCACCACCTCTAAATCAAATCTCAAGTATTCAACTTCAACTCAAATTAAAGATTAGAGCTTCTACAACAATTCAAGAAGATAAATCAGCAACACCGCAACGTTTCTACACCAATTTCTATGCATAATTCTATTCTTTAACCATGAAAGGTGAGTACGGTGATTTTCACAATATAATGGGATTAAAAGTAGCATGATGAAGTTGTAAAGAGGATTCATATGTATGTATGTAATTTAAATCTCAACCAAGTCTTCACCTTTTTGATTCATGCCATCATATGCCTATGTTTCTATGTAAAGTTCATACATTTTATCAGTTTATTCATGTTGAATCTATCGTTATGCCTCTATGCCAGTTTATATGCCCCTTTATTTCATGATGTTGTGTTAATTCCAATTTTCTGTGATTTGATTCTCTCTTCTTATCCCTATTCCTTTTTTTGGATCTAGGCTACCTTCGAGCCTATGTTAAAAAAAATGCGTGAATGCGAATACGTGGGAACGATGGGACTATGTGAAATATGGAAAATTGGATATTATTGGATATTTCGGATAATTGGATAATATGTGAAATTGGCATATTTGGGTATGAATTACATGGAATTGATGAAACTGCCTATAATTGTAAATTTGTAATTGAGGCTAATTAATATGTAATTAGTGAGAATTTGGAATAGGCAATATTATAAACATGATTATATGTTTAATTGGATATACATGACATGAAAATTGGGTATGGGTGAAATATGATTATTAATAAACCTTTGACACGTGGTTAAGCGCAATTGTGGCGTAAGACTGCCCGGAACCCCCCGGCAAATCCAGCTGCCAAAATTGGATGTCTAATGTGAGAGGTCAAAGGAATGAATTGTAGGCATAACGGTTAATGACACGAGGTTAGACCCGGTTTGTGGCGTAAGACTGCTCGGAACCGCCCGGCAAATCCCGCAGCCACAAAGTGTTCGGTCTAATGTGGGAGGTCATGCACCGTTCGTCATAAGGAATGAATTAAGGAATACTAACCATAATAACACATGGGTATGGTCAGAGGGTTAAGTGGGGTGACATGTAAATATGGACTTAACCGGAATAAGATAAGACATGTAAATTATGACATGTAAGTATGGACTTAATCGTAGCGTGTGTAAGACATGGACATTTAAATGAAAATGGAAAAGTGGGAGAAAAACCTAGTGGGGACCAAGCATAGGTGGGAGGCTTGTGTCGGATGGGGACCCGTTACAACCAGTTACCCGTTTGAGTATCTAATTGGGCCTGGTACTAGGCAGGGGTTGGGGCACGCTTATTGGGCTTGAATGTTAGAGGTCAAAACGTGAATAGAGGTGGCAACGCAAGCCCAACGGGTTCATGTGCGTGCATGGGTCCGGGCTAGTAGGTAAGACGTTGTTGCATCATGTAGGTATGGCCGTGCATTTCATGTTGGTATCGGTGTTGCCACTTTGGTGAGTGATACACCCCACTGTGGGGCCAGCACGGGTGGGGTTTAGGAAGTCGATCAAATGGGTAGAGTAAGGGTACCTTAGCAGTGGTAGGAGCAAGCCGGAACCTACGATAGCAGCTAGGTACAAGTAACTACCAAGTTTGTCATGTGGGTACAGTTAGTGGGAAGGGATCAACCTTTAGTAAATAGAGACTAGTAGATGTGCGGTGTAATTAAGTAATGTGGTGTAACTTAGCAAAAGTGCAGTGTAATACATGTTGGTTGAGTTGGATAGTCCTTCAGGTGCTAGTCTGATGTTGACTTCGGTCTTCGGGGTTAGTACTTGGAGGGTTGTTCGCTTAGCCAAGGTGTAGGATTGTCTTATTACTTAGGAACGGAATCATCTTGTCCATCCTTTTTATCTACCTTATCTACGTTACAGCCATATCATGATGCCTATTTATGTCTTGATCATTTACCTTACCTATTATTTGTTAAAATTAATGGACTCGCCAGACTTCATGTCTGACCCGTTTTGTCTCCACCTCTTTTCTTTCCTTCCCCCCCTCAGGTTTGCAAGGAGGGAATACTACAGCTTAGTGCCGATTTCTTTCAGTTGCTTGAAGAGAGTAGATGTATCGCTTTGGACTCTCTCATCTTTATGGCTTTGCTTATGCTCAGTGGGGATTTATGCATTTATCTTATATAAGTATTTGCTTCTTTATGTACTTTGAAGTTTTTGGAAAAGACTACTGATCCTGTTGTAATGGTTTTTGGAGACTACTTATGTAAGCTTGTTTGAATTATGACGCCATGAAATAAGTTTTATCTTCCGCTGTGTTGTTTTATTTATTTATTCTTGTAATTTATCTGTTCTATACAACAATAATGCTTCATGGACATTGATGCATTCCCTTTATGAATGACATTAATGGGCATGGGGTGTTACATGGTATCTATGAATATATGAATGTATGAATATATGAAGGAATAATGATTTGAGATATCTAAAATTTAACTTATGAAGTGAAATGAAAATTATATGGATGTTAAGTATAACATAAAGTTAATAGATTGTGTATAGTTGAAATATGAGCATGCAGACTGAAATTATATATATATATATACACACACACACACACACACATTAGATGCCTGCTACTGTCAAGATGGACTTTTGGGAGATAAAACCATGCTTTCATACCAAGGTTTCTCATTAACTTTAACCTAGCTATTTTCACCTCGATAATAGTTTTGTGATCTTGATATCAGGTGAGTTGGAGTTAAATTCAAATTCATGACTTATCTCATATTTTCAGTAGTATATTTTTGGTTCCCATTAAAATAATATATTCAGTCTTTCAAAGTAATCCATATGTTATCGACATATATTTTGTAAACTTTACAGTGTGGGCAAGTTGATCAATGCAATTTTTTTTGTTTGTTTTCTTCTTAAGCATAATATTAAAATATTAAAACCACAGAAACAAACAAATGACTGTATAATTCCTGCTAAAATAACCAAACTTGTATAATGCTGCTAAAACAAACAAAACTATGTAAAGCTAATAAGAAACAAAAAAAGTAAACAGTATGAAACTAAATTAATTTATATATACGTGTTTCTCTCTGTCCCAAATTGAGATTAACTTGGCAAAGTCAATACTATGTTGCAAGTTATTTTATGTAACCATGTTTTTCTAATAGAATGATTACTTATTTCGGTTTTATATGTATAAATAAAAGGAAAAATGATCACCTCTGTCATTTTGTACAAATTTATGGTATAAGAAAAGTCACAAATGATAAGTTCACAAATGATCAATTATCGGTTACAAAAAGGGGAAGAGCAGCAGCATAACTGCTGCTACTAAGGCTGGTGTAGCAGCAATATGCATTTTTAAAAAAAATAGAAACTAATATAGTGAATAATTCACACAATTTATCGGTATTCTCGTTTCATGATTTGCTTATGGGTGATGTCAATACCTACTAGCTGTCGAGAAATAAATATGCAAACATTGAAAGCATGTTAACTACGGTAACTTCAAAATTTTATTTTACCTTTTACCTAGATTGATTTCCTTCTTTCATTGATTAATATGGTCATATTGTTGACTTTTCCAAAACAAGTAAATAATTCACATGATACAGTGATATGATCATGTGAAATTGAATCAGTAAAGATTTAGTGGATCAAACGCTATAAAGCTACTTTTTTTATATATTGCATGAAGTTATTTGTTTTTTTATTAAACCCATTCTCCATGATATTTTTTATTCCCTTGGTTATTTTTTTTTATAATATAACAGTATCAAATTTTCCTGAATAAATATTAGTCCACTTAGCCTTACTCGCTAAATTTTTTTATAGACTAATAAAAACTATTGGATGAATGTTTTAGCTTCTCATGATATTTCATCAAGAATTTATCCATTTAGTCTCTTGTTACGCATCCTAAATTATACCAATGCTAATTTTTTTTTCTTCTGCTTATGAGTGTAGCATGGCTTTGAAGTCTCTATCTTGTAATAAATTAGTTATCCTTTCAAAGCGAATTATTCATTCGAAAGTTATAAGTGTACTACAACCATAGTGACTGCATGTAGTGATAATTGCATGTAGCAATTTATATGTATTTTGTGATCTCTAATTTGTCAAAACATGGAATAAAATAAAATAAAAATAAATTAGTTGTATCGGATAAATGATTGTATCAAAATATGAAAAATGTAAACCACTAGTTGTACTATGATAAGCATATTCGACGACATTTTATATAAAGTAATTGTGAGTGAAACCATACATTGAATTTTCAAAATGTGATTGTTTATAATAAAATTCATAGACCATTCAAATCATTTTAATATTTATGTGCAAACACTTCTTGACACATATATATTTAGAAATTAATATATTTACCTTTTGTTTTAAAAGAAGAGTTGCAAGTATTGTTCTTTGACATTAAAATTGGACTATCGAGTACATAAACTTTTTAGATATATGCCTAGCTAACGTATGTACTAAATACTATATGTACTAGATTGATATAGAATTGCACTTTGTAACTTAGAAATGATTCTGATGATGATCGCGACATCATCAACATTTATTTTTAGGTTTCGAAAGTGAGAAAAATATATAATTCCAATTGAGACATTGAATTAGTACTTAAAACTCTACTTTGTAAACATTTAAGGAATGTTTAATGAGAAAATTTTGAATAATAAATTAGAATACTATTTTGAGAAAATGTGAACTTAAAGAAATTAATGTTGATTATAATGAATGTAGACGATTGGATTAAAATAATAATAATATGCATATAAAACAAGTTAACGAATTTTTAAAAATCAAGTAAACTATAAATAAAAGTTGGCATAAATTAAAAGAGGCATCAAAAGTAAATCAATGTAAGTAGAGTAAATGTGAATAGCTCGAAATAAATTATGTGAAATGTAAGTAGAGTAAAAGTGACAAATACGTATTTGAATGTTAACCTTGGATATAAGTGAAATGATGCAAAATTATGTAAATCCTAATATTAAATGTAGTTTTACTCGTGTTTTGCTGTTAACATGCCATGCTTGCTTATATTATATGTTGTTTATGCTATGTACGTTAAGAATACTTTACATATTCATGATTATCATGTGTTTGTTGAGTGTTTAGTAGGTAGCAATGATGTCGCTTCAATTTGGAGCTCGCTTTTGCGCTATTGTGCTAAATTATAAGCTAACTTGCTTATAATGCTAATAAAAGGTACGTCTTTCGGATTACATATCGTGTTTGGGTTTATATATTGTTGTTTCCCCATTGTTTGGGATGCCTCATCGTGTGGATAAAATGTATATCAATATATATTGTATTGTAAATTTTTCCTGATCGACCCGTACAAAGGAGATGCTGACAAAATTTTCCGTAAATCCGGGCGTTAGAAAATTTTTGAGGTTTTAAAATTCTAATAACTTAATTTTTCTTTACAAGTATAAAACTATGTATAGAATTTATAAATTGAAGTATTTTATATAAACTATACTTAGGTATGATTCTACAAAACATTTCATTTTCGAGGACGAAAAGTTATGAGTGTGGGAGAATGTAACGACTCGTTGATTTGAACGTTCTAAATTTATATAGTTAATTGGAATTTAACTTAAAAACGTGAATTGACGATTATACATTAATTTAAAACTAATTCAGTAAGCTCAACTGGCTCCATTTAGTTAATTAACATCGATTCTGAACCATTTCTATAAAATTATAGACAATAACATATGGTTTGGAATTCGTTCGATATTTGAATCGTATAGCATAACAATATTTTTATATAGAAAATACCATTTTTACAAGCAGTCTTGGAAATCGACAAGTCATTAGATTTGGAACTATAAATTATTGTGTGATGTCGAATTTTGCATTAATTAGACGTTGTACGTGATTGTGCGATCTTGAAACATTCAACAAGAAAAATTAAAATGAATGAAGAAATATTAAACAAATAAAAAAAAATTCAAACTAAAGTTAAAAAAGGATCACTCGTTCGAATGTTAGTATACGAAGTATACACGTGTCTGTCTTTTCTTTCTCTTTCCTTTTGTTTCAAAACCGAAGTCCCACTTTTTTCCTTTCCTGTAACGACCCAGAAAATCTGAACCAATTTAAAATTTTTAAATTGGCTAAAATAATGGATTTTAAATATTTAAAATAAATATTTTAAATAATGGCGATGAAAACTGAGTTTGAATCGACAATTGAAAATGAATATAATTAATTATAATTATAAACAAGGCCTGAAATGGCGTGGCAGTTTCAAAAATTGAATTCAAACTTTGTCGGACTGTACCGGGTGCAAAACAATCCGGATTTTAGTGAAACCAAAAATATTTAAATCTGTTAGTGAATACCTTTCTAACGAATATGAAAAATCGAAATTTCATAGCGGGAATCAAAAGATATGTCCAGTTGAAAATTCTGAATAGTCGCTATGGAATTCAGGCCCTTAAAAATGGACATTTTGCAAATGACCTCGGATTTCGACGAAACCACTTTTGTTGGATCCGCAGTGTCAAGTTATTGTTACGTTTCAAATTTCATAATTTTTTGAATCAATATGTGAGCGTGGCAAAGGAAAACGCGTTTGGCCGGTTTCAGTTGATTTCAATCGACTGGAAATTGGCCATTTTTCAAACGGTCTCAGAATTCGACGAAACTAGTTTTGTTAGGACCGTATCGTCAATATGAAGCGAGAAAATATTTTTCTGGAATTTTTCTAGTTAGTATGTGACCCCGGTAATTTGAAATGTACGTTTAAAATTCAATATAGTGATTTAAATGTAAATTCAACGGAAACTGATCAAAACGTTCGAACCAGCTTACGATGCATATCCCGTTGTGTTCGGAATGGGGGTGAAACGCTAGGGTTGACAGTCGTTGGGCTCGATTTGAGATTCGTATGTAAAAGTCAACATTTAGGAATTAAAAAAAAAAGAGAAAATCATTCTCTCTCCTCTCCCGTTCATCTCCTCTGCCCCCCCTCCCCCCCGCCGTTCATTTCGATTTCAAACAAAAGAGAAAAAAAAACGCAGCAACCCTCGACGGAGCCGCCTCCAACCCTCCCCGCGCCTCCATCTCCTCCTTTCCGATCCTCCTCCTCCCAGCGGCGCAACTCCCGAAGCCATCGCGACGCCTTCCCCCGAATCCAGACGACCCAAGACCGCCGTGCCCCCCTCCGCTTCGCCTGCTCCTCCTCCTGCCGCCGACGTCTTCTTTCCCCCCCTTCTTCGCAGGTTAAAGTAAGTTATTTTATTTTATTTTTATTTTAATCTGAAAATTTCGATTTTAAAGTTTAAAACTGATTTTTGAAGAGAATTTAAAACTGATTTTTGAAAAGAATTTAAAAAGGATTTAAAACTGATTTTAAAAAGAATTTAAAAAGGATTTAAAACTGATTTTAAAAAGAATTTAAAAAGGATTTAAAACTGATTTTAAAAAGAATTTAAAAAGGATTTAAAACTGATTTTAAAAAGAATTTAAAAAGGATTTAAAACTGATTTTAAAAAGAATTTAAAAGGGATTTAAAACTGATTTTTAAAAAGGGATTTAAAACTGATTTTTAAAAAGGGATTTAAAACTGATTTTTAAAAAAGGGATTTAAAACTGATTTTTAAAAGGTTTAAAAACTGATTTTATTTTGAGATTTAAAAAGAAAAAGATTTAAGATTTAAAAAGAAAAAGATTTGAGATTTAAAAAGAAAAAGATTTGAGATTTAAAAAGAAAAGATTTGAGATTTAAAAAGAAAAAGATTTGAACATCGAAGCATAATAAAAATTCGATTTTTATATATTGAATAACATAGTAAAAATTCGATCTTTACATATGTAGTGGCTACGGGCGAAAGCGACGAAAGGCGAGATTGGCGAAGATTTCTATAAAGGAAGAGTCGTGGTATTGGATAGCTATTGGTGAGAATTTCTCACTCTTCAATTTCTTTTTCTATATATATATATGTGTGTTGAAATTAAAGTGAATTTCTATATATAAATGTATATATATATACGCCCCTCGTCCACAAACCATGGACGATATTTATTGATTGAAATTGTTGTGAAAATTGATTGATAGCGAATGATTGTTTGGGATTGTTTGTGGTTGATATTGATTGATTGAGGTTGAAAAATACCCGTTTCTGGTTGAGAAATATTTGGTTGAAACCACATAGGATTAGTTTGTGGAAATGAAATAAATATATACATGCCGCCTGCGTGCGAACTAGATGCATGATCCCCATTGTCAAAAACCGCGAGGTTTTAAGGTAGAGCGAGGAGCCGTACTAGGGACGGTCCCGGTTTTAACTACCCTGCCGTTATGCTACCGAAATTTTGAATAATGTTCGTGTGTTTGAATTATTTTCATATGCTTAAACTATATTTATTCATTGAATAGAAAACCTTCATGTGTTGAATTGATATTCATTCGTTGATTAGAAATTCATGTGTTGAATGGTATTCGCGTTTTAAAATGTAAAAATCACCTTTTATCTCTATATAAAAACTATAGAAAACATTCATGTGTTGAATTGATATTCATTCGTTGATTAGAAATTCATGTGTTGAATGGTATTCATATTTTGAAATAAATTGTTTGATAATAAAAATCACCTTTTATCTATATATAAAAACTATAGAAAACATTCATGTGTTGAATTGATATACATTCGTTGATTAGAAATTCATGTGTTGAATGGTATCCATATTTTGAAATAAATTGTTTGATAATAAAAATCACCTTTTATCGACTATATGAACTGTGTAAAATAATCTCGTTTTAAAAGAAATTGTTTTATGATAAAAATCTTATTTTTGTCACCTATATGAACTATATAGAAAAATAGTGTTTTGAAATGAATTGTTTTACAATAAAAATCACATTTTTATTGTATGCATAAATCGTTGAAATGTGAAGTGTTAAAAATAGCCACTTGTTCAAAATAAACATATATGAGTTGAAATATTCATTAATTAGCTAATGAAATGATTTGCACCTATTTATGTAACATTAGAATGAATGGTGTTTTTAAACCAAACAGAAATCAAATATGAAGTTGAATAGAAAATGATAAATGATAAGAACTGTATATATATATGTACATGCATATCCATTGAACATGTTATAGCAAAGGGGCTAGAGAAGAGGAATAAAATTTTGTGCCCGACAGATAGGTACACATTTACTGTTTTGTTTGGGTGATGATTTTATGAGCCTGTTGGCTAGCCGCTTGGCTTTTTCTTTTTGAGATTAGAAGGACCGGGAAAGCTATTTGCGATTTCCCGATGCTCCCGGTGCAGGGGAGGTTATGGCGAAATTTTCCAAAATTTTAAGGCGTTAGTGAAAAATTTGAAGTGAAAACGATATTGAAATCATTGAATGAACTATATTTATATAAATACATAAATATAAATAAAATTAAAACGAAACGAGGCCGTGCAGTTCGTATTTCGAAACCGTGATTTCAAACGACTAGTGCGGGAAATCCGACCATTGGATTTTCCCGAAACCTCAACCGTCGGGTTCGCCTTGGAAATATCTTCCCAACGGCACCAACCTTGTAAAAATCCAACGGTTGGATTGTCTGGAATGTTTAATTCAAATCTGAAGAAAAACAGCGCCAGAAGCGATTATATTTATATATATATAAATATAATTATATAATTAATCGAATAACGACGCTGCAGTTCGTATTTTGAAATCGAAATTTCAAACGATTGTACCGGGAGATCCGTCCGTCGGATTTTCCCGAAACTGGAACCGTTGGATTCGTTTTGAAAAGACCTTTCTAATGATGTAAATGTTGCGAAGATCCAACGGTTAGATTTTCAGATATGTGTAAATCAAATCTGAACAAAAACAGCGCCACGGCCGCGTTATGGCCCGAAGCGTCGTTTTGAATAAATTAGCTATTTTAAAATAAATAAAAATAGCGATAAATAGTTATAAAATATCATAAGCGATATGGAATGGAAATAAACTGAATTTGCTCGATTTATGTGGCTTTTGATGGTTGAATGTATTTGGTGTGAAAATTACATTAAAGAACAAAATTGATGTTGTCGAATAATTTAAACATTGAAATAAATTGATTTGAAATTATAAATATACGTGAATTATTTGAAAAGGCCGAGTTAATTCTCATTTCAAATAATCGACCGACGATTGAAAGTCGAAGATGAAGACGGTGGTCGAAGACCGGAGATCTTCACCTCGTTTGGATGGTAACCGAGGTCCTGATTGGGAGGCATCCCGAAATATGGATAATGAGTGGTGATCGTCCAGGCGTACGTGGTGATCGAAGGGTTTGCGAGGTATTTAGTGCCTCCGGTTTCGTTCAGACCCGGAACAGACTTGTAAATGGACTGTGTGTCTGACATTGGATTTTATTCTGTGTGGCATGCTAAGATGCAGTGATCAGGGCTTCTGTTGAAAAGCAAAGTCTTGTGGTGATGATCAAAGCACCGTCTGTGTGGCGTAGCTTTGTGTATAACGTAAATTCGCGAGCTTCACACCCCGGTACGAACCAGAAACGGGAGAAGGACCTCAGGGAGGGCATGCATTTCTTCCTAGCTAGGGTGGTGTCAGTGACCTACCAGCCCTGACATTTATATACTTTTCACCTATGTGGTTGTTGCTGTTGCGAGGCGCCTCGGTTTGATCGGACGATCCGGGTCCGATGGAGTCATTCGTTGGCTCGTTTACGCCCTAAAGGGCGGGGAAACGTATTGTTCAGGCATAATAATCCACATCGGTGGACCGGCCCTGACGATCCAAGGGGCAGTTGCGGCTGTTCCTGAGGCTCGGGCTAGGCAGTCTCGAATTCGGTAAGGACTATCTTTTGCCTTGGTTCAAGACAGAAATCCAATTTCCAAATACGACATCGTGCGGTTTTGATTGTATACCTATATATGGCGACATAGTGGTATGGGGCATTAATGCCGTCTATGATTGACAGTTATGATTTGAAATTGTTTTCAAAACATATAGACACTACCAATAATATCAAATGCCTTTGTTTTATTCGTATCAAGCATATTTTGGCCGTTATAAGGTAAAAACTCTATCCTCCGATTTGCGTTGCATTGTGTGATGGGAACTGAGTCTTATAACGGCTTCATTTTTATAAAAAGCATAGCGATGTTTAAAAGAAAGATTTGTTTTAAAGCACTGGCAATCCAATGGAGTAAACCCGTTCCACGAAAGTGGCGTGGTCCTGTGATTTGCCAAATTATATATGTGTTGAGTAGATTTCTCATACCAGTCCCACGACTGACTCGTAGTTTGTTTCACTCTCAAACTCGGGTGCCCCTTTTTCTACACGGGCAGCCTTGTATTCAGGTTTAGCTGGTTCTTTTTCTGGATAGCTGGAGCTGAAGATGGATTCTATCATTTATTTCTTTTTATGCTGTTCAGCTCCTATTGTACATATTTTGTTTATTTCCGCTGTAGACATTTATGTATAGCTGAACTGTATTTGTACTAAGTAAGATCCTGTATACTGTGTAACTCTGATGATTACTTTTATCCAGTATATTCTATTGTTCATTATCTGGTGTATTTATTTAATTCTGTTCTGCTATTATATGTTTCTGTGTTATATTCCAAAAGATAACCCTTGTTTCCGTCAGAACGGGATTTCGGGTCGTCTCATTTCCCTTTTCTTTCTTCTTTAACATTTTGTTTTTTTTACTTTAGAAAAATAAAAATAAATTGAAAATGATCTCCTCAAATCACCAACATTGCGTTACCTTCCTCGATCCTCCTTGACGTGCGCCTCCCGATCAATTGGAAGACCCAAATCCTGAAGCCCTCCCCAAGCCGTCAACCAATGCTCCACCTTCGCGCCCTTCCAAATCTGCGAGCCCATGTCCGCACATACACTTCATGCAAATCTCGACACCAGATCCGGTTCCGTTGTACCCGGCTCTGCGCTCTGCATCACACATAGCCTAGATCCAACACTGGCTGTGGCCACCTACCTCACCCAAACACGCAGCAGTAGGTGGTGATGTGTGGTCAGATGATGGTTGAGGATGCAACAATCAATGAAGTTTGGGTGTTTGGGCTTGATGGCGATGTGTGTTATGGTTAATTTTGAGATCATGGTTGCACTGTGCGGCAAGTAGGAGTTGAAGGAGATGATGGATAAATGAGTCAAATTCGAGCCGGAATCAAATGTGAATGTTCATGCTTCGCATCTGCATTCTTGTCGTCGCTTACACCTCACCAAAGTGAGTTTTCTTTCTACTCATGACTAATTTTCGTTTTGCATGTTTATTAAATCATAGGGAATGTTAGAATAATTTGCAGGAACAACTAGTCGTTAATTATATTAGTTGCTATTGGATGAATGAAATTGATTGATTCATGTTTGATGATGGTTGTTATGACTGTTTGTTGTGTGAATTGATTTTTTATTTATCACCCTTGAAATCATTGCAAGTTCCCGTAGATTTTGGGAAATCACTATGGGTTGAAATGATATGTACATGAATGACTAGACATATTTAAGAAATAAAATTCGAGTTGATTTGGGATGCGGGCTGAAATGATATATACTCCGGATTTGAATATTTTAAAATGGATTGAAATGATAAATATGCATACATTTTGAGCATAGGATAGAAAATATATACAGACATCTTGGTCAATAAATAAAACTAATTTATAAAATTTATATCTGTGTACATATTCTAAAATTTATTTAAATATCTTGGAAAATTAAGATTTGAAAGAAATTTTAACTTGAGCGTATCAATTTAGAAAAAAATGCTTAGTGGAAGGATTGAACATGTGTTTCTTATTGGTTTTGTTGTTTGTAGATAATTTTATTTTAGAAAACTTCTATGTATTCTTGGGCTTATCATATTTATTTTTGATATTCAATTTATATCTAAAGTTAAATTAATGTTCCAAGGTTTAAACATGAGTTTATAAGTAAAACTTAATTGATTTAATGAACTAGTTTTATTAAAAGTTAGATTTGTCGCTTTGAAGGTTAATATAATTTTGACCATAATTTATTTCGAAGATTTATGTAACAACCCAAAATTTTGACAATAAATAGTTATTTAATTAGATGCTCAAAAATTGGAATATCTGCAAACGATGGAATTTGACCATGAAACTTTAATGGTTGCAGTCTTCTAGGAATTCTAGTCAACTTTCATGTTTGGAGTTTCGCGAACGGTGTCCGTATGAAAAAGTTACGGACGAAATACGAAAAACGGATGGAAATAAATAAACAGTATAATTAATATATATATATAATACCTTATATAACCGCCCTCACTGGGCTGATTTGCCAAAGGGTGGTCGACCGCTCCAAGGGAGCGTGTCGACCGCTCTACGCCTGCATAGCCCAGTGATGGCTAGGTTTTAAGGGGAAATTTGGTTATTATTTATAAAACAAATGGACAGATGATAATTAAAACAGATCCAACGGTGCAAGGCCATTTGCACTCCTATAAATAAAGGGGTAAAGCTTCATTCTTTTTCGTTCAAATCTATAGAGACAGCGGAGCTCTGCCATTTTTCTTCCTCTTCTGACCTAATTTCTAAAATAAAAATATATATACTTACATATCAGATTAAATAAAAATCATATGCAATTGGAAGATTATTAGATTAAACAGAAGAGGATGCAAATTGATGCTCAATGATACATTCTTCGCCTTCTTCCCTTTTTTTTTTTACATTTCTACAGATCTAGAATTTACCCTTTTCTAAATAAATTGTAGATTTTTATAAATTTGGGGATTTGTAGCCTAAAATGTTCAATCTTTGGATTTAGAGGCTATAAGGTGAATGTGAAATTTATGATTTAAATTATAATAACTTATCTATTTCGTTTGAATCAGATCCAAAGTTTTATGCCTATTCTCATCATATCTGATCATATTATTATTGTAATTAATTGACATTTAGATCTGATCATAAAAATTGTCAAAACCTATGAATGATAAATTGTGATTTTTTATAACATGAATTGTCGGATTTTTAAATATTTTTCCCACATATTCCTATAGTTATGTCATGAAATATATTGCAATTATGTTATAGAATGTATTGTGGACATTGCATAACATTGTAGATCTGGAAATCAATTTCGTTAAACACCAATTAGATGTAGTTACATTCCAGATCTTTAGTTTAGTGTTGAGAAACAAAATGTGTGAATTTGGGTAAAAAGATGAGATTGGTAAATTATGCGAATATGTAAATATATGATTGTCAAATTACTGATTGTAGTTGTACCTATTTTGTATTCAATATTGTTGGGTTTTGGATTAATTATTGTAAATATGCCTTTTCTTTTCTTTTTTTGAACAAAAAGATGTCATTTTGAGTTCACAAGAAGTATGACAAAAAGATCCAAAAGGAAAAATGGTGAAAATTACGTATAAATATTAAAAATAAATAATTGTGCATAATTTGCATCAACTATTCTATAAATGTATATGAACATATATATTTCTTGTGAATTTGAAATGTGTCTATTCCACAAATTAGGCATAAGCTACAATAATTACCGCTAACAATTCTTTTTAATAAGATTTGAAACCTTTTGGCAAGATTGAATGCAAAAAGGAAATGTTTGGCTAATTAATTAGACCAAATCATTAATTTAAAAAAAAAACTACGTCGATCGTATGAAAACATGAAATATAAATATATACATATCATCCGTCCAAATCAGCACAAAATGGTAAAATATACATATTGTATTGAATGTTTGAATATTATTCATTTATGGAATCATATATGTAAATTTTATTCCATATTAAATGAATATTTTTGTGGTGACCATTTGTAGCAATCAATATAATTAATTTCTATAAATGGGACGGAAAATCAATAAATGACAATTGTAACCAAACGTTGAATGGGGAAAATGAATATGATAAGATACTAGTTACAATTCTTAAATTTATCCAGGATAAATGTTATATACCCCAATTAGGAAATTTAAATTATAATTGCATTTAGACACAAGGTTAAGCTCACTTGTGATATAAGCCTACCTGGAACCGACTGGCAAATCCAGCAACCACAGGTAGTCAGCTTAATGTGAGGGGTCTAATGCATTAATATAAATGTAGTAAGGCACAAGCTTAAGTTCAACTTGTGGTAGAAGCCTGCCCAGAACCGACCAACAAATCCAACATCCACAAGTAGTCAACTTAATGTGATGGACCTGGTACATAAATAAATATATATGTTTATAATAGGCAACAAATAAATAAATTAAATTAAAAATGTCTATTGGGGTACAACAATTAAATATATTCGGGACTGATAAAATAAGGATATTCCATTGTAATTAATGTCTTAGGAAAATTATGGCCGTTAGGTTCATAAATGAAATTAATTGTAATCAATGGTAATTAAAGATCAATGGTTGCCTTAGGAAAATACGACCGTTATGGTCATAAAGTGCAATAAGCATAGAAATAAAAAGGAAATAGGTGTCATAAGGGAATTTATGATTGTCATTTAAATACTAAGTCCAAATTAGGGAAGAAATAAAATAAATATCCTAGGGAAAAAAGAGGATATAACCTTCCTTATTTATATTAATGAATATAAACTTATAATTAAAATAGGGTTGGACTTAGTAGGTTAATAATGAAAAATATTATTAACCATATGAACCCGTGACGAAAATGAATGGCATACGTATAACATTTACGTATAGAGGGACTGAGCAGAAATGACTTAATAACATAGCCCACCTTATCCCAAATAGGGAAAGGTGTAGAAAGCTAATGGGGTACGAACTAATAACCTTCGCGTATAGTCCGCTTCCTGGGTCCTAAAAGGCTAAGCGGCTTAGGTTGAAGAGTTCACCTAGGAATAGGTCTTTCAGTTTAAGCGTCTTAAATGACAGGTGTGTGTGGGCCTACCAAAACCTGGAAACTAAAAATGTCAGATATGGCTACCTATCATACGGGAAGTAATAAGTGACTAAGGAGGTTATCTAATAATGTTAGCTAGAAGGTATAACGAACGATAAAATACCATCTCTCACCTTATGCGGGGGAAGGGTATATGTGTGAACGACGGAAGCCTTGACTAGTAGGGCCCGTAGCGAGTGCCCTCTAGTTTATGTTACAGTTGAGTGTATTATCGAGGGTTAATAATTGACCAACCGGTCTGCCTAGTGTCTTAAGCGATCAGGGAGAATCCACCCTATCTATTGTTGATAGTGAGGTGTTAAATAATAAATGATAGTGAATGAGGATTTATAGATAGAAACCCTGTAATTAGGGGCCAACTCTTGATTAAATAACTTGTTATGGTCTGGTATAAAGGCTTCACAAAATATGTG
Organism: Allium sativum; assembly: GCA_030737875.1. Taxonomy (NCBI): domain Eukaryota; kingdom Viridiplantae; phylum Streptophyta; class Magnoliopsida; order Asparagales; family Amaryllidaceae; genus Allium; species Allium sativum. Next base: position 876,090,590 of record CM060924.1, read on the forward strand.
TAAACATCCTATCTCGGTAATATAATTTGGGAATACTACTTTGGGAGGAGTAGTAGAGTCGTGCGTAAACATTAACAAGGTTAGTTTAGAGTTACTATCCTTGTTAGGAATACATCTTGAGTTGAACCAAATGGGATACATCTATGTATTATAATCAATGTTGTACATTTCTTAGTCACCAGAACTTGTTGTTCCGACCACCTCCTCATTACAACCTCCTAAGTCTCCTTGAGAAGGTCGGGTTCACACAAGTGTTAACGTATGACTTTTGGTTCTCGTTCTCTCTCTTGCTTGGTATTGGCAAAGTGACTTACTTTGAAAAGATAATAACTTAAGTTAATACTAGTTTATCCTATTCTGTTTCCGCTGTGAGTTATCTTATCGTACTCTGATTATGCTCATGCTCATTTATTGCAGGTAACAGATTTACACGCCCCATGCTAGGATGTGTTTGTGTTTCGATTTTTGTCGAAATTTGGGTGTAGAAAAGTATGGGGTGTTACAGCTGGTATCAGAGCTTAGGTTTAACGATTAGAGGAATTAGCTAAATTAGGAATCGTGATTGAACTTAATTCATTTTTCTTTTTTGTTTTTCTTCTTCTTTCTTACTCGGCTTTAAATTATTTTGACGATGAATTAGTCGTAGGCCTAATTATATAAAATGGGCTTTAAGCGATTAAGGGTTGAAATAGGTTGAGTTCAGGTTTTAGCCAATTCTGTCTTACCTCACAGTATGATTGTCGATCTTGTAATGAAGAGCATAAGGATGGCATACGGTGGAGTCCGTTAGTTTGAGTTTGGAGACAGGACAAAAATCTAGCTATAACCGAGATAGTCGTGATTTCTAGTTTTTGGTCTTGTTTTGTAATTCCAGTTAAGACCATTACTCGATCCAAAGTGGGAAAAAACCCACGTTAATATGTCATATCCATTTCAGAAATATAATTATGAGGTGTATCCATTTGTTACTTTGTTGAAATTCCGAATCTACCTTTGTTCAGATATTCAATTACGTTCTTGGCTTTGTATTCGAGGAAATTTATTTTTAAAAACTATTTGAAAGAACAAAAAAATTGAGTTTTGAGATACGGTTTCAGAAAATGTTTTTATAAAGGTCTAGTTTTATAAAACTATGGTTTTTAGGTTTTTAATCTATTCGTATTTTAAAATTTTAGGGCTATTGTGTAATTTTAATAGATATAGTCTGAGTGGTAGGAAAGATGGAGTTAGAAATGACAAGGAATATGCCACTAAACTTGAAAATAATAAATATTTATTTCTTGTTATTTTTAGCGTCCTTCTTCCTATATATATTGGATAATTGATTGAAATTACCAAAATTAATCCTTAAGATTCTAAAGCTCTAACATTTTTGAATATGAAAAGGTTTTTCTAGTTTGAAATATAAACTGGACTATAAATAATAGAAATAATAAACTTGGTTTACAAATACGAAACCATTAGTTTACAATAAAATTCTATATTTGGAAAAGTTTTAAATTTTTCTTCGAAAAGGCTAAGGAAAATCCTTTATCTGGATTTTTAGGGTGTTTGACTTTGAATTGTTTAGTTTATGTCAGCTAGTAAGAGGAAAATCCGTTTTAAATTCTATTACAGATTTCTAGCTGAATTACTTTGGAATTCGTTCGTTTCTAATATAGTAGCAACCTCATTGTTGAGACTATAAATCCTTGGAGTTGGTTCGGAATCTGACTACAGTCTTTGATACTTTTGTGATGAGGAAAATATTTTTTCGGATCGCGTTAAATCTTAGAAGATGACGCGGGGCTATTGTGCAAATTACCCCCTTAACCTCCTTCTTTCGTCCTTCCTTCCTCATCTAGCTGAACCATATTCTTGTCCTTCTTGTCTTTGCCTCGTCTCCTCATTTTTTGTGCATGTTTGCGCATCAGGTCTTACCTCACTAATACTTCAAGATCTAATTTATTCTCTTCGAACATTTCTTAGCCGATAACACCTAGTTGCACTATTCGATCTTACTCGCACCATTTAAGTCTCATTCTTGGGTAGAGATCATTTGGTTGGATCAGAATGAGCAAAAAGGTCTTACCACTTTAGCGCTATGAAAATTTAGCAAGGAAGTTGAGCTTGCACCGGCCCATTGCCTCGAGATCTTAGAATAGGATTTGTGTTTTTGCTACATCCTCCTTTGTTATACCTTGTTCGAATAGGTTACTTTCAAAGGCGATCGTCGTTTTGGAGATGAAGGATAATATATCTTTGGATGGGTTTTCTAAGGAGAATCTTGATGGGATTTTAGAGGAATCCGTGTTGTACGTGGACTTATACAGTCTCTTGTTTGACCGGCCTTGGAGATTTTTGTAGAAAATCTTTTTTTCTTGATGTCGGGTTTTATGTTCGGAAATCTATGTTCGAACTGCCCATGTTGACGTGTGATCCGTTTAGCACATCATTCTATAAACGGGAAGTTATGACTAGATTTGTTTCATGATGCGAAAATTCAATCCTTTTCTTGATCGGTGGTGCAACCATTATTTAGTGCCGCATCATATTCGGTTTAGCTTGTTGCTCTTGTTTGTTGTCTCATGGAATTACTTTATGTAGATTCATGTAACGAATCGCATTCTACGTATCGAAGGATCGTAGGATATTTATTTCTTTTTCATATGAGGTCGTATGGTTGTGTAACTTTGGGGAACGATTATTGGGATCATTTCCCATGTTCATGATTTTTGCCGAACTTTAAATGACCGTTTTGCTCATGGCGAATCTTGTTTTGCCTATAACTTTTGATTGGTAAGGAGTTTTGACCTGAAACCACTTCCATTGGATTCGGATGATGGTTTAATTTTCTGTAGAGTAGTCACACTTGTCAAACGGACTAACCGTTTGGGAGATATGGCTGAATTAAGGTTTAGAAGGTTAAAAACAGCTTAACCGGGCCTAAGTAAGGTGATTAGCAGCTAGGCCCATAACCCATTTCGGGATTAGGGTTTTGGGAGGCTGATAGGGTTTTGTAAATCAGTTTTTATTCATTTTCTGGACACCATTTACATCCTTGAAACCCTAACAATGACCTCTAACCTCTAAAACACCTCCAAATCACTTTCTAATCGAAGATTTAGCTAATCAACATAAAATCAAGACAAATAAACACCAAATCAGAGTTGGAACTGCTGTGTTGCATAGAGATTCGACCCAAATCAGAGAATAGTTCAGACTTATAATTCATTTGTGGCTAAGGTGAGTGATTTGCATCATTTTTCACTAAATACGGCTAATTAGGGGTGATTAGTGGTAATTAGCGAAATTATACATAATTAAAGTCTGGAAAAATTTGCAAAATTCTAAAATATTATTTTAGGGCTCTATTAGAAATTTGGGTTAATTCAGATAAGTTTTGCTAATCCTATCAGTAGTTGTGCTTAAACATGATTAAGGGGAAGAACATGGGTTTTGGGTACGTTTGATCCATATTGACATGATTATTTGTTGTTTTGGTGTTTATGGATGATTATACATGTTGCTATGACTGTTTGGAATGTTTTGCGGTTGTTTAGAACAGTTAGAATGGTCGAAAACGCCGTCGTATAGCGTAAATAGCTGGCTGGAAAGAGTTGCAGGAAATTGGTCACACCCAGGTCATGAGGATGATCACGAACCGCACACCCCGATCATGAGGATGATCACGAACCCCCACACCTAGACCGTGAGGATGATCACGAACCCCACACCCCGATCGTGAGGATGATCGCGAACCCCACACCAAGGCCATGAAGAAGATCACGAACCCCACACATCGATCGTGAGAATGATCATGAGCCCCACACCCCGACCGTGTGGAAGATGGCGAACCCTCACACTCCGACCGTGAGGAATAGGATGAACCACCTAGATGTTGCAAGAGCCAAATCGGTCAGGCAGATCACGAGCCACGAACCGATGTTGGAGCATGATGTCACGAGCCACGAGCTGAAGGAGGGACCACGAACCGATGGCCAAGGGGAAATCACGATCCTATCTTTGATTCTGGACAGCGAACGAACCGAATTGAAGAATCACGAACGGAGATGATGGCCAAAACCCGAGATGCAAAGGTAGTCCAAATGGGGAGTTTGTACTCAGGATCCAAACAGGAACCAACGAGTTAACTTCATGAGTTTGACTTTGCTACGGGACGTGTGCAAAGGGGTTATCGATATCCATAACTTTAATTCACCATTGGGAGACGGATTAGTGGCTATGGATCAGTGCAATGAGGTCATTATGACTCCATGGAGCAAAGTGATCGTAGTAAAGTATTGGGTGATCGAGTGGTGGATATCGTATGCTTTACGCACTGAGTGAGAGATGTGAGGATGATTGCTATGTTTGATGTTTGCTATCACCATGACCCCCACCCCCATTTTCACTTTATGTTAGTGTCACCTTAGAGTATTGTACATCTTGTTGTGCTAACTCTTTGGTTGTAGGTCCAGGTTCAGGTATGATTGGATTATACCTGTTATTGTTCTGTTTTGTTGCTTATCGCTCATACCAGACTTTTGTCTGACCCAGATTTTTATGTCTCTTCTTATTACTCTGGGTGCTCCTAAACGAGCAGACTAGAGACAGGTTAGGTGGTATGCACGAGTAGCTGTACCGGAGACGAGCAGGAGGCATCCACATATGATATATATATTCTCCCTGTGTTGTAGCTGGTCACTGCTTGGGCATTAGTAGTGTACCTTTTCTTTCTTTTGCTTTAGAGACAGTAATTTGAAGTTGTAATAATGATGTTGGATCATAAACTGTACTTTGGATTTCCACTGCTATGATGGTTTAGTTTTCAGCTTATGCACTGTCTCGCCTGTTTTATGTCAAGTTATGTTATTATTATAATTTATTCCATGCACTGTTAGACATCCTACAGGTTCTTTGTTAGTTCGTCGTGCTTCTTTCTTTTCTTCTGGTTACTGTCCCGTGTTAGTTGGACATCGGCATAGCGCATTTCGGAGGAAATGTCAGCTGGTCCGGGGCGGGCCGTCACAATTCACCTATTCACTGTTGTCTTTAGGCAATATTAGGTGGGTTTCCATGAGAAGCAGTTTTGTGGTAGGTTTCTTTTCTCATCATAAATTCTCTCTTAGAAGAGATCGTGATGTGGAAAATTCTAAACAACGCCAACAGTGTTGGTAACACTACCATGGTATGGTTAATTAAATATCATAAAAATAAATGGTTTGAGCTCCAGCCGCGGAGTAAGACATCTTGTTGTTTATAACCATTGTTTTGGGGGGTTTTGGTGTTATTTTTGTTGTTAACCCTTTCCAGCATCGGTTTCTTGTTTTATGGTGATTCGTGCTTGTAACTGTTAGTGTTGTTTAAATCGCACGACTTAGGTTAATGAGATTTCTAAGTTTGGAAATGTTTATGTCATTCACGCATGCCTGTTTGAATGAAATCTCAATTTTCTTATCTAAACTAACAATTGTCCTAGGGCTGAAAAGAATAGAATTTTGTGTTGGATAAATTTTAGCAAAGGACCGGTTTTGCGTTGTTTCCGTCATGGGTATATCAATAAATAAATCACCATTTCTTGTTAAAGCTAAAATTTGTTTAGATCTTTTTATGTGTGATTTCAGTTTTCGCATTTTTGGCTTGATGGACTTCCTTCTTCGCCAACATGTGACTTGAATCGTTAAAATTTCCGCAATACATTTTTGAAGGTTTTGGAAAATGTTGTTCGAAAAAAAAACTTTCTATCATTTTCTTATTTTATAGGAAAGTGGAATGATTTTGAAAGGAAATTTTCAAAATAAACATGATAAGTTTATAAGCGCAAATTTATTTTTATGAAAAATTACGATTTTTGGTCACATGAACGGTGTAAGAAAGATTTTCTGATGCTTTATGTGTGCGTTTTAGTGGTGCAATAGGACCAACGATACGATAAAAAACGTTGATGACAGCAAGGAAAAGGTTTTTTTAGCCTTGGAAATGCTATTTCCATGTCTTGTCAATGATACAGAGAGTTATTAATTAACTCGTTTTACATTTTAGATCTTGTTTTAAGCCTCCTTTACAGTATACAGATGGAAAATTTTGGAGTATTTTGGGTGACTGAGGTGAAAATTCCACTGTATGGCGGGAAATGATATATTTGTAATCGAAGGAAATATTAAAATTCTTCGCTTTGATTTCCTTTTTCTAGTTTAGAAGAAATTAAATAGGAAACGATTAGATTTCGTGACATTTTGAATGGTAGGGTTTGGATACAAAATTAGTTGCTTCACACATCTATTCGTAGTCGTGTGAAGGTAATAGATGAAAAAGAGCTTTCAAAATTTGCATTTATGTAGAACTACCAGTTTATTTAGGATGTTTTGCATCATATTATTAAAAAGTGTTTTAAAGAGGGCCCAATTTAGAATCATCTGTGTGTTTTATGGTTGGAACGCATTAAGTACACCATGCACATATATACATGGTTGCAAAGTGGATGTACACAAATTGGTTGTGTAGGATAAGATAACTAGTTATCAGAATTTCGGGACGAAATTCCTTAAGGGGGAAGAATGTAACAACTCGGAATTCTAACAATAAATAGTTATTTAATTAGAAGCTCAAAAATTGGAATTTCTGCAAATGATGGAATTTGAGCACGAAACTTTAACCGTTGCGTTCGTCATGATTTCTGGTCAACTTTCATGTTTCTAGTTTCGTGAATGGAGTCCATATGAAAAAGTTATGGACGAACTACGAAAAACAGACGAAAATAAATAAACAATATAATTTATATATATATAATACCTTATATATTGGCCCTCACTGGGTTGATTTGCCAGAGGGCAGTCGACCGCTCCAAGGAAGGGTGTCGATCGCTCTACGCCTACACAGCCAATCAACGACTAGGTTTTAAGGGGCAATTTGGTTATACTTTATAAAACGAATGGACGAATGCTAATTGAAACAGATCCAATACTGCATGGCCATTTCCACTCATATAAATAATGGGGTAAGGCCTCATTCTTTTCCATTCAAATCTCTAGAGGCAGCAGAGGCTATGCCATTTTTCTTTCCCTTCTAACCTGATTTCTAAAATAAAAGAAATATATTCATACATATCAAATCAAAATCATATGCAATTGGATGATTATTAGATTAAATTGAAGATGATGCAAATTGACGCTCAACGATAGATACTTCGCTCTCTTCCCTTTTTCTTATATTTCTACAAATCTAGAATTTTCCCTTTTTCTAGATAAATTGTAGATTTATAAGAATTTGGGATTTATAGCCTAAAAGGTTCAAACTTTGGAGGCTATAAGGTGAGTGAGAAATTTATGATTTACAGTCATAATAACTTTTATTTCGTTTGAATTAGATCTAAAGTTTTATGCTTATTCTCATCAGATCTAATCATATTATTATTGTAAATGAATTGATATCTATTAGATCTGATCATAAAAATTGTCAAGACCTGTTAATGATAAGTTGTGATTTTGTATAACATAAATTGTAGGATTCTAAATATTTTTCCGACATATTCCTACAGTTATGTCATGAAATATATTGCAGTTATGTTATAGAATGTATTGTGGACATTGCATAACACTGTAGATCTGGAAATCCGTCCCGTTAAACACAAATTAGATGTAGTTACATTCCAGGTCTTTAGTTCAGTGTTGAGAAAAAAAATGTGAATTTGGGTAAAAAGATGAGATTGGTAAATTATGTGAATTTGGAAAGATATGATTGCTAAATTATGTGATTGTAATTATACCTATTTTGTATTCAATATTGTTAGGTTTTGGCTTAATTATTGTAAGTATGTTTTTTCCTTCTTTTTGAACAAAAATATGTCATTTTGAATTCCCAAGAAGTATGACAAAAAGATCCAAAAAAGGAAAAGTGGTGCAAACGTACGTATAAATAATAAAAATTTGAATTATGGTAGTTTTGCTAATTAAATAAACGGATTAAATTAAGTAAAACTGTAATAAGATTAAATAATTTTATTTATGTATGTGATTGGAATAGATTCGAGTGAAGCAGGGGGAGGGTGACGCGCGACGGAGCTCTTGTACGGCTGCAGAGCATCATGGAAGGTCGCACGATGAGGCAACGCAATGACAACAACAATTGGGTAATGATTTCAAGCTGCTACTTGAGATTGGGATGTCCATGGTGTTGAGATAATCAGTTGATTATTCCCTCAGTCATCAATTCAATTAGGTTTTCCCTAATTCACATCTATGTTTTCTTCCATAATAGTTATTTACGTTTTCATGTTGTAATTCAAATTGGGTTGTATTTGCTTGGATGATTGAATTGGTTGTGTGTTTGAATTAGATGTTGTGCTATTAACCATTTGTTTAGATTGATTGATGTAGTTTTGGTTGGAAATCTATTTGTAGAGGGTATATTGTTCGTTTTATATTTGAATCATATCTGTATAAATTGTTCAATTTGACAATTGATTAATTGTGTAATTTTTAATAAGTTGCAAAAGTTCATCTATAAATATAAATATTTATATAAACAATAATAATGCGACATTTTAGATTATAAATTATAAAGTTTGATATATAATGTAATTTTAAATATTAATTGTTGTTTTAATTAGAAATATATTAAATTTAACAAATATGTATACACATATAATTTTCTTTTAAGTAAATAATATCGTATTAATTTATATTATAACAATGTATTTTATCGAGTTCACAATTTTTTATTAAACATCTTCATATATAATACTCCTAATTGGTTTTCTTAACTATTTAACGAATTTTATAATTATTTTAAATAATTCGCTTAAGAAGTTCTTACCTTTATTGTAATATGAAATAATGCTAGATAATAATTGACATGTTATTGTATGTACTTTGTTACATATGATGCTTTTATGGATTTATACCAATTTGTAATGAATATTTATATATTTCAACTATCTGAATTATCTTTTGAACAATATTTTTATTTAAACTTTGTTTCTGAGTTACATTGAAATTTCATGTATTTCTTGAATCATACTTCAGTTCTTTCATCGTTTGTTCAATTCTAGTTTTTCCTAGTTCTTGTATGAATTTTTTTATATTATGAATGATTCACTGTAATTTAATTTGATTGATGATTTGAATATGATACAGTGATGACATCTTTTATATGACTTATGGTATTTACATTATATGTAACGGGAAATTCGGACAAATGGTTTAGTGAAACTATCTGGTATGGGTCTTTCAGTGTCGCTATTGTGGTTATTCGTTGGACTTGTTACATAGAGTATTGAAGGGTAAGTGTGTTAAACGAGCACTAAATAAACAGACTAGTAAACACGGTGGTATGGAACACCGATGAGATATTTATTCACTTATGTTTTGCTCGTCTATAACACTTAAAACAGGGAGTATGGTGTGATAATCACTGCGTATGAATACATATGTGTACGTAGTAGTCTTTTACTTATCTACGATTATATTTGGCCATGCATCGGCTATATACATGTATTGTATATATACGGTTCACTGGTATGAATATGTTGTAATAGATCAGTATTTTCCTAGTTTGTGTGCTGTAGTGCACATGCTATTAAATTATGTATATATATCGTTGTGTTAGTTAATAGTACCAGACAATCACTGACCAACTTTCTATATATAATACGAGAGTGGACTAGAATGGCCAGTATCTACCCTGGCAGCCTGATCGTCGGGTCGTGCCCCATATATGTGACACAAATATATATATATATATATATATATATATATATGTTGATATGATATGAGTATGTGTAGTGCCTCTAGTGTCACCTAGGCCAACAGTCAGTTACCACAGGGGTATATGTGGGTGTTGTGATCGGTGAGGATACGCGTTGATGCACTAAAGGTGGATTATTATCATGATACCAGTGGGTGAGAGTTGGTGGTAACCAATGGCTATAAGAGAGTGAGTGTGGAGTCTCATGGAGCAGATGCGTTCGTCAGCCTCCCTTTCAGCTCTGGTTCAGTGTATAGTCAGTACACATGATCCTTCATGGCCCGTCCCTGTTTCCTTCTTTGGGCGTATCACAAAATATTATTATTTTATATGTTGTATTGAGATACTATGGCGTATCACCCAATTCTATTATATAAACTTTGAGATATTTCGACTTCATGATGTTTTTTATATCCTCCATTTGCCCTTATTGGCATTTCTATTATTTTAGTTGGTGATATTTATACGAGGATGATATTATATTTACTGTGATGGTTGATATTTTGGTTCATTTACTTATTGACCATTTATACATGATGAAATCTTTCTTGGAGATGATTCTTAAATTTGATTGAGATTTGGATTTGATGGCCGATCATTTGTATTGATTCCATGATTTCTAATTTGATGAATTTTATAAATGATGGTTATGGATTAATTATGGTGAGATTTCATTCTGTTATTATTTTGAAAATCCCAAACACCTTATATTAACTATAATGGATACAAACATAAACTGATCTGTTTAGTATTTATATAATACTCAGGTTAGACCAAGACATTACAGGTTCAAGGACATCGAAACTAGATAGTATTTACCAGACTTGGAGGAGTACAATAATTTAGTATACTATTCATTATAATGTATATTATATTGATTGATACATATGTTGATGTCTAGTAAGTAAATGTGTATAAAATGTAAAATACTGTATATTAAATTTGATCGCTGCGATTGACTCTTTGATCTCTATATTTATGTATATTATGTTTTGTTCTATCCTGGAGACACACGTGTACTTGTTTTGTATCGATACTATGTACGTAAGACCAAGTTGTATTTTAGAAATGTTAATACGTACCAACGTTAGTCCAAGAAAATTTACATGTGTGTGCCCCTACAGCCTCAGTCTCCGTATTACTTGACAGTGTTACATAGTAATACTCTTGGATAATATGGGTATAAAAGTAGGGTGCTACAATTTTTGTATCAGAGCAAGGTTTAAAACAATACATTATATATATATATATATATAATAGACACGAGTCTATACCTTAGAAGAGACTTAGAGCCCCTGTCCCTGTGGTTGCGCGGTAGTCATTTTGGGACATGCTTGTTATTTTTTTAATCATATAATAATAATATAGTGATTTATTTCTCCCATAATTTTGGAGTTTATCTTATTTGAAATTTGAATAGTTGAATATAATTAAGAATTAATAAGTTGTAAGTCTGACTAGTGGTACCCGTATTATTAAAATTGAAGAGGAAAAAAACACTCTATGTAACTTAGTTGTGATTTAGCTGTTCTTGTGCGGATCAGAGTTGCGCAGCGGAGATTAATATATAAATTTCCGTTGAATGCATTGTTTGTTTACTGATTGTTTAACAAACATATTATAAATAAATGTTTAATTTAATATAAAAGTGAGTTTGAAGTAATAATTAAATTCAAGCAAACAAATTAATAACTACAACAACGACAATAATTATGATATGAATTGTTAAATAAATATATATACACTGTCAAGTAAATATTTGGAGGAATTAAATTTGTGTTAATTGTCTGTGAAGAAGTTTAAGAATTCTCATCGATACGTCTGATCAACTTTATCGATAGGGATTCCTAAGCACTTGTGCGAGACAATTTAACACAATATTATTAGAAAAATTAAAATGAAAAAAAGTGATAGATGAGAGGAAGATGAAATTCTATTTGAATATAGTTGTTCTTATCAAATAAATAATTCAGTAAGTAATACTTATACAAATTATGAAAATGAAAATGGTGTTGGCTTGTCCGTTAAAGTGCACTAAGGAGATTTGTCGATACAAGTGCACATGTATTTGATAAAGATTCTTAGACACTAGAATTGGACGATTCGACACATCATTTAGGAAAGTAGTAGTAATAATAATGAGAATAAAAATGTGTTATGTTTACATTACCATTTACAGTCCATTTATAATTATCTAGTCTTAGTATTTATCTAGTAAATTTGAAAATAACAATGATATCTTTTTATTAAGCAAAAACAACTAGAGAACTGCTGTTAGTATGTATTTTTGCCTTGATATGCACTATGCGGCTTTGACATTCACTCATGTCTTTGCTTGTAACACTTGCATGCCTGGACCCTTGTTATGCTGACATGCCACTTCCTATACTTGTGCACATGTTCGTGGTTGCTGTTAGAATAACACTATGTTGTCGCTTCATAGGATCATATGTCAATCATAAATTATATGTTTACTTGAAACGTACATAATGGTAAAATTTTTACCATAACATTGAATTTGTTTCTTTATCCTTGACTACAGGTTCTTAATGATTATCAGATGCAGTGCATTAACTGATATTATTGACTATATTTTTCCTATTCACATATCATAATGAAACGAATTTGATTCTTGCGTTTGACTTTCCAAATGTTGTTACGATAGATCATAACTTCTATATTTTAACATAACTTAAATGACATATTTCTAGTATATGATTGATTTGCTGGAAAATTAAGGTTTCGTCAAAAATTGGTGGTTTTAGAGTTTAGAAATACCAATGTAATACATAATCTTGCTTTGGCCTGATCTTGGCATTTGTTTTTATTTGAAACTACAAAACATAAGATATCAAAGTTTATTATTCAAAAATATCAAATAATGATGCTTGAGGAGATTAAAGAAATAAGATATAGTGAACATTGAGTTAGTATCACAATGATTTCCAGGTTTGGGTATGCCTATTAAACATCAATTCGGTAAATACATGAAATGTGTTCACTCAGCATTATGCCCTCTTGTGCACTTTTATTACTAGTTTTGTGTCACCATGCTTTCCACTGCATTTGCATGTGTATTTTACCCTGTTGTGTTCATTGTTGGTTCATGTTTTGCCTTTGCTGGCCCGAAATGATATATATTGATCTTTATAACGAGCTCTACTTTGAGTGCTGCACCTTATTCCTTGATGTTACTTGTGTGCGTGCCCTTTTTCATGCTGGTTTAGATTTGATGTTATTGTGCACTTGTGCATCCATTTTTGCTACGATGTACTTTCTTGTGTCTTGCATGCTTTTGTATGCCCCTTTACTTGAAACTGAATTGCTTCATGAATTGCCATTATTCTTCGTAAAAAAAAATTTGATGCCAGCTAAATTTGAGCTGGACACTTTTGTACATAACTTTTGGACCATTTATCTGAATCTAATAATTTTTCCCATTTCGGAAAAATTAAAACCTAAGCTATCACTTTTATTTGTGGTGTTTTACAAAATTTTGATGGTTACCTAGTCAAAAATGCAAAATTATAAATATGACCTGTGCTTGGTTTGTTTTCAGTTTTAAAAACTGCTGTTAATTCGACCATAACTATTGATTCTCATATCCGTTTCGCACGACTTTGGTCATTCCAGAAAGATTAAGACATAAACTATAACTTTCGCTAGAAATGTTTTTCAAAATTTTGACGTTTGACGCATTTTTAACTCATTGACCTACCGTTACTAAATGCTCCACTCAGTTTTAAAATGCTAAATTGATTTATAGTAACTTCTAAACTGCTGATCCGATTTCGATGATTTTGGTCAATTCGGAAAGCGTAAAACGTAAGCTACAACTTTCATTTGAAGTGTTTCATGAAATTTTCTTACCTCTTAGCTCGAAAACCTACTTTTTCATGGCTGACCTATATATATACATAAGCAAAAAAAAGAGCTGAAACCATTATGGTCATAACTTTTGATTCGTTTGTCTGAATTTGACTATCTTCGACATCCCGGAAAGCTCAAAACCTAAACTACCACTTTCATATGTGGTGACTTCCTAAGTTTTATTGTTTTATGGCTCAAAAACGCATTTTTATAATGCTGACCTACTCCTAAATAGTGTTTCAGGTTTTAATGTTTAGTGTATTATAGTGTAATTTTTACTATACTTGACGTTCTAATGGTTAAGTAATAATATGTTAGGTTAGTTGTCTATTACATTAAACTATATTCATTTGTCTTTCATATGCGACTAATATTTACATTTTAGATAAGTATAGGTACATAATAAACAATTTGGATAAATTGACGGCATTTGCTATCTTTTACATGCTCAGTTATAAGAAAATTCCTTATAAACACTAAAAAAGGTACTTTTCGGATTAAGTACTGCGGCATGTTGAAATGTTGAGTTATTGTTTTGTTTTCCCGTGTTTCGGAATGCCCCGTATTGGGATGCCTCTTCGGAGATGTGTATTATGTAATTTTGTTGTATTGGATTTTTCCAAACGTCCTCCGTATAAAGGAGACTCTGTCGATTTTTTCCAAATTTTCAAGTGTTAGAACTTTTGTAACAACCCGGAATTTCTGAACCAATTTAAATTTTTTATTTCAGCTATTTTAATAGATTTGGAATATTTAAAATGATTTATTTTAAATAATAATGACTAATAATTTATTTTAATCGAAGTTAGAACGTATAAATTTATTTTAATTATAAATAGAGTTTGAAATGGCACAGTAGTTTGAAAATTCGATTTCTAATTTCAAATGAATGTACAGAATTCAAAATAAATCAGATTTCAACAAAACAGGAAACGTTAGAATCTATTTAACTATATGTTTCTAATGAATGCGAAAAATTCAGATTTCATAATATAAATTGAAAGTTATGTCCAGTTTAAAATCTGGAATAGTTGCTGTGGAATTTATACATATTTTAATATAATATATAGCCCTTAAAAATAGCCATTTTGCAAACGACCTCCGTTTTCGATGAAACCGCTTTTCTTGGATCCAGAATGTCAAATTATTGTGAAGTTTCAAATTTCATAATTTTTGGATTTAATATGTGAGCGTGGTAAATTTAAACGTGTTTGGTCAGTTCATTTTAAATTTAATCGATTGGAAAATGGCCATTTTTCAAACGGTCTCCGAATTCGATGAAATTTGTTTTGTTAGGTGTAACAACTCGGATTTTTAGAACCAATTTAAATTTTTTATTTTAGCTATTTTAATCGATTTTGAATATTTAAAATGATTTAATTTAAATAATAACAACTAAAAATTTATTTTAACCGAAATTAGAATGTATAAATTTATTTTAATTATAAAACGAGCCTGAAATGGCGTGGTAGTTTGAAAATTCGATTTTAAATTTCAAATGAATGTATAAGATTCAAAATAAATCGGATTTCAGTAAACCAGAAACATTTGAATCTGTTTAATTATATCTCTCTAATGAACATAAAAAATTCATATTTCATAATGGGAATAAAAATTCATGTCCAGTTTAAAATTTAAAGTAGTCGTTATGGAATTCATATGTATTTTATTTATATATATGTCCCTTAAAAATAGCCATTTTGCAAATGACCTCGGTTTTCGACGAAACCACTTTTGTTGGACTAGAATGTCAAATTATTGCTAGATTCTAATTTTCATAATTTTTGGAATTAATATATGAGCGTGGTAAATTTAAACACTTTTGGCACTTTTAGTTTGAATTTAATCGACTGGAAAATGGTTATTTTTCAAACGGTCTCCAAATTTGATGAAATTAGTTTCGTTAGGACCGTACCATCAAAACATAGCTAGATTTAGTTTTTTGGAATTTTTGGAGTCAGTATGTGGCCCCAGTAAATTAAAATGTACGTTCAAGTTCAATATTGACTATTATATTAATTTATATTTTAATTTTGATAAAAACTGATCAAAATAGTGTAATTGGCTTACGAAATATATCCCATTGTGTCCGGAATGGGAGTATTTAGCTAGAAACGATAGTCGATCGGTTCGATTTGGAGGTCGAAAAGAAAGTGTTATATATAAAATTCTAAACCCTAAATTTCATTAAACAAAAAAGGGAAATAATAATAAAAAAACCCGTTTTACTCTAATAATGGCGAAGTGGATCCCAATGTGAGAACTTCTTTTCACTCTAATTATTTTATAGTTAAATATATAGTAGGATGCAGACGGGGCTTAGAAGCCCCCAACACTATTTATTGTACAAACCATGGTTGTTTGTTTGGATTGTATTGTGGAAATTTGGATTATGGTTGTAAAATTGATTGTGAAGTGATTATGAATAAAATATTTAAACGATAAAAATATTATTTTTATTGTATAAAGGAACTATATAAAATATTCATGTGTTGAATAAATATTTGAACAATAAAAATATCATTTTTATTGAATGTATGAACTATATGAAATAGTCAAGTGTTGAAATAAATATTTTATCATTAAAAATATAATTTTTAACGTATGTATGTACGACATAAGATTCTCCTGAAATGAAAATAAATATTCATTTACAAATCGAATGATTTGTTTATGTACGCCCATTTAACTGATATTGATTGGGACGATAAATTTTACACATTGCCCAACTACACAAATAATATTCAATATTTGTTGGTCGAAACCCCACACAGGTATTGGGATGATATTTGATGTACACTAATCCTAATTCTTTAGTTATATGTCAATCGATTGGTTGGCAGACTGTTGAAAGCGCTAATTATTTATATTTAATGCTTATGCAGTTGTGTAATACACTCTGGATGATGAATGATTGTTTATCATTGTTGTTGTATACAGGTGTTGTATGAAATCCATATAAATAAATTATATGGTAATCGATTGGGTCTGATTCCAATTCAGAAAGAACGAATATTTTAAAATAACGAATATTTTAAAGTAACGAATATTTTAACATAATATTCAGGATTAAAATGTGAATTTGATGTCCGATTTTGGATGGACACGGAAATATGTGAAGCCATGTTGATTAGATTTGCGCCATTTTAACGCAAACGATATTTATATCGATTTTATTCATTTTATAATGAATATCGAAAAGGAAATGATTTCAAAATCTGATATTTTGAAAATATTATCATTTAAATATTATAATGATAAAGAGCATTCAGTTTTGATTTAAAATTGAAATGAAAGTTGGAATCGATTTTAATACGAATTTATAAAATATGTTTTGAGCGAAATATATTATATATATATAATATATTTATAAAATTCGACCATTGACTTCGAATTGACATTACGGGAGATCCGACCGTTGGATTCTCCTAAAATTAGAACCATTGGGTTCGTATCGAAAAGAACTTTCCAACAAATAAAAGAGATTTGAAATCTAATGGTTGGATTTGGAATTATGTCCAATTCAAATTTGGTAAAGGTCACTACGGATGCAGTTCGGTGGCTGTTATTGGAAACCGACCGTACGGACCTTGATAAAATTATTAAAAATACTACTAATTTGTGTAAAATCATAATAAATGATTTGGGAAGAATTTGGATGAAAAATTCCACGTTTTTGAAGATAAAAATAAATATTTATCAAAATGAACTAATTATTAACTAGATTTGAAATCCAATAATTTTTAAATAAATAATTAGGATTTATAAAAGGGTTTTAATATAACCAGAAATTTCTAATCTATAAACTGGAATGGATTTGAATAGAAATATTCTCCGGAATATTTCGATATTGGATTCGGTGACTATACGGATATTATGGAGGAATTTGGAAGATAGATATATATCGTTATTCCCCATATGATATGTATTGGTTTCAGAGTTTGATATTGAATATAAGCCGATATAATTTCTATTTAGAGCCTTATATTTAATATTAAAGTGGATTTTTGGTTTGTCATGAAGGGTGTTTTCAGTAACACTGTTCTTAAACCCCATGTCAAAAGAATAAATCTTTTAACTAATATTATTAGAGTTTCCAGTTATATTCAGTAAGTGGAATAAAATGGAATGTGAATTGGGTTTATTGTGAACTGTGTTTTTAACGACATTCGTTCTTTAACCCGATTAATGATGAAAATGTGATTTGGAATTTATAAATCTTTTAATTAAGATTAATGGAAATTTTCCAAAGTAAAGTTTTCCAATTTAATATATTAAATTGGAATTGAATGGAATTCAATTTGGTAATAATCGAAGTGAGCTTCTGTGGAGGAAGACTGTTGATATATATGGAATTTAAAAGGCTTTGTCGTTATTCAATTTATATTATTAGAAGGATATGGAAATTGATATCGATTATATATTGATCTGTTTTCCGTGAAGATTCTATAGTTAATGGAATATGATTTCGGGTTTATCGTGAACTGTATTTTAAACGACATTGGTTCTTTAACCTACTTAAAGATAGGATTACATGTAGCGTCCCGTATTTTTGGCAATCAAATATTTAATTTATTATTTTAAATATTATATTTGGAATATTTATGGATTTCAAAATTGAATTCGTTATTAAAACAAAGTTTGAACGTTATATATTTATAAAATTATAAATCGAGCTTGAAATGGCGCTGCAGTTCGTAAAATGTAATTTTGAACTTCAATTTGATATACATGATCCAATATAAGTCGGATTTCTGTGAAACAAGAAACGTTGGAATTGTGTTGAGTATAATTTTCATATGGAGGAAAAATTCCAGATTTCGTGTTATAGATTGTTAGTTATGGCCAATTCAAATTTTAAAATAGTCGCTATGGAAATCGTCATTTAAAATATAATGTTCATTAATAAATTTAAAAGGGTTCTAATATAGATTGAGCACCATTTTAACTCGAATTGATGATATTAGGTTGTATAATTTATATTTGAAACCGTATATATTATTTTATTTGATTATTTATGATAATTATAATGTATTATTATTTAAGTTGAATTATTTTGAATTTGATATTCCGATATTAAACACACTTTAGAAATAGTCGTTTGTTTCAAACAACCTCCGTTTCCGACGAAACGAGTTTTATTGGAATACGTACAACTAGTTGTTGTAGAATTTCAAGTTTGGGGTCATTTGGAATTGTTTTTTCGATGCGTGAAATTTAAGGGTTAATCGATAAATAAATTAAAATCTAAATAGCACCGTTTTTGCAAACGGAGACCGTTTTCAAGGAAATCAGTTTCATTAGGACCATAACGTCAAATTATACTGTGATGTCCAATTTAGTTATTTTTGGAGTCTGTATGGAAATGTATAAAATTTAAGATTGCGTTAGAATAACAGTGTGCATAATATATTTATTGTTCAAGTTAATATAAGTAACCCGCCTAGTGTTTTCTTTTATTTCGCATGCTTACGCTTTCCTTGCTCGCCAAACATACTTGTGACCCAAACTTTAAATGCCTTGCTTGCCAATCTATCTGTAGCCGTGGGAAACAAGATTTTTTTAGAATCGATCCCATGCCTTACAGCTACTACCCTCTAGTCTCTGCAACTCTACACCCTAAAACGTGATGGACACATATTTCTTCCTATAAAAGAGAGCTGTTGCTTCTCTTTTTTTCTTCCAGCATGAAAATGAAAAGAATCCCTGCAACCAAAATAAATATAAACAAAAACCTTTTGCAAACAACTAAACGCAATACCCCAACCACGTATGGAAACCCGAAACCGAAGCGTGGATCCGGAGATGCTCGGTGGTCGGCGGCACTACAGAAAGGAGGATGGTGATGGGTGATAAATGGAGATAGAAGCTTGTGTTTCGGAACGAGGATGAGGGCAGATCCATATGAGCTTCAGTTGGTCAGAAGGTTGGACGCTGGTGAGGGGACTGGTGTACGTTAGGAGCAGTTGTGTGCATGAAGGGGGTCGTCGGGTGTGTCGGGGCTGAGTAATGTTTCGGAGTTTGAATGGATGGCAAATGCGTTAAAATGGGGAGAAGCATGTAGCTGCTTGTTTGTTCAAATGGAGGAATGCGAGATCAGTAAAGTAAGGATGGAGAAGTGGAGGAAGTGATGGTGAACATGAGGATGCTCTCCGTTCTGAAAATGGTACTGTGAAGCAGTTTAAAGAAGCAGTTCGGCCAAAATCAATTAACATGGGATTTCGTTTCAAGGCAACAGTGTGCACCATGTTTCCAATATTGAATGGGCCAGCCTGCGTTTTCTTCCCAAAAATAAAATGGCGGTTGATGTCATGATGGCATCGAACTGAAGTTCGGTGGACAGGGGGTCCAATGGTGTTGGGAGGAAAGGCGTGAGAAAACCCTGTAGTTCGAATGAACGAGATGTATAGCAGCTTTATTGGCTAATCCGGTTTTAACAAGGTATTTAACGTAATAGTGTTTAGGCTCCTAATATATATAGATATGCATTAATTATTAATAAACGTGCCCATTGTAATATAATATGACTAATCAAACACTTAACTATTCCTTAACAAAGTTTTAACATGCTTGGAGTTTAAATGGCCTGACCGTTTAATTTTCTAAGGTGCCTAACTTATTTTAATACGCGGGTCCAACATCATATACGAATTGTAATGGCTGGATTTTTTTCTAGCATCTGATATTCATTTTAATAAGGAAATTAAAATGTATCTAGAGAACTCAACCAATTTAAAATATGTATAATCACTTATATGTATATACTTATATGATTTATACTATAATTTAATATATACGAGATATATTGAATATGAATGTTTTAACAACTTAAGAAAATATTTGAATCACTTTTTATAACACTAGGAAGTATAGGGAAGCTTGCAACATGAAATAAATATAGCAATTCCTATTTTACAACTAGTTTGTATAAGTTGTCATATACATAGAAATCCATACAAGTTATAAAGAGCTAAACTCTTATATATATATATATATATATTTATATATACATATATATGAGTAGATAAGGGATATGTCATGATAAAGGGTATATGTATATATCTCTATATATATATACATATATATATACTACGACCAAGAATGTATATAAGCAATTATATACACCAAATCATTTACTAAAAGATATAGGATTAAAACCAGAGCAAGATCAAGTCTAGACTCCATCACCTTAACCATAAAAGTGGATTAAACTATCTCATAATTCCCCTACACATAATATCTGCGGCATAGTAAGAATGCAAAACAAATATCAAGAGAGAAAATATCCATTCTCTTGTGTTTTGATTGGAAGGATTGAGTCTTGGATTTAATGAAAGCAAGCCTTGCATTTAATGCAAGCATAGGGTCATATACTTAGTAGAGAGGTTGGTAGAAAAATCTCTTGTGGAAAGTACTTTAAGCTTGCTGTGTATATTGTGATCCATTCGAATGAGAGAGAAAGGGGTAGGTAGGAGATGTGGCTTTTTACTATTAAAAACATCAGGGAGAAACTATAGTTTAAGGAGAAAGTGGCCTATATATACCACTCCATTTGCATGCTTTCTCTTTTACGCAAACTCAAAAACTTTTGCTGAGATTAAGATCCATTTTCAAGCAAGAATTCAAGAGCTAGTTACAAGTGAGTAAACACTCACTAGTCATGTTGATTTCAAGTTTACAGTAAAACAGTTTTGATGCTTTCATGTTCATATATATCAATGCAAGTATATCATGTTAATATCAACCTTGTAGATGCTAGAACACCAAGTATATATCATCAGTATACCATGTTTACAAGTCACCGTAGATTAAGTAATGAGTTCATCTTTGAACTTGATCAAAAAGAAATACTGCTGTCAAGAACAAACACCTCTGTTATTTGCAACTACACCTGATGATCTCAAGACACCAACTATACAAGTATATGCAGTAGCAATATGTATACTAAAACATCTACAACCATTTAGAAAGTATTAAGCATAAAGAACTTGCTTTGAAAAACCAAGAACAACAGAGAACAGTTTTATTCTCTGTCTCAAACCAAACACTCGAAATGTTCAAACATCATAGAATCGAATTACAGGTTTGTGAATGAAATCAACAAGCCAAAAGATGATTTTTAAAAGTGTTGTCATGATTTTAAACGTTGGGATGAGAGAGAGAGGTTGAGATGGACGGAAATGGCATTTTCGCCAAAATCCGATGATCAACGTCGATGATGGCCAAACCGTGGAGCGTGGAGGAGCGTGAGACTTTGGGGATCATAGGAAAAATACCAATTGATTTTTCCAGCGAGTGGATTGAGCTAACGAGCTCGATTTACATTTTTGAAGGCAAAATGGGTCCGAGTATTTGAAGAGGTCGTGTGGGGTCCCCAGGGGGTCGAGTGGGCCAGGGTGTGGGGTGGAGCAGCGTTGGGAGATGGCGGAGCTATTGGCGGCGGTGCGAGGTCGTCAGGTGATCGGAGATGGTCAGACGAGGTGGGTTTACGTGGGGGTATTTCAAAGCAGGTTTCGGTTTAAAAACGAGGAGGAGTGATTTTGAGGAGGAGACGACTGGAGGTGGTGGTGATTGGTCGTAGATGATCGGTGGTGACAACGACACTTGTGGGTGGTGGTTCGAAGGCCCTACGGTGGCGGGTGGTGCTGTGTACGTGCACAGCCGTGCACGTTGGAGCAGGAGATCAAAGAAGAAAAGGGGGAGAAGAAGAAGGAGTTGGCACGATGAAAATGGGGTAATACACCGATGGATCACCCTGGTTTTTCGAATTTGGCACGAGGTCGGGCACGTTGGCTTGGCAAGGGCTGGCGCTTGGATTTCATAGCGATACACCGTGGTTTTTGAGCTGATCCATGAGTCTGGCACGAGTTCTTGGCACACCAGATTTGGCTTGACAAATACAAGTCGAGAATCGTTTTAAAAGGGCAAGAATTTAATTTAATCAATTTTTAATTAAATTTAATAAATAAATATAATTATTCAGTAATTAATTTATTTAATTAAAAATAGAGTTTTATTTAAATATGGCATAAACCAGCGAATCGGTCAAGACGACAGTGAGGTCCCAGAATCGAGTTGTTCGAAGAAGTTCGTCGAGTTAGAACTTGATTTTTAAAAGATAATTTAATTTAAATAAATTATAAAACAATTTATTTAAGTTTTAAATACAAGAAATTAATTGTGTACGACATACACACTGCAACAGATAAATGATAAAGGATATTTTTCATATCCGAGATGAACCAGAGAATTTTATATTTTATATATAAAATAAATACAGAATGAGTAAACTAAAGACAAGTAACTGAAAATAAATTATCGACTATAAAAGATATTTCGTACACTGTTTCGAAGAGGCCGGAATTTACATTTCCACTTCGACTCGAATATTTCGACGTATACCGGGAATCGATAAAGATAAAGAATGCAAGCACTAGTTCCAAACTAGTATCTACGGTCTGTTCAATCCCAGAACAGATCCGAACAGTCGGGTGTCTGACAACGTATATCGATCATATTTTACACATCGACTTTACATAAGTGTATTATGTTGGTGGCAGAGAGATTCGTTTCTTTAGCCTTATACCCAGAATATGTTTGTGGAAACAAATGAGTGATCGGTCAGATAGGACGGTGTGATATTCAAAGACATTGAAGAATAATCCGTCAAACGGTAACGTGACTTAAAACCTCACAACCCGAGAAAGACAATAGTTGGGCTAGGCAGCGTGGCTAGTTGGGTCATACCCAAGCAGGGTATATTATCACCATCTAGAGTAACTCCTTTTGTTTCTCAATCTATTTTCACTACTGTTACCTTCGGTAATCGGTGGGTCATCCCCAACCGTGGAGGTGGTAATATATTCGTTACACTCAAGCTAAATGAGTGGACGGTCATGTGTGGCCGGGTTGCAGGATGTTCTTGTTGAACCCCAGTGTATCTCCTCTAGAGTACACTGATCGGTGGGTGCCCCCATACCCTGTCAGTTAGAAACCAAATTCCAATACGCGCTTGACGGTTTTTAGATTTTATTCTATGTACGTGAACGTGAGATGCAAGCGATTCACTAGATGGTATTTATTTGATAAATACTATAGTAAAATATATCAAACGTTTTGATATCCAAATACAAGGGTCGTTTCCATATGTTAGTTATGGATTGGGCTTAAGTTCTCGAAAGTTATTAAATCAGTTAATACCTGACACCTTATTCCCTACCCCCTGTTACATCTTTTTAACTATGTTTACTCACACCAGTCCCCTGACTGACCCGGAGTTTATTTTCCGTGTTTCCCCTAAACTCTTGGGTACTCATAATATTTATTATGAGTAGACAAGTAATTCAGGTAGGCAAATGGAACCTTACGAAGTTCAAGTTGCAGGACAAGTCTAGTAGTTTAACTACACCTATGTATCCAGTTAGATTTGTATTTCCATATCATGATGTATCATTATATAAATGTACTATGATGATGTAAGTTGTTGATGTATTATGATGTACCAGACCCTATGATGTAATGTATTTGTATTTTTAAATTCCGCTGTGAGATTTCTGATAACTTCTTATTTCTTCTATTCTATTATTTCTATCTTTCCTATCTCATCTTCTAATTTCTTTCAATAATGACACGGTTTTCGGAGGGTCGAAAATCGCGCCGTTACAATTGGTATCAGAGCCTATGTTCTTCGGAAACATTTAGGCTTTGGAATAGTGAGAGAGCGTATTTCTACTAAAACCTATATTTTAATATAGGTAGATCGTAGTTACTTAGGTAATCCCTTGACATATTTTTCCGATGAGTCACTAATTTTCAATCCGTGTACTCAGGGAGTTGAAAATGAGTTCTCGTGGAGGAAGAGGCCGAGGAGCAAGCGGAGCAACTACGACAAACGGACACACTGTTAACCAGACCCAAGTGGATACTACTGAAGTAATCCGAGCACCAACTCAGCCTAACTTTGCTATGGTCTGTAAGAATTACACAACTCTGGGAGGAAGGATTTTCAGAGGTACTGAATCACTGGTCGGAGTCCAAGCATGGATTAGATCATGTGAGAAGATTTTTAAAGGACTGAGGTTGGATGACGAGCATAAGCGTCTCTTAGCTTCATGGAATCTGGAAGGAGCCGCAGCAATATGGTGGGATGCCCAGACTGCCAACACCCCTGAGGAAAACTTTACTTGGGCCATGTTCAAAGAAGCTTTTGAAGGTCAGTATCTACCTGCTACTGGAAGGACCAGGATGTACCGAGACTTCATTGACTTAAAGCAGGACAGCATGTCTGTCGCTGAGTACGAAAACCAGTTCAACGCACTTTCAATCTTTGGACCGGAACTGATAAATACTCTTTTGAAAAAGAACGAGATGTTTGTGGCTGGTCTTAGAGACAATATGCAAGGAAGGATGATGGGACATTTGAAGGATCCATTTGTGGAACTAGTGGACCTAGCACTCAGATATGAGGCACTAGATACCAAGAAACCAGGAACGAGGATCCAGGCTGGGGAGACGAGTGGGGTGAATGCCATGAAAAGAAAGGTCAACCCAGATTGGAATGCTAATCAGGGCCCAGCTAAGACGGGGCAACAGACTGTGGAAGGTAAATTTAAGAATGTAGTGTGTCACAACTGCAAGCAGAAGGGACACATTGCACGTTTCTGTAAACAAAAGGGGAACCAGAAACCCCAGCAATACCCACAACAGCAACAGAAACCCCAGCAATACCCGAGGCAGCAAGTCAAACCTCAGCAACAGAATCAGAACCAAAACCAGAACCAGAACCAGAATCAAAGAAACGCGATGGTAGTGAAGAACCTCTGTTTCAACTGTCAGCAACCAGGACACATGGTGAAAGACTGTCCATTGATGAAGAGGGCACCACAGCCTAGGGTTTTTACAATCAAAGATGAACCGTCTACTTCTCAGAATGTGAAAGGGAAGGGAGTGCTGGAAGGTACTTTACAGTTTAATGGAATTTACCTTCGTGTTTTATTTGATACCGGTGCTTCACACAGTTTTATTTCAACCGAAACCATAGATCGGTTTGACCTTAAACCAATTATATCACCAAATCCCATTTGCGTATCAAACCCCATAGGGGGAAAAACTGAGCTTAAAATGTGTTGTGAGGATATAACTCTCTTATATCTCTCACACTCTTTTCGATTTGACTTTTATGTTCTAGACTTCAAAAGTTTCAATTTTATACTTGGATTAGACTGGTTAAGCAAATTCCAAGCCAAGATAAAATGTGATAGAGAAATCATAACCCTTATAACTAGCTTAGAGCGAAAAGCTAGAATAACGTGTGGGAAACCGGGAATTCACACGTGTAGTTTTCTATACGCTTTAGAAGCACCTCAAGAAAGTCTCGACACGTTGGAAGTAGTAAGAGAATTCAAAGACGTATTCGAGGAAGTCGAAAGTTTACCTCCGCATCGAGAAATTGAATTCCGAATTGATTTAGTCCCAGGAGCTAGACAAATGATTCAACCAAAGAGACGGATGGCTCCCAAGGAAGTTCAGGAATTAGAGAAACAAACTCGGGATTTGCTGAGTAAAGGCTTAATCCGACCTAGTTTTTCTAGTTGGGGATCTGCAGTAGTTTTTGTAGTAAAGTTTGATGGATCCTTACGACTGTGTGTAGACTACCGAGAATTAAATAAAGTAACCACCCGAAATAGATACCCATTACCTAGAATTGATGATCTTTTCGACCAATTACACGGAGCAATGGTATTCTCCCAGATGGATTTAGCAACGGGATTTCACCAATTGAGAATTTCTGAAGATTGCATTCCTTTAACAGCATTCAGAGGCCCGGATTTCTTTTATGAGTGGTTGGTTATGCCATTCGGACTAACCAACGCACCAGCCTTCTTCGTAGATCTGATGAACAGAGTCTTTAGGGATATTCTTAATAAATTCGTTCTCGTTTTCATTGACGATATTTTAATCTTTTCAAAAACCGAAGAAGAGCATCGTGGTCATCTTAGAGTAGTGCTAGAAACTCTAAGAAAACACGTGTTAAAGGCAAAGTTTTCAAAATGCCACTTTTGGAAATCGGAAGTGAGATTTTTGGGGCACATAGTAAACGGAGATGGGATATCAGTAGACCCAGTTAAAGTAAATGCAATACAACTATGGAAACGACCTCAAACACCAACAGATATTCGTAGTTTCCTAGGACTGGCGGGATACTATCGAAGATTTATCCAAGACTACTCCAAAATATCGTCACATCTGACCAAGTTAACAAAGAAGGACCAAAAGTTTATTTGGGACCCAAAGTGTGAAAAATCGTTTCAAGAACTAAAAGAAAGATTAACGGAAGCACCAGTATTAGCTGTTCCCGATGGAACGAGCGAATTTACTGTTTACACCGATGCCTGTAGAAGGGGAGTGGGAGCGGTGTTAATGCAGAAGGGACAAGTGATTGCGTATGCAAGTAGGCAGTTAAAGATTCACGAGATGAATTACGCAACTCACGACTTGGAGTTATTGGCAGTTGTTTTCGCATTGAAGATATGGAGACATTATCTGCTAGGTGGGAAATTCGAACTTTTCACCGACCATAAATCATTGAAGTATCTGTTTACTCAAAAAGATTTAAATCTAAGACAACAGCGGTGGTTGGAATTTCTTGCAGCATATGACTTAGATATCATTTATACACCGGGAAAAGCGAACGTAGTGGCAGATGCCTTGAGTAGAAATGCGGTATTATCACTTTTGGAAGTCACCCCGACTCTCCAAGAAAGGATAATGAGTAATCAAGAAAGGGATGCCAAACTGGAAAAGATTATTCGAGGAGTCACAAACGGAAAAGAGACTGACTTCGAGTTGGACAATCAAGGAGTATTGAGAATAAACGGCAGATTATGCGTACCTGATGTGGATGGGATAAGACAGGAAGTTTTAAAAGAATGCCATGCATCAAAGTTGAGCATCCATCCAGGAATTCATAAAATGAATCACGATATGAGATGAGTATTCTGGTGGTCAGGAATGAATAAAGATATCATTACTTTCGTAAATAAGTGTCTATGTTGTCAGCAAGTCAAGGGAGACCATCAAAAGACTGCTGGACTATTACGGCCATTAGAGATCCCCAACTGGAAGTGGGAAATGATATCGATGGACTTCATCGATGGTTTGCCAAGAACAAGGAAAGGCTACGAAGGGATTTGGGTAATCGTAGATCGGTTAACTAAGAGTGCGCACTTTATTCCAGTGAAACCAACGCGCACTGCCATAACATTAGCCGAAGTATTCATGAAAGAGATAGTACGACTGCACGGTATTCCAACGAACATTGTAAGCGACAGAGATGCCATTTTTACAAGTAGATTTTGGGAAGCTTTGCAGAGAACGTTGGGAACTAGATTAAATTTAAGCACAGCTTACCATCCTCAAACGGACGGTCAGACGGAAAGAGTTAATCGTGTATTGGAGGATCTTCTAAGAGCGTGTATTTTAGATTTTGGAGGATCGTGGGAAGATCATTTACACCTAGTAGAATTTTCGTATAATAACAGTTATCAGGCAAGTATACAAATGGCACCATATGAAGCATTATATGGAAGACCTTGTAAAGCGCCTGCATGTTGGGTAGAGTCCGGAAACAAATTGGTACTTGGTCCGGATATGATACGAGAGGCGGCAGAGAAAGTGGAATTAGTGAAGCTGAGGATGAAAGAAGCCCAGGATCGCCAGAAAAGCTATGCCGATCAAAGGAGAAGAGATTTAGTATTCGAAATAGAGGATCTAGTTTTTGTGAAGGTCTCACCAATGAAGGGAGTAGTAAGATTTGGGAAATATGGAAAGTTAGCACCGAGATATGTTGGACCTTTCCGTGTCTTAGAGAGAATCGGTTTTCAAGCATATAAAGTTGAATTACCAGAATATATGGCGGGAATTCATAACGTATTTCACGTATCACACTTGAGAAAATGCATGCACAATCCATCATTAATTCTGGAACCCTCTGTTCAGCAAGAGATAGAGATTGAGCCAGACTTGACAGTGATCAGACATCCATTCAGTATTGTTGACCGAGAGGGAAAGCAACTTCGCAACAAAGTAGTGAGGCTATTAAAGATCCAGTGGAGCGAAAACCCGAAAGACTGTACATGGGAGACCGAGAAGCAGATAAAGAAATTATACCCAGATTTTCCTACGGGTTAGGTATGATTTACTTTGGTATGGTTAAAATGTAAGAAAATTTCGATTTCTACATTTCCGTGAGCATTTGCATATGTGTGTTATAGATTCAGTTTATTTGGACTTATGAACTCTCTGGTATGTTTACATCACTGATGAGTTCTATTTTCTTGTTTACTGTTAGATGGCACCAGTATGGAAGACCACGGCAAGAAAGAGGTTGACACCACTCCAGTTCCTTATGCTACAAGCAAAGAGACAAAGGATAGGGGATTCCGACAACAACCGAGAGAGATCACCCATCGACGACGAAGGTACACACATATCATCAGAAGGATCAGTGCAGGGCATGAACGGACCAATGGAACAACATGAAGGACACCAAGACTTTACTGATGAGGATGAAGCGATAGAAGAAGGTGAAAGTGTTGACGGTTATGGTGAAGGAGATGAGGGTGGCGATGAAGAAGAATATGAGGAAGAATATGAAGAAGAATATGAAGAGGATTATGAAGAAGAATTTGAGGAAGAAGAAGACCAAGTTGTTCCGGGAACCCCAGTCATTTTCCCGGGAACCCCAGTCATTGTCCCAGAAACCCCAGTCATGGCTACAGGAAACCAGCAAGAAGAGCTGGTAGCCCAAAGGACAGAAATATGGAACAGATTGGAACAAGTTCTCGTAGAGTTTCGTGTGGCAGGAGGAGGAGTACAAGTATTCGGTGAGTTTGGATATCCCGTGGTGAGGCTGTATTTAATACCACCAGCGGGTCTGATTCATATAGCGGATGACGAGGAGGAGACTGATGCAGAAGACGTAGTTGAGGTCCTTAATATATCTGATGACGAGGAGGTCGTAGAGGTAATAGATATCTCTGACGACGAGTAGTAGGACAGAGACTGGAGGAGGATAGTTACGTATGTATATTTTGGGGCAGTTTAGAACTTGAGTAGTCAAGTCTAGTATTTGTATGTATCGAGACTAGTGTAGTATAGAACTAGTCGTATGTGTATGTTACTAAAACAATCAGTTTATGAAATATTTGCTTTTGGAAACGTTCTATCTTTCTTGTGTAATTTCGGGGCGAAATTCTTTTAAGTGGGGTAGTCTGTAATGGCTGGATTTTTTTCTAGCATCTGATATTCATTTTAATAAGGAAATTAAAATGTATCTAGAGAACTCAACCAATTTAAAATATGTATAATCACTTATATGTATATACTTATATGATTTATACTATAATTTAATATATACGAGATATATTGAATATGAATGTTTTAACAACTTAAGAAAATATTTGAATCACTTTTTATAACACTAGGAAGTATAGGGAAGCTTGCAACATGAAATAAATATAGCAATTCCTATTTTACAACTAGTTTGTATAAGTTGTCATATACATAGAAATCCATACAAGTTATAAAGAGCTAAACTCTTATATATATATATATATATTTATATATACATATATATGAGTAGATAAGGGATATGTCATGATAAAGGGTATATGTATATATCTCTCTATATATATACATATATATATATACTACGGCCAAGAATGTATATAAGCAATTATATACACCAAATCATTTACTAAAAGATATAGGATTAAAACCAGAGCAAGATCAAGTCTAGACTCCATCACCTTAACCATAAAAGTGGATTAAACTATCTCATAATTCCCCTACACATAATATCTGCGGCATAGTAAGAATGCAAAACAAATATCAAGAGAGAAAATATCCATTCTCTTGTGTTTTGATTGGAAGGATTGAGTCTTGCATTTAATGAAAGCAAGCCTTGCATTTAATGCAAGCATAGGGTCATATACTTAGTAGAGAGGTTGGTAGAAAAATCTCTTGTGGAAAGTACTTTAAGCTTGCTGTGTATATTGTGATCCATTCGAATGAGAGAGAAAGGGGTAGGTAGGAGATGTGGCTTTTTACTATTAAAAACATCAGGGAGAAACTATAGTTTAAGGAGAAAGTGGCCTATATATACCACTCCATTTGCATGCTTTCTCTTTTACGCAAACTCAAAAACTTTTGCTGAGATTAAGATCCATTTTCAAGCAAGAATTCAAGAGCTAGTTACAAGTGAGTAAACACTCACTAGTCATGTTGATTTCAAGTTTACAGTAAAACAGTTTTGATGCTTTCATGTTCATATATATCAATGCAAGTATATCATGTTAATATCAACCTTGTAGATGCTAGAACACCAAGTATATATCATCAGTATACCATGTTTACAAGTCACCGTAGATTAAGTAATGAGTTCATCTTTGAACTTGATCAAAAAGAAATACTGCTGTCAAGAACAAACACCTCTGTTATTTGCAACTACACCTGATGATCTCAAGACACCAACTATACAAGTATATGCAGTAGCAATATGTATACTAAAACATCTACAACCATTTAGAAAGTATTAAGCATAAAGAACTTGCTTTGAAAAACCAAGAACAGCAGAGAACAGTTTTATTCTCTGTCTCAAACCAAACACTCGAAATGTTCAAACATCATAGAATCGAATTACAGGTTTGTGAATGAAATCAACAAGCCAAAAGATGATTTTTAAAAGTGTTGTCATGATTTTAAACGTTGGGATGAGAGAGAGAGGTTGAGATGGACGGAAATGGCATTTTCGCCAAAATCCGATGATCAACGTCGATGATGGCCAAACCGTGGAGCGTGGAGGAGCGTGAGACTTTGGGGATCATAGGAAAAATACCAATTGATTTTTCCAGCGAGTGGATTGAGCTAACGAGCTCGATTTACATTTTTGAAGGCAAAATGGGTCCGAGTATTTGAAGAGGTCGTGTGGGGTCCCCAGGGGGTCGAGTGGGCCAGGGTGTGGGGTGGAGCAGCGTTGGGAGATGGCGGAGCTATTGGCGGCGGTGCGAGGTCGTCAGGTGATCGGAGATGGTCAGACGAGGTGGGTTTACGTGGGGGTATTTCAAAGCAGGTTTCGGTTTAAAAACGAGGAGGAGTGATTTTGAGGAGGAGACGACTGGAGGTGGTGGTGATTGGTCGTAGATGATCGGTGGTGACAACGACACTTGTGGGTGGTGGTTCGAAGGCCCTACGGTGGCGGGTGGTGCTGTGTACGTGCACAGCCGTGCACGTTGGAGCAGGAGATCAAAGAAGAAAAGGGGGAGAAGAAGAAGGAGTTGGGACGATGAAAATGGGGTAATACACCGATGGATCACCCTGGTTTTTCGAATTTGGCACGAGGTCGGGCACGTTGGCTTGGCAAGGGCTGGCGCTTGGATTTCATAGCGATACACCGTGGTTTTTGAGCTGATCCATGAGTCTGGCACGAGTTCTTGGCACACCAGATTTGGCTTGACAAATACAAGTCGAGAATCGTTTTAAAAGGGCAAGAATTTAATTTAATCAATTTTTAATTAAATTTAATAAATAAATATAATTATTCAGTAATTAATTTATTTAATTAAAAATAGATTTTTATTTAAATATGGCATAAACCAGCGAATCGGTCAAGACGACAGTGAGGTCCCAGAATCGAGTTGTTCGAAGAAGTTCGTCGAGTTAGAACTTGAGTTTTAAAAGATAATTTAATTTAAATAAATTATAAAACAATTTATTTAAGTTTTAAATACAAGAAATTAATTGTGTACGACATACACACTGCAACAGATAAATGATAAAGGATATTTTTCATATCCGAGATGAACCAGAGAATTTTATATTTTATATATAAAATAAATACAGAATGAGTAAACTAAAGACAAGTAACTGAAAATAAATTATCGACTATAAAAGATATTTCGTACACCGTTTCGAAGAGGCCGGAATTTACATTTCCACTTCGACTCGAATATTTCGACGTATACCGGGAATCGATAAAGATAAAGAATGCAAGCACTAGTTCCAAACTAGTATCTACGGTCTGTTCAATCCCAGAACAGATCCGAACAGTCGGGTGTCTGACAACGTATATCGATCATATTTTACACATCGACTTTACATAAGTGTATTATGTTGGTGGCAGAGAGATTCGTTTCTTTAGCCTTATACCCAGAATATGTTTGTGGAAACAAATGAGTGATCGGTCAGATAGGACGGTGTGATATTCAAAGACGTTGAAGAATAATCTGTCAAACGGTAACGTGACTTAAAACCTCACAACCCGAGAAAGACAATAGTTGGGCTAGGCAGCGTGGCTAGTTGGGTCATACCCAAGCAGGGTATATTATCACCATCTAGAGTAACTCCTTTTGTTTCTCAATCTATTTTCACTACTGTTACCTTCGGTAATCGGTGGGTCATCCCCAACCGTGGAGGTGGTAATATATTCGTTACACTCAAGCTAAATGAGTGGACGGTCATGTGTGGCCGGGTTGCAGGATGTTCTTGTTGAACCCCAGTGTATCTCCTCTAGAGTACACTGATCGGTGGGTGCCCCCATACCCTGTCAGTTAGAAACCAAATTCCAATACGCGCTTGACGGTTTTTAGATTTTATTCTATGTACGTGAACGTGAGATGCAAGCGATTCACTAGATGGTATTTATTTGATAAATACTATAGTAAAATATATCAAACGTTTTGATATCCAAATACAAGGGTCGTTTCCATATGTTAGTTATGGATTGGGCTTAAGTTCTCGAAAGTTATTAAATCAGATAATACCTGACACCTTATTCCCTACCCCCTGTTACATCTTTTTAACTATGTTTACTCACACCAGTCCCCTGACTGACCCGGAGTTTATTTTCCGTGTTTCCCCTAAACTCTTGGGTACTCATAATATTTATTATGAGTAGACAAGTAATTCAGGTAGGCAAATGGAACCTTACGAAGTTCAAGTTGCAGGACAAGTCTAGTAGTTTAACTACACCTATGTATCCAGTTAGATTTGTATTTCCATATCATGATGTATCATTATATAAATGTACTATGATGATGTAAGTTGTTGATGTATTATGATGTACCAGACCCTATGATGTAATGTATTTGTATTTTTAAATTCCGCTGTGAGATTTCTGATAACTTCTTATTTCTTCTATTCTATTATTTCTATCTTTCCTATCTCATCTTCTAATTTCTTTCAATAATGACACGGTTTTCGGAGGGTCGAAAATCGCGCCGTTACACGAATGGAAAAGGTTCTCGTGCCACATGCAAAGTATAACAGGACTGAATAATATGAAATAAGTAAAGTATCTGGACGTGTTAAACCGTTTGGTATAATTGTTTGTTTTTATTGGAGGAAAAATAAAATATATTTTTTAGATTAAATCATATAAAATATATTATAATACGTGTAATTCGTTTTACACAGAATCGGAACCGAGTCAAGGATGTTGGAACCCTATCGACAAAGCGTAACATTTATGGAGTTAATTTGGAGAGGACTGCGGCAACTGGAATTTATTGTTAAATTAGTTTAATTTAATAGGAACCGACTCATTTTGGCGACAACGAGATCAAGGTGAGTTAAACTCACTCAGTTTTACCCATTTATATTTTATAAATGGGGTTTTGATTTTGTGTGCTCTGCTTGCCAATGGTTGACTGTTTTCTAATTATATATTTATCTGCTGAATTAACTGATGAAATTAAACCGTCGTTTAATTTAAGTGAAATACCAAATCGTTATTCTAACAATTGGTTCCAATAGAGGTAACTTACCTTCTTGGTCACGTTTATAAAATAAATGTGTTTAATTGGTTGAATTGTTTGAATTACTTGTGGTTGGAATTAAATGGTCGTTATTTAATATAATCAGTTAAATGAAATTGAACGATCTGTTTGGAGATAACCATTTGTATACAGGAAAGAACAGGTTGGAGGAATCCAACCGGATTCCTTAAATATATTATTTATTTTCATATTATCATATGAACTGTCATGTTTGGGTGATTGATTTGAGTATTGATCATTGATTGAAAATTCAACCTGTGTTTGGTTTTAACCAATTAGCAGCATTGGTTTGGTAATCGGCAGTAAATGGCCTATAAGTAAATTGTTTTGTTTATGTTGATTTACCGTCAGGTAGATCGATAGAGATGAAGTTATAAAATTTATTTTATAACTGGAGATAGATTTTGAAATATATTATTTTCAATAAAAGTTTTTAAAAGGGAGATAAATAAATATTTTATTTATTTAAAACTTTGATTTATTATTAATTGATTTTTATAAAGTCAATTCTAAAATTAATCAGATTTATAAGTACGAGAATAAGAAATGGATCGAATGGTTAAGCTTGGATAATTGTTTTGTTAAGAAATAATTAAATGGTATTATTTAAATTAATTACACTATTAATTTATTGAAAGTAAGTACAAATTGGAATCGGTTAATGGAATAACCGCGTTTTAAATTAATTAAACCGACCATTTTAAATTGGGATTTGTTTATTAAATTGATGTGTTTTGAATAAAATAGTTAATGAATATCTTTTTAAAATTTTAATAAGGCTTTTAAAAAGGGAATTTATATTTATTTTAGTTAATACTGAAATTAACTACGGAAGTAGTTAATAACCAAAGTAAATTATTATTTTAAATGAATAATAATTTAGAAAATTACTTTTTAATGGGAATTCATTTAAAAGTAATCTAAGTGAAATGAAATCCAACTGAATGGTGAAAGAAGTTTATGAACAGGGTTTGTTTAAACCTGAGTTTTATAACAAAGTTATAAAAGGAATTTTTGGGCGGATACTATAGCTTAAAATAAATGTTACTTAATTAATTGAATTAAGTAAAACTGAAATTCAGTAAAAGAGTTTAAGATAAACCAGGTCATATAAAAGAGGTTCGGGGTGTTATATCGTTAACTTTAAATTAACGTTACTTAATAATGGGATTAAGTAAGAGGGGAAATTGAAATCAGAATTTCAAGCAGGCATTGTAGAATGGATTTGAAAAGGAGATGGGTAAAGGTGAAGTTGGGTAAAGAAGTGGGTCGTAGGATTTTGTAAACAAAATCCAAGTTTACAAAATGAGTTTGGGAAAAGAGGCAGAGTTAAAAGTGGTATTTTATAAAGAGATTACTTAATCATGGGATTAAGGAATAATGGTTATAACCGAGAAAGAGATTTTCAAAGGAGATAATAAGGTTTTATGAAACCGTATTTTGAATAAAATAGTTAAACAGAATTTGTATTGATATCAGAATGAAATATTGGTTTTTGGATTACAACTTATATTTATCTTTAGATATGAACGTTGTTGATCAAGGTCTGAGAGGTAACTAAAATACCCCAACTTGAACAACTTCAGAATTTTCTGAGGATGATATAAGCTGAAATGGTATAATAGATTAGTAAAGTTTATTATTTCATTAGAGAAATATTGACACAACATTTGCAATAAAGATTTGGAAAAAATATATATATAACGAGGATTTATAAATAAAGGGAAGTAAAAGGGGTTGAGCGGAAATATAACAATATTTTCGAATTTGAAAAGAAATGTAAAAGTTGAGTTTTATTCAATAAGAATAAGTATTGGTTTTGTTAAGTAATGGATGAAAGATATTTCGTAACGTTGTTTTACAAGTAATAAGTTGAACTGATTTTCCAATATTATTAGATAATAGGGTTAAATGTTTAAGAGTGAAAATAGACAAACTAAATATGATATAAGATTTTCCTAAGTATTAAAAGCGAATTTGTTTAAAGAATAATCTTATGTGAATAAGAAGCAGAAAGTTATATTCGTAATATCAAAATATTTAAGAGTTTTGAATTTACATTTGTTTTAATTAAAAGGCCAAATGGTGATGAATACTGAACCAGTGAACTCATTGGATTGTTATGATTGAAACATTATTTATTTTGATAGTTAAATCACCGACTATCAAATCTGTCCAATATGATTGTTGGTACGAAAGGACCGGGATCGAATTTATATTCGAAAACCATTCCGACCAACAAATACGTGAAGATATCAGAAGATGATCGAGATGGAGCATGGAAGACCGTAGATCTTCATTACGAGGAAGAACCTCTAATAATACCTGGTTTAACGGCCAGAGATAAACTGTGATTCTGTCGTGGTTGAAATCTACGTATTGCAGGGACTGCTCGTTACTGATCCATGGGGTGATTCCTATATTGGATGCAGTAGGAGAGTACCTTTCATCCTATTCTTGGATGACTTGTATGGACGAATGTATGATAGAGTATTTCCAAAGGGATCACGTACGTTGATTTATACAAACGTATTTCTATTAGTGGCGGAGAAGGGCACTTCTCTTAGCTTAACGACCAGAGTATTTTTGTGGATGTCAATTAGTGATATCTGGCGGATCTGACAATGTGGCAGTCAAAGTGAATGGCGACTAAATATTCCAACAGTTGATTATAACCTCAAGCCTCATCAATAGGGAAATGACGAAAATCGGGCAGGCAGCATGGCTATGTGGGTCGCTCCCATTAGGGTGTATAATCACCTATCTGGAGAAATTCCTTTTGCTTCTTTAATCTATTTCGATGCTGTCCCTTTTTGGGAAACAGTGGTTTGAGCCCAAAAATTGGTGATATACATTCGATACACTCAAGTGAAATGAGTGGTCGGTCATGTGAGGGCCGGGTTGCAAGACGTTCTTGTTGAACCCAGTGTATTCGCCTCTAGAGATATACTATCGGCAGGTAGTCCCATACCTTGTCATAGTCGGAATCCAATCTCCAATAAGCGCCCGCGGTTTTGATTGTATACTATATATGTGGAACGTGAGATGCAAGCGTTCCACTAGATTGTTGTTTACTTGTATTTAGACAATATTATAATAGCCGAATAAGATATTGATTTCAAAACTGTTTTGGGTTATCGTAAGGTAAAAACCGTCCGTATTTATGTGTGGATTTGGTCTTACGATTATCCTTTTATTTCGAAAGGATTTTAAACTTTAAAAATCTAGTTGTGTGACACCCTTAAACTTAGTGTGTTTTCTCACTCTAGTTCACCAGACTGACCCGGTGTTTTGTAAATGCTCGGGTTAGTTCGGGGTGTACAGGTCCAGGTTATCGGATGCTTCAAAGGCCAGAGACGAGATGAAGTTGTTCAGACGTATTGTATCTAGTATTTATTCCGCTATGTGATGTATATGAGGACAGGTTATTATAACTGTCCAGTTGTGTGATGTACTCTGATATTGTATGTATTTAAACAAAGCTCTCAATAAAGATTTATTTATGTATTATATTTTGTTCCGCTGCGATGTGAGGCTCTGATCCTGCGTTGTGTTGGTTCTTCTTCTATTCTAATATTTCTTTCTTTCTTATCTCACCCTCTAATTTCTTTCTAATAACGTTCCAGTGTTTTCGGTGTTTGGAAGGTCGGCATGAGTTATGGTAAAGGTATTTATGTCGATTTTCAGGGCCGAAAATCCTTGGGTTGTTATAGTTGGTATCATAGCTATAGGTTTAGTAATAACCTTGGCTCTGTGGCGTAACTCGATAAAGATAGGGTTAATAATACCCTAGATCGAGATTGAGTGTATATATATTAGAGCGTATTTGTAAATTTAATATACAAGTGTTTTGTATTGTATTGTTTGATCGGTTCAAGTGTTGAGAAGCGTTGAACTGTCAATAGATACAATATTATTTTATAAAGAGGATAAATGAAATAATTTTACCCAAAATATATTTTTGTATAGAAAAGAAATAATTTTATCAAATTATTGGGATGTTAGTGCATATGCTTGATTTGGATGGAAATCAAATCGGATTGGAAATTTGACTTGAAACTTAAATTGGTTAAGTGGAAATAAATTAATAATGATATTGGAATTAAATTAAATAAATTTAAATTTAAATGAATGGTAACAAAATAGAAATCAATTGGATATTAATCGATTGATATTCAAATATGTGAAGCCAAAGTAAATATTAATGTTCAATATAAATTGAATGATTAATTTAGTTGATTGTGTGTTGTTGTTTAGACGCTAGATTGGTTGGATATATATTCATGAATTAACTAAACTGAAACCCAAGCAAATGAATTCCAGTGTGATTAGATTGGAATGAAGCTACATATGACTTGTAATTGATATTTTGTCCCTGTATTTGAAGATAAATGTTGTTCATGTTTGGTTCTGACAATTGGTGTAGTTATGCTTGTCAGTTAATGAAGTACTATTCAAGATTTACATATATTTGTTATATGTTAATTGAGTAAGTACAGGTGCCAGATGGCTTTTGAGGATTAGATTTTGATTGAGTAGATCGCGATAAATTAAATAGCGCTCGCAAAAAGGTACGCTTACACGAAATATAAAATTTTTGGGGTTTTGATTTTTGTTTTCCGACCGTGTTGGTCGATGTATATATATTTTGTTCCTGCGATATCGCAGATGTCACTCCGTGCAGGGCAGACTCTACCGATTTTTTCCGAGAATTTGATGTGTTAGAAATTTTTCGATATCTTTGAAAATATTTATATACGGCATTGAATTGTTTTCGATTTTAAAATAAACTGGATTTAGAAATTAATGGGTTTGTAACATTCTTTCCTACTTTGGCAATTTCGAGGACGAAATTATTTTTAAGGGGGAAAGAATGTAATGTCCCGTATTTTTGGCAATTAAATATTTACTTTAATTTATTATATTAAATATTATATTTGGAACATTTATGGATTTTAAAATTGAATTCATTATTAGAACGAAGTTTGAACGTTATATATTTATATAATTATAAATCGAGCTCGAAATGGCGCTGCAGTTCGTAAAATGGAATTTTGTACTTCAATTTGATATACAGGATCCGATATAAGTCGGATTTCTGTGAAAGAAGAAACGTTGGAATCGTGTTGCGTATAATTTTTATATGGAGGAGAAAATTCCAGATTTCGTGTTATAGATTGTCAGTTATGGCCAATTCAAATTTTAAAATAGTCGCTATGGAAATTGTCATTTAAAATATAATGTTCATTAATAAATTTAAAAGGGTTCTAATATAGATTGAGCATCATTTTAACTCGAATTGATGATATTAGGTTCTATAATTTATATTTGAAACTGTATATATTATTTTATTTGATTATTTACGATAATTATAATTGGGGCCGCTGGGCACAAAATTAAACACAAAAAGAGAGACATAAAGCCTCCACCGTTCGATTTGTTTGTCTTTATATGGAGATTGTAATTCATGGGAGGATCCAGTGATTGAGATTTATTGTGTACAATTTTGTGTCCTCATTTTGTGTCTAAATAGAGTTTCCCATTATAATTTATTATTATTTAAGTTGAATTATTTTGAATTTGATACTCTGATATTATACACACTTTAGAAATAGTCGTTTGTTTCAAACGACCTCCATTTCCAACGAAACGAGTTTTATTGGAAAACGTACAACAAGTTGTCGTAGAATTTCCAGTTTGGCGTCATTTGGAATTGTTTTGTCGGTGCGCGAAATTTAAGGGTGAACCGATAAATAAATTGAAATCTAAATAGCACCGTTTTTGCAAACGGAGACTGTTTTCAAGGAAATCAGTTTCATTAGGACCATAACATCAAATTATACTATTATGTCCAATTTCGTTATTTTTGGAGTCCGTATGGAAATGTATAAAATTTAAAACAGCATTGGAATAACAGTGTGCATAATATATTTATTGTTTAAGTTAATCTAAGTAACCCGCCCAGTGTTTTCTTTTATTTCTCATGCTTATGCTTTCCTTGCTCGCCAAACATACTTGTAATCCAAACTTTAAATGCCTTGCTTGCCAATCTATCTGTATCTGTGGGAAACAAGTTTTTTTTAGAATCGATCCCACGCCTTACAGCTACTACCCTCTAGTCTCTGCAACTCTACACCCTAAAACGTGATGGACACGTATTTCTTCCTATAAAAGGGGGCTTTGCTCCTCTCTTTTTCTTCCAGCATGAAAACAAAAAGAATCCCTGCAACCAAAATAAATATAAACAAAAACCCTTTGCAAACAACTAAACACAATACCCCAATCACGTATGGAAACGCGAAACCGAAGCGTGGATCCAGAGATGCTCGGTGGTCGGCGGCACTGTAGGAAAGAGGATGGTGATGGGTGATAAATGGAGATATAAGTCTGTGTATCGGAACGAGGATGGTGGTGGATCCATATAAGCTCGAGTTGGTCAGAAGACTGGACACTGGTGAAGGGACCGGTGGACGTGAGGAGCAGTTGTGTGCATGAAGGGGGTTGTCGGGGCTGAGTAATGTTGCGGAGTTTGAATGGATGGCACATGCGTTGAAATGGGGAGAAGCCTGTAGCTACTTGTTTGTTCAAATGGAGGAGTGCGAGATCAGTAAAGTAAGGATGGAGAAGTGGAGGAAGTGATGGTGAATAGGAGGATGCTCTCGATTCTGAAAATGGTACTGTGACGCAGTTTAAAGAAGCAGTTCGGCCAAAATCAATTAACATGGGATTTCGTTTCAAGGCAACAGTGTGCACCGTGTTTCCAATATAGAATGATCCAGCCTGTGTTTTCTTCCCTAAACAAAATGGCAGCTGATGTCATGATGGCATCGAACTGAAGTTCGGTGGAGAGGAGGTTCAATGTTGTTGGGAGGAAAGGCACGAGAAAACCCTATAGTTCGAATGAACGAGATGAACAGCAGCTTTACTGGCTAATCCGGTTTTAACAAGGTATTTAACGTAATAGTGTTTAGGCTCCTAATATATATAGATATGCATTAATTATTAATAAACGTGCCCATTGTAATATAGTATGACTAATCAAACACTTAACTATTCCTTAACTAAGTTTTAACGTGCCTGGAGTTTAAAAGGCCTGACCATTTGATTTTCTAAGGTGCCTAACTTATTTTAATACACGGGTCCAACAACATACATGAATGGAAAAGCGATCTCGTGCCACATGCAAAGTATAACAGGACTGAATAATATGAAATAAATAAGTATCCGGACATGTTAAACCGTTTGATATAATCGTTTATTTTTATTGGAGGAAAAATAAAATATTTGTTTAGGTTAAATTATATAAAATATATTATAATACGTGCAATTCATTTTACACAGAATCAGAACCGAGACAGGGACGTTGGAACCCTATCGACAAAGCGTAACATTTATGGAGTTAATTTGGAGAGGACTGGGGCTGCTGGAATTTATTGTTAAATTAGTTTAATTTAACAGGAACCGACTCATTTTGGCGACAACGGGATCAATGTGAGTTAAACTCACTCAGTTTTACCCATTTATATTTTATAAATGGGGTTTTGATTTTGTGTGCTCTGCTTGCCAATGGTTGAC
Source organism: Allium sativum (assembly GCA_030737875.1). Classification (NCBI taxonomy): domain Eukaryota; kingdom Viridiplantae; phylum Streptophyta; class Magnoliopsida; order Asparagales; family Amaryllidaceae; genus Allium; species Allium sativum. The sequence goes on from CM060924.1 coordinate 876,132,595, forward strand.
TGTTTGCTAATTATATATTTATCTGCTGATTTAACTGATGAAATTAAACCGTTGTTTAATTTCAGTGAAATACCAAATCGTTATTCTAACGATTGGTTCCAATAAAGGTAACTTACCTTGTTGGTCACGTTTATAAAATAAACGTGTTTAATTGGTTGAATTGTTTGAATTACTTGTGGTTAGGATTAAATGGTCGTTATTTATTATTATCAGTTAAATGAAATTGAATGATCTGTTTGGAGATAACCATTTGTATACATGGAAGAACAGGTTGGAGGAATCCAACCGGATTCCTTAAATATATTATTTATTTTCATATTATCATATGAACTGTCATGTTTCGGTGATTGATTTGAGTATTGATCATTGATTGGAAATTGAACCTGTGTTTGGTTTTAACCAATGGGCAGCATTGGTTGGGTAATCGGTAGTAAATGGCCTATAAGTAAATTGTTTTGTTTATGTTGATTTACCGTCAGGTAGATTGACAGAGATGAAGCTATAAAATTTATTTTATAACTGGAGATAGATTTTGAAATATATTATTTTGAATAAAAGTGTTTAAAAGGGAGATAAATAAATATTTTATTTATTTAAAACTTTGATTTATTATTAATTGATTTCATAAAGTCAATTCTGATATTAATGAGATTTGTTAGTATGAGAATAAGAAATAAATTGAATGGTTAAGCTTGGATAATAGTTTTGTTAAGAAGCAATTAAATGGAATTATTTAAATTAATTATATTATTAATTTATTTAAAGTAAGTACAAATTGGAATCAGTTAATGGAATAACTGCGTTTTAAGTTAATTAAATCGACCGTTTTAAATTGGGATTTGTTTATTAAATTGATGTGTTTTGAATAAAATAGTTAATGGATATTTTTTTAAAATTTTAATAAGGTTTTTAAAAAGCGAATTTATATTTATTTTAGTTAATACTGAAATTGACCACGGAAGTAGTTAATAACCAAAGTAAATTATTATTTTAAATCAATAATAATTTAGAAAATTACTTTTTAATGGGAATTCATTTAAAAGTAATCTAAGTGAAATGAAATCCAACTGAATGGTGAAAGAAGTTTATGAATAGGTCTTGTTTAAACCTGAGTTTTATAACAAAGTTATAAAAGGAATTTTTAGGCGGATATTATAGCTTAAAATAAATGTTACTTAATTAATTGAATTAAGTAAAACTGAAATATAGTAAAAGAGTTTAAGATAAACCAGGTTCAAATAAAAGAGGTTTAGGGTGTTATATCGTTAACTTTAAATTAACGTTACTTAATAATGGGATTAAGTAAGAGGGGAAATTGAAATAATAATTTCAAGCAGGCATTGTAGAATGGATTTGAAAAGGAGATGGGTAAAGCTGAAGTTGGGTAAAGAAGTGGGGTCGTAGGATTTTATAAACAAAATCCGAGTTTATAAAATGAGTTTGGTAAAAGAGGCAGAGTTAAAAGTTGTATTTTATAAAGAGATTACTTAGTCATGGGATTAAGGAATAATGGTTATAACCGAGAAAGAGATTTTCAAAGGAGATAATAAGGTTTTATGAAACCGTATTTTGAATAAAATAGTTAAATGGAATTTGTATTGATATCAGAATGAAATATTGGGTTTGGATTACAACTTATATTTATATTTAGATATGAACGTTGTTGATCAAGGTCTGAGAGGTAACTAAAATACCCCAACTTGAACAACTTCAGAATTTTCTGAGGATGATATAAGTTGAAATGGTATAAGAGATTAGTAAAGTTTATTATTTCATTAGAGAAATAATGACGTAACATTTGTAATGAAGATTCGGAATATATATATATATATATATATATATAATGAGGATTTAAAAATAAAGGGAAGTAAAAAGGGGTTGAGCGGAAATATAACAATATATTCGAATTTGAAAAGAAATGTAAAAGTTGAGTTTTATTCAATAAGAATAAGTATTGGGTGTTGTTAAGTAATGGATGAAAGATATTTCGTAACGTTGTTGTACGAGTAATAAGTTGAACTAATTTTCCAATATTATTAGATAATAGGGTTAAATGTTTAAGAGTGAAAATAGACAAACTAAATATGATATAAGATTTTCCTAAGTATTAAAAGCGTATTTGTTTAAAGAATAATCTTATGTGAATAAGAAGCGGAAAGCTATATTCGTAATATCGATATATTTAAGAGTTTTGAATTTACATTTGTTTTAATTAAAAGGCCAAATGGTGCTGAATACTGAACCAGTGAACTCACTAGATTGTCATGATTGAAACACTGTTTATTTTGATAGTTAAATCACCGACTATCAAATTTGTCCAATACGATTGTTGGTACGGAAAGACCGGGATCGAACTTATATTCGAAAACCATTCCAACCAACAAATACGTGAAGACATCAGAAGATGATCGAGATGGAGCATGGAAGACCGTAGACCTTCATTACGCGGAAGAGCCACTAATAATACCTGGTTTAGCGGCCAGAGATAAACCGTGATTCTGTCGTGGTTGAAATCTACGGATTGCAAGTCTACTCGCTACTGATCCATGGTGTGATTCCTATATTGGACGCAGTAGGAGAGTACCTTTGGTTCATCCTGTTCCTGGATGACTTGTATGGACAAATGTCTGATAGAGTATTTCCAAAGGGATCACGTACGTTGATTTTTACAAACGTATTTCTGTTAGTGGCGGAGAAGGGCACTTCTCTTAGCTTAACGACCAGAGTATTTTTGTGGACGTCAATTAGTGATATCTAGCGGATCTGTGGAATGCAAAGTGAATGGCGACCAAATATCCCAACAGTCGATTATAACCTCAAGCCTCATCAACAAGGAAATAGCAAAAATCAGGCAGGCATCATGGCTATGTGGGTCGCTCCCATTAGGGTGTATAATCACCTATCTGGAGAAATTCCTTTTGCTTCTTTAATATATTTCGATGCTGCCCCTTTTTGGGAAACAGTGGTTTGAGCCGAACACTCGATACACTCAAGCGAAATGAGTGGTCAGCCATGTGAGGGTTGGGTTGCAAGACGTTCTTATTGAAGCCAGTGTATTCGCCTCTAGAGATATACTATCGGCAAGTGGTCTCATACCTTGTCATAGTCGGAATCCAATCTCCAATAAACACCCGCGGTTTTGATTGTACACTATATATGTGGAACGTGAGATGCAAGCATTCCACTAGATTGCTATTTACTTGTATTTAGACACTATTATAATAGCCGAACAAGATATTGATTCCAAAACTGTTTTGGGTTATCGTAAGGTAAAAACTGTCCGTATTTATGTGTGGATTTGGTCTTACAATTGTCCTTTTCTTTCGAAAGGATTTTAAAATTTAAAAATCTAGTCGTGTGACACCCTTAAACTTAGTTTGTTTTCTCACTCTGGTTCACCAGACTGACCCAGTGTTTTGTAAATGCTCGGGTTAGCCCAGGGTGTACAGGTCCAGGTTATCGGATGCTTCGAAGGCCAGAGACGAGCTGAAGTTGTTCAGACATATTGTTTCTAGTATTTATTCCACCATGTGATGTATATGAGGATAGGTTATTATAACTGTCCAGTAGTGTGTTGTACTCTGATATTGTATGTATTTAAACAAAGCTCTCAATAATGATTTATTTATGTATTATATTTTGTTCCGCTGCGATGTGAGATTCTGATCCTGCGTTGTGTTGGTTCTTCCTCTTCTTCTATTCTAATATTTCTTTCTTTCTTTTCTCACCCTCTAATTGCTTTCTAATAACGTTCCAGTGTTTTCGGTGTTTGGAAGGTCGGCACAAGTTACGGTAAAGGTATTTATGTCAATTTTCGGGGCCGAAAATCCTTGGGTCATTACAGTACATGTTCAACATTGTATTTCAAACTGTATTGTTGATCTCTGCTAAACATATATTTGTTTGGTGGCGGAGAATTTATTCTCTTGCTTAACACCCTTCTCTGAGACGTATGAGCTTAGAGGTTATATATCGGCAGAAATCAATGGTACGGTGTAGATTGTCGATGTGGCATGTTTGTGTTTCCAAAGTTAAATAATCATTAAGTAAGGATTTTTGGAAGATTAAAATTAAGTGAAGTTTTAATGATTCTTTAATTAGATTGAAATGTGAATGTGATAATTTAAATTATCAAATTTGGGAAATGATCGAGAATGGAGTATCACCAGTTTGGCTCCAAGCGATAGTTAAATCTTTAATTAGATTTGAACGTGAAATGGCAATTAAATTTTACCGATAACACTGTGTGTTAGATATGGAGTATTACTAGTTTTGCTCCGTGGGATGAATAGGTTGGGATTGGGAAATAAAACAAATGATTACTTCGGTACGGTGCGCTAATCCCGACTGGTTTGGAAAACCTTAATTTGGTTTAAATTGTGAAAAGAATATTTGAATAAAAGAATATTCTGGATTGAAGTGAGGCGTATGTTGCATTTTTATAGCACTTGATTATAAGTTACGTGAATTATTTGGAAAGGTCGGGTTTATACCCATTCTGAATAATTGATTCAATGAGAAGTCAATGATGAAGATGGTGGTTAAACACCGGAGTTCTTCACATCGTTTGGATGATTACTGATGTCTTGATTGGGTTGTACACCCAATACAAGGTAATAAGTGGTGATCGTATAGACGTACTTGGAGATCGATTGGATTAGCGACGACCTCTCTCCTGTATTGGACATATGGGACGAGGAATAAGGTACCTCCGGTTTCGTTCAGACCTAGAATGAACTTGTAAATGGATGCGTGTCTGACATTGGATTTTATTCTGTGCTAATTGATTTCTATTAAATATATATCTGTTTGGTGGCGGAGAATTTATTCTCTTGCTTAACATCCTTATCTGAGATGTACGAGCTTAGAGGTTATATATCGATAGACATCAATCTCATGGCGTGAATTGTCAGTATGGCATGTTGAGATGCAAATGATCAAGGCTTTTGTTGAAAAGCAGAGTCTTGTGGTTGATGATCAAAGCACTGCTTTAAATAGCATAGCTTTGTGTATAGCGTTAATTATGAGTCAAAAACGGGATAAGGGAATGCAGTGAGTGCACGACGTTTCTTTATAGCTATGAGTGGTGTCGTGGTATGGAGCCCAAACATTTATTTATTTTTACCTATGTGGATGATGGATAGCGAGACGCCTCAGATATATTGGTCACTACGGGGCCGATGGATAAGTCCGATAGGAATGAAAAACGTGTGTTCAGGAATAACTAATCCTTAAACGTAAGGGAGGACCGTCACTGCAGGATCCAAGGGTTCACTGCGGAGGACCCTGAGGCATTTGCTAGAGTGTCTCGAAGTCGGCGAGGAGTACATTCCTTGCCTCGACTCATGACGGAAATCCAATTTCCAATACGATACTTTTCAGTTTTAATTGCAGAACTAGTATGGCGACATGATATATGGTACCCATGCCGTCTATGATTGAGACATTTATATTTGAAGTTGTTTTATACACCATGCACATATAATAGTATCAAATGATTTGTTTTAAACGTACCAAGCATGTTTGGCTATTATAAGGTAAAACTCTATCCTCCAGCTTGCATTGCATTGTGTGATGGGACATGAGTCTTATAATAGCTTTATTTTTTCAAAAAAGCATTGCGCTGTTTGTTTTATGCACTAGTATTCTTGGGAGAAAACCCGTTCTGTGTTATATGGCGTGGTCCCTTGATTTACTCTATTCTAAAGTAAAGATTTAATAACTGTTTTAGTTCCCACACCAGTCCCATGACTGACCAAGAGTTTATTGTTTTAACCTAAACTCTGGGTGCCTATATTTTCCACACAGGCAGCTAGTAGTTTTGGTTTTGCAGATTATTCCTGTTTCACAGGATCCTGGATTTATAGCTGGAGTTATATTCAGAAAGCTTTATATCCGTGTATGTCTTTCAGTTATGTTATGTATTATTTTTCCACTGCTATGTAATGTATTTTAATCTCTGATCTTTTCCTGATGTATATTATTTATTCATACTCTGTTGTACTCTGATGAAATTGTTGTAATAACAATGTAGTGTTCTATTGTTTGTGTTATGATTTGTCGTGTTCTCAACTCAATCTGGGCTTTCCCTTACGGGCGAATTCGGGTCATTTCATTAGGACCGTATGTCAAAACATAGCTATATGTATTTTCCTGTAATTTTTGAAGTCGATATGTGTAATAACCCGGAAATCCGAGCCAATTTAAAAAATTTATTTTGGCAATTTTGATGAATTTTGAATACTTAAAATGGATTATTTTAAATAATAATGATGAGAAATTTATTTTTAATAGAATTAGAATGTATATATTTATATAGATCGTCGTTAGAATATAAATATTTATTTTTAATTATAAAAGGAATTGAAAATGGCGTGGTAGTTTGAAAATTCGATTTCAAATTTCAAATGAATGTACAGGATTCAAAATAAACCGAATTTTAGCGAAACCAAATATATTAGAATTTATTTGAGAATATCTTTCCAACGAATCCGAAAAATTGAAATTTCATAGCGGGAATAAAAAGTTATGTCCAATTGAAAATTCAGAATAGTCGCTATGGAATTTTGGCCCTTAAAAATGGAAATTTTGCAAATGTCCTCGGTTTTCGACGAAACCACTTTTGTTGGATTCGGGATGTCAAGTTATCGCTGGGTTTCAAAATTCGTAATTTTCTGAATCAATATGCGAGCGTGGCGAAGGAAAACGCGTTTGACCAGTTTTAGTTGATTTTAATCGATTGGAAAATGGCCATTTTTCAAACGGTCTCGAAATTTGATGAAATTAGTTTTGTTAGGACCGTATCGTCAATACGAAACTCGAAAATATTTTTCGGGAATTTTTAGAGTCCGTACGTGGCCCCGGTAAATTAAAATGTGCGTTCAAATTCAATATATATATTTATATTTTGATTTTGATGGAAACTGGTCGAAACAGTTGAATCAGCCTACGATACATATCCCATTGTGTTCGGAATGGGGGTAATTAGCTACGGACGACAGTAGGTGGGTTCGATTTCGAGTTCGAAATAAAAAGTTGCTTTTTGAGAATTAATTAAAAAATATATATTAATATATACTCTTCTCTTTCCTCCCTCCTTCATTATTTTCCCAAATCGATTTCTGATTAAAAAAAAGAAAGAGAAGAGCAGAGGGGCGTACAGCCTCCTCCGTCGCCGCAGCGGTAGCGCCGAGACCACCGCCGCCGATGCCCTAGCCCGCCCCCACCACCATCGCGGCCTGCGCGAGCCCCCTCCTCTTCCTGTCACCTCCTCCTCTCTCTATTTCCCCCTTTCTTTTCCTCGCCCTTGCCCCCTCGAGTTGACGCTCCTCCAACCCGCCACCCCTGCCGCTCCTCCATCGCGATGGCTCACACTCTAACGTCGAACCTTTCCCCTCCTCCAATGCGGACCAGAAAAGCCCCCCTTGAACCCCGCTGTGCAGCCACCGTGGACCCCAATAGCGCCACCGCCACCTCCATTCTCAGCAGTGACCTTCCACCATCACCGGTACGGAATAAACCGTGAGTATTTAGTTTATTTCGATTTTTATTTAAGGTAAAAAGTATAAAAACCCGTTTTTTATATAGCATATTCTTAAAAATCAATGTTTATCTATATTATGGCATTAAAGTAAAAAGATATGATTTTTATATTATAGAAAGTAAAAAGATACGATTTTTATTTAGAAAAAGATATGATTTTTATTTAGAAAAAGATATGATTTTTATATTATAAAAAGTAAAAAGATATGATTTTTATATTATAGATAGTAAAAAGATATGATTTTTATATTATAGAAAGTAAAAAAAATATGATTTTTATATAGTTGAGATTATAAAAATGTGATTTTTATAAGATAGAGAATATAAAAGTACAATTTTTATATATGTTGTAGCGAAATAAAAATTCGATTTTTATCTATATAGTAGCGGTATAAAAATAGAATTTTTATCTATATAGCGTAGTTATAAAAATGTGATTTTTATATACATAGCAACAATATAAAGATGCGATTTTTATATATGTAGTGGATACAGACAACGAAAGAGACAAAAGGCGAGCAGGGCGAAGATTTTCTACATATGAAGAGTCACGGTATTGGTTTAGCTAATATATGAGAAATTCTCACTTTTATTTTATTTTCTAGTTAAAATATATACTAGGATGCAAACGGTGCTTAGCAGCACCCGACACCCGTCGTCCACAGACCATGGATGACTTATTTGTTTGATTGATGTGTTGTGAAAATTGATTGTGTGATGTGGATTGAATAAATATTTTATAGTTAAAAATATATTTTTTAACGTGTATATAAAATAAATGTTTATAAAAAAATCGAACGATTTGTTTATATACAGACATTTGACTGATATTGATTGGGACGATAAATTTTACACATCGCCCAACTGCACAAATAATATTCAGTGTTTGTTGATTTGAAACCCCACACGGGTATTGGGATGATATTTGACGTACACTAATCCCAATTGTTTAGTGGTATGTCGATCGTTTGGTTGACATACTTTGTAAGCATTAATTATTTATATTTTATGCTTATGCAGTCGTGTGGTGCACTCTGGATGATGGTTGATTATTTATCGTTGCTATTATATACATGTGTTGTATGGAATCCATATGATTAACATTACATGGTAATTGATTGGGCTTCATTCCAATTTGGAAAATAAAGAATATTATAAAAGAAAATTCATGTGTTGAAACTATTCATGTGTTGAACGAAATATTTTAACAATAAAATTTACATCTTTATCATATATAAATTTAGAAACTAACCGGAAACTAGTTAAGATGAGTGGTTTCCTAGGTATTGATCTGATGTTGGTTTCGGCCTTCGGGGTTAATACTTAGGGAATCATTCTCTCACTAATTTACGGTTGGAGTCTGATTAAGAATTAAACGATAGAAATCATAATTTTATAAAATATATTACATAACAAAAATAGTCATATGTTGACGGTACTCATGTGTTGAGAATATTCATGTGTTGAATAAGATAAAAATTCATGTGTTGAAGAAAATATTCATTTGTTGAATAGAATAACGAAGTTATTGAAATATAAAAAGCCGTGTTGATTAGATATGCGTCATCTTGACGCGAACGATATTTATATTGATTATATTCGTTTTTATAACGAATATAGAAAAGGAAGTGATATCAAAATCTAATATTTTGAAAATATCATCATTTATATATTAATGATATGGAATATTCAATTTTGATTCAAAATCAAATACGAAGTTGAAATCGTTTTTAAAAACGAATTTAAAACGATTTATAAAATACGTTTAGAATTGAAATCGATGAAGTATTTATAATATATATATATATTATGTATATTAAATGGCCTGAATAGAACGCACCGCGATAGTTCGCAAATTTCAACCATTGACTTCGAATTGACGTTACGGGAGATCCGTCCGTCGGATTCTCCTGAAAACAGAATCGTTGGGTTCGTATCGAAAAGAGCTTTCCAATGAATATTAGAAATTTGGAATCCAACGGTTGGATTTGGAAATATATTCAAATCAAATTTGGAAAAGGTCGTTGTAAGTGCAGTTCGACGACCGTTATTGGAAATCGACTGTACGAGCCTTGATTAAATTATTAAAAATATCAATAATTTGTGTAAAATCATAACAAATGATTTAGAAAGAATTGGGGTGAAAAATCCCGTATTTAAAAAGGATAAATATATATTTTTATCGAAATGAACTAGAATTATAATCCAATGTTTTTGAATAAATAGATTGGATTTGAAATGGTTTTAAAATAATCAGAATTTCCAATATACGGATTGGAATGGATTTGAATCGAAATTATCTTCGGAATATTTTGATGTTGGATTCGTGATTATACAGATATGGTTGTGGAAATTTGAAAGATATATCTATATCGTTTTTTCCAATACGATATTTGTTGGTTTTAGAATTTGATATTGAATATAAGCCGATATATTTTCTATTCAGAGCCTTGTATTTAATATCAAATGAGATTTGGGTTTGTCTTGAATGGTGTCTTCATTAACACTGTTCTTAAACCCAGTTGAGAAAAGATTAAATCTTTTTATATAGATTTAATGAAGAATACCAATCAATTAATTAATATGATTGGGAATTTATAAATCTTTTCATAAAGATTTAATGGGATTTTCCAAAGTAACGTTTTCCAGTTTAATATATTGAATTGGAATTGAATGGAATTCGATTTGATAATAATCGAAATGAAATTCTATGGAGGAGGACTGTTAATACATATGGAATTTAAAAAGGCCTTGCCGTTATTCCATTTATATTATTGGTCAGATATGGAAATTGATATCCATTATACATTGATTTGTTTTTCCGTGAAGATTCCACAAATAATGGAATGTGATTTGGGTTTATCGTGAACTGTGTTTTAAAATGACATTAGCTCTTTAACCCAGTAAAAGGCAGGATTTCATGTTTGTCATTGTATTTCGAACTGTATGGTTGATCTCTGCTTAATATATATCTGTTTGGCGGCGGAGAATTTATTCTCTTGCTTAACACCCTTCTCTGAGACGTACGAGCTCAGAGGTTATATATCTGCAGAAATCAATAATACAGTGTAGATTGTCGATGCGACATGTTTGATTTTCCAAAGTTAAATAATCATTAATATTGATTTTTGGGAAGATTAAAACTAAGAGGAGTTTTAATGAATCTTTAATCAGATTTAAATGGGAATTGATAATTTAAATTATCAAATATGGGAAATAATCGAGAACGGAGTATCACCAGTTTTGCTCCAAGCGATAGTTAAATCTTTAATTAGATTTGATCGGGAAATGGTAATTAAATTTACCGGTAACACCGTGGTGTTAGTTATGGGGTAGTAACAGTTTTGATCCATGGGATGAATAGGTTGGGATTAGGAAATAAAATAAATGATTACTTCGGTGTGGTTCGCTAATCCCGACTAGTTTGGAAAACCATAATTTGGTTTGAAATGACATCCAAAGGAAGATTAAAGAATAAATTTTAAAGAATTTATCTTTGATAAAATTAATGGGAACCTTTCCCAAAAGATGTGAATAATTAAATAAAAGAATATTCGGAATTGGAATGAGGCGTATGTTGTGTTTTCTAGCACTTGTTTATTATATACGCGAGATATTCAGAAAGGCTGGGTCTATACCCATTCTGAATAACTGTTTCGACGATAAGTCGAAGATGAAGACGGTTGCCAAAGACTGGAGGTCATCACATCGTGTGAATGATTACTGGTGATCTGGATTGGGCTGTACACCCAAAAGGAGGGAAATCGTTGGTGGTCGTCCAGACGTATTTGGAGATCAATAGATATGCGAGGTATAAGGTGCCTCCGGTTTCGTTCAGACCCAGAACGGACTTGTAAATGGATTGTGTGTCCGACATTGGATTTTATTCTGTGTTGATTGATTTTTGTTAAATATATATTTATTTGGCGGCGGAGAATTTATTCTCTTGCTTAACGCCCTTCTCTGAGACGTACGAGCTCAGAGGTTATATATCGATAGATATCAGTCGCATGGCGTGAATTGCCTGTGTGGCATGCTGAGATGAAAATGATCAAGGCTTCTGCTGAAAAGCAGAGTCTTGTGGTTGATGATCAAAGCACAACTTTAATACAGCGTAGCTTTGTGTATAGCATGAATTCGCGAGCCTCACACCTCGGTATGAGTTAAAAATGGGATACGGACCGCTGGGAGAACACGACGTTTCTTTCTAGTTATGGGTGGTGTTAGTGTTTTTCTAGCCCTGACATCGTTGATTATTATACCTATGTGGATGTTGGATTGCGAGGCGCCTCGATTATAGGTCTATAAGGACCGGGAAACGTGTGTTCAGGAATTGCCAATCTTCAAACGTAAGAGAGGACCGAACCAGCTGATTCCAAGGGTTACCCAGAGTGTGTAGTCCTGAGGCATTTGCTAGAGTGTCTCGAAGTGGTGAGGAGCTTGCCCCTTGCCTCGACTCATGATGGAATCCAATTTCCAAAACGTGATATTTCAGTTTTAGTTGTAATCCTATATATGGCGACATAGTGGGATGGGGTGCTATGCCGTCTATGATTGATACTTATAATTGAAATTGTTTTGACACTATACTCTTATAGTAATAATAAAAGATGAAATTTCACGTACCAAGCATTTTTGGCTATTATAAGGTAAAACCCTATCCTCCGGCTTGAGTTGCATTGTGTGATGGGACCTGGGTCTTATAATAGCTTCATTGTTCTTTATTTAGCATGGCGCTGTTTATTTGCATTGGTATTCTTGGGAGGAAACCTGTTCCGTGCTATGCGGCGTGGTCCCTTGATTTACCTAACTTTAAAAATAAAGATTGATAATTGTTTTAGTTCTCACATCAGTCACATGACTGACCTGGAGTTTATTGTTTTAACCTAAATTCTGGGAGCCCCTATTTTCCACGGGCAGCTAGTAGTTTTGGTTTTGCAGATTCATATACACAGGAACCTGGTTTACAACTGGAATGATATCCGGAAAGCTCTGTATCCATATATCACCTTCAGTTATGTTTTGTATTATTTTCCGCTGCTATGTAATGTAATTTAAATCTCTGGTATTTCTCTGATGTATAATATGTGTTTATACTCTGTATATTCTTGTATTCTGATGGAATTGTTGTAATTAACAATGAAATGTTCTTCTGTTTGTGTTCTGATTTATCATGTTCTCAACTCAATCTGTGCTTTCCTTCACGGGGAAGTTCGGTTCGTCACAGTTGGTATCAGAGCTCTGGCTTACAAAGCTCGAGAACGAGACACATTAGAACCATACGAAAGAATTCATCAGAAATTGGATTAGTAATATCCAATAAGGAATGACTCGTTTGAGATAGGATTAGTAGAATCCTAGAACGAGTGTAAAGAGGATATTTTTAAGATGAAAACCAATTTTGTTTTGAAAATTTTAACCTTATACGTATTTGAATTTTTTATTTATATTGAATTTGGACAATCCAATATATAAAGATTTTGCATATACGCCTTGCAAACGCGTATTCGAAGTTTTAATATACTGGATAGATATAGAATTACACTCTAGTCGCCCGGAGACGATTCTGGTGATAGTCTAGACATCAACAGAATTTGTGTTCGAGTTTCGAAAGTGGGATGTCTATATATTTCCAATTGACTGGTGTGAGAACCAAAACTAGATAGGGCTTATTGTTGTGATTTGACACCAAAAATGTGATTTTTGACTATATATCAAAATTATGAATTTGAGAAGATAATCAACTGACTGATTGATGGTTGTGTTGTATGATTATTCTTTTAAACCATTATGTGAATTTGTCAGGGTTGTTCTAGCTATATAAGAAGTCATTGATTATGATTATGTTATGATTAAGAATAATAAGATTAGTTAATTATTTTGATTTCTTAGATTGGTTACTATATCTTGTCTTGAATTTTTAAAAATAGATAAAATGGGATATTATGTTATGTGATTTCTTGGTATTTTAAATATATGATTAATGATGAAAGTAGATAAGCTGAAAAAGAGATGTTTGAATCAAAATAATTTTTTTTCTTTAAGTTTTATTTCTGTCAGATGAACGGTGAACTTAGGCCAAATTGAACTGAATATTGAATTGTATTGAAAATTATTTGCAAATGCATGCATCTACATATATATGTGTGAACAGGTCATATCAAGGAGGCTAGAGAAGAGAAATAAAATTGTTTGCCCGACATATAGGTAAATGTTTATTGTATTTCTTTGGGATTTTATGATTTTATGAGCCGATTGGCTAACCGCTTGGCTTTTTCCTTTTCTTTTGGATTGGTGAGGGCCATGGGAGGCTATTTGAAATATCCCGAAGCTCCCGGCGCAGGGGAAGTTATGGTGAAATTTTTCGAAAATTTAGGGTGTTAGCCAAATTTTTGAAGAATTTGAAAAGTTCTTAGAAACTGAAAAGTTGAAGAACTTAAGCTGTAATGAAAATAATGAAAGTTGAGTTGATTAGTAAAACAACTTTCAGCCTCATTCCTTTTCGAGGACGAAAAGTTTTAAGTGGGGGAGATTGTAATAACCTAGAAATCAGAACCAATTTAAAATTTTTATTTTGGCAATTTTGATGAATTTTGAATATTTAAAATGAATTGTTTTAAATAATAATGACGAGAAATTTATTTTTAATAGAATTAGAACGTGTATATTTATATAGATCGTCGTTAGAATATAAATATTTATGTTTAATTATAAAAGGAATTGAAAATGGCGCGGTAGTTTGAAAATTCGATTTCAAATTTCAAATGAATGTACAGGATACAAAATAAACCGGATTTTAGCGAAACCAAAAATATTAGAATTTATTTGAGAATATCTTTCCAACAAATCCAAAAAATTGAAATTTCATAGCGGGAATAAAAAGTTATGTCCAATTGAAAATTCAGAATAGTCGCTATGGAGTTTTGGCCCTTAAAAATGAAGATTTTGCAAACGACCTCGGTTTTCGACGAAACCACTTTTGTTGGATCCGGGATGTCAAGTTATCGCTAGGTTTCAAAATTCGTAATTTTCTGAATCAATATGTTAGCGTGGCGAAGGAAAACACGTTTGACCAGTTTTAGTTGATTTTAATCGACTGGAAAATGGCCATTTTTTAAACGGTCTCGAAATTTGATGAAATTAGTTTTTTTTAGGACCGTATCGTCAATACGAAGCCCGAAAATATTTTTCGGGAATTTTTAGAGTCCGTACGTGGCCTCGGTAAATTAAAATATGCGTTCAAATTCAATATATAGATTTATATTTTGATTTTGATGGAAATTGATCGAAACAGTCGAATCAGCCTACGATACATATCCCATTGTGTTCGGAATGGGGGTAATTAGCTATGGACGACAGTCGGTGGGTTCGATTTCGAGTTCGAAATAAAAAGTTGCTTTTTGAGAATTAATTAAAAAATATATATTAATACATATACTCATCTCTTTCCTCCCTCCTTCATTATTTTCCCAAATGGATTTTTGATAAAAAAAAGAAAGAGAAGTCCAGAGGGGCGTGTGGCCTCCTCCGACGCTGCAGCGGCGGCGCCGAGACCACCACCGCCGACGCCCTAACCCGCCCCCACCACCATCGCGACCTGCGCGAGCCCCCTTCTCTTCCCCGTCACCTCCTCCTCTCTCCATTTCCCCCTTTCTTTTCCTCGCCCTAGCCCCCTCGAGCCGACGCTCCTCCAACCCGCCACCCCTATCGCTCCTCCACCGCGATGGCCCACACTTTGACGTCGATCCTCTCCCCTCCTCCAATGCGGACCAGTAAAGCCCCCCTCCCAAACCCTTGAACCTCGCTGTGCAGGCACCGTGGACCCCAATAGCGCCACCTCCATTCTCCGCAGTGAGCATCCACCATCACTGGTACGGAATAAATCGTGAGTATTTAGTTTATTTCGATTTTTATTTAAGGTAAAAAGTATAAAAACCCGTTTTTTATATAGCATATTCTTAAAAATCAATGTTTATCTATATTATGGCATTAAAGTAAAAAGATATGAATTTTATATTATAGAAAGTAAAAAGATATGATTTTTATTTAGAAAAAGATATGAATTTTATATTATAGAAAGTAAAAAGATATGATTTTTATTTAGAAAAAGATATGATTTTTATTTAGAAAAAGATATGATTTTTATATTATAGAAAGTAAAAAGATATGATTTTTATATTATAGAAAGTAAAAAGATATGATTTTTATATAGTTGAGATTATAAAAATGTGATTTTTATAAGACAGGGAATATAAAAATACAATTTTTATATATGTTGTAGCGAAATAAAAATTCGATTTTTATTTATATAGTAGTGGTATAAAAATAGAATTTTTATCTATATGGTAGCAGTATAAAAATAGAATTTTTATCCATATAGCGTAGTTATAAAAATGTGATTTTTATATACATAGCAATAATATAAAGATGCGATTTTTATATATGTAGTGGATACGGACAACGAAAGTGACAAAAGGCTAGCAGGGCGAAGATTTTCTACATATGAAGAGTCGCGGTATTGGTTTAGCTAATATGTGAGTTCTTCTCACTTTTATTTTATTTTCTAGTTAAAATATATACTAGGATGCAGACGGTGCTTAGCAGCACCCGACACCCGTCGTCCACAGACCATGGATGACTTGTTTGTTTGATTGATGTGTTGTGAAAATTGATTGTGTGATGTGGATTGAATAAATATTTTATAGTTAAAAATATAATTTCTAACGTGTATATAAAATAAATGTTTATAAACAAATCGAACGATTTGTTTATATACACACATTTGACTGATATTGGTTGGGATGATAAATTTTACACATTGCCCAACTGCACAAATAATATTCAGTGTTTGTTGATTTGAAACCCCACACGGGTGTTGGGATGATATTTGACATACACTAATCCCAATTGTTTAGTGGTATGTCGATCGTTTGGTTGACAGACCGTGTAAGCGTTAATTATTTATATTTAATGCTTATGCAGTTGTGTGGTGCACTCTGGATGATGGTTGATTATTTACCATTGCTATTTTATACATGTGTTGTATGGAATACATATGATTAAAATTATATGGTAATTGATTAAGCTTCATTCCGATTTGAAAAATAAAGAATATTATAAAAGAAAATTCATGCGTTGAACAAAATATTTTAACAATAAAATTTACATCTTTATCATATATAAAGTTAGAAACTAACTGGAAACTAGTTAATATGAGTGGTTTCCTAGGTATTGATCTGATGTTGGTTTCGGCCTTTGGGGTTAATACTTAGGGAATCGTTCTCTTACTAATTTACGTTGGAGTCTGATTAATAATTAAATGATAGAATTCATAATTTTATAAAATATATTACATAACAAAAATAGTCATGTGTTGACGATACTCATGTGTTGAGAATATTCATGTGTTGAATAAGATAAAAATTCATGTGTTGAAGATAATATTCATTTGTTGAATAAGATAAAAATTCATGTGTTGAAGAAAATATTCATTTGTTGAATATAATAACGAAGTTATTGAAATATAAAAAGCCGTGTTGATTAGATATGCGCCATTTTGATGCGAACGATATTTATATCGATTATATTCGTTTTTATAATGAATATAGAAAAGGAAGTGATTTCAAAGTCTAATATTTTGAAAATATCATCATTTATATATTAATGATATGGAATATTCAATTTTGTTTCAAAATCGAATATGAAGTTGAAATCGTTTTTAAAAACGAATTTAAAATGATTTATAAAATACGTTTAGAATTGAAATCAATGAAGCATATATAATATATATATTATATATGTTAAATGGCCTAAATAGAACGCACCGCGCCGCGGCAGTTTGCGAATTTCGACCATTGACTTCGAATTGACGTTACGGGAGATCCGACTGTCGGATTCTCCTGAAAACGGAACCGTTGGGTTCGTATCGAAAAGAGCTTTCCAATGAATGTTAGAAATTTGAAATCCAATAGTTGGATTTGGAATTATATCCAAATCAAATTTGGAAAAGGTCGTTGTTAGTGCAGTTCGACGACCGTTATTGAAAATCGACTGTACGAGCCTTGATAAAATTATTAAAAATGTCAATAATTTGTGTAAAATCATAATAAATGATTTAGAAAGAATTGGAGTGAAAAATCACGTATTTAAAAAGGATAAAAATATATTTTTATCGAAATGAACTAGTTATGAACTAGAATTATAATCCAATGTTTTTGAATAAATACATTGGATTTGAAATGTTTTTAAAATAATCAGAATTTCCAATATATGGATTGGAATGGATTTGAATCGAAATTATCTTTGGAATATTTTGATGTTGGATTCGTGATTATACAGATATGGTTGTGGAAATTTGAAAGATATATCTATATCGTTATTTCCAATAAGATATTTGTTGGTTTCAGAATTTGATATTGAATATAAGCCGATATATTTTCTATTCAGAGCCTTGTATTTAATATCAAATGAGATTTGGATTTGTCGTGAATGGTGTCTTCATTAACATTGTTCTTAAACCCAGTTGAGAAAAGATTAAATCTTTTTATATAGATTTAATGTAGAATACCAATTAATTAATATATTTAATTGGAATTGAATTAGAATTGATTTTTGGGTTTATTGTGAACTATGTTTTTAATAACATTCATTCTTTAACCCGATTTACAGTGAAATATGATTTGGAATTTATAAATCTTTTTATAAAAATTTAATGGGATTTTCCAAAGTAACGTTTTCCAGTTTAATATATTGAATTGGAATTGAATGGAATTCGATTTGATAATAATCGAAATGAAATTCTGTGGAGGAGGACCGTTGATACATATGGAATTTAAAAAGGCTTTGGCGTTATTCCATTTATATTATTGGTTAGATATGGAAATTGATATCGATTATACATTGATTTGTTTTTCCGTGAAGATTCCACAAATAATGGAATGTGATTTGGGTTTATCGTGAACTGTGTTTTAAAATGACATTAGCTCTTTAACCCAGTAAAAGGCAGGATTTCATGTTTATCACTATATTTCGAACTGTATGGTTGATCTCTGCTTAATATATATCTGTTTGGCGGTGGATAATTTATTCTCTTGCTTAACACCCTTCTCTGAGACGTACAAGCTCAGAGGTTATATATCGGCAGAAATCAATAGTACGGTGTAGATTGTCGATGCGACATGTTTGATTTTCCAAAGTTAAATAATCATTAATATTGATTTTTGGGAAGATTAAAACTAAGAGGAGTTTTAATGAATCCTTAATTAGATTTAAATGGGAATTGATAATTTAAATTATCAAATATGGGAAATGATCGAGAACGGAGTATCACCAGTTTTGCTCCGAGCGGTAGTTAAATCTTTAATTAAATTTGATCGGGAAATGGTAATTAAATTTACTAGTAACACCGTGGTGTTAGTTATGGGGTAATAACAGTTTTGCTCCATGGGATAAATAGGCTGGGATTGGGAAATAAAATAAATGATTACTTCGGTGTGGTTCGCTAATCCCGACTTGTTTGGAAAACCATAATTTAGTTTGAATTGACATCTAAAGGAAGATTAAAGAATAAATTTTAAAGAATTTATCTTTGATAAAATTAATGGGAACCTTAACCAAAAGATGTGAATATTTAAATAAAAGAATATTCAGAATTGGAATGAGGCGTATGTTGTGTTTTCTAGCACTTGTTTATTATATACGCGAGTTATTCGGAAGGGCCGGGTCTATACCCATTTTGAATAACTGTTTCGACGATAAGTCGAAGATGAAGACGGTGGTCGAAGACCGGAGGTCTTCACATCGTGTGAACGATTACTGGTGATCCTGATTGGGTTGTGCACCCAAGAGGAGGGAAATAGTTGGTGATCGTCCAGATGTATTTGGAGATCAATGGATATGCGAGGTATAAGATGCCTCCGGTTTCGTTCAGACCCAGAACGGACTTGTAAATAGATTTTGTGTCTGACATTGGATTTTATTATGTGTTGATTGATTTCTGTTAAATATATATCTATTTGGCGGCGGAGAATTTATTCTCTTGCTCAACACCCTTCTCTGAGACGTACGAGCTCAGAGGTTATATATCGATGGATATCAGTCGCATGGCGTGAATTGCCTGTGTGGCATGTTGAGATGAAAATGATCAAGGCTTCTGTTGAAAATCAGAGTCTTGTGGTTGATGATCAAAGCACGTCTTTAATACAGCGTAGCTTTGTGTGTAGCATGAATTCGCGAGCCTCACACCTCGGTATGAGTTAAAAACGGGATACGGACCGCTGGGAGAACACGACGTTTCTTTCTAGTTATGGGTGGTGTCAGTGTTTTTCTAGCCCTGACATCATTGATTATTATACCTATATGGATGTTGGATTGCGAGGCGTCTCGATTATAGGTCTGCAAGGACCGGGAAACGTGTGTTAAGGAATTGCCAATCCTCAAACTTAAGAGAGGACCGGCCCAGCCAATTCCAAGGGTATCCCAGAGTGTGTAGTCCTGAGGCATTTGCTAAAGTGTATCGAAGCGGTGAGGAGCTTGCCCCTTGCCTCGACTCATGATGGAATCCAATTTCCAATGCGTGATATTTCGGTTTTAGTTGTAATCCTATATATGGCGACATAGTGGGATGGGGCACTTATGCCGTCTATGATTGATACTTATGATTGAAATTGTTTTGACACTATACTCTTATAGTAATAATAAAAGACGAAATTTCACGTACCAAGCATTTTTGGCTATTGTAAGGTAAAATCCTATCCCCCGGCTTGCGTTGCATTGTGTGATGGGACCTAGGTCTTATAATAGCTTCATTGTTCTTTATTTAGCATTGCGCTATTTGTTTATGCATTGGTATTCTTGGGAGGAAACCCGTTCCGTGTTATGCGCGTGGTCCCTTGATTTACCTAACTTTTAAAATAAAGATTAATAATTGGTTTAGTTCTCACACCAGTCACATGACTGACCTGGAGTTTATTGTTTTAACCTAAATACTGGGCGCCTCTATTTTCCACGGCCATCTAGTAGTTTTGGTTTTGCAGATTCATATTCACAGGAACCTGGTTTACAGCTGGAAAGAAATCCAGAAAGCTCCGTATCCGTATATCACCTTCAGTTGTGTTTTGTATTATTTTCCGCTGCTATGTAATGTAATTTAAATCTCTAATGTTTCTCTGATGTATAATATGTGTTCGTACTTTGTATATTCTTGTATTCTGATGGAATTGTTGTAATTAACAATGAAATGTTCTTCTGTTGTGTTCCGATTTGTTGTGTTCTCAACTCAATCCGTGCTTTCCTTCACGGGGAAGTTCAGGTCGTTTCAGTATGTGGCCCCGGTAAATTAAAATGTACGTTCAATTCAATATATATTGATTTATATTTTAACTTAAAGAAAAACTAATCGAAACAGTCGAATTGGCTTGCGAAATATATCCCATTATGTCCGGAATGCGGTATTTAGCTAGGGGCGACAGCCGTTGGGTTTGATTTGGAGTTCGTATGCAAAAACACTTTTTTGAATTAAATAATAATTAAGTAATTTATATAAAAGCCCTAAAATCCCAAACCTTATTTCATTTATCTAGGCCGCCGTCACCTTCGTTATACGGCAGAAATTATTCAATTCTTTCGCCTAAATTTTCTCCTGATCTACACAATTAAATTCAAATTTTTCTGAAGCAATATTGTAGTACAAAGAGAGAGCTTCCAATCCTTATAGATATGATCATATATCGTGAAGAGGTGGAGTCGATTTTCCAACTCAAAACCGCCGCCTTCGCACATGATTTCTTAGGCATAGGGAGGTGCGAGTGGGGCCCACTTCTGGGCGACGATGGAGGAAGCCTCGAGCTTCGAGGTGGGCGCATCTGATCTTAGTCACAGTGAACAATGAGGGTGTGTTTCAAACCCTACAAATGACGATGAGTTCTCTTCTTTGGGGAAGGCTCCAAATGTAACGGGGAAGAGGGAGGATTTAAAAGTAATTAAGGGGGTAAATTATTTAATTAATTATCCATTTAATTATCAAATGTTTAAATTAGCGTAACTTGTTCAAACAGAAACGAAATCCGATGATTTCAAAAGCATTGGACTTGTATTGAAAAGTACTACATTTTAGAACTGACCAAAACGGAAACAGAGCATATTTGAATTTGAGGCGAATTCAAATCCGAACAGAAATATAATCTTCAAAATAAAGAACGACGAAGTGGAAACCAAAGTGAGAACTCCTTCTCACTAAATTATATTCTATCATGTTACTGTATTCATGCATAAAAATATATAGAATTGCCAATGTAGATTTTTATCAATTTAATCATTATAAATTGTATTCGGTTCCTGTTAGCTCACCTCCCTCGTCCACAGACCACGGACGATTTAATTGACTGTATTGTGTGTTGTTTGTGATGTTGAAATGTTTAACGTATTAAAAATAATTTTAACATTAATGTGGTTGTTGAAATTAAATTATAAATAGCCATTTATAATTTAAACAGTGAAAATTGGTAAATCAGAAAAATAATTCAAATTGATTTAAAACTGGTTAAATTAATTAACCAGTGATTATTTTGAATAAACTGTGGTTGCTTGAAAACCCCACACGGGTCTGGGGATGGTAATTTATTCACATCTCCCCTGTATGTAATTATATGTCAATCGATGGGTTAACAGGCTATGATGAGCATTATTTATTTATTTTAACGCTTATACAGTGGTAGAATGCACTCTAAATGATGTGTGGATGTTTAATGATTATTTATCATTATTGTGAATACATGCGATGTATGAAAATCCATATAAATATATTTATATGGTAATTGATTGAATTTGATTCAAATTCAGAAATAACATATAGTTTTAAAATATTATTCAGTATAGTTTTAAGATATTATTCGGTATAGTTTCATAATAATATTCTGTATAGTTTTAAAATAATATTCAGTGACGAATTAAGATATGATTTTGATGTCCAATTTTTGATAGACACGAAAATGTTGAAATATTCAGAACTAAAATGAATATGAAGCCGAGTTGAGTAGTTGAACCACATTTTTAACCCGATCGGGTTTATCAATCGATTTTATTTATTTTATAAATAATATCGAAAAGAACTAATTTCAAAATCTGATATTTTGAAAATATTATCATTTTAATATTATAATGATATGGAATATTCAATTTTGATTTAGAATTGAAATGGAAGTTAGAATTGTTTTTAAAACGAATTTATAAACGATTTATAAAATATGTTTTAAATGGGAATCGATGATATATATATTATATATATAATGGCCTGGATAGAACGCGCCACGCAACGATCGTTCGCGAATTTCGACCATTAAATTAAAATTGGCATAACGGGAGATCCGACCGTCGGATTCTCCTAAAACCGAAACTATTGGGTTCGTATCGAAAAGATCTTTCCAATAAATATAAGAGATTTAAATTTGAATGGTTAGCTCTTGAAATATGTCCAAATCAATTTCAGAAAAGGTCGCTATGGATGCAGTTTGGTGGCCGTTATTGGAAACCGACTATAAGGGCCTTACTAAAAATATAAAAAATATGGAAAATTGTGTAAAATCATAATAAATGATTTGGAAAGATTTTGGATGAAAAATTCCAAGTTTGGAAAGATAAAAATATATTTTTATCGAAATGAACTATTTATTAACTAGAATAATAATCCGAAGTTTTTAAATAAATAAATTGGATTGAAAAAAAAGGGGTTTTAAAATAACTAGAATTTTCCAATGAATAATTTGGAATGGATTCTGAATGGAAATATTCGCCAGAGTATTTCGATATTGGATTCCATGATTATACGGATATTGTTGAGGAATTTGGAAGATATATATGTCGTTATTCCCAATACGACATTTGTTGGTTTCAGAATTCGATAGTGAATATAAGCCGATTAAATTTCTATTCAGAGCCTTGTATATAATATCAAATTGGATTTTGGGTTTGTCGTGAATGATATCTTAAATAACATTTGTTCTTGAACCCAGTTGAGAAAAGAATAAAAATCTTTTAAAAAAGATTTAGAGAAGTTACCAATTAATTAATATTTAATTGGAATTAAATAAAATAATTGGATTTTTGGGTTTATCATGAACGGTGTTTTAAATAACATTTGTTCTTTAACACAACTATCAAAGAAGATGTGATTTGGAATTTATAAATCATTTTATTAAGATTTAGTGGAAATTTTTCGAAGTAAACTTTTCGAATTTAATAGATCAAACTGGAATTGAATAGAATTCGATTTGGTAATAATCGAGATGAGCTTCTGTGAATGAAGACAATTACTATATATGGAATTTAAAAGGCCTTTCCGCTATTCCATTTATATTATTATTCTGATACGAGAATTTATGTCGATTATACACTGTTATGATTTCCGTGTAGATTCCATTTTGATGGAAGATGATTTTGGGTTTATCGTGAAAAATGTTTTAAAGGACATTCGTTCTTTAACCCAGTTAAAGATAGGATTTATTTCCCTAAGGTCGAATAATCATTAAGTAATGATTTTTGAGATTAAAACTGAACTAGAGTTTTAATGAATCTTTAATTAGATTGAAAGGTTAATGTTGTAATTAAATTTGCCAAATTTGAGAAGTGAACCAGAATTGAGTACCACCAGTTTTACTCCATGCGATAGTTAAATCTTTAATTAGATTTGAACGGGAAATGATAATTAATTTTACCAATAACACAGTGGGTGTTAGATATGGAGTACTACCAGTTTTGCTCCATGAAATGAATAGGTTGGGGTTGGGATTAATAAATAAGCGATTACATCGGTAAAGTTTGCTAATCCTGACTAGTTGATAAACCTTAATTTGGCTTAGAATAGTGAAAAGATAAGATAAAATCCTTTGAAATCGATATCCAAAGGAAGATTAAAGAAATATTTTAAAAGAATTTATCTTTAATAAAATTAATGGGAACCTTTCCCTAAAGATGTGAATATTTGAATAAAAGAATATTCTAAATTGGAATGAGGCGTATGATGTGTTTTTATAGCACTTGATTATTGATTATAAAATACACGAGTTATTCGGAAAAACCGGGTTTAACCCATTCTGAATAATCAATATGACGACTAAGAGTCAACGATGAAGACGGTGGTTGAAGGCCGGAGTTCTTCACATCGTTTGGATGATTACTGATGTCTCGACTGGGCTGTACACCCAAGACAAGGTAATAAGTGATGATCGTTCAGACATACTTGGAGATCGACCGGATATGCGAGGACCTCTCTCATGTATTGGACATATGGGACGAGGAATAAGGTGCCTCTAGATTCGTTCAGACCTAGAACGGACTTGCAAATGGATGTGTGTCTGACATTGGATTTCATTTTGTGTTGATTGATTTCTATTAAATATATATCTGTTTGGTGGCGGAGAATTTATTCTCTTGCATAACACCCTTCACTAAGATGTACGAGCTTAGTGGTTATATATTGACAGACATCAGTTGCATGGCATGAATTGTCAGTGTGGCATGCTGAGATGTAAATGATCGAAACTTTTGTTGAAAATCAAAGTCTTGTGGTTGATGATCAAAGCACAGCTTTAATTAGCATAGCTTTGTGTTGTAGCGTTAATTCGCCAGCCTCACACCCGGTATGAGTCAAAAACGGGATCGTAACTACAGGGAGTGCACGACGTTTCTTTCTAGCTAGGAGTGGTGCCATGGTATGGAGCCTAGACATTTTTACTTAGGTGGATGATGGAATGAGGCGCCTCGGATATTGAGTCCCTAATGGCCCAGAGATAGGTCTGATAGGACCGGGAAATGTGTGTTCTGGAATAACTAATCAAATAAAGTGAGTGTGGATCGGCCCTGAAGATCCAAGGGTTGCCCTGCGGTGTGTAATCCTGAGGCATTTGCTAGAGTGTCTCGAATCAGTGAGGAGCCATCCTTGGCCTCGACTCATAGATGGAAATCCAATTTCCAATACGACATCGTTCGGTTTTAGTTGTAAAACTAGTATGGCGACAAAGTATATGGTAGCTATGCCATCTAAAATTGATACATTTATATTGAAGTTGTTTTTGACACTATGCACTTATAATATCAAATGAGATTTGTTTTAAAACATACCAAGAATGTTTGGCTATTATAACGGAAAACTCTATACTTTGGCTTACGTTGCAGTGTGTGATGCGACCTGAGTCTTATAATAGCTTCATTTTTCGAAAAGCATTACGTTGTTTTATCTTAAATTGAGATTTATGTGGAGTAAACCCATTCCGTGTTATACGGCATGGTCCCATGATTTCCCAACCTTTAAAGTAAATATTTAATATCTTTTTTAGTTCTCACACCAGTCCCATGACTGATTCGGAGTTTATTGTTTTAACCTAAACTCTGGGTTTCCATATTTTCCATACCGGCAGCTAGTAGTTTTGGTTTTCGTAGATATTTCTTTTCACAGGATCCTGGATTACAGCTGGAGCTATATTCGGAAAGCTTTATATCCGTATATCTCTTTCAGTTGTGCCAGTTGTTATTTCCCGCTACGTATTGTACTTATGTATTATTTTCCGTTGCTTTGTAAATTTTGATATCTGATATTGTATTTTCCACTGTAAATTATTTATTCATATTCTGAGATATGTTATACTCTGATGTAATTGTTATAATAGCAATGAAATGTTCTACTGTTTGTGTTCTGATGTGTCGTGTTCTCAACTCAATCTGGGCTTTCCCGTACCGGGGAAGTTTGGGTCGTTTCATTGTGGTATCAGAGCTTCGGTTTACAGAGCTCGAGAACAAGACACATTAGAACCGAACGAAAGAATTCATCAGCGATAGGATTAGTAACATCCTATAAGAATGACTCATTATAAATGGGGTTAGTATTGCCCTAGAATGAGTTAGAATAGTATTATTTATAAAAACGAATTTAATTTTGAAAATTGTACCTTATTATTCGTATTTGAGTATTTTATTTTGTATTGATTTGGACTACCGGGTATAAGTGTATTTTGCATATACGTCTGATCCACGTGTATATGAAGTCTCAAATATGCTGGACAGATATAGAATCACACTCTAGTCGCCCGGAGATGATTCTGATGATTGTAGCTACATCATCAGAATTTATGTTCGAGTTTCAAAAGTGGGATATCTATATATTTCCAATTGACTGGTGTGAGAACCAAAACTTAGTTAGGATTTATATTTGTGATATGGCACTGAAAGTATGATTTTTAAGTATAGAGTATATAAAAAGTTATATATGTTTGAAAAGCTAATCAACTAATTGATTGCTAGTTGTGTTGTGTGGTTATTAATATAACTAATAGAATATTGGACTGGTAAAACCAATAAATGAATGAAAGGTAATTTAAGCCAAATCGAATCAAATATTGAACTGAATTGAAAATCGATTGGAATTGCCTATATGTACATGTATATATATTGAACAAGTCATAGCATAGAAGCTAAGAAGAGTAACAAAATTTTATGCCCGACAAATAGGTACATGTTTATTGTATTTCTTGAGTTTTGATGATTTTATGAGCCGATTGGCAAGCCACTTGGCTTTTTCTTTTGGATTGATGAGGGGCCTGTGAGGCGAGTAGTGGTTTTACCAATAAGGCTATATAAAGGAGATTATGGCGAAAGTTTTCGAAAATTTAGGGTGTTAGCCAAATTTTTGAGAGATTAGAAAATTCTTAAAAACTGAAAAGTTAAAGAATGAAAGCCAGAATGAAAGTTGAGTTGGTTGGTTAAACAACTTTCAGCTTTGTCCTTTTCGAGGACGAAAAGATTTTAAGTGGAGGAGATTGTAACAACCCAGAATTTTTGAACCAATTCAAAAATTTTATTTCAGCTATTTTAATGGATTTAGAATATTTAAAATGATTTATTTTTAATAATAATGACTAAAAATTTATTTTAATCGAAGTTAGAATGTATAAACTTATTTTAATTATAAACAGAGTTTGAAATGGCGCGGTAGTTTGAAAATTCGATTTTTAATTTCAAATGAATGTACAAAATTCAAAATAAATTAGATTTCAATAAAATAAGAAATGTTAGAATCTATTTAACTATATCTTTATAGTGAATGTGAAAAATTCAGATTTCATAATATAAATTGAAAGTTATGTCCAATTTAAAATCTAGAATAGTCGCTATGGAATTTATATTTATTTTTAATATAATATATAGCCCTTAAAAATAGCCGTTTTGCAAACGACCTCCGCTTTCGATAAAACAAATTTAGTTGGATCTAGAATGTCAAATTATTGTTAGGCTTCAAATTTCATAATTTTTGGAGTTAATATGTGAGCGTGGTAACTTTAAACGTGTTTGGTCAGTTCAGTTTAAATTTAATCGACTGGAAAATGGGCATTTTCCAATCGGTCTCCAAATTAGACGAAATTAGTTTCGTTAGGACCATATCGTCAAAACGTAGCTAGATTCTTTTTTCTGTAATTTTTGGAGTCGGTACGTGGCCCGGTAAATTAAAATGTATGTTCAAATTCAATATATATTGATTTATATTTTAATTTAAAGAAAAACTGATCGAAACCGTCGAATTGGCTTACGAAACATATCCCATTGTGTCCGAAATGGGGGTATTTAGCTAGGGTCGATAGTCTTTGGGTTTGATTTTGAGTTCGTATGCTAAAACACATTTTTTCTTGAATTAAATAATTTATATAAAAGCCCTAAAATCCCAAACCCTATTTCATTTACCTGAGCCGCCGTCACCCTCGTTATTAGACTGAAATTGTTCTATTCTTTCCCCTGAATTTTCTCCTAATCTACACAATAAAATTAAAAAATTTCTGAAGCAACATTGTAGTACAAAGAGAGAGCTTCCAACCCGTATAATATGATCATATATCGTGAAGAGATGGAGTCGATTTTCCAGCTCAAAACCGCCGCCTTCGCGCACGATTTCCCGGGCGTAGGGAGGTGGGAGTGGGGTCCACTTTTGGGCAACGGTAGTGGAAGCCTCGAGCTTCGAGGTGGGCGCATCTGATCTTGGTCACGGCGAACATTGAGGGTGCGGTTTCGAACCCTTAAAATGACGATGGGTTTTCTTCTTTGGGGGCGGCTCCAGATGTAACGGGGAAGAGGGAGGATTTAAAAGTAATTAAGGGATTAATTATTTAATTAATTATCCATTTAACTATCAAATGTTTAAATTAGCGTAACTTGTTCAAACAGAAACGAAATCCAATGATTTCAGAAGCGTTGGACTCGTGTCGAAGAGTACTACATTTTAGAACTGACCAGAACGAAAATAGAGTAGATTTGAATTTGAGGCGAATTCCAATCCGAACAGAAATATAATCTTCAAAATAAAGAATAACGGAGTGGAAACCAAAGTGAGAACTCCTTCTCACTAAATTATACTTTATCATGTTATTATATTCATGAATAAAAATATATAGAATTGCCAATGTTGACTTTTATCAGTTTAATCATTATAAATTGTATACGAGCCTGTTATCTCACTTCCCTCGTCTACATACCATGGACGATTTAATTGACTGTATTGTGTGTTGTTTATGATTTTGAAATGTTTAACGTATTAAAATTAATGTTAATATGGTAGTTGAAATTAGATTATAATATCCATTTATAATTTAAACAGTGAAAATTGGTAAATCAGAAAAATAATTCAAATCGAATTAGAACCGGTTAAATTAATTAACCAGTGATTATTTTGAATAGACTGTGGTTGCTTGAAAATCCCACACGGGTCTGGGGATGGTAATTTATTCACATCTCCCCTGTATGTAATTATATGTCAGTCGGTGGGCTGACAGGCTGTGATGAGCGTTATTTATTTATTTTAACGCTTATACAGTGGTAGAATGCACTCTGGATGATGTGTGGATGTTTAATGATTATTTATCATTATTGTGAATACATGCGATGTATGAAAATCCATATAAACATATTTATATGGTAATTGATTTAGTCTGATTCCAATTCAGAAATAACATATAATTTTTAAATATTATTCAGTATAGTATTAAAATATTATTCATTATAGTTTTATAATAATATTCTGTATAGTTTTAAAATATTATTCAGTGATGAATCAAGATATGATTTTGATGTCCGATTTTGGATGGGCATGAAAATATTGAAATATTCAAAACTAAAATGAATATGAAGCCGAGTTGAACGCTATTTTTAACCTGACCGGGTTTATCGATCAATTTTATTTATTTTATAAATAATATTGAAAAGAATTGATTTCAAAATTTGATATTTTGAAAATATTATCATTTTAATTTTATAATGATATGGAATATTCAATTTTGATTTAGAATTGAAATGGAAGTTAGAATTGTTTTTAAAACGAATTTATAAACGATTCATAAAATATGTTTTAAATACAAAACGATGATATATTATATATAAATATATATAATGGCCTGAATAGAATGCACGTGCAGCGACCATTCGCGAATTTCGATCATTAACTTCAAATTAGCATAATGGGAGATCCGACCGTCGGATTCTCCTAAAACCGGAACCGTTGGGTTCGTATCGAAAAGGTCTTTCCAATGAATATAAGATATTTAAATTTGAATGGTTAGATCTTGAAATATGTCCAAATCAATTTCAGAAAAGGTCGCTATGTATGCAGTTAGGTGGCCGTTATTCGAAACCGACTGTAAGGGCCTTAATAAAATTACTAAAAATATGGAAAAATTGTTTAAAATCATAATAAATGATTTGGAAATATTTTGGATGAAAAATTCCAAGTTTGAAAAGATAAAAATATACTTTTATCGAAATGAACTAGTTATTAACTAGAATAATAATCCAAAGTTTTAAAATAAATAAATTGGATTAAAAAAAAGGGTTTTAAAGTAACCAGAATTTTCCAATGAATACATTGGAATGGAAATAATCTCCGAAATATTTTGATATTGGATTCCGTGATTATACGGATATTATTGAGGGATTTGGAAGATAAATATATCGTTATTCCCAATACGATATTTTTTTGGTTTCAGAATTTGATATTGAATATAAGCCGATGAAATTTCTATTCAGAGCCTTGTATTTAATATCAAATTGGATTTTGGGTTTGCCGTGAATGGTTTCTTACATTTGTTCTTAAACCTAGTTGAGAAAAGAATAAAAATCTTTTAAATAAGATTTAGAGAAGTTACCAATTAATTAAGTGTAATTGGAATTGAATAAAAGAATTGGATTTTTTGGTTTATCGTGAACAGTGTTTTAAATAACATTTGTTCTTTAACACAATTATCAAAGAAGATGTGATTTGGAATTTATAAATCTTTTTATTAAAATTTAATGGAAATTTTCCAAAGTAAAGTATTCCAATTTAATAGATTAAATTGGAATTGAATGGAATTCGATTTGATAATAATCGAGATGAGCTTCTATGAATGAAGACCGTTACTATATATGGAATTTAAAAGGCCATGCTTCTATTCCATTTATATTATTAGTCTGGTACGGGAATTTATATCGATTATACACTGTTATGATTTTCGTGTAGATTCCATTATGATGGCAGATGATTTTGGGTTTATCTTGAACAATGTTTTGAAGGACATTCGTTCTTTGATAAAATTAATGGGAACCTTTCCCTAAAGATGTGAATATTTGAATAAAAGAATATTCTAAATTGGAATGAGGCATACGATGTGTTTTTATAGCACTTGATTATTGATTATAAAATATGCGAGTTATTCGAAAAGACCGGGTTTAACCCATTCTAGATAATCGATACGACGACTAAAAGTTGATGATGAAGACGGTGGTTGAAGGCCGAAGTTCTTTACATCATTTGAATGATTACTAATGTCTTGATTGGGCTGTACACCCAAGACAAGGTAATAAGTGGTGATCGTTCAGACGTACTTGGAGATTGATTGGATATGCGAGGACCTCTCTACTGTATTGGACATATGGGACGAGGAATAAGGTGCCTCATATTTCGTTCTGACCCAGAATGTTCTGACAAATGGATGTGTGTCTGACATTGGATTTCATTCTGTATTGATTGATTTCTATTAAATATATATTTGTTTGGTGGCAGAGAATTTATTCTCTTGCTTAACACCCTTCTCTGATACGTACGAGCTTAGAGGTTATATATTGATAGACATCAACTGCATGGCATGAATTGTCAGTGTGGCATGTTGAGATGCAAATGATCAAGGCTTTTGTTGAAAGGAAAAGTTTTGTGGCTGATGACCAAAGCACGGTTTTAATTAGCATAGCTTTGTGTTGTAGCGTTAATTCGCGAGCCTTACACCCGGTATGAGTCAAAAACAGGAATGTGACTACAGGGAGTGCACGACGTTTCTTTCTAGCTAGGAGTGGTGCCATGGTATGGATCCTAGACATTTTTACTTAGGTGAATGATGGAATGAGGCGTCTCGGATATTGAGTCCCTAGTGGCTCAGAGATAGGTCCGATAGGACCAGGAAATGTGTGTTCAGGAATAACTAATCAACTAAAGTAAGTGTGGATCGACCCTGAAGATCCATGTGATGCCCCGTGGTGTGTAATCCTGAGGCATTTGCTAGAGTGTCTCGAATTGGTGAGGATCCATCCCTGGCCTCGACTCATAGATGGAAATCCAATTTCCAATATGACATCGTTCGGTTTTAGTTATAAAACTAGTATGGCGACATAGTATATGGTAGCTATGCCGTTTAGGATTGATACATTTATATTAAAGTTGTTTTTGACACTCTGCACTTGTAATATCAAATGAGATTTGTTTTAAAACTTACCAAGCATGTTTGGCTATTATAAGGGAAAACTCTATCCTCCGGCTTGCTTTGCGTTGTGTAATGGGATATGAGTCTTATAATAGCTTCATTTTTCAAAAAGCATTACGTTGTTTTTTGAAGGAAGGAAAGCATTGCGTCGTTTTATCTTAAACTGAGATTTATGTGGAGTAAACCCATTTCGTGTTATACGGCCTTGACCCATGATTTATCAACCTTTAAAGTAAAGATTTAATATCTATTTTAGTTCTCACACCAGTCCCATGACTGACTCGGAGTTTATTGTTTTAACCTAAACTCTGGATGACCATATTTTCCACACGGGAAACTAGTAGTTTAGGTTTTCGCAAATATTTCTTTTCATAGGATACTGGATTACAACTGGAGGTATATTCGGAAAGCTTTGTATCCGTATATCTCTTTTAGTTGTGTCAGTTGTTATTTCCCGCTACATACTATACTTATGTATTATTTTCCGCTGCTTTGTAAATTTTAATCTCTGATATTGTATTTTCCACTGTAAATTATTTATTCATACTTTGAGATATCTTGTACTATGATGTAATTGTTGTAATAGCAATGAAATGTTCTATTGTTTGTGTTCTGATGCGTCGTGTTCTCAACTCAATTTGGGCTTTCCTGTAACGGGGAAGTTTGAGTCGTTTTAATTTATTTTCTTTTTTTCTTCATAAAAATTATAAAGTAAGGAGTAAATACATAAAACTAGTTAGATTAAGTTCATTACATATGAAATCGAATAGTATGAGATTGAAAATTTTAATTTGGTATATGCCAAAGGATAGAGCACGAGTTGTTTATCATTTTCCTTATAAAAATTGCGAGGACGCAATTTTGTTAAGGGGGAAAGTCTGTAACAACCCTGTTTTCCAGTTAATTCTTATGTGAGTTTAATTAAAATAAAAGCGTTAAGTTTGAATCATGGCTATTTTGCTAATTAAATAAACGGATTAAATTAAGTAAAACTGTCATAAGATTAAATAATTTTATTTATGTATGTGATTAGAATAGATGAAAATATAATTATTTTATAATGGACATTGGTTATATAAACTCCCAAGTGTTGTGTTATATAAAGTTATTTGTGATCAACAAATAAATTATCAAACGCGACACGAATCGAATTGCATTGGATATAAAATAGTTTTGAGTTGTTGAATCTTTTATATATAATTGATATAATAAGAAAACAAATGTGTTGTTTATGTTATTTTATTTTGAATGTACAAAGGCAATAATGATGATGGTTGCATGGAATAAGCTGTTAGTTTCTGAAATATATTTTGTAGAATGTAATGCAAGTCAATCTTAACTGATTGAAACTTAGTTGCAATGAATCATCAAGGGATATTAAAAGGATTGGCAAGCAAATGGGAAAAATAAAATAAAGACATATAAGGCCCAAATCTTAGTTTGGCCCAAACTGTCATTGTCTCTTACCTAGGTGAAACCTTATCCATTGGGATAGAAAACAAAAACACGATCCTAACTCATTTCCGTTAAAAATCAAAAAGCCACGATGAAAAAAAATGTGCACTTGAATTCATCGCCTATGCTGGCACATGGAGGGTAGCACACGCGAGGCGCGCACGAGGTGGAGCAAAGATGCACTCGGCCACTGTTCGATTTCAGTTTATGAAGTGAAAAAAAACAAATGAGCAGGATGATGGGTGAATGGATTTTGAGTGAAGAATGAGGAGGGCGATGCGCGGCTGAGCTCTCACACGGATGCAAAGCATCATAGAAGGTCGCATGATGAGGCAGCGCATTGATATTAGCAATTGGGTAATGATTTCAAGCTGCTACTTGAGATTGGGATGTCCATGGTGTTGAGATAATCAGCTGATTGTTCCCTCATTCATCAATTCAGTGAGTTTTCCCCTCATTCACATCTATGTTTTCTTCCATAATAGTTATTTACGGTTTCATGTTGTTATTCAAATTGGGTTGTATTGCTCGGATGATTGAATTGGTTGTGTGTTTGAATTAGATGTTGGGCTATTGACCATTTGTTTAGACTGATTGATGTAGTTTTGGTTGGAAGTCTGTTTGTAGAGGGGATATTGTTCGTTTTATATATGAATCACATCTGTATAAATTGTTCAATTTGACAATTGATTAATTGTGTAATTTTTAGTAAGTTGCAAAAGTTCATCTATAAATATAAATATTTATATAAATAATAATGCGACATTTTAGATTATAAATTATAAATTTTGAGGTATAATGTAATTTTAGTATATTATTCATTATAATGTGTATTATATTGATTGATACATATATTGATGTGTAGTAAGTAAATGTGTATAAAATGTAAAATACTATATATTAAATTGTATCGCTGCGATTGGCTCTGTGATCTCTATATTTCTATATATTATGTATTGTTCTATCCTGGAGACACAGGTGTAATTGTTTTGACGACCACTATGCATGTAAGAACAAGTCGTATTTTACGAATTTTAATACGTACCAGTGTTAGTCCAAGAGAGTTTATATATGTGTGGCCCTACAGCCTTAGTCTCCGTATTACCTGACAGTGTTACATAGTAATACTCTTGGATATATGGGTATAGAGGTGGGGTGGTACAGTACACAGATCACAGAAACAACAAACACATAATCAATAACAGAATGCAGAAAGTGAAAGTATAAACAATAAAGGAAAGTACACACAGGTATTTTATACTGGTTCGGGTCTCCCTTACATCCAGTCCCGCACAATGCTCGGTTGATGTGGATTTTATTCAACAAATCTAATTACAGTCCTTGATCCTAGGGCTACAAGTGAGCACCACAACTGATTCCAAGTACGGTGAGACTTAGTTGATTTATCGGGCTACAACTTTACATCCAATCGATTTCCGAGACACAATTGCACCCAGTTACTTTAAACGGGATAGGACCACACCCTTATTATATCAAATTTTGTAGTATTAGCTTTATAGGACTTGATCTTGAGATCTTTTATTACAAACAACCTATAACTCTTGAGAAGCACTTGAATTCAGAGATATTTTGATTTAGAATTGAAAGAGAAGAAGAGTGATATGATTTTTATTGTAATCAGCAGAGTATAAGTGTAGAAAATCAAGAATTAAAGTAGTATAATGGTAGGATATTAAGAGCAGAAGAAGAAGATGAAAAATTGTTAAAAAATTCGAATTCTGGAAGGTATTTATAGGTTTTCAATAGTCACAACGTGTTTGAAAGGTTTCGAATTCAAAAGACAATTCTTTTCAAAATTTAATAATGCTCTACGGCTAGTATGTCGACATACCATTTTCTATACGTCGACATATAGTAGGTGAAATTCAAAAATAAAATTTTAAAATAATTCAAACCATGCTTAAATAAACTATAATGAATCCAAAGTCAAAACAAATTAAACTCCTTTATATTTGAACATTCTTTTCAAAACAAAAATATATCTTAAAACTTAAGTGAAGACATACTAAAAGTAATTTAAGAAATTAAATATAATACAATATAAAAGTACAAATATATATATATACACACACACGCTCTAAAATATTATTATAAACTATATATATATACACATACATATGTACTAATCATATGCTCTTCATTGGGCTTGAACACAGGGATTTGTTTGTATCCTGAGTAAGCATCCATGAGGGATAGCAACTTATGTCTACTAGTCGCGTGAACCAACTGATCTATTCAGGGAAGGGGATAACAATCATTTGGACAAGCTTTGTTTAGGTCTGTGTAATCGGCACAAGTCCTCCATTTTCCATTAGACATTTTCACCAGTACTAGGTTGGCTAAACATTTGGGATAAGAGACATCTCGGAAAAATCCATTCGTAAATAGCTTCTTGACCTCCTATTTCAAAGCTTTTGATCTGTCTCTGTTATACTGCCTTTTCTTTTGCCGGATAGGGGTTACTGACGGGTTTATGTTTAGAGCGTGACTTATGACAAAGGGATTAATTCCTACCATATCCGAGTGGGTCCAAGCGAGTACATCTTTATTATGCTATAAAAACTGGATCAAATCCATTTTCAGTGGTTCTACCACCTTTTCCCTATTTTGATAATTTTAGCTTTATCGGTTGGATCCACACTAATTTCCTCCAATCTACTATTGGTTTTATTCTTTCTATATCCCCTTGGGAATCTGTATCTGTTACAATCTCTTATTCTTTTGTCGAGCTTATTTTGTCGTCCCTTTACCTCTTTCTTTTCGGAGAAATGTACCAACCATTCATACGTTTGTTAGTCTTATTGATTCTTATTTTAGCTTCGAATGTCGGATGTTGGAATCTATCATACAAAGGTTGAAAAACTGTAGAAGAATCAAAGTAAGTAAAATGCTCCCTTTTGTATTGGTCAACGGTTGCAAAGTACAACTCGCGAGAACTAAATTGTTCTCCCTTGATTGTGCCCTAGCTCTGTATTGTTAGGAATTTCATTATAAGATATTTGGATGAGATGAAAGCATCCATTTCATCCAAAGTCGGTCGACCAAAGAAAGCATTGTAGTAGGAAGGCTGGTCAATGGCAACGAAAAGAGTCTCAAAGGTTCTGCAGAGAGGAGACAATCCAACTTGGATCAAAATCTTGATTTGCCCTACTGGA
This sequence comes from Allium sativum, assembly GCA_030737875.1. NCBI lineage: Eukaryota > Viridiplantae > Streptophyta > Magnoliopsida > Asparagales > Amaryllidaceae > Allium > Allium sativum. The sequence goes on from CM060924.1 coordinate 876,169,526, forward strand.
GTAGACCCCCTATTGTTGAAACCAAAGATAGGCTCATTGCTTAGTTCCAGCTTTTGTTCGGAAATACCCATTTTGTCGAAAGCATGTTTAAAGATAAAATTTATCGCACTTCCAGTATAAACAAGAATTTTAATGATTAGAAAGCCTAATCTGTGCTTTTATCATGAGAAGGTCATTGTGTGGATGACGAACACCCTTTTGCAACTCATCTGGGGTAACCACTAGATTATGCATCTGGATGCTGTAGCGGGCATTATTAAGTGATGGTTCTTCTTAAAAATAAAATATTCCCTCGTAGGCCTCTAGTAGATATTGGTTTCAAGCAGCTTAGTTATTCCCAACAGGATGTTGTCCTCCATGGATCACATTAATTCGGTGTATTGGAGGGCCCAGATCTAGTTGACCTTCCTCAACTGGAGCTTCCACTAAGTTAGCTAAAACCTTTTGGTGCCTGCTGATATGCTGGGTTGCCTATTGTTTTTCCAGAACAAATTCTTTTAAGTTCCCTTCACAAATGAGCTTATGAATTATTCCTTCTAACACTTTGCATTCATCGGTTTTGTGCCCATTTGTCTTGTGGTACTCACAATACTTTCCTCCGCTGCATGGTTCTGGGCAGTTCTTAACTTTAAAAGATACTGAAAAGTTGTTGACTCTTTCCTTAGCCACAACATATATAAATTATATAGGTTTACTTAAAGCCACAGAGTTAGTGTTAGAATCATCCCATCTTGGATTTTTCTAGCTTCCCTCAAACTCAAACCTCCCACCTTGAGGTTTTCGATTAAAGCCTAGCTTTCCTCCTTTCCCACAAGTGCGAAACTTCTTCTTTGTGTAGTACAGCTCATCCATACGGATGAATTTATTAGCCTAGAAGTGGAAATCTTGCAAGTCTTTGCACCCATGGATATATAACTCCTTCCAGAAAGGATTGTTCTCCATTAGTCCTGAATGAATGGCAATGAGCTTGTCACAGTTGTTCATGTCATTTGCCTTCAAATCTTCCACATTGAATATTTTCAAATAATCACCCAAAGACTCTCTTTGTCTTTGCTTTATGTTGGCAATGAAAGTGTAATCTTCCGTTGGGTCCTTACAGACATAGAATTGTGCGGAGAATTCATAAGAGAATTACTTCCATGAAAAATGGTATTTCCTGATATTGACAATACCACTTAGCGACTGCCTCTTGGAGGGTTACTGGGAAGACACGACATCAAACAGCTCCCGAAGCATTATAAAGGTCCATTTGGTTATCAAAAGTCATTAGATGATCATCAGGGTCGGTGCTTCCGAGGTACTTTATGGTTGGGATTTTCACATGGGATGGTATTACAGTATTCATAATTTCATCAGTGAAAGGGGCCACCTTCCATTGTTTCTAATGCTTTCATTCGCGGTTCTCTTTCCCTTAATCCCAAGCATATCTTTGACACTTTTCTATGTCATGTCTTTGAGGTAAGCTTTTGTTTTATCATAGATTGATCTCTTAGGACTGTACCCTTTGGTAGTAGAGCTTCTAGACTGCTCCTTGCTACATTGATTTCCCTGATGATCTATCCTTGTCAGATGGGATCTTTTCTTCTTAGAGGAGGCTGCTTTAACCTTTTATTTTCCCTTGGATTGTTAGATAGGAGAAATCCTTCTTGGACATTTGATTTCCTCCCTTTGGCTTGGCCTGATGTTCCTTGAGGACTTTTGCATCTGAGCAGCTTCCCGGCGAGTTTGCATTTCAAGAACCTATTTCTCCAGAGCCTTTTATTTGATGGCATTTTCTACTACAACATTCTGGTTTGGAGGCTGCTCTGGGTTAGAGGTTCCACCTAATTCAATGGCGTTTAAGTTGAGTGTTGGAGTTACGTTCTCCTCGAGGGTCACATTAAGGGTTGGTTCATTATTTAGAGCCTCCAATCCTTTTGACTTCATTAGTTCCTTCCATTAGGAAATAAGTTCACCAAACTAATCCATAATTAAGTGAGATAATCAAATGTTTGGGCACTTCTTCTAGCGCCAAAATGTTAGCGATAAAAATCGTCAACAACCATTTTGAGGCTTGATAATGCATATATGATCAAATTTACAGGGTAATCGATCTAGAGGGCATGTAAGAATAACTTAGCCTTATGAAGTTCAGCTTAACTTGCCATTTCCTAGATATCATGACCTTTAGTTTGAAGATTAGCTACTCTTCCTTTGAGAGGTGAGTATCATGCTTATGAAACTTAAGGTAAACAGTTACCTTAGGATAAAGACATTATAAGCTTACAGAAGGTAGAGAACCTTGTTACAACAACGACCCCTAGATTCAGGATAGAATAATGTATATTGTGTGGAGAAGAAGCAAGCTAATATATCACAACATTTGGGTTTGGTGACATATTATTACTCCTAATCAGGATGATACTTTCACAGTGATCCGGCCTACGAAAGGCTTTGGTTGTATCAGTTATCGCGTCATAAGGCTACAATAAGTTTTTTTAGAACGTTGTGCTATATTAGGCTTATTGTGAGAGGGTTGAAACACACATAAGTATCCTAAGGAATATTCCGTTGTTTTTACTCAATGATTTCCCCTTTTTGGATGCTTTTGTGTTCAAATTCCCCTGAAAGAGGCTAACGATAACCCCTGTTCGATTAATATGGACACAACATGATTATCGAATTGAGAAAGGCTTAAGTCTCGATATTGCCTTTTTATTTATTATGAATAGATTACAATTATTATATAAATCCCCAATTTGATTTAGAAATTATGGAATTTTCACTCTAAGAAAAGAATACAACATTGTGGGATGAGAAAAAAACCTCGAAATGTGACCACTGGGGTCCTATTTAAAGACAATTTGAGCCTCCTTCGTTAATGACTCTACAGGAAGCCTGCTTTCGGTTTATGCCTCTCGATGTCGACCCGCCTTAGCGGCTTTCGATGTCGTTTTCTGGGTGTCAGCCTCTTTGGTTTCAATACCATTTTCCTTTAGAATTTGTTTGCCTTGATGCTTCTTCTTTAGAAGTGACCACCCGACATCGGCTTGTCTTCAAGTGCTTCTTTAATTCTCTTTTCCTTGTAATCCTTGTGTTGCTCTCGATATCGCTACCAAGCCTGTTGGTAGCGATAGAACTTTTACTATCTCTTATGCTTTATTGCTAATTCTTTGCCTTCGTTCAATCTAGGTATCGTGCTCTGATGCTTGGATTTACCTTTTTCAATACTGTCGATCGTAAACTGACCGGTAGCGATAACACTTTGTTTGTTTTTATGTTGGTTATCGCCTTTGTTTCTCCTTTAGCGGCTTTGCACTCCGGTATCGAATCACATGCCTTCGGCTTTCATCCCTTCCTTGCTATCGTTATCATACTAGTGCTTGTAACTTTGCTTCGTTGGTATCAACTCTAGGACTTTGCTTCTTTTCCATTGGTATCAAAACTAGATCAACTGCCTTACCCTTTATAATCGACACCAAGCCAACTGTTCCCAACACGTTTGTGCTGATAGAATGTTTTTATCCTCCTTAATTTGGTGTCGACACCAAGTGTTATGACCTTCTGTTGAGGTCGATAGCGTCCCTACTTTTGGTATCGACTTCTGTGCGATACCCCTTCACCTTAGCTTGGTTCCGTTGTCGAAATCTGGTACTAACAGTTTCCTTAGATAGCATAGCAGAGATGTCAAAAAGATATGAAACAAGCAGTTTTGGAGCTGGGAGTGGAAAGACACTCCGTCAAGATCCAAATATAGAATTCAACTCAGACAAATACCGATGAAGATTCAGCTTACAAAGTTTAGGCGCATGTCCTTGGAGCCAAATCACCCTCGTCAGGGGAGAATCATCATCAGGTGATGAAGCTATGGAGAAGGGAGCTCCAAATGCTTTTACTGGGGTTGTCTTCCTGTGTTATCTGATAGATTCTCATCATTCTAGCATAGACGAGCCAAAGTTGCGACATCTTTGCGCCAAACATCGGATACCCTTCAAGCAAATTCGGGTACCCACTCCAAGTGACGTAGCACATAATCTTCCCGAGGGCTTTATGACCATTAGATGACAAATATGCTTAGTAGGATGTATCCCACCATTCAATCCTTACATCATTGATTTCCTATGCCAAATCGAGATCGCTCCTATATAACCGCACCTGATGGCTTATGCATATCTTCTTTCCTTGTACATCATTTACAGAGAACATTTAGACCCTGAGCCTTCATTTAAGGATATTGCTTATGTCTTCAACTTCAAACATCTGAAAGACAGTCCAACCTTCCTTTTTCTTGAATCTGCCACGAAAAGACAAGTGGTGACCAAAGGGATAAGTAAAATGAGCAATACAAGGACGGATTAGTACTATTTCCCACAACAAGAGGGTTGTGCCCGCCGATGGATAGAATGTCGTAAGCGTTTGATCCACATCCACCTCTTGGAATCTTGATGAATAGATTCTAATGCTGATGCTTCTTTGCAGGTGACAATCCGGAAAGCCTAACTAGTGATAAATATCTCGCTCATCGAAAACTTTGGTGAGCATTCCTGCAAGCAACAAAACTATTAAAAGATGTATAGCGGACAAATATCTTCATGGTTTAACTTGCTTAGCGCTAATCTGATCTTAGGAATGGTGGTGCTTCTGCCCCGGCTACCATTCCTTCAGTGAATGTGCCCCATTCGGGGAGCAATCAAGTCATCCCACAGTCGAAGTGGCCGCAGACGTCTTGACCTGATCTCTAGCTAAGGGGAAACAGAAAGAAAAGGAATTATTAAGGATGCTCCTGGATCCAGTAAGGATCCGAAAAAAGCGGCGAAGGAGAAGTTACCCAAAAAGTCAATCAAAGAAGGGCATAAGACTGCTTCTCTAGAAAAGTCCATAGTAGTGAAATCTCTCATCACTCAAAGGGAAGTTATGGAGTAGCCAGTGTATATTTCGTCCTTGCAGGCACTGTTAGAGCACCAATCGATTCAAGAGTGTGGATCACTCTCTTCTGAGGATCCATTTAAGGGGCTGGAAAACTTTCCACTTCCATCTGAGCAATATCGCGTTGTAGACATCGATTCTCAATCATTCTTTCGATCATCTAAAATAGAGCATGTCACCTATTACGAAGTCATTGACTATAGGTCTGTCGGGGGGATACACTAGGACACACACGACACCAATACTGCACGTCACAACACTTATCCATCACATCAATTCCTAGTCCTAATGTTAGCTTATTTTGATTTGAGGGAACTATGTCTCATCGAGGATATGATTCTAGAAAACTCCGCATTAGCCTCTCAAAGACCTATTTTGATCTAGAGCAAGTGCACAAACATTACGCTATAGGTTTCATAATCTAACACTGGAGAAGTGATGCAGAAAGTGCCAAAAAGTATTGCTGTAGGTAAAAAATGATCTATTGCAACACTTTCTCAGCGTTGTGTTTTGCCGAGTTTCCTTAAAGTCAAAGGCAACGCCTTTGCGACCCTATGCCAACATCGGTACAGGTGTTGCCAGAGGTATCACTGCAACAAAAAATGCCCTTTCACAATTGCCAAAAACAGTTGTAATATGTCTAGTACAAATGGCAATTGTGATAAAGTCAACCTTTCTTACAACTGTTTCTAGCAGTTATTAAAATTTGTTTTACAACTGTTAAAAGTAATTATACCTAAACTGCTATTAATCAAAAATTTCATAATATTATAATTATAACCACTATTTCACTAACAACAAACATTATTACTCACATTAAGAAAAAAACAATTCAAGTTTACACCATTTGTGAATTAATAACTTTATTACAGAAAATAGCTGAATTCATTACATACGTCAATAAAAATACATTGTCATGGTGTTCGACAATTGCCCATTCAAATTTGATGGATTTACAGAACAATTTGGATTTCGTTCTTTTGAAATATTTGAACTAAAGAGCCTTTTCTTTAGATGTGTGTGCCAAATGTTCTTGATCTCATTGTCTGGCCTATATCTGGTAAATTCGCTGTTATTTGCAACCATCGGCATGCATATAACACATTCATAATATAATAAATTACGCTTTACAGAGATTATAACTTATCATTAGATCAAAATTGAAAATTACATGTTCCCAAGCAGTTCAAGAGAAGTCCACCTGAAGGCATGCACGCCTAGATTTTTTTCCAGCATATCTATCCCTCAACATCATCATAAGAAAACAGTGAAGCAATGTGTCAAAACGTTAATCGTTTTTCCATCTATGGCATAGTGTCTTCTATATTAGAAGTTTGACAATGTGTATGGGATACCATAGGTAACATAATAAATTCCAAACAAGGTCATGCAAATTAGACAACCAAAAGAATATATAATTTCAGATAGAGATTTAAAAATATTTACAAGAAATTTGAAATAGCAAACCCGAGCTTGTTGTTTCAAACAACAAGCCATGACTTGTTGTGAAAACAACAAGATCGGGCTTGCATTGTGAAACAACAACCCCGCACTTGCTGTTGAAAATAGCAAGTCGGCTTGCTGTGTGAAACAACAAGCGAGAGCTAGTTGTTTCATAGAAAGCTGGCTTAGTGTCCAAATACTAGTGTAGTGAATATCCAAATACTTATCATTATTAACAGGATATCATTTTTTCCTCTAGATACTCTAATACTGCAGTCATCAACTTCCTATTAATTGACCTTATAAAGTAGAAAAAACAAATACTGATTTACCTCATTAACTCTGACCTTGCAATCAGAAATAAACAAGAATAGATCGAATCTATTGCAAATTGCGCAAAATAGGATTAAAAAACAAATAATGCATGTAAAAGCAACCCTGTGGTGCAAATGCACCATGCAGTGGTGCTGCAGCAACACTACAAGGGTGCATTTGCACCATGCAGCAGCACCACTTTGGTGCAAATGCACCATGAACTGTTGCTGCTACATCACTATGGTGAGCACTACTTTGGTGCAAATGCACCACTACATGGTGCACTTGCACCCTTGTAGTGGTGCAGTGGCACCACTTTGGAATTCTACCCCTAAATTTATTGTTCAAATATTGAAACTCTACTTTTGTACAATTTCCAACTTCACCTGGTATATTTCCATGAAAGAAATTGTATGTAATATCAAGATATGAAAGGTGAATTAGATTACCAGTGATAGAAGAAAATATTCCAGAAAAATTCATATTGTTGAGGCTAAGAGAGCGAACAAATGAAGACTTGTCGTGAGTGTAGCTCACTCCTTTCATGAACAAGGGGTCTGATGATCAGGATTACAGTTGTCAAGGTGCATGAAATCATCTATTATCTCACCAATCCAATCTTCCTTTGGTTAGCTAACTATAAGGATGAGTATTTACAAATTTCAAAATTTAAGTAAAAAGTGAAATACCACAATCGATTACAGATTATAAATGAACCTGAAATGTAGTATTGTCCATCTACAAATAATTTATTTAAATTCACACAGCCAATTGGGAAATACACAGGATCCCATCACATGCCCTTGTTGAAGTCTATTCACTAAGTTCATAAAAATAAAACTTCAGCTCTAGAAGATTGCATAACCCTTAAGAAGAACGATTATAGTTTGAAAAAATTGCACCAATTTAAAATTAAGCATGTTAGTTTGATGTAGATTTTTTAACTTGTTCAAAATGTTATATAATTGACTTTATATGCTTAACTGGTTACTTTCCCAGTTTTTCCTGGGAATATATTATATACTTTTTAAAGCGGAAGCCGATGGCCAGTAGTATGCAAACCAAATACTATCGTACATAAATACTTAAGACTGTCAGCATTAATTGAAAAGCCTGAAATCACTTGCATATCCCTAGAAATAGGTGAAAACTATCAGTATGAGCTATTCCAGATAATAAAAATATAACTTTTGTCAATTGCCACTTCATTAATGCAATATGATCAACCTGGGAAATAACCTTTCACAACAGAATTCAAACCATCCTTTACCATCTTATGCTCGAACAAAGCCACTACTGATAATTTGCATTTACTAATATGATTCATACTATCCAATTGCCTAGTTGGGGAGTTCATCCTCTCACATTCTAGAACATTAAACCATTAATTAGACTAGGCTATCACATCCCCAGAGTTAGAGCTACTAGGTTAGCACATATTTAGTTCAGCTTACTCCATTTATGTTTTCATTTAGCTTGATTAATCATTTCTACCAAAAAACCATTTAATTAGAAAAAATAAAATAGAAATTTACTCAGTTACTCACAATGGGAGTATCTTTGATGCTTAGATGAGGAAGAGGCTCGCCATAACTAACATGAACAGGCGCAAGTGGTGCCTCCATAACTCCAAGCAGCCGCCTCAAATCCGATCGTCGATAGCCACTACAGGACCCAGAAACGGACGATTGCCTCAAATCCGTCTCGAATTAAAGAAGATGAAGTCATAGTGCAGAACCCTAATTTTTCGATTAGACCATTAAAAAGATAGAGAAGCGAGCTGTATTTTTTCCATAAGTGAAAAAGAAACAAAGCCTTCCAGCGGGGCAAAGTGAAAATTTGGGGAAAAGGATGTGAGAGGGTGAAGGAAAATTATGACGCGGACTGGTAATATAGGCCGTTGGATCCTATCCGCACGGATTACTAATTTTATTAATTTTTTAATTCTGTAGCTACTGCAAAACAATTTGACATTTATGTTAACACATTAAAGAGTTTGTTACAATAGACAAAAATCAGCATAGCTGCGGCAACATTTTAGCTGGCAACACCTTGGATTTTCGTTGCAGTATGCCATCTATGGCGTAGTGAAATATGATCGTGACAAAGAGGATCGGGAAAGAGAAAGAAGGCACCATTAGCAAAAGTATCGCCCTCACTCGCGTTCTCGTTCCCTGGTCCACTCTGATACTGGCAAGCATCAGTGCTACCATGGTCCCCGCAAGGGGGATAAACCAATTGTCAAGACTCCTCTTCCTCTAGATGTGTCTCATCCACATGGCAAGCCTCATAGGAAGCATTCTGACCCCAAAGATAAGGCTAAAGAGAAGGATAGTATGGTGATCGTTCTAGGTAAGTGTAACGACCCGGATTTTTGGCGACTTTGGTTATCGACATAAGCTCGATGTCGATAACCAAAACATCGAAAAATCCCGGTAATTAATGAAAGAAATTAGAGGGTGAGGATAGATAAGATAGAAACTTAGAATAGAAGAAGAAGAAGAACACAACATCAGAGTAACAGGAACCTCACAGCGGAACGAATAACATATAATAGATAACATAAATTTGAAATATAACAGTTATGTATACAATAGCACTTATCAGAGTACAGCACTTACAACACAGCGGAAATAACTATAGCTATATGATCTTGAAGCCTCCTGCTCCAAGCTCTCCAAGTATATCTGCAAATTCCTGACTACTTGACTGCCCGTACAAATTTAGGCACCCAAGAGTTTAGGGAAAACAACAAAGTAAACTCTGGGTCAGTCATGGGACTGGTATGAGTAAAACAGTTTAAACAAGTGTATGAACAAGTAAACGATATCTCATAAGACCACGCCGCAGAACGGAACGGGTTTTTCCCTTATGAGAATCCAAAATATCTTTATATCAAAAACCTTTTGATATTATAATAATGTCTATGTACAAATAGATATCAACTAGCAGAAACGCTTTCATCTCACGTTCTACATATATAGTATACAATCAAAATCGCAAGCACGTATTGGATAATGGATTTCCAACTATGACAAGGTGTGGAACCACCTTCCGATCAGTGTACTCTAGGAACGATACACCGGAGTTCAACAAGAACATCTTGCAACTCAGCCACACATGACCGACCACTCATTTCGCTTGAGTGTATTGAATGTAAATCACTAACGGTTGGGATCAGCAACCGTTCCCGTATATATATGGGACAGCATTGATAGATTTAAGAAACAAATGAATATTCTCTAGATAGGTGATTATACACCCTACTTCAGTGCGACCGACTTAGCCATGCTGCCTGCCCGATTTCTGTCATTTACCGGTTGATGAGGCTAGAAGCTACGCTTTATCATCACATCAGATTCACTTCGAATGCCACATTGTCAGATCCATCGAAAATCACTAATTGACGTCTATGACAGTACATTACGTGTTAGCTAAAGAAGTTTCCTTCTCCGCTTCCACTCTTGGTACGGTTGAAGAAATCAAGGTACGTGACCTTTCTGGAAATACTCTATCATACATTCATTCATACAAATCATCATCATTCACTTAGAATGTCACATCGTCATACCCGCCAAATCACAAATTGACTTATTCAAAAATAACACGGGTATACAGCTAAGAGAAACGAATTCCTCCGCCACCAAACGTGAATACGTTTGAACAGATCAACTTACGCGATCCATTGGATATACTCTGTCAGACCTTCGTCCATACAAGTTGTCCTGGGACTGGACAAACCGAAGGCACTATTCCGTATATCCATCTTAGTCACTGTTATCTAAGACTTATACAACAGCCCTTGCATTTTACTCTTCAATTATCTTTGGCATATATGATTCGCGACGCTTATGCCAATACAGAGTGGTTCTATGGATAATAATCCAACCGGTCTCTCCATATTAACAACGTTAAAATGGTCAAAACTTCAATAGTCGGTGAGTTAACTATCACAGAAAAACAAGTGTGCAAACAACGATATTATTTCCAAATGGAAATTATATCGAACAAACATCATTTAACATAAATCTCTTTAGTTCATTTATTTACTTATCTCCTGTTTCCCTATATTCTAAATTCTTATTTTTCTTTTATCAGAAAACATTTCTGATTCTCGTTTGGAAAACATTTCCAAAACTCCTTTACGATCAAACCTTACCATTTCTTAGTCAAGAAGGAAGTCACTCAAGTAGGGGTATAATTACCTCTCAGACCTTAACTAAACAACGTTATAACTTCGAAATGGTCAAAGTTTATCTTTTAATCTTTAACAACTTCTTTACGCCTTTCTCGGATTCAATTTTACTAATCCACTTCTATATTTAAAACACTGGTTATAACGATAACGTTATAATCCCTAATTTCGAATTATCTAACTTTAATTATAACTTCTATTCTTATTAGTGAATAATTAACCTAACACTTATTTATTTATAAATAAATACATCTCTATTTAAACACGGGAAAAGTATAAGTACTTTCCCGAATTCGATATAATCGAATTTGCCGATTAACTCTCTTCGAGAAATCTCTATTTGATTAACTCTTCTTCGAATAACCTATATTCGATTAACTTCTTCTCGAATAAACGATATTCGATAATCTCTCTTCGAATAACTAATATTCGATAACTCTTCCTTTTCAAATATCTCATATTTGAAAATCTCACTTCGATTAAACTATAATCGATAACTCCCTTCGATGAAACTAACATCGATAACTCCTTTCGATGAAATTAACATCGATAACTCCTTTCGATGAAACTAACATCGATAACTCCTTTCGATGAAACTAACATCGATAACTCCTTTCGATGAAACTAACATCGCTAACTCCTTTCGATGAAACTAACGTCGATTTATTTAACTCGACGAACTTAACTCGACTAACTTAACTTGACTCGACTAACTCGACTTACTTGGTTCGACCAATTCGATTCGATTAACTAGGCTCGACTAACTTGACTAACTTAACTCGACTTACTTGGTTCGACCAATTCGATTCGATTAACTAGGCTCGACTAACTTGACTAACTTAACTCGACTTACTTGGTTCGACCAATTCGATTCGATTAACTAGGCTCGACTAACTTGGTCGAACCACCCGATCAACTCAACTTATTTAACTTATTTCTCAACTCGATCAACTCGATTAACTCCTATCGAATAACTAATATTCGATTAAACTCCATTCGCTTGACTCTAGATCGCAGCGATCACAATGGTTACGCCTGACTCCCTCAGGAAACATCCGACCGCCGTAGGCTATTTACAGCCCTGCGAATTACGCTAGCAGTCGTACAAGATGGCAACTTACCCTGAATACTATGTTTGACTAACTCTGTCTCAAATAACTATATTTGATTAACTCTAGTTTGTTTTAACTCTAATCGATTAACTCTAACTAATTAACTCCAACTGATTAACTCTAACTGGTTAACTCTATTTGACTAACTTGACTTGACTAACCCCTTTCGAATAACATATTCGATTAACTAACTTTCGAATACCATATTCGATTAACTAACTTCGAATACCATATTCGATTAACTCCCTTCGAATGTTTATATTCGATTAACTAACTTCGAATACCATATTCGATTAACTCCTTTCGAATGTCTATATTCGATTAACTAACTTCGAATACCATATTCGATTTCTCCTTTCGAATACCATATTCGATTTCTCCTTTCAAATACCATATTCGATTTACTTTATTCACTTTATAAAGATTTCCTTTTTAACAACGTTTTATTCATTTGAAAATATTTACTTTTAAATAACGGTTCTACACTTTAAAAATGATTTCCTTTTTATAATTTTCCCTTTCCAATTCTATTTGTAAATGGTTTACAAATATTTCCTTTTCAAATTTATTCTTGAAATACTCTAACTCCTTAAATTCCCGGGAAAATTCGCCATAACCTCCTTTGTATCGGGAGCATCGGGAAAATCCCCAAACTCGCCACACAGGCCTTTCCATTCAAAAAGAAATGTTTTGAATTTATTTCCTTTTCAAATATCTCCTATTTATAAATATTCCAATTTATAAACATTTCTTATTTATAAATATTCCACTTTATAAATATCTCTTATTTATAAATATCCCATTTTATAAATATGCTATTTTCAATATCACTTTGAAAATTCCCTTATCTACATTCCGATATGTTATGGTATTCAATCATATCAAATCACGATGTTCAATATCGTCCAAGCACATATAATCGCCCACAGATTTTATATCACATCATATAACAATATATGAAAAACAATAAAATAACTGTTGAGGAATCCAGTCGGATTCCTCCAACCTGTCTCCCTACATCCACAGATGTTACACAATATGATTATCATCACTTTCAGTTCTATATGATATATTCTGTTAAACAGAATCGATATAGAAAATTCAACTAACTGACTAGTAGTTCAATCAAACAGTCAACATACAGTCAATCAACCAATATCTAACAGTTCTAAAAATACAACATGAAATTATAAACTGTTCAGAGTTAGTGAGATTTACTCACTTTGGCAGTTCATCGTTAAAGAACGATAAACTGTTGTTTGATTTGAATCAAACAGTTTATTCCGCCATAAATTCAACCGAGCTCCTATCCACTTCCAATCAGTTCCGTTGTGGAGCTCTCGTCCATACGATCCTAACAGATCTTGTTTCGCTCAATTCTGATTAAATGTGACCGAGGTATTTAATTTACAATTTTGAATACACTTATTTAAATAAATTAAAATAGACTTATATAACTTCGGGCCTTACTTTTCGATTTCACGGCCCAAGACCCAACTCAATACCAGACCCGCAATTTTCCTTACTCCGCTACAGTCCCCTTCTTCCCCAACAAAAACCCGTACTCCAGTAATTCTCTCCATCGTTTTACACCATCCCTCGTTCATGAAATCCTCAACCGTAAGCACCAAATAAAAATCACCATCCTCCAATCAATACTAGTACCTCTTTACTTCGACAAAATAGATCATGGTATGGTTCAAATACAGAACATTAACCATGGTGTCTCGCCCCTTTTCAACTCGCAACCTCACCTTTATCTCAAATACAACTCACATAATTAACTTCCCAGTATTTTCAATGAAGCCCACTCCTGTAATTAGTTCAACTCCACTCCTATCCACTCATACATGCTCACGTCCGCTCATTCAACATTTCCACTGCTGCAATACAACTCACGGTGGACCAGACTTATGGGCAAACCACTTGGACTTAACCATCCATACAACAACAACCACCAAAACATCCATCTTCCTATACCCAAAACAAATAATTCGATCCCTCCTCCTCTTCACTTGCGACGAACAGCAGGGTCAACCCCCAACGCCATGACAACCGTTCGCACTCACCCTCCCTACTTCTCCATAGCCCGAGCTCTCCGGCCTCTTCAACTCGTCGGTTCCGCCTTCATCACCGTGAGCAAAGAAACACAGATCGAACAAAAATACCGCTGTACCCCCCCTCCCCCAAATCGATGCTTTGAATCCCATTAACCCGCAACCCTAGTTTCCCGCGACTAAACCCAACTGATGTCAAACCCTGATCACCAATCGAGTTCCACGATTTCAGGCTTTTGATTTGAATTTTTTTTTATTTATCCAGGATCTCGTTTTGGTTTTTCTTTGAAGAGAATGGTGCGGTGGATTCTTGGACCTGAGAATGAAGTTGTATTTAGGTTAAAAACTTAGTGTATTTATATGTTATAAGGTTGGTGCATGGCCATTTATCCACCATATGTTTTCCTTTCAAAATATTTGGTCATGAACGAGCTGTCTAGTGCCTGCACTGTTGATGAGACTTGTATGCTTCCATCCGTATTAGTGTATTACCTCTCATCCATAAGTAATATGGTTGTTATGAACATTTCATTTATTGTGAGCATAATTCATGATGAAGTAACAATAAATTGTTATCCTTTTTATCAAATGGACTTTTACTAAAACAATTATGGTCGGTGATTCAATGTGCCAAAATAGATTGAAACCATTTCGTGAAATTCCGTTCACGTACGAGCCACTATGGACAGAAACGAAAATACGGTCGTGACCAGTAATATGTCACGATTCCAAAAATATAGTAAAACCGGTAGGTTAACTCATATTGTGAAACCCAAAAATTATTGATATAGGGTGCAAAATACTCCAAATAAAAAGTTGTTTATTTAATTATCATTTTAATTAAATATTCAAGTTATTTAATTCAACGACCATTATATTCTCTAATCACTATATAAATAATTAAATAAATTAATTATTATATCGCTGAAAATGCGGGTCATTACATTCTTCCCCACTTAAAATAATTTCGTCTTCGAAATTGCTAAGGTAGAGGACAACCCTATCTATTTGGTAAAAGCTTATCGGTTTACCCCTTATCTCTTGTTTCTCTGAACCAATTAATATCGTCTAAAATATTAATTCCTTCCGACTAACTAAAATTTTCAAAAATTCTGAAAATTTTCTAACACTTTATATTTTCGGAAAATTTCGCCATAACCTCCTTTGTACAGCCCTATCGGTAAAACCACAACTCGCCACTCTAGGCCTTCTCCAACCCAAAAGAAAATCAAACAGCCAAGCGGCTTGCCAATTCGGCTCATAAATCTCATGCTTATATCAAATATAAACTTGTACCTTTTTGTTGGACATATCAACTCTATCACTTTCACCTGTCATCAACCCAACATATACCAATGTCATCTCAACCAATTTTTCGCTTATATCCAAACCACAATAACATTTCCAATTCGAGTTCCATCCTCGATTCCAAACCATTAACCTACCAATCCAATTCAATTCCCACTGAATTGGCTTTATTTCAATTTCAAATTCGCTTTCACCAATTTCAATTCTTAACTCACCAGTCCAATATAATTCAGATTATCTCTAATCAAGTCTAATTCTACTCGACACCAATCTATTTCAATATGATTTTCACTTAACTGGCTTTTAATTCAATCTCAATTTCTATTGGCTTTTACAAATTCTACTTTAATTTGTTTAAATTCAAACAACCTTTTCTTCCTGGAAGTTTTTAAACAGTTTACCCCTTTCAAAAAATCAAATTTTCCTTTTTGAAATTCAACACAACTTGTTTTCCCAAAACAAATTCAAAACAAAATCCTTGGTAGTAATCCGTCACTTACATACTCAAAAATGAACACCGATGATGTCATGATCAACATCGGAATCTATTTTCCAGCTACCGAAGTGAGTTCAATACTATAGCACTTTCAAAACCCATTTTTAAACATTTCCACCTTGGAATCAATTCCAAATATCCTTTTACAATGTTGTAAACAAATTTAAAATCTCCCAGGATTTTAAAATTCACATATATTAAATCCAGATTCATTTACAAACACCTTTCCTATTTCTGGGATTTTTAAATTCCAATTCCGATCTAAATTCAAATTTAATTCATTTCAATTTCATATACTTCACCTGTATAAATTCTGATTGGTTACATATATAATCATTTCACATTTTATAATCTTATCTGATTATAATTACTACCAACACATCCTATATATGATAATATATCACATATCCATACTGTGTCGGTCCATCGTATTCAAGTGTTTATTTACTCCTACCGATACAGTGGATCAAACTGATCGACCAGAACTCATAAACAACTCAACCAATGAATCTCCACAATATAAAACCATTTTTATATCAAATACAAATACGCACTCGTATATATACACTCAAACTCAATCTAGGGTATTACTAACCCTATCTCTACCGAGTCACGCCACAGAGCCAAGGTAAAACTTAACTTAAGCTCTGATACCAACTGTAACGACCCGGATTTTTGGTGACTTTGGTTATCGACATAAGCTCGATGTCGATAACCAAAACATCGAAAAATCCCGGTAATTAATGAAAGAAATTAGAGGGTGAGGATAGATAAGATAGAAACTTAGAATAGAAGAAGAAGAAGAAGAACACAACATCAGAGTAACAGGAACCTCACAGCGGAACGAATAACATATAATAGATAACATAAATTTGAAATATAACAGTTATGTATACAATAGCACTTATCAGAGTACAGCACTTACAACACAACGGAAATAACTATAGCTATATGATCTTGAAGCCTCCTGCTCCAATCTCTCCAAGTATATCTGCAAATTCCTGACTACTTGACTGCCCGTACAAATTTAGGCACCCAAGAGTTTAGGGAAAACAACAAAGTAAACTCTGGGTCAGTCATGGGACTGGTATGAGTAAAACAGTTTAAACAAGTGTATGAACAAGTAAACGATATCTCATAAGACCACGCCGCAGAACGGAACGGGTTTTTCCCTTATGAGAATCCAAAATATCTTTATATCAAAAACCTTTTGATATTATAATAATGTCTATGTACAAATAGATATCAACTAGCAGAAACGCTTTCATCTCACGTTCTACATATATAGTATACAATCAAAATCGCAAGCATGTATTGGATAATGGATTTCCAACTATGACAAGGTATGGAACCACCTTCCGATCAGTGTACTCTAGGAACGATACACCGGAGTTCAACAAGAACATCTTGCAACTCAGCCACACATGACCAACCACTCATTTCACTTGAGTGTATCGAATGTATCACCAACGGTTGGGATCAGCAACTGTTCCCGTATATATATGGGACAACATTGATAGATTTAAGAAACAAATGGATATTCTCTAGATAGGTGATTATACACCCTACTTCGGTGCGACCGACTTAGCCATGCTGCCTGCCCGATTTCTGTCATTTACCGGTTGATGAGGCTAGAAGCTACGCTTTATCATCACATCAGATTCACTTCGAATGCCACATTGTCAGATCCATCGAAAATCACTAATTGACGTCTACGACAGTACATTACGTGTTAGCTAAAGAAGTTTCCTTCTCCGCTTCCACTCTTGGTACGGTTGAAGAAATCAAGGTACGTGACCTTTCTGGAAATACTCTGTCAGACATTCATTCATACAAAGCATCATCATTCACTTAGAATGTCACATCGTCATACCCGCCAAATCACAAATTGACTTATTCAAAAATAACACGGGTATACAGCTAAGAGAAACGAATTCCTCCGCCACCAAACGTGAATACGTTTGAACAGATCAACTTACGCGATCCATTGGATATACTCTGTCAGACCTTCGTCCATACAAGTTGTCCTGGGACTGGACAAACCGAAGGCACTATTCCGTATATCCATCTTAGTCACTGTTATCTAAGACTTATACAACAGCCCTTGCATTTTACTCTTCAATTATCTTTGGCATATATGATTCGCGATGCTTATGCCAATACAGAGTGGTTCTATGGATAATAATCCAACCGGTCTCTCCATATTAACAACGTTAAAATGGTCAAAACTTCGATAGTCGGTGAGTTAACTATCAAAGAAAAACAAGTGTGCAAACAACGATATTATTTCCAAATGGAAATTATATCGAACAAACATCATTTAACATAAATCTCTTTAGTTCATTTATTTACTTATCTCCTGTTTCCCTATATTCTAAATTCTTATTTTTCTTTTATCAGAAAACATTTCTGATTCTCGTTTGGAAAACATTTCCAAAACTCATTTACGATCAAACCTTACCATTTCTTAGTCAAGAAGGAAGTCACTCAAGTAGGGGTATAATTACCTCTCAGACCTTAACTAAACAACGTTATAACTTCGAAATGGTCAAAGTTTATCTTTTAATCTTTAACAACTTCTTTACGCCTTTCTCGGATTCAATTTTACTAATCCACTTCTATATTTAAAACATTGGTTATAACGATAACGTTATAATCCCTACTTTCGAATTATCTAACTTTAATTATAACTTCTATTCTTATTAGTGAATAATTAACCTAACACTTATTTATTTATAAATAAATAAATCTCTATTTAAACACTGGAAAAGTATAAGTACTTTCCCGAATTCGATATAATCGAATTTGCCGATTAACTCTCTTCGAGAAATCTCTATTTGATTAACTCTTCTTCGAATAACCAATATTCGATTAACTTCTTCTAGAACAAACGATATTCGATAATCTCTCTTCGAATAACTAATATTCGATAACTCTTCCTTTTCAAATATCTCATATTTGAAAATCTCACTTCGATTAAACTATAATCGATAACTCCCTTCGATGAAACTAACATCGATAACTCCTTTCGATGAAACTAACATCGATAACTCCCTTCGATGAAACTAACATCGTTAACTCCTTTCGATTAAACTAACATCGATAACTCCTTTCGATGAAACTAACATCGATAACTCCTTTCGATGAAACTAACATCGATAACTCCTTTCGATGAAACTAACATCGATAACTCCTTTCGATGAAACTAACATCGATTTATTTAACTCGACGAACTTAACTCGACTAACTTAACTTGACTCGACTAACTCGACTTACTTGGTTCGACCAATTCGATTCGATTAACTAGGCTCGACTAACTTGACTAACTTAACTCGACTTACTTGGTTCGACCAATTCGATTCGATTAACTAGGCTCGACTAACTTGACTAACTTAACTCGACTTACTTGGTTCGACCAATTCGATTCGATTAACTAGGCTCGACTAACTTGACTAACTTAACTCGACTTACTTGGTTCGACCAATTCGATTCGATTAACTAGGCTCGACTAACTTGGTCGAACCACCTGATCAACGCAACTTATTTAACTTATTTCTCAACTCGATCAACTCGATTAACTCCTATCGAATAACTAATATTCGATTAAACTCCATTCGCTTGACTCTAGATCGCAGCGATCACAATGGTTACGCCTGACTCCCTCAGGAAACATCTGACCGCCGTAGGCTATTTACAGCCCTGCGAATTACGCTAGCAGTCGTACAAGATGGCAACTTACCCTGAATACTATGTTTGACTAACTCTGTCTCAAATAACTATATTTGATTAACTCTAGTTCGTTTTAACTCTAATCGATTAACTCTAACTAATTAACTCCAACTGATTAACTCTAACTGGTTAACTCTATTTGACTAACTCGACTTGACTAACCCCTTTCGAATAACATATTCGATTAACTAACTTTCGAATACCATATTCGATTAACTAACTTCGAATACCATATTCGATTAACTCCCTTCGAATGTCTATATTCAATTAACTAACTTCGAATACCATATTCGATTTCTCCTTTCGAATACCATATTCGATTTCTCCTTTCAAATACCATATTCGATTTACTTTATTCACTTTATAAAGATTTCCTTTTTAACAACGTTTTATTCATTTGAAAAGATTTATTTTTAAATAACGGTTCTACACTTTAAAAATGATTTCCTTTTTATAATGTTCCCTTTCCAATTCTATTTGTAAATGGTTTACAAATATTTCCTTTTCAAATTTATTCTTGAAATACTCTAACTCCTTAAATTCCCGGGAAAATTCGCCATAACCTCCTTTGTATCGGGAGCATCGGGAAAATCCCCAAACTCGCCACACAGGCCTTTCCATTCAAAAAGAAATGTTTTGAATTTATTTCCTTTTCTAATATCTCCTATTTATAAACATTCCAATTTATAAACATTTCTTATTTATAAATATTCCACTTTATAAATATCTCTTATTTATAAATATCCCATTTTATAAATATGCTATTTTCAATATCACTTTGAAAATTCCCTTATCTACATTCCGATATGTTATGGTATTCAATCATATCAAATCACGATGTTCAATATCGTCCAATCACATATAATCGCCCACAGATTTTATATCACATCATATAACAATATATGAAAAACAATAAAATAACTGTTGAGGAATCCAGTCGGATTCCTCCAACCTGTCTCCCTGCATCCACAGATGTTACACAATATGATTATCATCACTTTCAGTTCTATATGATATATTCTGTTAAACAGAATCGATATAGAAAATTCAACTAACTGACTAGTAGTTCAATCAAACAGTCAACATACAGTCAATCAACCAATATCTAACCGTTCTAAAAATACAACATGAAATTATAAACTGTTCAGAGTTAGTGAGATTTACTCACTTTGGCAGTTCATCGTTAAAGAACGATAAACTGTTGTTTGATTTGAATCAAACAGTTTATTCCGCCATAAATTCAACCGAGCTCCTATCCACTTCCAATCAGTTCCGTTGTGGAGCTCTCGTCCATACGATCCTAACGGATCTTGTTTCGCTCAATTCTGATTAAATGTGACCGAGGTATTTAATTTACAATTTTGAATACACTTACTTAAATAAATTAAAATAGACTTATATAACTTCGGGCCTTACTTTTCGATTTCACGGCCCAAGACCCAACTCAATACCAGACCCGCAATTTTCCTTACTCCGCTACAGTCCCCTTCTTCCCCAACAAAAACCCGTACTCCAGTAATTCTCTCCATCGTTTTACACCATCCCTGGTTCATGAAATCCTCAACCGTAAGCACCAAATAAAAATCACCATCCTCCAATCAATACTAGTACCTCTCTACTTCGACAAAATAGATCACGGTATGGTTAAAATACAGAACATTAACCATGGTGTCTCGCCCCTTTTCAACTCGCAACCTCACCTTTATCTCAAATACAACTCACATAATTAACTTCCCAGTATTTTCAATGAAGCCCACTCCTGTAATTAGTTCAACTCCACTCCTATCCACTCATACATGCTCACGTCCGCTCATTCAACATTTCCACTGCTGCAATACAACTCACGGTGGACCAGACTTATGGGCAAACACACTTGGACTTAACCATCCATACAACAACAACCACCAAAACATCCATCTTCCTATACCCAAAACAAATAATTCGATCCCTCCTCCTCTTCACTTGCAACGAACAGCAGGGTCAACCCCCAACGCCATGACAACCGTTCGCACTCACCCTTCCTACTTCTCCATAGCCGGAGCTCTCCGGCCTCTTCAACTCGTCGGTTCCGCCTTCATCACAGTGAGCAAAGAAACACAGATCGAACAAAAATACCGCCGTACCCCCTCCCCCAAATCGATGCTTCGAATCCCATTAACCCGCAACCCTAGTTTCCCGCGACTAAACCCAACTGATGTCAAACCCTGATCACCAATCGAGTTCCACGATTTCAGGCTTTTGATTTGAATTGTTTTTGATTTATCCAGGATCTCGTTTTGGTTTTTCTTTAAAGAGAATAGTGCGGCGGATTCTTGGACCTGAGAATGAAGTTGTATTTAGGTTAAAAACTTAGTGTATTTATATGTTATAAGGTTGGTGCGTGGCCATTTATCCACCATATGTTTTCCTTTCAAAATACTTGGTCATGAACGAGCTGTCTAGTGCCAGCACTGTTGATGAGACTTGTATGCTTCCATCCGTATTAGTGTATTACCTCTCATCCATAAGTAATATGGTTGTTATGAACATTTCATTTATTGTGAGCATAATTCATGATGAAGTAACAATAAATTGTTATCCTTTTTATCAAATGGACTTTTACTACAACAATTATGGTCGGTGATTCAATGTGCCAAAATAGATTGAAACCATTTCGTGAAATTCCGTTCACGTACGAGCCACTACGGACAGAAACGAAAATACGGTCGTGACCAGTAATATGTCACGATTCCAAAAATATAGTAAAACCGGTAGGTTAACTCATATTGTGAAACCCAAAAATTATTGATATAGGGTGCAAAATACTCCAAATAAAAAGTTGTTTATTTAATTATCATTTTAATTAAATATTCAAGTTATTTAATTCAACGACCATTATATTCTCTAATCACTATATAAATAATTAAATAAATTAATTATTTTATCGCTGAAAATGCGGGTCATTACAGTAAGTGTAAGTCTATAGAGTTGTCTACTACAAAGCCCATTGCTATCGATGCTTCTACCGTGGAAAAGATGAATGCCTTGCAAGAATAGTTTCCCAAATATCACTTCGAACATTTGCACTTCATCTCTAACCTCCAACTGATACCTGAAAGATGGTCCACCAATATCAAAAAGGAGATAGTTCTTATCTATGGATAATATTAAGAAACATGTAAATTTCCCTAAAACTGTCTGAGACCATCCGCGATCTCCAGTTGGACTTGGATAATCCAAGGAAAATGTGGGACTGCGATAAGCATTCCTTAGACTCCGTTGAAAAGGAATTCAAAGTGGCGATCACTAAATTGAAAGCAGTAGAAGGGAAGACCAAAAAGTATAAGAAAATGCATGATGAGCTTAGGCCTCGCTTTCACACCGAACTAAACATTACTAGCATGGAAATAACCACCCTTAAGAAGGAGTGTAAAAATGTTACTACTTAGAATACCAATCTAAGGTTCTTTGTCACTCGCACTTAGCATGAAAAGGGTTCTCTTGACAAGGAGAATGTTGAACTGAGGGCTGAGCTAGCCGAGGCTGAGGAAAGGGAAATGAAGGCTGAGGAAGATGCCAATACTGCCTTAGAGTCTGCTTCTAACTCTAGGGTGCAATTCGATGTTGAGAAAGCTGTATTAGAGAAGAAGCTTGTTGAAGCCAAACGGGAGATGGACGACGTCGGGCCTCTCATCTTATATTTCTTTGCGCAAGTACTCCAACATTCCAACATATCTTCGGTGGACGACTAGCCCACCACTTTAGTCGATGCATGGACTGAACTAGTCTAGGATGAGAAACGTAGCCTAAAAACCGAGTTAGTGAATGAGGAGGAATTAATGAAAGTGCTTTTGAGGGGTGATGAGCCCGAGCGCTTGGCAGAAGGTAAAAGGCTGTAGAAGGAGGCGAAGGATGTTGCAAAGCGTCAGGCCAAGGGAAAAGTCATAATTGATGGTGGCTCTGGCTCTTCCTCTATAGTCCCCAAGTTCATGGAGGTGGAATGATACCACCCTAACTTTCTTGTTATGACAATGCCGAAGCCGCTGATGCCAATCACTGAAATGTCCGAGATTCTGGGACTCACGAGCGGAAGCTTTACAGAAGGCATCTTTCTGACTTTGAAAAAATTCGAGATAGTTTATCAGCCTTCAGGGTGATCCTCTATTTGTTGGAGAATGGAGTTCTGATGACAACAACCTTATTTTAATATTAATGTATTATAGAATATATACTAACTCCTCTATCTAGAATATATATATATATATACACATACATAGGATTTATATACAAGAAATATCACTGAAGACTGTACAGTTTAAAGATATTAGAGATTCAAAGTTCAGAGAGATTTCAAGACTCATGAGTATTCAAGATTGAAAGATTAATACAGTAATAGAGTCTAGATTATGTAAGAATCTAAATAGTACTCCAGGTTCAAATTCAAATTCTGCTTTTTAAATTCTGTTTTCAAATTCTATCTTCAAATCCTCTCTATTTTATTTTCTTTCTATTTTATTTTATATCCTTTCTATTCTCTTTTCTTATTTTATTTTTCAAACTCAAAGTTTGATAAGTTTCATATATTTATATTTTCACTTTTTATATAGTTTTAACCTTTATAATTTTATATATTTATATAGTTTATATTTATGTTTTTATATGTTTTCCTACTTTACAATATTAATTTATAACGCTATATTTGAATTCAAGATTTTCCAAAATTATATTTTTTATCAAAACATTTGAAAAATGCTCAAAAATTAATTTTACACTATAAGTATATAGACATACATAAACCTATATGTCGACACATAATTGTCATTTTTTCAATTTTGAAACGAAGTGTCTTTTCATTATTTGTGGCAGTTCTGAAGCGTGACATCTTTTCAAACTCTATAAAAAGGGTTTAAATCCAATTTTTTTATTGTCTCTTCTTCTCTAATTTCATCCTCTTTCTCTAAACCATTTTTCTTAATCATTTTTATGATTTCTACACTTATACTCTGCCAAATTCAATTCCGTTTTGATCAAACTTCTTCTCTCTACGCTCTCAACTTTCTACTCTCTGAATCAAGTGTTATTGAAGACATATAGGGCTGTTTGTAATTTGTTTGGGTTGAATTAAGGAATCAGTGGTATCCCTTGCAGCCGTAAAATTAAGGACGAAATCGGTGGTATTCCTTGTAGCTGTAAAATCAAGGACGGAATCGGTGGTATCCCTTGTAGCCGTAAAATCAAGGACATAATCGGTGGTATCCCTTGTAGCCGTGAAATCAAGGAGGGTTGTTATTGAATTTTGATATAGTAATAAAACTCTGCGCAACCCAACATTGCGTGGGACTGGACGTAGGAGTAATCTGAACTAGCATAATATCCGGTGTGCTCTTCCCTTTTCTGCAATTTATTTCTGTTTATTTTTGTATTTGTGATTGAATCTGTGTTTGTGGTGTTTGATCCATATAGTAGTTCACATAAGTTTTTGATTTTTTTTATTTCTTAAAAACACTATTCACCCCCTTCTAGTGTTTGTTTTGCCTTAACGTTCCATTCTGTTTTCCCTAACAATTGGTATTAGAGCAAGGTCTTTCAAAAAGTTCATAATCTAATTTTTGAAAATTTTAAATGGCAAGTTTTGAAATGATTTGTAACACTAGTTTAAATTTATGCATTTCATTAGTATTAGATAAAGTCTGCATTCAAATTTTATTGAAAATCAAGTTACTATAGTTTGATTTTTGAAATTTAAAATATTGAAATTTGAAATTTTGAAATTTTTGATATATGGATATGTTACAAAACCATAATGATATTATTGTAGTTAGTTATTTTGAGAAGTCATTTGAATTATTTGAAAAGTTCTTTGATTATTTGAAAAGTTGTGTAGTTTTGTAGGAAAAGATGTGTTATATGGCTTTTGAAAATTCAAAAGTTGAAAAGATGGGTAAAGTGGTTGTTGGTGATTCAAATTTCAAAAAGGTGGCTATTGAAAATTCAAATTCTGAAAAGGTGGCTGTTGGAATTTCAAATTCCAAATTGGTGTACATGGGTGTTGAGAATTCAAATTTTGAAGGACAACTGAAGAAGAGTAATGACCGTTGGTGAAAAGACATCAAGAGGAAGAAATGGACAATACAATGTAAATCAACAAAGAAAGGGTACCAGATAAGTAGAAACTTTTGATTCTCATCTACAAGTAGATTTAATACTATACTTCTCTTCATTTTCTTTGGAATGTCGCTAGTTTCATGTAAATTAATCAATAATTGATCAAGTAATGATGAAATGAAGTTTTGGTGAATAAAGAGAGAAGGAAACCAAAACTGTCGACGGTTATCTTCAAAATGCATCCAAAGGTTAGATTATTTTGTCTCAAATCCTTTTCCAGATCGTATTTCTCGTTCTCGCGGTCGATTTGATGGGTAGAACGTCAAATTTCGATCAAAATTGAGCGAGATATGACTATTTGAAGTTGGCTGTGGAAAACAGAAAAACTGTTATGGGATTTCATGCATATCTCTTACAGTTTCGACTTTCTACACCCCCAATACCCTCCAAATTCATCCCCAACTATTACTAGGTCGTATTTCTTTAATTCCTCTTTGATTTGTCGCTGATTTCGTCCAATTCCGTTAAGAAACGAAGAAATTATTCCTCCTAAAAGTTTGATTGAAAGTGAAAAACAAGAAGAAGATGAAGAGATTGTGAAGAGACATGACTTTTGGGCCTTTATATAGTAGTTGAAGTGTCCATTCATTCAAAATTCAAAGTTCAAATTCAATTTTTGGCACCAAGTTGGCTGAACTACTAAATCTTCGATATCATTCTCATATGGTGTTCAAATTCAGCAAATGAATATACTATCCTGACCAGAAAAACGAGCCCGCCGCAATAGAGCATATCTCATCATCAAATTCCGGAAGATCAATTCAGAATTCAGAAAATTTCGAAGAAAATGATCTAAAAACCGGGTACGCCCTAATTAATTTTTAATTTTGTTCAGTTGAATGGTTGCTTTGTTTGTTTGCTTTGTTTTGAATTTAAAATATAAACTTTAAAATTCAAACTTGAAATTTGAATTTTGAGTTTTGAAATTCAAAATAATAATAAATATAATAATAAGTTTTGAATGTTTGTTAGGATTAATATTTTTTCAGGAAGAGTTAAACTTGAAATGTAAATCGATAATATAATAAAACCAAGAAGTCAAAACAATATGTTTTTTTATTTTCTACATGTATGTCGACATACATAAGTAGTCATGTCGACATAATAAAATTTAAATTTTGAATTTCAAGAGTTTACGCTTTCAAACTTCCCTCCATATTTTCAATTAGAAAATGCCAGTACAAATTCTAGTTGTTAACTTTATCTGTCTACTTATTTTCTTATATCTTGTTTCAAAAAAATATATTATAAATATAAAAACTAATAAAATTATATTTACATGTTAATATGATATATGAGTTAAAATAATCTTTTATTGTTATAAAATATAATTTTACTTATCCTTCATATATAGTTTAAACAAGTATATTGTTCATATGATACTATTTGTAACTTAATACTTGTTTTGACTTCTTATTAATATTTATAAAAGCTTGAATACTTGACCTAATATTTTGGTATAAAAATAATAATATATATTCATGAGTTTTATATCTTAAAAATATAGTTTAATATAAGAAATTATAGAATTATATATTACTTCATATTATCAGTTTTCATTAAAATAATTTTGTTACAACTATAGATTTCTTTTAAAATTAAAATATAAATTGTTCTCTAGCAAATAAATATGTTTGGATTTCTACGGTTTAAATTTAAAATCAGTTCTTATATACAATTATGAATATATATTTATAGTCTACATTATATAATTTCATATTCCCTCTCAAAAGATCTTCAGTTCATACTATATTTACCCTACTAATATTATTTAACTCCATAATTACTTTGAATATTTTACTACTTATCATGAATATTTTTTTAATTAAACTCGTTTCTTCATTATTGTTTCAATCACTTTCATTAGTAAAATTAACCTAAGTCTAGAAATTAACATTATCCTTGTTTGATTTAAATAATTTATTATATGCATAATAGTTAGATATTACTTTAAATATCTTTTATAAAAATACATATCATCATTGAATCATTCTATATATTATTACCATAATATCATTACACATCTTATTTCATATCATACATCATAAAAGTGCATTTCAAATTAAAATCATTTACATCACAAATTGCATTTCATTCAATATACCACTTCATATAGTTTTACATATGTCATACTGCATTATTACTAACACATTGCATTACATGTTAACTTTAACTCCACACATAACAAGTATACATAACATATTTACTTTATCCTGATTGAATTGGTTGACTTGATTGAATTGATTGGATTAATTGACTTGTTTGGTATGTTTGATTTGTTTGACTTGAATAACTTGATTGACTTACTTGACATGGTGAATTTCATTAGTGGTCAATAGGTGTGCTAGAAATATATTTACGCATTTATAGTTGATAGGAGCTTCATAGGTTTTAGGATAAATAGAAATTGCAAAAATTGTTTGGTTTTATGTTTGAATTTATGTATTATGACAACAAAACTTGAATTGATTAATTGCTTGGATTAAATTGCTTTACTTATATCACAATTTTAAGGATATCTTATCAGGGTGATTTTTCAGTCTAGATTAAAGTCCTTTTATAGTTCTAAGGGAATTAGAGTTTAGGATATGTAACGACCCAGAAATTTCGACGATTGAAATAGACGATTAATTAAAGAATTTACTATTAATAATAAATTTATGTTGACTTTGAATTTAAAATCAAGTATATTGTTTGGAATTGGATTGGATTCCATATTTAATTCAGAATGGTTGATTGGAATTCGACAGAGAAATATTGATGGTCAAATTTAAAAATAAATTTTTATTGATGTTAAAGGAATTGAAGAGTTTATTTTGAAAATATTTCTTTTGATATGTGTGTGTTTATATAAATAAAGAAAGTGAAACTTAACGTTTAAAAATTTGAATCGAATGGAGTTGTCAGTAAACAAATGAAATAAAATCAGTAAAGCGATAAACATCTTTATACAAAACAAAGTCAGGACTCGACCAAATAAATTTTATTGAATTCAGAATATCGAGGCGTGATGGTATGTAAAATTTCATCACGGTTAGAGTTGGTTTGTGGTAGTTTAAAAATAAAACGTCAACAAATTTTGCGGTAGAAGGTTTGAGAAACCGTAAATAAATAAAGTAAATAAATGAAAAAAAAACGTTGGTTTCTTCACACGCACACTATCGGTTCCTTGGCTCCCACGGATACTTGGTACCCACGGGTTCTTTCTTTTATAAAAGCCACGCCCTCTTTCCCCAAATTCGTCAACAAAAAAATCATTTCTCCCTTTTGTGATTTTAATGGCCGAAATCAGTTTTTCCTCCAAATTTCCTCCAGCCAAATTATATCGATGCTTTCCACTTTAATGGCCAAAGCCTAAATTTGCAAATAAAATCGGTTTTCCTCAACCCTAATCACAGTCGTTGTTCCCAAATTGAAGCACAGCTTGCCACCGCGTCGATCACCAAAGTCCGTCGTTGTTCTCCTTTTCATCGAAGCTCGAGCAACCACAGCTCAACTGAACCCGTCTCCCTCCATCGTAGCCGAAGTCGTCTAAAGCACCACAAGTCGCAGTCTTTTGATAAAAGCTAAGTCTCTGCCTTCGTAGCTATCGCCTCCTGTCCACCGATTTAAGGTGAGTAATTCACTCACGATTTATTATATTTTCAAGTAACTTAATATCAGTATAAGCTAGAATTTAATAGTCAAATCCATACCTGTATTTGTTGTTGTTGTTGGTACGGGTTCCTGTTCTGTGTTATCGGGATGTTTCGAAACTGAACTATACAAATATATGGAGATCGATTGACTGAGTAGACATCTATTCGAAACTAAACTATACATATATGCCTGGCCTCGTTGATTTGAATATGGTGGGGGAATCCGAAGGAAATCTTATTTCAGTTTTGAGCGCCTAACTTGTGTCATAACTAAGACGGTTCATGATAATAAATTGGTTTTTGTTCCTTTTATCTTTTGGTGGAGTAATGAGCAGCAAGATGGAAATTGATTTACCGAATTTGTGATGCACTTTTATTGTTTAGTGAACATGAAATTGAATTAAATTGATAATAAATCTGGTAGAATCAGTGTTGATAATTTCACTTAAATTAAATAATTTCAAAAATAATGGGGGAATGGACTTGTAACAACTACCCTCCATCATTACTGTGCCGTTATCAACCTTGTATTTTACCATGATTCACCTGTTTTGCTACCCCAATGCTAACACTGTGTGAAATTGGCATTAGAGTCCTCTCCACTATTAATGGGGATCTTAGTTATGCTTATCAATGGCGCGACAACTTGGAAGTATGCCATATGGCAGATACCAGTTGCAGCCATTTGCTTGGGTATTTTCTTTAGAAATACTAAAACGATAGTCCGACACATACCATGGGTACTGCCTTAATATTCTTAGGCTGATCTGAATACCATATATATATATATATGTATATATATATAAGTTTACAGATGTTGGGATATATGACTGTCCTTTTTCTGAACTGAGGAAAAAGGCGGTGTACTAATCCAATTTACTTTGGATATATATTGCATTTCCTGTCTGCATTATGTTATTTACCCTGCTTGATTTTGGAATTAGAAATATATGGGTACTTGTATTAAAATAAGGCTTACTGTCTTATTTTAAAGCTTACATGCCTTACATGTTATTCCTTGTTGCTGGAATAAGGACCACTGACCAATCTTTGGTCTTAACCACTTTAATCCCAATAATATTTGCATGTCTAGGAAGTTAATATTCTGTTCTTACTTTTTAAACCTGAAAAACTATTTTTGTTACACCCTATAAAAACATTTGTGCTATGTTTTTAAATACCCATGTTATACGCAACCTGCTTGTTCTATAACTTTGAAACAAGTTTTCAACCATATTAAACAAACCGTGATTTTTAGTTCACTTGCCTGACATATGTATTGGACTGTTTGTCCTGTGTTTCACTAATCACATAATTTACATAGAATTGGACTGATGCTATTTGGCATGTTTGTGAGGTGTTGAGTGTATATATATAGAAGCGTTGATATTATTTAACAGTTGTTGAACTTCCATGCAAGAACTTGCTTTCACCACTGATGGAAACATTCGTTTTCCTTTGCAAATCCAATTATGTATTACTTATAGTACGGAAGTCATATTTGTGTGAACAAGAAACCTGAAACCTACGCCTGTTGTTAAATTTCATATACAGGCTTGTATCTCTTGTTAGCAATTGCGCCTTTTTATGCTCTGGTGTCTCACGAGTTTGTCCTTTCAACTTGTTGTCCCTTATTATATGGATATGCCCCCTTTTATTCCTTGATATTAGTTGGAATGCATTTTGGTTCACTGGGATGTATACATCTCCTGATATAAATTTGACAGTCTTGTTTTTATCCCTTTTGAGTTGGATCGTCTAAATAAGTTCCTGATAAATTTCCACTACCACTTCGGCTCAGATTATGAAGCTATACTGAATTATACTTTACACTGTTAGGGCCATATATGTGGACTTGGCATCAATAAGTTGTTACCTATTTGTTGAAATTTGCAACTTGATCCTACTACCTTTGTCGCTTCCATGAAAAGGATATTGCCTTGTGTTTGATTTATACAGTATAAACATTTCAGTTGACCGTCACCGTGATTGGGTACACTGATGTCTCATGCCACATTCGCTCACTTCAAAAATGTAACTGTTTCGATTTGTGTTCTATTATAAACTTTATGTTCCTTATCCATTTTAGTACTAACTTGTAGTCAATCACCCTATTACGTGTCTGCACTTGAACACTTATGAAATTGGAGGTTGCGCTTGTGTTACATTGAATCGGGATGCTGCGGCAATGCACATATGTGTATATATACACACACGTGTATATGCAAGCTCCTGGAATCACCTGTGTTTATTTTTCAGTTCGGGTTGCTGAGGCGGTGCACGCATGTTGGTTATATATACGCATACACTTGCAAGCTTCCGAACCCGTTCGCCCCTGGAAATAAATAAAAATAGATAAAACGGATGTGAACTGATACCACCACTGTTTATTATATATATGACATCGATGTTGGAATTAACTATTTTATTTTAGTTTTTATTGAAATTAATTTACTTGAACATATGATTAATCCTGACTCGAGTATTTTGTGTTTTACATAAAATGCTCGGGTCAGACCCGAGCGATGCAGATTGTAAAGATCACAACTTAGGATTCGAAGATTGGTGAAGCTGGGGATTTCAGAAGAAGACGCACTCTGAAGATTTCAAAACAGTAAATTATTTTTCTTGTATTCAAAGCATGTTTTCAATATTCCGCTGTATATAGAAAAATATTGTATTTAAAATTCCGATTTATAAATAAAAGTTTTATTTCGCCGTTTAATACTGCTTATATATTGATTCAGTGTTTCTGTGGAGATTTTGTGTTTAAACTCGGTAAGCTAAGTACGCTCCGTCGTTTTGAGCATTTTAAGTTGGTTTAACCACCAATTTGAAGTGGTCAAAAAGGCGGGTCGTTACAAGTGGTATCAGAGCTTTGGTTTATTCAAAGCTTAGCTTATTGAGTTTAAAAACGGATCTTGAAAATAAAGCGATTTTGAAAAATAATTATTTTGAAATATCAAATATTTTGAAACTAGTGTTTTGAAATTAATACAGCGGAAATAAAAATTTATTTTGAGATTTAAAATTTTGTTCGGAATCCCCAGTCTTCAGAAGTCTTCGAATCCAGGTTTGCGAGAATTATTCTTCAATAAGTTCCCTTAGGATTTGAATCTAGAATCCATCATCGGATGGTATCTAGTATAGATAGGAGAGAATCAACGAATTAATTTCGTTAAGCGTGAATTTTAGAAATCAAAGATAACTGAAGTTGATTGTAAATAAGAGTTCAGTTTGAATAGAAAAGGAAAAATTTGAAATCATTTCAAAGAAGAAACGATGAAGTTTATTTTGAAATTAAGAATATAAGTTGATGAAATAAAATAAAAAAAGGTTAAGTGAAGAGAGCTAGTAAGTGTCAACAAGTATGTGGGAATAACGATGTTGTATTTAACATCTGTTGAATCCAAATTACGAATTTAGAAATGTTTTCAAGAGGATAAAGTACATTTTCGTCAGAAAATGAAGAT
The DNA here is from genome assembly GCA_030737875.1 of Allium sativum. Classification (NCBI taxonomy): domain Eukaryota; kingdom Viridiplantae; phylum Streptophyta; class Magnoliopsida; order Asparagales; family Amaryllidaceae; genus Allium; species Allium sativum. The sequence goes on from CM060924.1 coordinate 876,202,341, forward strand.
TTGCAAATATATTGAAATGTTTCCCAATAATAATAAGAGATTTCGTAAAATTGTAAAAATATGAATATGATAATTGGAAATGTTTTCCAGAAAACCGTGAGGGGCTAACGAGTTCTGAAAAATCAGAATGGTGAGGACTGAAGAGCAAAAAGCCGCACGTCGAGAACGAAGAGCGGCAGAACGTAAAAGAAAGGAAGAAGTAATGATGGAATACGAGAAGAGAATTAAGGAAAAACAGACAGCCGGCCCCTATGACAATGTCATTTGTTACAGATGTCAGAAAAAGGGACATTATGCGGCTACGTGCGGAGAGAGAGACAAGGGAAAGAAGAAAGAAGGAAAAATTTATCGACCCAATATTTTCTGTTTTAAATGTAGAAAGAAGGGACATTTTCCCAGTCGTTGTCTCAAAGTGAGGAAGAAGAGGCCTGCCATTGCTGAGACGTCTGAGGAACCAATCACTTGTTATCATTGTAAGCAAGTTGGACATATAGCTCGAAATTGTTCCGAGAGACAACAAGGAAGACAGACAATATTGCGCTCCGCTAGAGAGAAAACTGTGAAGTATGTAGATAAAGATGGCTCCATCTCGTATTATTGTAAGAACTGCAAGGAGTGGGGTCATGTGGATGAGGAATGCACAAATCTTTTTGTGGAGACTCCAGAACCATGAATATCATGAAAGTAGTTTACGCAAAGATGTGGATCATCGATCGAAAAGCAGAAAATCCTCGAAGATTGTGAATCCTAGTTAAGTCAGCTCTGTTTCGTAATATTATCATTGTAATTCTAGAACTTCTATGTAGGTATTTTGAATAGATCAAAAAAAAAAAAAAAAAAAAGACTATGTATAATTATTTGAATGGAATGGTTATGAAAGAATTTGAACTCTATGAAGTTGCTATAAATGGTTTAATCTTATAAGGTTATTTGAAATCTTGAAAATAAAATATTTCTGAGTAGAAATTATATTAATATTGTTATAATAAATGGTTTTCATAAAAGTAGATTCGTAAACTGAATTCGAGAGTTACGTGAGAAATAATTTGATAAGAAAGTGAAGTTAAGAAAGTGGAAACTAACCGGAGATTGGTCAAGTTGGATGACTTTCTAAGTGTCAATCTGATGTTGGTTCCGGCCTTCGGGATTGATACTTAGAGAGTGGTTCGCTTACTAATTTACAGTCGATGGATGTGAAAGAGTAATTGTGTGAATGAAAATTTTGTTACAAGAATGAAAATTCTGGAATTTTGAAAACACAAAAAAATTGGGTGATAAACATAATAATTGGAAATCTGGAAGAAAAATTGGTTTATAACCAATAGATCTATAAATCCGAGTTGGAAAGGACATCAAGTATTTGAAGTAGCTAATAGATCAAAGCTAAAATTTTGAAATCGGAATGAATTTTGAGAATATTCGATTTTGGGTATTAGAGAAATATGATTTCATAACTTGTATGGGAAAATATAGTGAATTGAATTTTTTTTGGATTGAAAGGTAATCGATTAAAATAAAATCTTATATAACGGAATTTATATAAGACGAGGTGTTTGAAATATGATTTGGGAAGAAAATCTTATGTAAATGACATAAGTATGGTTTATGAAATAAAATATTATATATATATAGTATAGTATGTTTTTCAAAGTAAAGATAAGGAAAGTACCTTCCTTCTCTTGAATTTCGAGCTTGGTTGAGATATGCTGCTGGTGGAAGTAGGTTGTCTGGACATAAAACTCATGAGTTACCATTGAGCACGACTGCTAGCGTAATTCGCAGGGCTGCAGATAGCCTACGGCGGACGGATGTTTCTTGGGGGAACCAAGTGTAACCATTGTGACTGCTGCGATCTACAGTCGAATGTAAGGGCGTAATCCGCAGAGCTGTGAAAGCTTACGGGTACGGATGTTTCCTGGGGGACCCAGACGTAACCATTGTGTACCTGCGGTCCACCGTATTTGAGATATCTTAGTGATAGTGAGCCACCTGTTAATGCAGCAGTTTGTCTTTGTGATTGGATGTGTCTTCGTGACTTGATTGGTCCTCGTGACTTGATAATTTGATGATCTGATTTCGTGATCCTGAGAGAGAGCAACCAACGCTCAATGACCTCAGATCGTCTTTTGATTCTTAAGTATCTTCCGTTGATCTATCCATGACGAAATTCGCAGGGAAGTGATTTCCTACGGATACGGATATTTTCTGGGGGATCCAGACGAAACCATTGTGTATCTGCGATTCATGAACAATCAACATATCAATATCACATTGGTACTTACCGTATCTGTTTTGAAAGAATTTCGAAATATTTTTCACTGGGAGTTGAAGCAAGGATATATGTAGTACTTGGAGATTTTAGTCATGCGTCTGGCCAGCGTATGTCTAACATCTGTAAGAACGACAATATACTTGTCAAACTTTGAGTTATCAGAATTATTTTCAAAGCAATAATTTGGAATTTAATATACCTAATTTAATAAGTTAAAGGATTTCGAGGTATTTTCAAGTCCATAGCTTTGAGATAATAACACAAATATTTTCTGTTATACATATGTATATATATATATATATATAAATGATTTTAGGATTTTGTCGATAATTGGTGACTTGGAAGGGAAATGTTATTTACACTCTTTAAGGAGTGTTGAGAAGATTATATGGATTGAATTTAAAAGGATTAGATTGAACTTGGAGTGCAAGGAATAAGTGAAAATTTACAGATGAGATTTATACAAAATTTTGGAATAATTGGAGATGCATATATTCAACATATGCAGAATTCGAAATCTAAGCAGAGATGGATTTGAAAAGAAATTTGATTTTCTGAATAAATTGAATATGATGAATAAACAAGGAAGATCGATAACTAAAATATCAATATTAATTGTGAAGAATTTTAACACAAATATGAAAATTAAAAGTGTATATTGATATAATTCCCAACGATCTTTCCTTTTCGAGGACGAAAAGTTTTAAAGGGGGGAAGAATGTAACGACCCAGAAATTTCGACGATTGAAATAGACGATTAATTAAAGAATTTACTATTAATAATAAATTTATGTTGACTTTGAATTTAAAATCAAGTATATTGTTTGGAATTGGATTGGATTCCATATTTAATTCAGAATGGTTGATTGGAATTCGACAGTGAAATATTGATGGTCAAATTTAAAAATAAATTTTTATTGATGTTAAAGGAATTGAAGAGTTTATTTTGAAAATATTTCTTTTGATATGTGTGTGTTTATATAAATAAAGAAAGTGAAACTTAACGTTTAAAAATTTGAATCGAATGGAGTTGTCAGTAAACAAATGAAATAAAATCAGTAAAGCGATAAACATCTTTATACAAAACAAAGTCAGGACTCGACCAAATAAATTTTATTGAATTCAGAATATCGAGGCGTGATGGTATGTAAAATTTCATCATGGTTAGAGTTGGTTTGTGGTAGTTTAAAAATAAAACGTCAACAAATTTTGCGGTAGAAGGTTTGAGAAACCGTAAATAAATAAAGTAAATAAATGAAAAAAAAACGTTGGTTTCTTCACACGCACACTATCGGTTCCTTGGCTCCCACGGATACTTGGTACCCACGGGTTCTTTCTTTTATAAAAGCCACGCCCTCTTTCCCCAAATTCGTCAACAAAAAAATCATTTCTCCCTTTTGTGATTTTAATGGCCGAAATCAGTTTTTCCTCCAAATTTCCTCCAGCCAAATTATATCGATGCTTTCCACTTTAATGGCCAAAGCCTAAATTTGCAAATAAAATCGGTTTTCCTCAACCCTAATCACAGTCGTTGTTCCCAAATTGAAGCACAGCTTGCCACCGCGTCGATCACCAAAGTCCGTCGTTGTTCTCCTTTTCATCGAAGCTCGAGCAACCACAGCTCAACTGAACCCGTCTCCCTCCATCGTAGCCGAAGTCGTCTAAAGCACCACAAGTCGCAGTCTTTTGATAAAAGCTAAGTCTCTGCCTTCGTAGCTATCGCCTCCTGTCCACCGATTTAAGGTGAGTAATTCACTCACGATTTATTATATTTTCAAGTAACTTAATATCAGTATAAGCTAGAATTTAATAGTCAAATCCATACCTGTATTTGTTGTTGTTGTTGGTACGGGTTCCTGTTCTGTGTTATCGGGATGTTTCGAAACTGAACTATACAAATATATGGAGATCGATTGACTGAGTAGACATCTATTCGAAACTAAACTATACATATATGCCTGGCCTCGTTGATTTGAATATGGTGGGGGAATCCGAAGGAAATCTTATTTCAGTTTTGAGCACCTAACTTGTGTCATAACTAAGACGGTTCATGATAATAAATTGGTTTTTGTTCCTTTTATCTTTTGGTGGAGTAATGAGCAGCAAGATGGAAATTGATTTACCGAATTTGTGATGCACTTTTATTGTTTAGTGAACATGAAATTGAATTAAATTGATAATAAATCTGGTAGAATCAGTGTTGATAATTTCACTTAAATTAAATAATTTCAAAAATAATGGGGGAATGGACTTGTAACAACTACCCTCCATCATTACTGTGCCGTTATCAACCTTGTATTTTACCATGATTCACCTGTTTTGCTACCCCAATGCTAACACTGTGTGAAATTGGCATTAGAGTCCTCTCCACTATTAATGGGGATCTTAGTTATGCTTATCAATGGCGCGACAACTTGGAAGTATGCCATATGGCAGATACCAGTTGCAGCCATTTGCTTGGGTATTTTCTTTAGAAATACTAAAACGATAGTCCGACACATACCATGGGTACTGCCTTAATATTCTTAGGCTGATCTGAATACCATATATATATGTATATATATATATAAGTTTACAGATGTTGGGATATATGACTGTCCTTTTTCTGAACTGAGGAAAAAGGCGGTGTACTAATCCAATTTACTTTGGATATATATTGCATTTCCTGTCTGCATTATGTGATTTACCCTGCTTGATTTTGGAATTAGAAATATATGGGTACTTGTATTAAAATAAGGCTTACTGTCTTATTTTAAAGCTTACATGCCTTACATGTTATTCCTTGTTGCTGGAATAAGGACCACTGACCAATCTTTGGTCTTAACCACTTTAATCCCAATAATATTTGCATGTCTAGGAAGTTAATATTCTGTTCTTACTTTTTAAACCTGAAAAACTATTTTTGTTACACCCTATAAAAACATTTGTGCTATGTTTTTAAATACCCATGTTATACGCAACCTGCTTGTTCTATAACTTTGAAACAAGTTTTCAACCATATTAAACAAACCGTGATTTTTAGTTCACTTGCCTGACATATGTATTGGACTGTTTGTCCTGTGTTTCACTAATCACATAATTTACATAGAATTGGACTGATGCTATTTGGCATGTTTGTGAGGTGTTGAGTGTATATATATAGAAGCGTTGATATTATTTAACAGTTGTTGAACTTCCATGCAAGAACTTGCTTTCACCACTGATGGAAACATTCGTTTTCCTTTGCAAATCCAATTATGTATTACTTATAGTACGGAAGTCATATTTGTGTGAACAAGAAACCTGAAACCTACGCCTGTTGTTAAATTTCATATACAGGCTTGTATCTCTTGTTAGCAATTGCGCCTTTTTATGCTCTGGTGTCTCACGAGTTTGTCCTTTCAACTTGTTGTCCCTTATTATATGGATATGCCCCCTTTTATTCCTTGATATTAGTTGGAATGCATTTTGGTTCACTGGGATGTATACATCTCCTGATATAAATTTGACAGTCTTGTTTTTATCCCTTTTGAGTTGGATCGTCTAAATAAGTTCCTGATAAATTTCCACTACCACTTCGGCTCAGATTATGAAGCTATACTGAATTATACTTTACACTGTTAGGGCCATATATGTGGACTTGGCATCAATAAGTTGTTACCTATTTGTTGAAATTTGCAACTTGATCCTACTACCTTTGTCGCTTCCATGAAAAGGATATTGCCTTGTGTTTGATTTATACAGTATAAACATTTCAGTTGACCGTCACCGTGATTGGGTACACTGATGTCTCATGCCACATTCGCTCACTTCAAAAATGTAACTGTTTCGATTTGTGTTCTATTATAAACTTTATGTTCCTTATCCATTTTAGTACTAACTTGTAGTCAATCACCCTATTACGTGTCTGCACTTGAACACTTATGAAATTGGAGGTTGCGCTTGTGTTACATTGAATCGGGATGCTGCGGCAATGCACATATGTGTATATATACACACACGTGTATATGCAAGCTCCTGGAATCACCTGTGTTTATTTTTCAGTTCGGGTTGCTGAGGCGGTGCACGCATGTTGGTTATATATACGCATACACTTGCAAGCTTCCGAACCCGTTCGCCCCTGGAAATAAATAAAAATAGATAAAACGGATGTGAACTGATACCACCACTGTTTATTATATATATGACATCGATGTTGGAATTAACTATTTTATTTTAGTTTTTATTGAAATTAATTTACTTGAACATATGATTAATCCTGACTCGAGTATTTTGTGTTTTACATAAAATGCTCGGGTCAGACCCGAGCGATGCAGATTGTAAAGATCACAACTTAGGATTCGAAGATTGGTGAAGCTGGGGATTTCAGAAGAAGACGCACTCTGAAGATTTCAAAACAGTAAATTATTTTTCTTGTATTCAAAGCATGTTTTCAATATTCCGCTGTATATAGAAAAATATTGTATTTAAAATTCCGATTTATAAATAAAAGTTTTATTTCGCCGTTTAATACTGCTTATATATTGATTCAGTGTTTCTGTGGAGATTTTGTGTTTAAACTCGGTAAGCTAAGTACGCTCCGTCGTTTTGAGCATTTTAAGTTGGTTTAACCACCAATTTGAAGTGGTCAAAAAGGCGGGTCGTTACAGGATAGGTTTAGTCTTATACCAGATTAAGGGGGAGTTTTAGAGTTTCTAAGGATTAGTTGAAGGTTTAAAAATGCTTTGGTTGATTTAATTGTTTAGATTGTTTGTTTGAATTGCTTGTTTGTTTGAATTGCTTGTTTGGATTGATTTGCTTGTTTAAATTGATTGGTTTGCTTAGTTTACTATCCTTCTATTTAGTTTATTAGCCTAGTGTAGTCATAGATTTAGGGGGAGTTATATAAATTTATAGAGAATTATACATTAAGGGAGAGTTATAGATTTATGAGGAGTTATATATAGAATTTGGATATTATATAGGCATAAATTTAGGGGGAGTAATTCACTTTAGTATAGGAATTATTTAGATAGGATTTAAGGGGAGTAGTTTTAGAATTTCTATTTGATAATGCCAAAGGGGAGAAATTATAAAATATAGACATGGTTTATAAGATTTATACAGACAGGGGGAGTATTTAAAGGATCATCGTCAAAAGGTGTATAAAAGTATGATATTCTATAAACTAAGGTTGTCATCATCAAAAAGGGGGAGATTGTTGGAGAACAGAGTTTTGATGACAACAACCTTATTTTAATATTAATTGATTATAAAATATATACTAACACCTCTATCTAGAATATATATACACACATATGCAGGATTTATATACAGGAAATATTAATGAAGACTGTACAGTTTAAAGATATTAGAGATTCAGAGTTCAGAGAGATTTCAAGACTCGTGAGAATTCAAGATTTCAAGTGTTCAAGAGTTCAAGATTAATATAGTTATAGAGTCTAGATTATGTAAGACTCTAAATAGCACTCCAAGTTCAAATTCAAATTCTGCTTTTCAAATTTTGTTTTCAAATTCTTTCTTCAAATCCTCTCTATTTTACTTACTTTCTATTTTATTTTCTATCCTTTTTATTCTCTTTTCTTATTTTAATTTTGTTTTCAAACTCAAAGTTTGATAAGTTTCATATATTTATATTTTCACTTTTTATATAGTTTTAACCTTTATAATTTTATATATTTATATAGTTTATATTTATGTTTTTATATGATTTCCTACTTTACAATATTTATTTATAACACTATTGTGATGAGAAGGAATTTCGCTCGGTCCGAACCAGTCGCTAAACCGACCCAGACCGTTCGAAACGCCCTATCGTTTGAGAACATGACAAAATAGAACGCATACAAAAGAACATTTCATTGTATATTACAACAATGCACCAGAATACAAGAATATACAGAGTATAAACAAATAAATATTACACAGAAATATCAGAGATTTAAATTTCATTTAAATACATAGCAGCGGAAAATAATACAATACACAACTAGAAAGAGATATACGGATACAAAGCTTTCCGGATATCGTTCCAGCTGTAAACCAGGATCCTGTGAATATAAATCTGCAAAACCAAAACTACTAGCTGCCCGTGTCAAAATAGGGGCACCCAGAGTTTAGGTTGAAACAATAAACTCCAGGTCAGTCATGGGACTGGTGTGAGAACTAAAACAATTATTAATCCTTATTTGAAAGTTAGGTAAATCAAGGGACCACGCCGTATAACACGGAACGGGTTTCTTCCCAAGAATACCAGTGTATAAAACAAACAACGCAATGCTAAATAAAGAAAAATGAAGCTGTTATAAGACCCAGGTCCTATCACACAATGCAACGCAAGCCGGGGGATAGGGTTTTCCCTTATAACAGCCAAAGAATGCTTTATACGTTTTAAAACAAATCATTTGATACTATTATAATAAGTGCATAGTGTATAAAACAACTTCACATCATAAGTATCAATCATAGGCGGCATGGGTACCATATATCATGTCGCCATATATAGGTTTACAAATAAAACCGCAAAGTCACGTATTTGGAAATTGGATTTCCATTTATGAACCGAGGCAAAAGATAGTCCTCAACCGATTCGAGACAATCTAGCCCATGTCTCCGGAGCAGCCGCAACTGCCCCTTGGATCCTCAGGGCCGGTCCACCGATGTGGATTATAGTGCCTGAACAATACGTTTCTCCGCCCTTTGGGGCGTAAATGAGCCAACTAAATGACTCCATCGGTTCGAGAACGACCGATCAATCCGAGGCGCCTCGCAACAGCAACAACCACATAACTCAAACTCGTCAGGGCGTGTAAAACCACTGATGCCACTTCTAGCTAGAAAGAAACGCATGCCCTCCCTGACGTCCGTCTCCCGTTTTTGGTTCATACCGGGTGTGAAACTCGCGAGGAAAACGTTACACAAAGCTACGCCACAAAGGCCGTGCTTTGATCATCACCACAAGACTTTGCTTTTCAACAGAAGCCTCGATCAATTTCCACTTAGGCATGCCACACGGGCAATTCACTCCATGCGTTTGATATCCATCAATATATAACCCCTGAGCTCGTGCGTCTCAGAGAAGGGCGTTAAGCAAGAGAATAAATTCTCCGCCGCCAAACAGATATATATTTAATAGAGATCAATCACACAGACTAAAATCCAATGTCAGACACACAGTCCATTTACAAGTCCGTTCTGGGTCTGAACGAAACCGGAGGCACCTAGTACCCCGCATATCCATCGATCTCCAAGTACGTCTGGACGATCACCAACTGTTTCCATCTTCTTGGGTGTACAGCCCAATCAAGATCATCAGTAATCACCCAAACGACGTGAAGACTTCCGGTCTTCGACCATCGTCTTCATCTTCGACTTATCGTCGTATCAGTTATTCAGAATGGGATAAACCCGGTCTTTCCGAATAACTCGCGTATATTTTAAATGAGTGTTACACAAACACAACATACGCCTCATTCCAATTCATCAGTCACTAACCGTAAATTAATCAAGAGGATAATTCCCCGAATATTAACCCCGAAGGCCGAAACCAACATCAGATCAATATCCAGAAAACCATTCTGCTTAGCTAACCGACAGTTAGTTTCTGATTTCACATTCATAGGGAAAGGTTCCCATTAATTTTATCCAAGATAATTTCTTGAATTTATTCTCTAATCTTCCTTTGAATTTCGATTTAACTAGTCGGAATTAGCGAACCTTACCGTAGTAATCATTGGTTTTAATTTCCCAATCCCAACCTATTCATCCCATGAAGTAAAACTGGTAATACTTCATATCTAACACCACGGTGTTATCGGTAAATTCAATTACCATTTCACGTTCAAATCTAATTAAAGATTTAACTATCGCCTGGAGCAAAACTGGTGGTACTCCATTTTCGATCTTTTCAATCTAATTAAAGATTCATTAAAACTCCACTTAGTTTTAATCTTTAACTGGGTTAAAGAATCAGTGTCATTTTAAAAACACAGTTCACGATAAACCCAAAATCACATTCATTAATTATCGGGTTAAAGAACGAGTGTTGTTTAAAACACTGTTCACGATAAACCCAAAAATCAATATCAATTCAATTCCAATTAAATATCATTTAATTGGTACACTTCATTAAATCTAAATAAAAAGATTTAATCTTTTCTCAACTGGGTTCAAGAACAGTGTTAGTGAAGACACCATTCACGACAAACCCAAATCACATTCGATATTCAATACAAGGCTCTGAATAGAAAATATATCGGCTTATATTCAATATCAAATTCTACGACTAACAAATGTCGTATTGGAAATAACGATATAAATATATATCTTTCAAATTTCCATAACAACATCTGTATAATCACGAATTCCAACATCGAAATATTCCGAAGACAATTTCGATTCAAATCCATTCCAATGCAATCATTGGAAATTTTGGTTATTTTTAAAACCCTTTTCGAATTCAATTTATTTATTTAAAAATAAATAGAATTATAATTCTAGTTCAAAACTAGTTCAATTCGATAAAAATCTATTTTTATCTTTTCAAATATGGAGTTTTTCATCCCAATTCTTCCCAAATCATTTCTTATGATTTTACACAAATTATTACTATTTTTAATAATTTTATCAAGGCCCGTACAGTCGATTTCCAACAATGGCCATCGAACTGCACTTACAGCGACCTTTTTCGAATTTGATTTGGACGTATCTCCAAATCCAACCGTTAGATTTCAAATTTCTAACATTCGTTAGAAAGCTCTTTTCGATACGAACCCAACGGTTCCGGTTTTAGAAGAATCCGACGGTCGGATCTCCCGTAATGTCCGTTTGAATTAAATGGTCGAAATTCACGAACTGCCGCGGCGCGGCGCGTTCTATTCGGGCCATTATATTATATATATATAATATATATAATATATTTTTCGTCGATTTCTATTTAAAACGAATTATATAAATAGTTTAAAAATCGTTTCAAAGGCAATTTCAACTTCCTTTTCAATTCAAGTCAAAATTGAATTCTTCTTTATAAATTCGTTTTAAAATTCATTTCTATTCAATTCAAATTTCAATTCATTTTGAATTCATTTCAAATCGCTTTCAATTCAATTTGAATTCGTTTTCAATTCATTTCGAAATCGTTTTATATTCAATTCATTTCGAAATCGTTTTCAATTCAATTTATTTCGACATCGTTTTCAATTCAATTTATTTCGACATCGTTTTATATTCAATTCATTTCGAAATCGTTTTATATTCAATTCATTTCGAAATCGTTTTATATTCAATTCATTTCGACATCGTTTTATATTCAATTCATTTCGACATCGTTTTATATTCAATTCATTTCGACATCGTTTTATATTCAATTCATTTCGAAATCGTTTTATATTCAATTCATTTCGAAATCGTTTTATATTCAATTCATTTCGACATCGTTTTCAATTCATTTCGAAATCATTTTCAATTCAATTCATTTCGAAATCGTTTTATATTCAATTCATTTCGAAATCGTTTTATATTCAATTCATTTCGACATCGTTTTATATTCAATTCATTTCGAAATCGTTTTATATTCAATTCATTTCGAAATCGTTTTATATTCAATTCATTTCGACATCGTTTTATATTCAATTCATTTCGGAATCGTTTTATATTCAATTCATTTCGAAATCGTTTTATATTCAATTCATTTCGACATCGTTTTATATTCAATTCATTTCGACATCGTTTTATATTCAATTCATTTCGACATCGTTTTATATTCAATTCATTTCGAAATCGTTTTATATTCAATTCATTTCGAAATCGTTTTATATTCAATTCATTTCGACATCGTTTTATATTCAATTCATTTCGACATCGTTTTATATTCAATTCATTTCGAAATCGTTTTCAATTCAATTCATTTCGAAATCGTTTTATATTCAATTCATTTCGAAATCGTTTTATATTCAATTCATTTCGAAATCGTTTTATATTCAATTCATTTCGACATCGTTTTATATTCAATTCATTTCGAAATCGTTTTCAATTCAATTCATTTCGAAATCGTTTTATATTCAATTCATTTCGAAATCGTTTTATATTCAATTCATTTCGACATCGTTTTATATTCAATTCATTTCGAAATCGTTTTTTATTCAATTCATTTCGGAATCGTTTTATATTCAATTCATTTCGAAATCGTTTTATATTCAATTCATTTCGACATCGTTTTATATTCAATTCATTTCTACATCGTTTTATATTCAATTCATTTCGACATCGTTTTATATTCAATTCATTTCGAAATCGTTTTATATTCAATTCATTTCGAAATCGTTTTATATTCAATTCATTTCGAAATCGTTTTATATTCAATTCATTTCGACATCGTTTTATATTCAATTCATTTCGACATCGTTTTATATTCAATTCATTTCGACATCGTTTTATATTCAATTCATTTCGACATCGTTTTATATTCAATTCATTTCGAAATCGTTTTATATTCAATTCATTTCGAAATCGTTTTCAATTCAATTCATTTCGAAATCGAATAAAATCGATATAAATATCGTTCACGTCAAAATGGCGTCAATCTAATCAACACGGCTTCATATATTCCTTTATTTTCAAATATTCTATTTCAAATATTTCTTATTATCAAAATATTTCGTTCAACACATGACCAATCTCAATGGATGAGTACTGTCAACACATGAACCTTTATTTTATATATTCTTTATTTTCTAAATTGGAATGAGGCCCAATCAATCACCATATAAAATTAATTATATGGATTTTCATACAACACATGTATATAATAGCATTGAAAAATAATCAACCATCAACCAAAGTGCACTACACTGTATAAGCATCAAATATAGATATCTAACGCTTATAACAGCCTGTCAATCGATCGATCGACATATTTAATCAATCAGGATGAGTGAACTTCAAATTTCATCCTAACACCCGTGTGGGGTTTCAAACAATCAGACACAGATTTTAGTTGTGCAGTTGGGCGATGTGTAAAATTTATCGACCCAATCAATGTCCTTCAAATAGGTGTACATAAACAAACCGTTCGGTTTGTAAATGAATATTTTATTCACTTCACGTTAAAAATTATATTTTTAACGATAAAAACATTTTTATTTCAACATATGAATTTCTATTCGGTTCATTTATTCAATAAAATGATATTTTTATTTTTCTAACATATTTTAGAAAATTTCGGCGGCATAACGACACGATACTAGAAACGGGACGAGGCCTAGCCTTATCCCCGGTCTAGTGAAGGCCCACGCCATTCACACATCAATCAAAATCACCAAACAACCAAATTCAAATCACATCATATAACTAATCTATGCAACCAAACAAACAAGTCCATGGTCTGTGGACGATTGTGTCGGGTGCTACTAAGCACCGTCTGCATCCTAGTATATATATATATAAATAGAAATGAAATTGAAAGGTGAGAAGTTCTCACCGAATTGCTATCCTAACCCCACGGCACTTCATTGATAGAAATCTCTATTGCTATCGCCTCTTCGTCATCTTCGTTGCCCGTAGCCACTACATATATAAAAATCGAATTTTTATTGCGATGTCTTTAAAATAAAAAATCACATTTTTATTTTCTCACCTTCAACTTAAAAATCATATTTTTATAATTGCTTCATACTTTTAAAAATCGAATTTTTATTCCGTTATTCAATATATAAAAATCGAATTTTTACTACTAAAACAAATGCAAAATTCCTTTTAAAAAAAAAACAAAGCTAACTTCATTTTCAAAACCAATGTATGTATTTTATTTTAAAAACAATATTTATATTTATATTTTAAAAACAATATTTATATTTCTATTTTAAAAACAATATTTATATTTCTATTTTAAAAACAATATATTTATATTTCTATTTTAAAAACAATATATTTTCAGATTTAAAAACCATATATAAACTAAATTAACCAAGAATTAATAGAAGGAACTCACCGTTAATTGAAGCGGCGGAGGGGCTTAGTTTTGCTGTTGAACATAGAAGGGGAAGGGGGCGTCTGCGCATCGGCCAGGGGTGGCGTTGGGCCAATATAGCAGCGGCGGTCTTCGGGAAGGTGGGCGACTAGGGTTTTCAAATGGTTTGGGGTTTCTCGATCTGGTGGCTGCGCGAGTGTGGCATCGAGACAACAAAGGAGACAAGGAGGGGGCGGACTGGCGATGCGGCGTTGGGTTGGCAAGCTCCGGCGGCAGCGTGGGCGACGAGATCAAGGGGGACTCGGGGGTCAACGCGATTTTTTCCTTGATCTGAAATGATCGGTATGAAGGGAGAAAGAATGAAGAAGGAGGGGGCTTAGTGTAAAGGATTTTATATATTTTTTTATTTTAATTTATTATTTTCTATATAGAAAGTTGACTTTTCATACGACCTCCAAACGAGGCCCACCGCCTGTCGTCCATAGCGTATTACCCCTATTCTGAACACAATGGGATATATATCGCAAGCTGATTCGACTGTTTGAATCAGTTTCCGTTTAATTTACATTTAAATCACTATATTGAATTTTAAACGTACATTTCAAATTACCGGGGTCACATACTAACTCTAAAAATTCTCGAAAAATATTTTCTAGCTTCGTATTGACGATACGGTCCTAACAAAACTAGTTTCGTCGAATTCCGAGACCGTTGGAAAAATGGCCAATTTCCAGTCGATTAAAATCAACTGAAACTGGTCAAACGCGTTTTCTTTTGCCACGCTCACATATTGATTCGAAAAATTATGAAATTTGGAACCTAGCAATAACTTTACATCACGGACCCAACAAAACTGGTTTCGTCGAAATCCGAGGTCGTTTGCAAAATTCCCATTTTTTTAAGGGCCTGAATTCCATAGCGACTATTCAGAATTTTCAACTGGACATATCTTTTGATTCCCGCTATGAAATTTCGATTATTCGAATTCGTTGGAAAGATATTACCAATTAGATCCTAATGTTTTTGGTTTCACTAAAATCCGGATTGTTTTGCACCCGGTACATTCAATTGAAGTTTGAAATCGAATTATCGAACTACCGCGCCATTTTCAATTCTATTTATAATTATATATAATTATTTATATTCTAACGACGGCGTATATAATATATACGTTCGAATGCTATTGAAAATAAATTTCTCGTCGATATTATTTAAAATAATTCATTTTAAATAATCAAAATTCGCTAAAATTGCCAAAATAAAAATTTTAAACTGGCCCAGAATTTCCGGGTTATTACAACTATATTTGAATTCAAGAATTTCCAGAATTATATTTTTATCAAAACACTTGAAAAATGCTCAAAAATTAATTTTACACTATAAGTATGTCGACATATAACTGTAATTTTTTCAATTTTGAAAGGAAGTGTCTTTTCATTATTTGTGACGGTTCTGAAGCTTGACATCTTTTCAAACTCTGCAAAAAGGGCTTAAATTCGATTTTTTTATTATATCTTCTTCTCTAACTTCATCCACTTTCTCTACACCATTTTTCTTAATCATTTTTATGATTTCTACTAGGGGTGGGCATAAATGCACCGCAAAACGTAACCCGCCCGACCCAAACTGGTGAAATGGTGCGGAAAACCACTCCGTTTTTTCTATCAAAACCGAATATGCAAAACCGAACCGAACCATTTCTATACGGTCCGGTTGCGGTTTGAAGGTTGAAACCGCCCGTATTGAACCGGACCGAATTGCTTTGTATGAAAAATTAGCTACAGCCTATTCAATGTACTTATTGTTAACAGCTATTAACGATTTATCAATATTGGGTACACAGCAGCCCAACGTTTATTTTTATTCACATCTCAAACAAGCCCACTTGTACCCACGGGCTTATCTGCTAGTCAAAAACCAAATTGTTCACTTTGTAAGTTCATTTTACTTTTATTGTTTTACAGCACGTAGCCGCCACAACAACCTTTCCCAATCTCTCCATGACCTAATTCTTACAATCGGCAGACTTCATGGCACCTCTCCAAATCGCAACTTCGTTCATCTCCTCTCCAAATCGTAGCTTTCATTAAGCATGGATTCCGTTTCTTTTTCAAGTACAGTAGATTTGATTTAATTTTAAGTTTTGTAATTCTAATTTCTAGATCTGGACACTTCATTAGTTCATTTGCGTTTTTATTTTAGTTTACCTGGACACGCATTCAAACCACACATGTTCAATTCTAGCATGCGGTGATGATCATCAAACCTCATATGCAACGGTCGGGTTGAATGAAGTTCACATTTAATAGAAATTTGTTTAAGTTAGAAAAGGTTATTTTGTAAACATAAAGATATAATTTTTGTTGTTGTATGTTTGATTGTTTAGGCCCTTGGTATGCTATGGTTTGCTTATTTGTATCCTACGTAAAGGGGATAGTATCCATTATGCAACATACATGGGAGTTTGTGGACTATACTGTCTTATGTATTAAAATGGTATATTATGTTACATTAGGATGCCTTTTCTACCTCAGAATTTTTGCATCTTTTTGGAGTTTTTGGACTATTTTAGTGTTGGCTTTATAAGCTGTTGTCTCAACAAGCATATTTCTATATTTACCTATTTCTAGTTGTTGCAGTAATCATGTTTTGAATTGTTTGGTGTAGAGTATGGAAGGAGTACATGATTCGCTGATCAAAAATGTTATTATCACAAATATACCATCTTCAGAGGTACCATCACTAAACCTGACTGCTACCGAAGTTCAACCTCCAACTACAGCTCCGCTTTTGTCTGACAATGAAAGACAGAACAGATCAAAAGTTTGAAATCACTTCAAAAGGGTCAAAAATTCGGATGGCAATGATATTTCTCCCACTCAAGCAAAATGCAACTATTGCCCAAAAATTTATTTGTCTAATGCAAAGATCAGGACATCTTCTATGCGGACGCACATGCTTTATCAATGTAAGAACTGCCCTATTTATTTAGCAAGTAAACAACAAAAAATTATATCTTTTGATCCGCTAGAAAACGTTGCAAAGGTTATTTGTGTTGAGGTTGGTAAGTACTTGGTTGATGCTTCTGAAGATCCTTCTAGTAAAAATTTGATCTACTCACATAATGGAAAGAAAATACTCATAGGTAATCAAACATATTTACGTAATCACACATGTTTACACTGTCATTTACTGTCATTTACATAATCATACATGTTTGCACTGTCATTTACTGTCATCTGTACTGTCATCTTTTGCAGCTATCATACATGTTTACAATGCTAATAAATGAAACCGATTCAATTCAATTAGGTATCCAATCTATCAAAGATAGCCAGAGATGTGTTCGTTGTTCCTGCTTTGACAGTTGCATCTGAAAAGGCTTTCAGTTTTGGCTCTCGAGTTGTTGATCCTTTCAAAGCATCAGTAACCCCGGCGATGGTTGAAGCTTTAGTGTGTTCGAGTGATTGGTTGAAAGCAGCTAGATTTTCTTTTTATAAGGAACCCGAAAAAGATGAGATTGAGCTTTATAAGGAATTAGAGAAAGTGGAAAAAGGTAATTTTAAGATATTTAGTTCATAGCATTTTATTCATTTACAGTTAGATTTTCATTTAAATTTAAACTACTATTTACATAAAGTTTGCTAAATATATATGGAATTGCTATTCATATTACACTTGGATCTTCATTTTTTATAGCCTGTACAAGTAATCACTACCATATTATTCTACCCTGTACAAATTGCAAAACCAACATTAGTCTGTACAAGTAATAGGATTATATATATGATTTTTTATAGCCTGTACAAGTAGTAGGATTATATATATGATGGTCAAATGGCTTTAAAAGTACTTAAACGTGGGGAGAACAAAGGTCATGAAATGGATAATATTTTTCTCTTGTGGTAAAGTGAATTGACATTAAAATAGATAAGCATTTACCATGAAATGGATAATGTTTTGCTTGTTGCTTATTCATTTGCTTTTTAATATGTTATGTATATATATGTCTAATATAGGCTAAAACTCTTATCTTTATTTTCTGTTAAAGGCAATGCTAGGATGGAAAAATGAAATTGCAGCGGTGAATATTTTGTTTGCTCTTGTTGTGTGCCAACGTGAAGATTTTATGCAAGATTTTAGAGATATGAATTTATGTTATGAAATAGAAATTGCATGTTGTTAGTGATATCTTGTTAAAATTTCATGATAGGTATTTTCAAGAAATAAAAGTGATGCTGCTGGTTAATATTTTGAAGATATGTAATTAAATATTAAAGTCTTATGGACTTACTGTTGTAACTTGTAAGCTAGAAGAATATACAGAAGTGATGCCGCAGTGTAACTGAAATGGTATGCTTGATATATATATATATATATATAATATATGTACAAATCAATATGTATGTGATTGCTTGGTTGGATGTTTCAAAAGTGGTAAACTTGATTATTTTTTTATTAAACCTATTGCATTTGTGTAGAGATGTGTGTTTCAAAATCAAACCGGACCGAACCCGAACCGAACCGAGTGTATTTGAAATCGAACTGAAACTGGACTGTAATAAAATATAGCATTTCGGTCCTTATTTTCGTTTAACCATTTTTTGCGGTCTGGTAACGGTTTGAGCTTCGAACTGGACCGAACCGACCCGCGCCCACCCCTAATTTCTACACTTATATTCTGTCGAATTCAATTCTGTTTTGATCAAACATCTTCTCTCTACACTCTCTACTTTCTACTCTTTGAATCATGTGTTATTGAAGACTTATAGGGATGTTTGTAATTTGTTTGGATTGAATTAAGGAATCGGTGGTATCCCTTGTAGCTGTAAAATTAAGGACGGAATCGATGGTATTCCTTGTAGCCGTAAAATCAAGGACGGAATCGGTGGTATCCCTTGTAGCCGTAAAATCAAGGATGGAATCAGTGGTATGCCTTGTAGCCGTTAAATCAAAGAGGATTGTAATTGGATTTTGATATAGTAATAAAACTCTGCGCAATCCAGCGTTGCAAGGGACTGGACGTAGGAGTAATCCGAACCAGTGTAAAATCCGGTGTGTTCTTTCCTTTTTTTTGCATTTTATTTCTGTTTATTTTTGTGTTTGTGATTGAATCTGTGTCTGTAATTGTGTTTGTGGTGTTTGATCCATATAATAGTTCACATAAGTTTAAGTTTTTGTTTCAATTCTCAAAAACACTATTCACCTCCCCTTTAATATTTGTTTTGCCTTAACGATCCATTCTGCTATCCCTAACACTATTGTTCTCGAATGACTAGTTGCTCTTTCTCTTCGTGCTATGGCGCATGTCCTATTCAGACCTCGTCTGAAGCCCAATCGAAGGCGGCTAATGAGACCCAACTTCCTCTGTTGACGATCCCAACAAAGATGAGGGCATGATTGACATGCATAAGAGCTTTAGTGGTAAAGGCTCTCAAGGCATTGGCGGTGAAGATATCATGGTCAATGTGGAGACTGAGTAGACAAGGCCTTTGAGTATGGCCGAGATCCAACTCCAGCAAGCAGGGAAGCTCATTGAGTTGAAGAACAAAAACGCATCAGGCCCCTTAAACGTTCCTCCTTTTCAAATGGTATCTCCCATTGGCGAAGTCATGCCAATCAAGTAGACTCCTCCTCATCTTCCTTCCACAGGGAAGCGTCATAAGAAGAAACACGATGCATCCATGCTAGGACAATCTGATTCCTCGGACAGTAAACCCAAGAAGAGGAAAATGTCACTATGGATGAACTAGTTACCTTAGCCGAAGAAAAGGAGAAGGAAATGAATAAAAATGATGACAAGCCAAAGGAGGTATAACTGACTTGTTCTTTGTAGTTTCTTTTAGACCCTTTGGATGTTGTTGCCAGTGCGGCCCTCACATTTTTGTCTTGTTAACCTATATAAACCAGCATTATGTGAATAAAACAATGTTTCTATTTTTGCAAGTTTATGTATTGCTTTCCATTCATTGTACTCGCAATTTAAATATTACCAAGTCAAGTAATAATTAATAAGTCACAAGACAAGTCATAAGCATCGCAACGCCAAGTGTTATAGTTCATAGGTATAGTGTATATTCCCCCAATTAACTTTGAATCACGAGTCTCATCAAATTCGTGTGCGAAGTTAATTTATGATTTTCTACCTTTACCCCTAGCATTTGTGGGGATCTGAGTAATTCAATTTGGACATCTTCTCCTTAAACGTTTATACTCCTGCCTCTAATCACAGGATGATGGAGTTGGTTTGGACGTCATTGTATCGTCCTTTATACTCTCTCAAAGTCAGCTCAGGTTATAATTGTAAGTCATGCAGCCTCGCATCGAGGCAAGCGAGTCATTTTATTCTCTCTCCTTAGTCACCGGAAATTAGGAACCCAGTGGTCGTTAGTCTTTGTGTACCTATTACATTCGTCCGTAATTTATACTCCATTCCAAGATCTGAGGAGTGCAGTTTGGCGGGTAAGCGGTCAAGTTACGTTTGCCCAGATGATGGAGTTGGTTTGGACGTCATTGTATCGTCCTTTATACTCTCTCAAAGTCAGCTCAGGTTATAATTGTAAGTCATGCAGCCTCGCATCGAGGCAAGCGAGTCATTTTATTCTCTCTCCTTAGTCATCGGAAATTAGGAACCCAGTGGTCGTTAGTCTTTGTGTACCTATTACATTCGTCCGTAATTTATACTCCATTCCAAGATCTGAGGAGTGCAGTTTGGCGGGTAAGCGGTCAAGTTACGTTTGCCCAGGCATCATCCCATTGCCCCTACATCAAAGGCACATCCCTATTGCTTATACTCATCCCATCGAAACATAGAGAATATTTGAATATTTCATTAAGGCGTTGTTCACTTACTTGGGTTAGCACAATGGGGATTGCCATGAATAGTGTTGATGTCTAGCCCGGATTTTGTCAACCTAAGTCTGATCAGTTATGGAGTCGGGTCAACTCGTCAGAATGTGAGCTAATGAACATCGTTCAGGATTTAGTTTTCCTTATGTTCGATTATTAGCACAAGTTGACCAAATCACAACACATAGCCAAAGTAATAAATACAATATTAGGGCATGGAAAAGCGATTTTATTTATGAACAATAAGAGGCAATACATCCTTATTACAATGCTTAAGAATAAATAAGATAAACATAATGAAAGACTAAGAAAGATAACGTCGCAAATGCTCGATATTCCATGCTCTTACGAATGGATTGTTGTCAACAATCGTTAGCCTGAAGGTTCCATTATCAATCATCTATTGGATGATGTAAGGTCCTTCCCACTTCAATCCTATGTGAACTTGGGACGGGAAGACTTGCTTCCAAACAAGGCCGCCAAAGTCGAAGGTTTTGAGTCGAACATTTTTATTATAATATCGAGCGAATCGTTGTTTGTGTGCTACATCATGCAACTTAGCTTCTTCTCTTTTCTCATCAATCATGTCCAATGATTATAGAAGAAGCACTTTGTAAGTTAGCGGGTCATAGTATATTGCTTTGTGAGAAGGAATTTCGAGTTCTATCACTATGACTACTTCAAAGCCGTAGGATAAGGCAAACGGAATGTGGCCGATGGAAATCTTATAGGTTGCACAATAAACCCAGAAGACTAAAGGAATTTCATCTACCCATTTCCCTTTGGCCCTCTTTCTTAAGGATGGACTTAATGATCGTGTTTACTACTTCAACTTGTCCATTGGATTGCGGGTGTGCAACTGCCGTGTACTTTTATCTTGATGTGATAATGTTGGCAGAAATCTATGGATTATGAACTATCAAATTAGGTCCCGTTATCAGTTATGATGGTCGTAGGAAGTCCAAATCATCATATGAGGTTTCTGACAATAAAGTTGATCACCCTTTTAATCGTGATTGTGGTTAATGATTCAGCATCTGCCCATTTCGCAAAGTAATCCACATTCATGATCGTGTACTTTTTTGCGCCTTTAGAGATTGGAAAGCTTTCAACGATATCTACTCCCCATTAAGTGAATGACTAAGGACTAACCGTTTGGGCGAGTTCAACTGGCGGAGCTCTTGTAATCTGGGAAAATCTCTGACGTTTGTCGCATCATTTGGAATAGTTGGCCGCATCCCAACTAGCCGTAGGCCAGAAGTAGCCATATTGCAACACCATCTTCGCCAGAGTCTACCCCCTGATGTAAGCGCCGCAATCGCCTTCGTGTACTTCCTGCAACACTCACTTGATGTCGTCGTCGATCACACGCCAGATCACAAAACACTGAGAACCCACTTTTGTAAGAACCCACTTTTGTAAAGTGTATATTCTTGGATAATGTATCTCAAAGCTTTACGCACTTTTCATTATTTTGTTCTGGGAGGGCTCCATGCTAAAGGAAGGGTCAACCAAGATTATTTCTCAGGTTCAGACTCCAAAACTTGACCCCTTTCCATTTGGTCTATGCTTGGAGTGTTTAACGTCTCAATCGAGACCATTTCTACTTCATGTCGGGAATCAGAGCTAGCCAGCTTAGCCAACCTATCAGCCTTCTGGTTCTTGTCCCTTGGGATATGGGAGATACTATAATAATTAAAATTTTCCAACAATTCCATTACTTGCTTGAGATTGGCCGTAAGTCATGGCCCTAGGTTTGATACTCCTTCCGAACCTGAAACACAATAAGTTGTGAATCACAGAAAATGTCTAATGTTTCTACATACAACTCCTTCACGAGCTTCAGTCCAGAAATTAGAGTTTCCTACTTGAAATCATTGTTGATAGTGGGAAAATCTAACCTCAAGGCATAAAAAATTGATTGTCCCTCAGAAGTTAACAAAACAACTCTAACGCCAGAATGTCGATCATTACGGACCCCATCTGTGTAAAGCTTCCATTTTTCATGTCTCATTTTGTCACTAAGAAGATTGGCATCATCCTATGGAATGTCATCCTCGGGAGTCATGAATTTGGCTACGAATTCGAACAAAGCTGGTCCTCGAATAGATTTTTGTGGAAGAAAATGAGATTGAACTGACTTTGTTCGATGTTCCACTTGACAAACCTTCCAGATGCCTCTGGCTGCTGAAGGACCGGTCTTAGCGATTGGTCGATATACACTTTGATGGAGTGAGCCTGAAAGTAGTGATAGATATATTTTTTGGCGATCAACAAACTATAAGCGAGCTTCTTTATATTTGGATAATTACGCTATGTTCCTATCAATTTTTTAGCTTATGTAATAGACTGACCACTACACCCGATCTTCTTTGTGAACCAAGGCTTAACTGATAGTGGCCGTGGACATTTCCAAATAAACAAACAAGACTTTATGGTCGACATGGTTAGATAAAATAAGCGGCCTCTCCAAATGATCGAGCAAGTTCTGAAAAGCTTCGACACAGTCAGATGTCAAAGCAAAGTTGCGCTTCCCTCACTTTATTAGCTCAAAGACGGGAATGCACTTGTCTGCAGCTCTTGAAATGAATCAGCCCAAAGTTGCAACATTTCCTGCCAAGATTTTCATATCTTTGATATTTTGAGGTTCATGAATACATTTGATTGCTTTGATTTGATAGGGGTTGATCTCGATTCCTCGAGAATTGACAAAGAAGCCTAAGAAATTTTCTGACACAAGGCTGAAAGAGCATTTCAAATGGTTGAGATTCATTACATATAGGCAAAGGACATCGAACCACTCTACCTAGCCTCAGACACGATCGGTTGATTGCTTTGATTTCATCAGTGTGTCATCTACATACACCTCCATTGTCTTCTCGATCAGATCATGGAACATGTGGTTGACCAACCCTGATAAGTTGCTCCCGCGTTCTTGAGTCCAAAAGACATAACCACATAACAATACAATCAGAGATTCGTTATGAAACTAGTATGTTCTTGGTCTAGGACATCCATTACACTCTAGTTATATCCTGAGTATGCATACATGAGAGAGAGGAGTTCGTGTCCAGCCGTTGAGTCGACAAGTTGATATATCCTAGGAAGTGGAAAGCTATCTTTAGGAAAGGCTTTATTCAAACCCAAAAGTCAGTGCACGCTCGCCACTTCCCATTGATTTTCTTTACAAGTACCATGCTAGATATCCATTTGGGATAGGTTGCATCTCGAACGAACCCGTTGTTCTTAAGCATTTCAATCTCCTCTTTAAAAGCTGTTGACCTCTCTAGGCCGAGAATACAACTTTTTTGGTTTACAGGGAAAACCTTCAGGTCGATGTTGATCGAATGAGTCATGATAGATGATGATATCCCACACATTTCAGCATGGGTCCATGCAAACACTTTAAGGTTTTAATGGAGGAATTTGGTCAACTCCCTCATCCGAAGGGGGTTTAGTAGGATCTGCTTCTCAAGACCTTGGTTGGGTAGTCGTTATCGATCTGAATCTCCATCGTAGTTTCATTAGGTTTCGCCTTTCTACATCCCGACTCTTCATCCTCTCCTGGATCAATATCCTCGAGCTGGGAATAAAAGGCTCTGGTTGGAATGTTTCCTTTCGCTACTACGGTGCCGCCTCCTTTGTAGGAGAAGGATTGTTTTCTAACTATTTAATTTCTTTATCACGGAGTTCTTTCTATTCTACTGAGTAGCACTTGATCTCCATGTACAATTCCCACTCTGCACTCTATCGGAAACTTCAAAAGCAATCACTAAGGAGCAATGCATGCTCTGAATTCTACAAAGGTCGATCGACCCAGAAAGGCATTGTATGGAGAGTTTATTTCCATCACAAGGAATGGGAGAATTTGCACTCTCCTACGATCTCTCTCACCCAATTCTACCGAGAAATCAACAATACTAGCCTATTCGATAGATGATCTATTGAAGCCATGTATCCTGCCTGTGCACGACTTTAAATCTTTCACTTATGACCTCATTTAGTCATAGGCATGCTGAAACATAATATTTATGGAACTCCTGCTGCGAATAAGGACTTAATGTGATGTTGCTAGTCCGATATTGGTCGTAATCACCTATGATTTAATACTTGGGGTTTCCATCCCCTTAGGTTCTCATTTGCGAAAGACAATATTGTCCATTACTATCCTCCTTTGTTCGACGGGATCAGCAGCTTCGGCGGTAATAGACTCCACGACATCAAGATGCTTTGCAGCATTAACAGATCGCTCTGTGGTCTAAACACTGTGATTTGCCCGATGTGATCCTCCGACAATAGTGTTAATCACTATTCCTTTAGCTTTTTCCTTGGCGGTGGCTCTAGGAGCCGCCTGACCTTGTTTGGGGGCTAAGGTCCCTTGCCTCTGTCCCTCAGGGCTAATTTATACTCATTGAGCTTTCCTTCTCTGATTAACCTCTCGATGATGTCCCTCGGATGATGAACTCATTAGTCGCATGGTCATAAATCTTATGGAATAAACAGAAGTTTTCAGTCGCATGATATTTCTCCCTGGATTCCGGCGGAGGTGATTTCTTGTATTGTACAACACTGCATGTAGCAAGGTAAATGTTCTCTAGCATGTCATTCAACGTTGTATAACTAACAGTAATTCTTCACTATCACGTTGCTCTGAATGCTTTGCTTCTAATCATTTTTTGGCTTCCCTTCCCGATCCACTTATGCAACTTTTAGTTGCAAGAGGATATTAGCCTTTTTATATAACAGCTTGATCGTCGTAGGAGGCTTTCCAATCAAGTACCTCCAAAAATATGTTTTTTCAACTTCATTGACTATGGCCATCAAAATCGTTTCAAGTTTAGGATTACTCACTTCAGTCAGAGTCGTATAGAACTGATAAATAAAATCACTGATCGATTCCCTTGAAGGTTGATTAATTATGGAAAAGGCCATAACATGTTGCGACTTTATGGCATGAAGATGAAACTGATTCAATAACTTCTCATCAAATCTTTGAAATTTAGGACCGATCTTGGGCGTTACCCCGTTAAGAAAATATCAGAAAAGCTTTGCACTTAATCGTGCCTGGTGCACCTGATGCCTCCATGTGCCACGAGTATCTCATCAAATGCTGTAGAGGATTTGTCGTATCCGGATAATGGCTTATCTGGGGCATATTTAATCTTCTTGGGAATTTCTCTTGCAGAATGTCATTTGTAAACGGAGTATGGCTACGTTCAATCCCCCAATCCTCATTCTTGTATCCTCTGTTATCATTCATAATTTGACGCACCATGGAAGTTAGATCAGAAGTATCGAAGATGAATTACTCGGGGCTTTCGTCTCATTGGGTCCCCCTTGCCCCTACACCAGGAAACGTCGGGGTTGCCGTCAAGGCAATACTTCCTTAGCCCTTATTGCCCCTAATTAGCTGCAAGACGCATGGATTGAAGAACATAAGCACGGAAAATGTCATGGTTCCTAGGAGAAGTATGGGCATGGGTTGGCTTAGTGCTAGGTTCAGCAAAGCTCAGGTCGTTATGGCCGAGCCAAATCGTTGCTTCCTCCCAAGAAGGTAGTGTACCGAACCAAAGCCGGCGAAAGTTCTCAAGCCTTTCCAGATGGTATACTCTGTTATGGTGGCTGCTCACTTTCTTCAAACGAAGACGAGCCTTCTACTACTGGCAATTTATTGGAGATGGTATATGATACCTCCTGTATTCTGCCCATCGCCTAGCCATTTGGTCCATTTTCCATCTCATTGTGGTATTCTTGCGTGATTGGGCATTCAACGCTTCGGTAATTTCCTTTAGTTGGTCCATCAACTCCATAACATCATCATCGGCGACAAAGGCTAAAGATCGAGCATATTTAGATAGAGAGGGATGTGCTGGAGAGAGATGCTACTTGATTCGTGGCTCGGATTTGTACCGATCCCGAGGGTACCGAAACCAAAGGTGTCGAGTTGGATGGAGCATAGCAGAGTGCTGGAACAAGGATGACGTCTGATGGTAAGGCATGTCCTGTTTATCGAGGTTGTTTTCCATTAGTGCATGTAGAAGTCTTGTAAACCGTGGTTGTTGGATATCATGAAAAACGAGGAATTCGTCACGGACTTGGTGCTCCAAAAATTGAGCAAAACCCTTCAATGCCAAGAATTGAGTGTTTCTCAATGAGAGCACCAAAGTGTTGACGCCAAAAAGTGGCACCACAGCCAAAAAGAGATAATGTAAAGAATAAATTGAAGAAATATAAAAGAAAACAAGAGAAAAAGCAATCACATGTAAATTTATTGTGGATCGGCATTAATGAGCTTACGTCCACTATATAATCTTTTTATAACTTGAATAAAATAAGTACATTAATGGTTTTTCCCTCAAACACTGATTTACAAGGCAAGAGCACAAAATGTGGATGAGAATAATGGCTAAAAGTTCTTTCTATAGAACTTTAGGGGACTATTTATACGTGAAGTCAAATCCGGCTTAGTATGCTATATGGCGCCCATCTCGGCTTGGTAGGGAGGAAGTGGAATTGAATAAATCCGCGAGTGAGGCCTTCTTCGGTTAGGTACATGACACATTTAGCGAGATCCAGAATAGTAGGAGAAATATCAGAAATTTAACCATGAATATGGCCAGTGGAGTAGGTCTTGAACGCGTGCATCATCAGGCTCAGTACGGTTAGGATCGACAAAGTTCGGGTGTGCATGTCATTCCGAACCTACTTCCATCTTCTACTTCTTTAATTGTACTGAAGGAGGATTGAGCTAGAGAGGGGTCGGGTTTAGGAGGGTCTATCTCAAGAGGATCGATCCCAGTGGGTTGCTTCATTCACCTCGGTAGCCTGGATTGTATCTTAACTGTTTTTCCTATGAATCTTAACGACCGTACCAAAAATGCATGTAAATACTTGATTATGTTAGAAAGATCAATCTTTCATTGCCAAGATCTTTCATGAACAGGGTAACCTATAAGCACTACATGCGAGAAACATCAACTCGATCTAGGCCGTGGAAAGTGAAGAGGGAAATCTACTTCGATCTTGATATAAAGGGAAAGTGAATTCAAGTAGGCTTGAAATCGATGCATCTGTCTCCAAACCTAAAACGAGTGTAAGAAAGCACCCCCACATAAATGCAGGCAACTGAGAAGCCATAAATGGTTAAGTACGAGTAAACCGAAGTAAACTAAAATGCATAAAGGATCGAGTAGCTTGAATCCTAATAAGGACCGAAAGGCGTACCTAGGCGATGGAAAATGAATAAGTCGCGTGCTATCACTTGACCACTATATAAGCCCAAAAATCAAGCATCTAGGAGATGAGCTCCGTTAACGGAGTCCAGCATGCAATACTCGAAGTGGGATAGTATAGCTCGGATGCTGCTCACAGTTGCATAAGCTATATTAGGACCTCACCCTAAGGGGAAAGAGTGTTGTTTCACCTGAATTGAAATTGAATGGCTAAAAAGTCACTCTAGATAATGATACTCCACATCGAGACCTTCGTGTATGTTTTATTTTGGATCACAAGCCTATAGGAATGATGCCTAGTATCGAAGTGAAGTCGACAAGTTGTTACCATTTAGATTATGAGTATCGGCCGAGGCTACTCTCAAACACCACAAAGGGACCATAACGCATTAATAACTCATTATATGAAAACTAAAGTAACTTACACTTTGTCTTTTAAATTCTTCCCCCAAACTTACCAATTGTCAATGAGAAAATGACACTAGATCCTTTGTCTAGAATGACACCGCAAGCCTTCCTTTATAGGATCTCATGAAAGTAGGAGAGCGGGAAAGATGTTATCGTTAAATCATCAACTATGTCAGGTTTCAATCGAGTCTCTACACTTGGATCCAAATTAGTTAAGGAAGTTGGCCAAAATTCATGAAAAGGGACAAGTGAAGCCAAGAAAAGAAAAGCTTAGCCTTAAAGATATGGGTCTTTAGCTAAAGCACAGTTGGTCTTCACTACCATCCAAACACAATGTGAAATTCAATTGTATCCTCCCTTCAATGACCTCAGTCCCAAAAGTCAAGAGTAGAGAACTTCTACAGTAATCAGAAAACACGATAAAGTCCATGGAGCACGTGTTACATCACAAAGAGAAAATGAGAAACTTTGGTCATATTTGGTTAGTAATTCACTATGTTCCAATTGAACTTAAGCCAAGGGTCAATTGACCATTATTCATTTCCTAAGCAACGACTAAAGCCATTCAGATACAAAATAACAAAGTATATTATCACATGAAAGGAATGTGAGAAACAAACGAAAAAGGAGGCATCATTCTATTTACTCATACAAGCCGATAGCAAGCTACGAGATTTAAAGGTGATCTAGAAGCAAGCCACATCTCAAAGGAAACTGCACATTAACATCCGACACATTCAACCGAAAACAGGCATTTCATTACCTGGTTAGTCGCAATTATCATGGAATACCACACAAGGGGATGGAATATAACTCCTAGAGAGTAGTGAGAAGCTTATGACATGATTAGATGAAAGCGGAAGTGACGTCATTGTTAAAGGTCACTCCTCCAATATTGCAAAATTATTCCCATTAACACGACATAACCGTTTACGCAAAGTTGGTACGATGTAATTCCCAACTCCTGAAGCACATCCATAAGGGAGGGAAAAAGGAGGAATGGACCCTTTCAAGCACATGCAACTATAGTAAGAAGTAAAATCGGAGGGGTTCTTATCCACAACTTCACCGTTAGTCGACAATTATACATCACTTTCAGGAAACACAAATTGAACGCGCACATGTTGAAGCTTTCGATGAGTAACTACAGAAGGGAAAATCTTAGGGGGATTCTCAACAAGCCCAAGCACTCGAAGTAAAAAGTCTGGTGTAGGCTCTGTCGTAGTGTTGACTCTTAATATGAGGCATGATTGGAGACCCTGATATGAACTAAGGAGATGTATGTGGCCAAAGTCGATCAGCTTTGGACTTAGAAGAGCCACCCCCTTCAGAATGATTAAAGGTTAGAAATTTTGATGCCTCTTTATGAAAGGAAACTCGTATTCAGAACAGTTAGGTTTATTAGGTGTGCTTGTACTTTAAAGATGAACTTTGGAGATTGAACTCAATTATGCTTCATTTGGCTATTAAGACTTGGTCAAAATATTGCTAAAGTAGTCAAAAATTCTACAAGCTTCAAATTATGGGTTAGAGAATGCAAAAGCATGTTTCTTCATTCTAAAAGCCTATTCAGGGGCATGTGGACGATTTTATCAGCTAAGGCGGCTCGAATATAGTCCACATGCATTATAATTAATCTGTAAAGATGTGCAACGAGGCAGTCAAGTTGAAGCTCAAGACTAATTCATTTCTTATTCTCGAACTGAAGCATCGAGATGATCTTAAATTGAACAACATTTGAATTGAAGATGTAGATCACCCAAGATTCGAAAGTAAGGAGTTAGAAGCTTGGAAGTGTTCTATATTCTTTTTAAGTCTTATCGGATTATCAATTTGGATTCGAATTAGAAGTTATGTCGTGCCATTGACCAAGACCACATTACAATCGAACCTAAAATCATGATAACGAAGCACTTTATACAGTAAGCCTCACGAGCGATCAGGTACGTTTCATTCCAAAATAAATGCCTAAATGAAAAGTGCTTAGAATTCAAAGAGGAAAAGGCTGGTGTTTGATAATTGAATTATATGCATTGACCAGGGCATCCCGTAACATGGATGATACCTATCTAGTGCAATCTCTGTTCTTCTTGCTTTCTTCTTTAGAGCATACCCATTATCAGTTAAAAAGTTAATAATGGATCCATCGCCATAAGTGGCTCGGAAAGCTTTTCCATTCAGGACCATTGGATATGCGAAGGAAGTACTAAAAATGGAAATGTTATAAGTGTTCTCGGATTAACATATACACTATTCAACGGTCCAACAGAATTTCCAAATTCCAACGCCAACCGAATACATCCTAAAAATCAATAATAATCTTCGACATCATTCTGAAACAAGGTTCTACCTAAGTGTCATAGGTGAAAAGAATCAGTTTCGAAGCTCGAGAAGTAAAAGGGAAATTTCCTAAGAGTTTCTAAGAACGATTCTAAGTCATGCCAATGATCCAATTTCAAATTATTCTCTTGATACAACATAGCATGTATTTCGCGCTTATGATTGACTAGCCAATTTGAGGCAACCTAAAAAGCTCAAATCGAAGTTGCATTGTTATCGCTGATAAAGACTACCTAAGTCAAGAAACTCAAGTAGGAAGTTGATGGGTCAAAGGGAGCTTCTTGACATCAAGTCAATACAAGAAGCTAGATCACCAAGAAAATGACTTAATGATGGATCATTCCAGAGCACCTCTGTAAAGACCCGCAACTTCCCCGTAAAGGAAAGCGTCGGATAGTTCGAGAACAAGCCACAACAGAACGCATACAGAAGAACATTTCATTGTATATTACAACAATGCACCAGAATACAAGAATATACAGAGTATAAATGAATATTACACAGAAATATCAGAGATTTAAATTACATTTAAATACATAGCAGCGGAAAATAATACAATACACAACTAGAAAGAGATATACGGATACAAAGCTTTCCGGATATCGTTCCAGCTGTAAACCAGGATCCTGTGAATATAAATCTGCAAAACCGAAACTACTAGCTGCCCGTGTCAAAATAGGGGCACCCAGAGTTTAGGTTAAAACAATAAACTCCAGGTCAGTCATGTGACTGGTGTGAGAACTAAAACAGTTATTAATCTTTATTTTAAATCATTAGGTAAATCAAGGGACCACGCCGTATAACACGGAACGGGTTTCCTCCCAAGAATACCAGTGCATAAAACAAACAGCGCAATGCTAAATAAAGAAAAATGAAGCTGTTATAAGACCCAGGTCCCATCACACAATGTAACGCAGTCGAGGATAGGGTTTTCCCTTATAACAGCCAAAGAATGCTTGATACGTTTTAAAACAAATCATTTGATACTATTATAAGTGTATAAAACAACTTCAAATCATAAGTATCAATCATAGGCGGCATGAGCGCCCCATCCCACTATGTCGCCATATATAGGTTTACAAATAAAACCGCAAATGTCACGTATTTGGAACTTGGATTTCCGTCTATGAACCGAGGCAAAAGATAGTCCTCAACCGATTCGAGACTGCCTAGCCCGAGTCTCAGGATCAGAACGCATCGACCCTTGGAGCGACAGGGCCGGTCCACACGGAGTGGATTAAAAATGCCTGAGCACTACGTTTCGCCGCCCTTTGGGGCGTAAGCGAGCCAACTAAATGACTCCATCGGTTCGAGAACGACCGATCAATCCGAGGCGCCTCGCAACAGCAACAACCACATAAGTCAAACTCGTCAGGGCGTGTAAAACCACTGACGCCACTTCTTGCTAGGAGGAAACGCAGGCCCTCCCTGAGGTCCGTCTCCCGTTTTTGGTTCATACCTGGTGTGAAACACGCGAGGTAAACGTTACACAAAGCTACGCCACAAAGGCCGTGCTTTGATCATCACCACAAGACTTTGCTTTTCAACAGAAGCCTTGATCATTTGCATCTTAGCATGCCACACAGGCAAACCATTCTATGCAACCGATATCAGTCACACAGAATGAAATCCGATGTCAGACACACAGTCCATTTACAAGTCCGTCCTGGGTCTGAACGAAACCGGAGGCACCTAGTACCCCGCATATCCATCGATCTCCAAGTACGTCTGGACGATCACTAACTGTTTCCATCTTCTTGGGTGTACAGCCCAATCAAGATCATCAGTAATTACCCAAACGACGTGAAGACCTCCGGTCTTCGACCATCGTCTTCATCTTCGACTTATCGTCGTATCAGTTATTCAGAATGGGATAAACCCGGCCTTTCCGAATAACTCGCGTATATATTATAAAAGTGTTACACAAACACAACATACGCCTCATTCCAATTCATTAGTCACTAACCGTAAATTAATCAAGAGAATAATTTCCCAAATATTAACCCCGAAGGCCGAAACCAACATCAGATCAATATCCAGAAAACCATTCTGCTTGGCTAACCGACAGTTAGTTTCTAAATTTCACATTCATAGGGAAAGATTCCCATTAATTTTATCAAAGATAAATTCCTTGAATTTATTCTTTAATCCATTTTTGAATATCAATTCAAACTAGTCGGGATTAGCGAACCTTACCGAAGTAATCATTTGTTTTAATTTCCCAATCCCAACCTATTCATCCCATGAAGTAAAACTGGTAATACTTCATATCTAACACCACAGTGTTATCGGTAAATTCAATTACCATTTCACGTTCAAATCTAATTAAAGATTTAACTATCGCCTGGAGCAAAACTGGTGATACTCCATTTTCGATCTTTTCAATCTAATTAAAGATTCATTAAAACTCCACTCAGTTTTAATCGTTAACTGGGTTAAAGAATCAGTGTCATTTAAAACACGGTTCACGACAAACCCAAATCACATTCATTAATTATCGGGTTAAAGAACAAGTGTTATTTAAAACACTGTTCACGATAAACCCAAAAATCAATATCAATTCAATTCCAATTAAATATTATTTAATTGGTACACTTCATTAAATCTAAATAAAAAGATTTAATCTTTTCTCAACTGGGTTCAAGAACAGTGTTAGTGAAGACACCATTCACGACAAACCCAAATCACATTCATTAATTATCGGGTTAAAGAACAAGTGTTATTTAAAACACTGTTCACGATAAACCCAAAAATCAATATCAATTCAATTCCAATTAAATATTATTTAATTGGTACACTTCATTAAATCTAAATAAAAAGATTTAATCTTTTCTCAACTGGGTTCAAGAACAGTGTTAGTGAAGACACCATTCACGACAAACCCAAATCCCATTTGATATTCAATATAAGGCTCTGAATAGAAAATATATCGGCTTATATTCAATATCAAATTCTACGATTAACAAATGTCGTATTGGAAATAACGATATAAATATATATCTTTCAAATTTCCGTAACAACATCCGTATAATCACAAATTCCAACATCGAAATATTCCGAAGACAATTTCGATTCAAATCCACTCCAATGCAATCATTGGAAATTTTGGTTATTTTCAAAACCCTTTTCAAATTCAATTTATTTATTTAAAAATAAATAGAATTATAATTCTAGTTCAAAACTAGTTCATTTCGATAAAAATCTATTTTTATCTTTTCAAATAGGGAGTTTTTCATCCCAATTCTTTCTAAATCATTTCTTATGATTTTACACAAATTATTACTATTTTTAATAATTTTATCAAGGCCCGTACAGTCGATTTCCATCAATGGCCATCGAACTGCACTTACAGCGACCTTTTTCGAATTTGATTTGGACATAATTCCAAATCCAACCGTTAGATTTCAAATTTCTAATTTTCATTAGAAAGCTCTTTTCCAAACGAACCCAACGGTTCCGGTTTTAGGAGAATCCGACGGTCGGATCTCCCGCAATGTCCGTTTGAAATAAATGGTCGAAATTCGCGAACTACCGCGGCGCGGCACGTTCTATTCAGGCCATTATATTATATATATAATATATATAATATATATTTCGTCGATTCCTATTTAAAACGGATTATATAAATAGTTTTAAATTCGTTTCAAATTCTATTTCAACTTCTATTTCAATTCAAAGCCAAAATTGAATTCTTCTTTATAAATTCGTTTTAAAATTCATTTCTATTCAATTCGAATTTCAATTCAATTTGAATTCATTTCAATTCGCTTTCAATTCCATTTGAATTCGTTTTCAATTCAATTCATTTCGAAATCGTTTTCAATTCAATTCATTTCGAAATCGTTTTCAATTCATTTTGAATTCGTTTTCAATTCAATTCATTTCGAAATCGTTTTCAATTCAATTCATTTCGAAATCGTTTTCAATTCAATTCATTTCGAAATCGTTTTCAATTCATTTTGAATTCGTTTTCAATTCAATTCATTTCGAAATCGTTTTCAATTCAATTCATTTCGAAATCGTTTTCAATTCATTTTGAATTCGTTTTCAATTCAATTCATTTCGAAATCGTTTTCAATTCAATTCATTTCGAAATCGTTTTCAATTCAATTCATTTCGAAATCGTTTTCAATTCATTTTGAATACGTTTTCAATTCAATTCATTTCGAAATCGTTTTCAATTCATTTTGAATTCGTTTTCAATTCAATTCATTTCGAAATCGTTTTCAATTCATTTTGAATTCGTTTTCAATTCAATTCATTTCGAAATCGTTTTTTTTTAAATCGATATAAATATCGTTCACGTCAAAATGGCGTCAATCTAATCAACACGGCTTCATATATTCCTTTATTTTCAAATATTCTATTTCAAATATTTCTTTTTCAAATATTTCTTTTTCAAAACTGGAATGAGGCCCAATCAATTACCATATAAAATTAATTATATGGATTTTCATACAACACATGTATATAATAGCATTGAAAATAATCAACCATCAACCAAAGTGCACTACACTGTATAAGCATCAAATATAGATATTCAACGCTTATAACAGCCTGTCAATCAATCGATCGACATATTTAATCAATCAGGATGAGTGAACTTCAAATTTCATCCTAACACCCGTGTGGGGTTTCAAACAATCAAACACATATTTTATTTGTGCAGTTAGGCGATGTGTAAAATTTATCGACCCAATCAACGTCATTCAAATAGGTGTACATAAACAAACCGTCTGGTTTGTAAATGAATATTTATTTATTCACATTCACGTTAAAAATTATATTTTTAACGATAACACATTTTATTTTAACATATGAATTTCTATTCAGTTCATTCTTTAAATAAAATGCTATTTTTATTTTTCTAACTTATTTTAGAAAATTTCGGCGGTATAACGGCACGATACTAGAAACGGGACAAGGCCTAGCCTTATCCCCGGTCTAGTGAAGGCCCACGCCATTCACACATCAATCAAATTCACTTTCGTTATGCAAACCACAAAATTTGGAGTAAGGGTCTAACCTAGCCTTACTCCTTCGCCTTATAACGACGCACGTCTAATCCTAACCAATTTATCGATTCGATTTTTCACACCACAAACCACATTCAAACCAATATCACAATCAATAACCAAACAGCCAAACAAACAAGTCCATGGTCTGTGGACGATTGTGTCGGGTGCTACTAAACACCGTCTGCATCCTAGTATATATATATAACTAGAAAAGTAAATTGAAAGGTGAGAAATTCTCACAGATTAGCTATCCTAGCTCCCCGGCACTTCATTTGCAGAAGTCTTCGTCGTTTCGCCTTTTTGTCACCTTCGTTGCTGCTTTCACTACATACGTAAAAATCACATTTTTACTTCGCTATTCAATATATAAAAATCGAATTTTTACTTTGATGTTCAATATATAAAAATGCTATTTTTCTATCGAAGTTCAATATATAAAAATTCTATTTTTCTATCGAAGTTCAATATATAAAAATTCTATTTTTCTATCGAAGTTCAATATATAAAAATTCTATTTTTCTATCGAAGTTCAATATATAAAAATCGAATTTTTATATTCTCCATTATATTTTCAAAAGTGATGTCTTTTTATTTTCAAATCAAGATTGCTTGTATTTTTGAATCAATGACCATTTCAGTTTCTTTTCTTTTTAACAATGTAAAAATCAATTTTTTAATCATTTTTAAAAAATCTCGTCTTTAACATTTTTAAAAGTCTGTTCTTTAATATTTTAAAAATCTCTTCTCTGGTTTTAACATTAAATAAAATTCTGGTTTTAAACTAAATAAAAATTCTGGTTTTAAACTAAATAAAAATTCTGGTTTTAAACTAAATAAAAATTCTGGTTTTAAACTAAATAAAAATTCTGGTTTTAAACTAAATAAAAATTCTGGTTTTAAACTAAATAAAAATTCTGGTTTTAAACTAAATATAAAATTCTGGTTTTAAACTCTATATAAAATTCTGGTTTTAAACTCTTTTCTGTTTTTATGATTTTAAGAATTCAGTTTTTAACTCTTTTAAAAATCAACTGTTTTTAATCTTTTTAAAAAAAAACAATTCAGTTTTAAAGTAAAACAAGAAAATCAGTTTTACATTTTTCCTTTTAAATCAGTTTTTAATCATTTTATAAAAATCAGTTTTACATTTTTTATAAAATCAGTTTTACATTTTTTTATAAAATCAGTTTTACATTTTTCCTTTTAAAACAGTTTTTAATCAGAATAATAAAATAAATAAATATATAAATAAATATAAGGATAAAATAAAATAAAATACTCACCGATCTGCGAAGGGGGAGGGGGAAAGAAACGGCGGCAGGAGGCGCTGGTGAAGCGGAGGGTGGAGCGATGGCTTCGAGGGCTTCGTTGCCTTGAGCTCGCGCAGCGAAGAAAAAGGGGAAAGTGGGAAAGAGAAGAGGACGAGAAGAGGGAGGAGAAGCGGGGAAGGAGGGGGCTTGTTCGCCTGAGGCGCGGCGGCGGCCTGGGCGCGCTTCGACGAAGTTTCCTCTTTTTTTTTTTTTTTCTTCTGATCGATTTAATGAATTGGGGGGGGGGGGGCAGAGAGAAATAGGGGGAGAAGGTTTTTTTTTTTTATTATTATTTAATTATTAAAAAGTTGACTTTCACATACGACCTCTAAACGAGGCCCACCGCCTGTCGTCCATAGCGTATTACCCCCATTCCGAACACAATGGGATATGTATCGCAAGCTGGTTCGATTGTTACAATCAGTTTCCTTTTGAATTTACATTTAAATCACTATATTGAATTTAAACGCGCATTTCGAATTACCGGGGTCACATACTAACTAGAAAAATTCCAGAAAAATATTTTCTAGCTTCGTTTTGACGATACGGTCCTAACAAAACTAGTTTCGACGAATTCTGAGACCGTTTGAAAAATGGCCAATTTCCAGTCGATTAAAATCAACTGAAACTGGTCAAACGCGTTTTCCTTTGCCACGCTCACATATTGATTCGAAAAATTATGAAATTTGGAATCTAGCAATAACTTAACATCACGGACCCAACAAAACTGGTTTCGTCGAAATCCGAGGTCGTTTGCAAAATGGCTATTTTTAAGGGCCTTATATATATAAAAATATATATAAATTCCACAGCGACTATTTCTAATTTTAAACTGGACATATCTTATCATTTCTAAAATGAAATCTCAGTTTGTTAACTTTGTTACAAAGATATAGTTATACAGATTCAAATATTTCTTGTTTCGTTCAATTCTGACTTATATTGAATTCTGTATATTCATTTGAAATTAGAAATCGAATTTTCGAACTACCGCGCCATTTTCAATTCCTTTTATAATTATATATAATTATTATATATTCTAACGACGACGTATATAATATATACGTTCTAATTATATTCAAAATAAATTTTCGTCGATAATATTTAAAATAATTCATTTTAAATAATCAAAATTCGCTAAAATGGCCAAAATAAAAATTTCAAACTGGCTCGCATTTTACGGGTTGTTACAATCTCCCCCACTTAAAACATTTCGTCCCCGAAAAGGAACAAAGTCGAAAGTGGTTTGATTTATCAACTCTACGTTCGATCTGGCTTCCATTCTCCAATTCTTTAGTTTCTGAGAATTTTCAAAACATCAAAAATTTGGCTAACACCCTAAATTTTTGAAAAATTTCGCCATAACCTCCCCTGCAATGGGAGCATCGGGGAATTTCAAATAGCTTCCCCGGTCCTTCAGATCTCAAAAAGAAAAAGAAAAAGCCAAGCGGCTAGCCAATAGGCTCACAAAATCATCATCACCCAAACAAAACAGGAAATTATGTAGTAAACATGTACCTATTTGTCGGGCAAACAAATTTCATTCTTCGGCTCTAGCCTCCTTGCTATGACCTGTTCAATTATATATATGTATATGCAAGCAAATGCAACCAATTTCGATACAATTCATTATTTGATACAATTAGGCGTAATGGTTCAAAATTATCAAACAATTAAACAAACAACACAATCATCAATCAATTAGTGAATTAGAGTTTCAAATTCATAATTTTGATACATACTCAAAAAATCTTGTTTTTGATGCCAAATCTCAACAATAAGCCCTATCAAATTTTGGTTCTCACACCAGTCAATAGGAAATATATAGAAAGCCCACTTTCGTCACTCGAACATAAATTCTAATGATGGAGCTCCATCATCAAAATCATCTCCGGGCGATTAGAGTGTAATTCTATATCTATCCAGTATATTAAAATTTCGAATACACGCGGATCAGACGTATACGCAAAATCTATATATACTGGATTGTCCACATCAATATAAATAAATAACCAAATACGAATGATGGATTTATATTTTCAAAACAAAATTGTTTTCATTTTAAAAATATACTCTTCACACTCGTTCTAGGATACTACTGATCCTATCTCTAACGAGTCATCCCCATTGGATTTTACTAATCCAATCATCTGATGAATTCTTTCGTTCGGTTCTAATGTGTCTTGTTCTCTAAGCTTTGTAAACCAAAGCTCTGATACCACGTGTAAAGACCCGCAACTTCCCCGTAAAGGAAAGCGTCGGATAGTTCGAGAACAAGCCACAACAGAACGCATACAGAAGAACATTTCATTGTATATTACAACAATGCACCAGAATACAAGAATATACAGAGTATAAATGAATATTACACAGAAATATCAGAGATTTAAATTACATTTAAATACATAGCAGCGGAAAATAATACAATACACAACTAGAAAGAGATATACGGATACAAAGCTTTCCGGATATCGTTCCAGCTGTAAACCAGGATCCTGTGAATATAAATCTGCAAAACCGAAACTACTAGCTGCCCGTGTCAAAATAGGGGCACCCAGAGTTTAGGTTAAAACAATAAACTCCAGATCAGTCATGTGACTGGTGTGAGAACTAAAACAGTTATTAATCTTTATTTTAAATCATTAGGTAAATCAAGGGACCACGCCGTATAACACGGAACGGGTTTCCTCCCAAGAATACCAGTGCATAAAACAAACAGCGCAATGCTAAATAAAGAAAAATGAAGCTGTTATAAGACCCAGGTCCCATCACACAATGTAACGCAGTCGAGGATAGGGTTTTCCCTTATAACAGCCAAAGAATGCTTGATACGTTTTAAAACAAATCATTTGATACTATTATAAGTGTATAAAACAACTTCAAATCATAAGTATCAATCATAGGCGGCATGAGCGCCCCATCCCACTATGTCGCCATATATAGGTTTACAAATAAAACCGCAAATGTCAAGTATTTGGAACTTGGATTTCCGTCTATGAACCGAGGCAAAAGATAGTCCTCAACCGATTCGAGACTGCCTAGCCCGAGTCTCAGGATCAGAACGCATCGACCCTTGGAGCGACAGGGCCGGTCCACACGGAGTGGATTAAAAATGCCTGAGCACTACGTTTCGCCGCCCTTTGGGGCGTAAGCGAGCCAACTAAATGACTCCATCGGTTCGAGAACGACCGATCAATCCGAGGCGCCTCGCAACAGCAACAACCACATAAGTCAAACTCGTCAGGGCGTGTAAAACCACTGACGCCACTTCTAGCTAGGAGGAAACGCAGGCCCTCCCTGAGGTCCGTCTCCCGTTTTTGGTTCATACCTGGTGTGAAACACGCGAGGTAAACGTTACACAAAGCTACGCCACAAAGGCCGTGCTTTGATCATCACCACAAGACTTTGCTTTTCAACAGAAGCCTTGATCATTTGCATCTTAGCATGCCACACAGGCAAACCATTCTATGCAACCGATATCAGTCACACAGAATGAAATCCGATGTCAGACACACAGTCCATTTACAAGTCCGTCCTGGGTCTGAACGAAACCGGAGGCACCTAGTACCCCGCATATCCATCGATCTCCAAGTACGTCTGGACGATCACTAACTGTTTCCATCTTCTTGGGTGTACAGCCCAATCAAGATCATCAGTAATTACCCAAACGACGTGAAGACCTCCGGTCTTCGACCATCGTCTTCATCTTCGACTTATCGTCGTATCAGTTATTCAGAATGGGATAAACCCGGCCTTTCCGAATAACTCGCGTATATATTATAAAAGTGTTACACAAACACAACATACGCCTCATTCCAATTCATTAGTCACTAACCGTAAATTAATCAAGAGAATAATTTCCCAAATATTAACCCCGAAGGCCGAAACCAACATCAGATCAATATCCAGAAAACCATTCTGCTTGGCTAACCGACAGTTAGTTTCTAAATTTCACATTCATAGGGAAAGATTCCCATTAATTTTATCAAAGATAAATTCCTTGAATTTATTCTTTAATCCATTTTTGAATATCAATTCAAACTAGTCGGGATTAGCGAACCTTACCGAAGTAATCATTTGTTTTAATTTCCCAATCCCAACCTATTCATCCCATGAAGTAAAACTGGTAATACTTCATATCTAACACCACAGTGTTATCGGTAAATTCAATTACCATTTCACGTTCAAATCTAATTAAAGATTTAACTATCGCCTGGAGCAAAACTGGTGATACTCCATTTTCGATCTTTTCAATCTAATTAAAGATTCATTAAAACTCCACTCAGTTTTAATCGTTAACTGGGTTAAAGAATCAGTGTCATTTAAAACACGGTTCACGATAAACCCAAAATCACATTCATTAATTATCGGGTTAAAGAACAAGTGTTATTTAAAACACTGTTCACGATAAACCCAAAAATCAATATCAATTCAATTCCAATTAAATATTATTTAATTGGTACACTTCATTAAATCTAAATAAAAAGATTTAATCTTTTCTCAACTGGGTTCAAGAACAGTGTTAGTGAAGACACCATTCACGACAAACCCAAATCACATTCATTAATTATCGGGTTAAAGAACAAGTGTTATTTAAAACACTGTTCACGATAAACCCAAAAATCAATATCAATTCAATTCCAATTAAATATTATTTAATTGGTACACTTCATTAAATCTAAATAAAAAGATTTAATCTTTTCTCAACTGGGTTCAAGAACAGTGTTAGTGAAGACACCATTCACGACAAACCCAAATCCCATTTGATATTCAATATAAGGCTCTGAATAGAAAATATATCGGCTTATATTCAATATCAAATTCTACGATTAACAAATGTCGTATTGGAAATAACGATATAAATATATATCTTTCAAATTTCCGTAACAACATCCGTATAATCACAAATTCCAACATCGAAATATTCCGAAGACAATTTCGATTCAAATCCACTCCAATGCAATCATTGGAAATTTTGGTTATTTTCAAAACCCTTTTCAAATTCAATTTATTTATTTAAAAATAAATAGAATTATAATTCTAGTTCAAAACTAGTTCATTTCGATAAAAATCTATTTTTATCTTTTCAAATAGGGAGTTTTTCATCCCAATTCTTTCTAAATCATTTCTTATGATTTTACACAAATTATTACTATTTTTAATAATTTTATCAAGGCCCGTACAGTCGATTTCCATCAATGGCCATCGAACTGCACTTACAGCGACCTTTTTCGAATTTGATTTGGACATAATTCCAAATCCAACCGTTAGATTTCAAATTTCTAATTTTCATTAGAAAGCTCTTTTCCAAACGAACCCAACGGTTCCGGTTTTAGGAGAATCCGACGGTCGGATCTCCCGCAATGTCCGTTTGAAATAAATGGTCGAA
Organism: Allium sativum; assembly: GCA_030737875.1. NCBI lineage: Eukaryota > Viridiplantae > Streptophyta > Magnoliopsida > Asparagales > Amaryllidaceae > Allium > Allium sativum. The sequence continues at coordinate 876,245,103 of CM060924.1, forward strand.
ATTCGCGAACTACCGCGGCGCGGCGCGTTCTATTCAGGCCATTATATTATATATATAATATATATAATATATATTTCGTCGATTCCTATTTAAAACGGATTATATAAATAGTTTTAAATTCGTTTCAAATTCTATTTCAACTTCTATTTCAATTCAAAGCCAAAATTGAATTCTTCTTTATAAATTCGTTTTAAAATTCATTTCTATTCAATTCGAATTTCAATTCAATTTGAATTCATTTCAATTCGCTTTCAATTCCATTTGAATTCGTTTTCAATTCAATTCATTTCGAAATCGTTTTCAATTCAATTCATTTCGAAATCGTTTTCAATTCATTTTGAATTCGTTTTCAATTCAATTCATTTCGAAATCGTTTTCAATTCAATTCATTTCGAAATCGTTTTCAATTCAATTCATTTCGAAATCGTTTTCAATTCATTTTGAATTCGTTTTCAATTCAATTCATTTCGAAATCGTTTTCAATTCAATTCATTTCGAAATCGTTTTCAATTCATTTTGAATTCGTTTTCAATTCAATTCATTTCGAAATCGTTTTCAATTCAATTCATTTCGAAATCGTTTTCAATTCAATTCATTTCGAAATCGTTTTCAATTCATTTTGAATACGTTTTCAATTCAATTCATTTCGAAATCGTTTTCAATTCATTTTGAATTCGTTTTCAATTCAATTCATTTCGAAATCGTTTTCAATTCATTTTGAATTCGTTTTCAATTCAATTCATTTCGAAATCGTTTTTTTTTTAAATCGATATAAATATCGTTCACGTCAAAATGGCGTCAATCTAATCAACACGGCTTCATATATTCCTTTATTTTCAAATATTCTATTTCAAATATTTCTTTTTCAAATATTTCTTTTTCAAAACTGGAATGAGGCCCAATCAATTACCATATAAAATTAATTATATGGATTTTCATACAACACATGTATATAATAGCATTGAAAATAATCAACCATCAACCAAAGTGCACTACACTGTATAAGCATCAAATATAGATATTCAACGCTTATAACAGCCTGTCAATCAATCGATCGACATATTTAATCAATCAGGATGAGTGAACTTCAAATTTCATCCTAACACCCGTGTGGGGTTTCAAACAATCAAACACATATTTTATTTGTGCAGTTAGGCGATGTGTAAAATTTATCGACCCAATCAACGTCATTCAAATAGGTGTACATAAACAAACCGTCTGGTTTGTAAATGAATATTTATTTATTCACATTCACGTTAAAAATTATATTTTTAACGATAACACATTTTATTTTAACATATGAATTTCTATTCAGTTCATTCTTTAAATAAAATGCTATTTTTATTTTTCTAACTTATTTTAGAAAATTTCGGCGGCATAACGGCACGATACTAGAAACGGGACAAGGCCTAGCCTTATCCCCGGTCTAGTGAAGGCCCACGCCATTCACACATCAATCAAATTCACTTTCGTTATGCAAACCACAAAATTTGGAGTAAGGGTCTAACCTAGCCTTACTCCTTCGCCTTATAACGGCGCACGTCTAATCCTAACCAATTTATCGATTCGATTTTTCACACCACAAACCACATTCAAACCAATATCACAATCAATAACCAAACAGCCAAACAAACAAGTCCATGGTCTGTGGACGATTGTGTCGGGTGCTACTAAACACCGTCTGCATCCTAGTATATATATATAACTAGAAAAGTAAATTGAAAGGTGAGAAATTCTCACAGATTAGCTATCCTAGCTCCCCGGCACTTCATTTGCAGAAGTCTTCGTCGTTTCGCCTTTTTGTCACCTTCGTTGCTGCTTTCACTACATACGTAAAAATCACATTTTTACTTCGCTATTCAATATATAAAAATCGAATTTTTACTTTGATGTTCAATATATAAAAATGCTATTTTTCTATCGAAGTTCAATATATAAAAATTCTATTTTTCTATCGAAGTTCAATATATAAAAATTCTATTTTTCTATCGAAGTTCAATATATAAAAATTCTATTTTTCTATCGAAGTTCAATATATAAAAATCGAATTTTTATATTCTCCATTATATTTTCAAAAGTGATGTCTTTTTATTTTCAAATCAAGATTGCTTGTATTTTTGAATCAATGACCATTTCAGTTTCTTTTCTTTTTAACAATGTAAAAATCAATTTTTTAATCATTTTTAAAAAATCTCGTCTTTAACATTTTTAAAAGTCTGTTCTTTAATATTTTAAAAATCTCTTCTCTGGTTTTAACATTAAATAAAATTCTGGTTTTAAACTAAATAAAAATTCTGGTTTTAAACTAAATAAAAATTCTGGTTTTAAACTAAATAAAAATTCTGGTTTTAAACTAAATAAAAATTCTGGTTTTAAACTAAATAAAAATTCTGGTTTTAAACTAAATATAAAATTCTGGTTTTAAACTCTATATAAAATTCTGGTTTTAAACTCTTTTCTGTTTTTATGATTTTAAGAATTCAGTTTTTAACTCTTTTAAAAATCAACTGTTTTTAATCTTTTTTAAAAAAAACAATTCAGTTTTAAAGTAAAACAAGAAAATCAGTTTTACATTTTTCCTTTTAAATCAGTTTTTAATCATTTTATAAAAATCAGTTTTACATTTTTTATAAAATCAGTTTTACATTTTTTTATAAAATCAGTTTTACATTTTTCCTTTTAAAACAGTTTTTAATCAGAATAATAAAATAAATAAATAAAAAAAAAAATATAAGGATAAAATAAAATAAAATACTCACCGATCTGCGAAGGGGGAGGGGGAAAGAAACGGCGGCAGGAGGCGCTGGTGAAGCGGAGGGTGGAGCGATGGCTTCGAGGGCTTCGTTGCCTTGAGCTCGCGCAGCGAAGAAAAAGGGGAAAGTGGGAAGGAGAAGAGGACGAGAAGAGGGAGGAGAAGCGGGGAAGGAGGGGGCTTGTTCGCCTGAGGCGCGGCGGCGGCCTGGGCGCGCTTCGACGAAGTTTCCTCTTTTTTTTTCTTTTTTTTTCTTCTGATCGATTTAATGAATTGGGGGGGGGGGCAGAGAGAAATAGGGGGAGAAGGTTTTGTTTTTTTTTTTTTATTATTTAATTATTAAAAAGTTGACTTTCACATACGACCTCTAAACGAGGCCCACCGCCTGTCGTCCATAGCGTATTACCCCCATTCCGAACACAATGGGATATGTATCGCAAGCTGGTTCGATTGTTACAATCAGTTTCCTTTTGAATTTACATTTAAATCACTATATTGAATTTAAACGCGCATTTCGAATTACCGGGGTCACATACTAACTAGAAAAATTCCAGAAAAATATTTTCTAGCTTCGTTTTGACGATACGGTCCTAACAAAACTAGTTTCGACGAATTCTGAGACCGTTTGAAAAATGGCCAATTTCCAGTCGATTAAAATCAACTGAAACTGGTCAAACGCGTTTTCCTTTGCCACGCTCACATATTGATTCGAAAAATTATGAAATTTGGAATCTAGCAATAACTTAACATCACGGACCCAACAAAACTGGTTTTGTCGAAATCCGAGGTCGTTTGCAAAATGGCTATTTTTAAGGGCCTTATATATATAAAAATATATATAAATTCCACAGCGACTATTTCTAATTTTAAACTGGACATATCTTATCATTTCTAAAATGAAATCTCAGTTTGTTAACTTTGTTACAAAGATATAGTTATACAGATTCAAATATTTCTTGTTTCGTTCAATTCTGACTTATATTGAATTCTGTATATTCATTTGAAATTAGAAATCGAATTTTCGAACTACCGCGCCATTTTCAATTCCTTTTATAATTATATATAATTATTATATATTCTAACGACGACGTATATAATATATACGTTCTAATTATATTCAAAATAAATTTTCGTCGATAATATTTAAAATAATTCATTTTAAATAATCAAAATTCGCTAAAATGGCCAAAATAAAAATTTCAAACTGGCTCGCATTTTACGGGTTGTTACAACCTCATATTTTGAACTATTGATGTCAAAAAGTGGCACTCTTGACAGTCAATCCCAAATGCACAACCTATACACAAATCATAGATAAATATCACAATCACAATCACAGAATGTAAGAATGTAGCAAAATAACGAGGAACACACAAGAGTTTTTATATTTTTTTTGGCTCAATCCTGGCGTAAGTCCATTTTGTAATATTTTCTTATACTATATATTGCAGACTACAATTGTTTGTTTGTAAGAAATGTAGAGAGATATATGATACAACACAAAGTCCTTGCGTTGGTTTTGTATTTTGACCTTCAACAGCGCAAATTCCTTGCGTGTGGAAGAGGAAAACTAAAAAAGATCCTTTTCGAAGTCTACAAATGTTGTAATTATAGACAGGCGACCTCTCCAGTTTGGCATGCCATACGGCGGTCATCCTGGCTTAGGTTAGACATGTGTCCTTCGATCTTGGAAAGTAGGGAAGTGGGTGGAGCGGTTCTCTGGCCCATGGAGATGTCCTCCCCAGAAGCTACAACATACGTGCATCTCGATTCAAGATAATAGGAGTAAGATCAGATAGTTTTACCTTGTAAACAACCTGCATATTGGGTATCTCCTAAGTTCCAAGGTTCGGGTCGGTATGGTCCAGATCGGTATGGTCGACTCGGGGTAGCCGACCATAATGGTCTGATCCGAACCACAAGTGGTGAGGTATGGGAATCCATGCCGGTCCGAGTTTCTTCGTGACAGAATAAAGTGTGATGTAGTGATAGGGCAAACCGACCCATTCGACCCTAGACTCATGCAGAAATCCAACACATTTAGGTCGATTTGCTACCTCCATCTGATGAATTAAAGTTCATGTAAACGTATAATCAAGTCCTAAGTACTTCTTTATGCAGAAGTCTGAGAGGTGACTTCCTTGCTAAAAGGCGTGTCAAAACTTTACCACTCAAAGCATACCTTTTGGCAGAAGATGTGTTTTGAATAATCCGTAAGCCATATAAATCAAGAACATAAAAGTCCATGGTCAGGTCGAATCGTAATAAGTAATAATAGAAAACCACAAAACCCACGATCACTATGGATTGTATTAATAGAACACCAAAATACGGTGGTCGTGCCCGACCATATTAATAGAAAGCCATGGTCCATCTGGATTATATTATAAGAAAACCGTGATCACTCCAGATCATATTACAAGAATACCAAAGGACTATAAATCCAACAATCACTCTATATCATATTACAGAAAGCACCAAAGTGTAAAGGGAGTCCCAATCTGAGAAATCCAAAATCTAGTGCCTCTATGGGCCCATCCAATGCTGTATTATCGATACATGCGAAGAAATCAGATAAACGATTGTGTCAAATCCTCATAATACTATTTTAATTAATTCAAGCATAAACCATACTTGGAAATCCATTTTAAGTTTAATCCATACTCAAGCTGAGATCGAATCACCCTGCCAAGTCTTGGAAAGATAACCCAACCCTTCAGGTATCACCCATACTTGGAAATTCAAACTAAGTGTAATTCATACTCGAGTTTTGATTGAGTTCTCTCATCAAATCCTGACAAAACGATCTGACTTTCTTGGGTTAGATCCATACTTGGGAGTCCAAATTGAGTACAACCCATACTCACATCATGATTGAACTATGCTTGCCACATCCTGACAAGACAGTCTGTCCCTAGGCAAAATACATACCTAGGTTTCAAGATGAGTATAGTCCATACTCAGGTTGTGGTTAAGTGATCTTGCCAAATCCCGATAAGACACCTAAGTTTCGCAAATGTAATGCATGCTTGAAAATCCATTTTATTAAATCCTAAATTATTACGTAACTAAAACAAATCCGGATTGGTTTATCATTGAATCTAAAGCACACCTAGGGACGTCTGTGTGTACTTCAACTTAGCCATTTACTCGTTGGATGGTTTTATTGTCAAGCATAGAGCATGCCTGAGGATTACATCATAATCCTCATACACAAGTGAATCGATGTAGCCATCATAAATCCAACTAGATCCAAATCAACTAATAACGATTCCGCGTGTGCTTGGCCCTGGATCATTCCCTCTCCGGGGAGCAGTTGATGGTTATGTCGGGGCTGGTATTGTTGATTGCATGACATACTTGGTCAGCTATTTGTGTATGATCCATTCCTCGACTAAGTCTCGCAAGTGCCTACTCTCGTTGGTGGTATGACCAACCATTTGATGGAAAAGGCAGAACCTTGCTGATTCTCATTCCTATTAAGTTGGCTCACTCTTATGAGGATTTGGTTAAGAAATGCAATCCTTCGTATCAAGATAGATCTCCTCCAAAGGCATGATAAGTTCAGAATACTTATTGTATTTCAAATTCTTTCGGGGTCCATCCTCCTTATTGTCTTTAGGCGAGGCCCTTCCTTTTCTCTCGTTCTTGTCCTATCTGAACCTGAACGATCCTTCGTTCTTAGTCATGTTTTTCTCATGAATGTATTTCCCGGCATTAGCGTCTTCCTCCCATAGAAATATATCTACTTCATAATACAAATCGGCCAGATCTCTCGACAGATCCTATTGCAAAGAGATCTTGAAGTCTGTTTTTTATCCAAGATGCCCGATGCTGCTGTCGTCGGTACAATATATGGTTTGTGTTGATCTACCAATGCCACCGTAGCATTTAATCTTTCCATAAATGATAACAGAGTCTCTCTGGGCCTCTGCTTGATTGAGGTTAATGTCATCGTGTTTTTGGGTTTGCCTATGTGGACAACCATAAAGAGGGCAACCAACATGTTCCAGCTGTTGATCGATTCAGATTCTTGTTACTGAAACCACATAGCAGCTATGTTCGATCGCCCAAGTATTGTAACACCCCGTATTTCCTGTGTATTAAAGTAACGAATTAAAGAATACTTAATTTTAAAAGTGAGAATTAGGGGAAACGGTTTACGCCATTGCGTTCGTCTCGGAATTCTGCTTGAGGTAGAGTCCGAGTTTGCATGAATTGGACTCTGTATGAAGAAGTTATGGAGTTCAGAAGATTTCAAGTTTAATTCAGAAATTAAATATAAGTTAACAATCAAGATTCGAAATTCAAACAGGCAGGAATCAGTGGGCAGGAAATATCCCTCTATAGGGTGTCGACATAGGTTTCGACCCCCCTATAGAGGTGTCAACATAGGTGTCGACCCCCTTGTAGGGGTCAACTCCTGTATCCTGATCCAAACAGTGACGAATTTTGACTCCTTGCTAAGTCACTAGGGCATAGGTGGCGGTTTCTGGATAACTCTTTTTGGTCTAGATGGCTCTGATTTCTTCTAGGTTAATCTAATGGCTTACATTAATTTAAACATCTATATAAACAACCCCAACCCTCAACCCTAAACCACAAAATTTCATTACAAGGAGTCGTCATGCTGTCCATGGCCAAACTAGAGTAGCCACCATTCTTCTCCAACTAGAAAGCAAGTTAGAAGCTACGAATCAAATCTAAATTAGAGAATCGATAGTCTACATCAAGGGATAGCTTTTCAGTTTCAGAAAAGAAATCCCAGAAAAAAAGATTTTTCTTTTGTTTGTAAGTTCAATTATTCTTTAGATGTGAACAAATAAAAGTCATGATTTGTAATAAAGCGAAACTAGAATTGTACCTAGTTGTAAAATAATGGTGATGCTGATTCATGACTTTTCTTGTGACAATTCTTGTTTGAATTTGAGATAGAGAGGAGGAGAGAGATAAAATGTAGAATAATTGAACGACTACATTGTTATTTCATTATACTGGAAATGAGAAATACAAAGCTTTAAATAGAAAAATAAAGTATCCTAATCCTTCCTAAACTCAAGCTAAAATAATTCAAACTGGTCCACTAAAAAAGGAAGACTTGTTCTAATCTAAAATAATACTTTGAATCACTCACTAACACACCCCCTTGATTCAAAGTTATTGAGATAATAAACGAAGCACTTCTCTTCGATTTGTGATGCATTTCTCATCACCTTCAATTGTTGAAGCACATCTCTTCAACTCTAGTCTTTGAATATTGGAGCACTTCTCTCCATGGTACACCTCTCACCCATAACTCTAAAATAAATTCTCTTCCATAGCAACTTGTGCCATGTTCTCTTGCTCTTCATCTTTGAATTGTTTAAAAAACTGATATATTTTTCTCGCTCACTAGAGATCTCTCTATCCCCTCTCATCAACCTAGCTCCGATACCATGTTATAATTTGACAATGAACCTATCATGTTGAATGTTAAATTGGCAATGAACCTATCATGTTGTATATAAGTTTGGTGATTCTTTCATGTGATGTTACATACAAGTTTTAGGCTAAGTCATATATGCCATATGTTTAGATCTACATTCTCATATGTTTAGATCTAGGTTAATTTGATCCAACTCAAATGCAAGTTCACATTTAAATGCCTAATTGGATTTGTGTAAGTTACTGTTAATATGCTTAAGATTCATATTAATTGGATCTAAAATGCAAGTTCATCGTTCTATGCCAAATTTATGTGATACATGTTTAGTTAGATCCATATTATTTTGGAATGTTACGTGTTCCTTTCTTTTCCCCTTTTGTTTATGAGTTAGGCTAAGTTGTGAGCCTAACGTTCTATGTGAATTATGCGAACGTATAACAGGGGTAACGTTGGGAAAAACATTGAATAACATATTATTGGAAAAGTTGGGCTCATAATCATGTAAATGATTAGTAGCGTGAAAAGGTATAATTATATGCCTAAAAATTATGAACATGATTTAGAGGGTAAATGGGGGATGACTTGAATGACAACATTTGATTGATAATTTACATATAAACATGAAGGGTAAATATGTAAATTAAGTAAAAGACGAATGTGCCTAACCCGAGGTTAGATTGAGTTATGGTGTAAGACTGCCCGGAACCGCCCGGCACATCTAGCGACCGTAACAACATAGATCTAATGTGAGAGGTTAGCGCATTAAGCTCAAAATAACCCGAGGTTAGATTGAGTTGCGGTGTAAGACTGCCCGGAACCGACCGGCACATCCAACGATCGCAACAATATAGATCTAATGTGAGAGATTGGTGCTTTAATGAATGAATTAAAGCAAAGAAACATGCAGGCTAAGAAGGTAGGGTTAAGTTAACTAATGAAACACTTAACCAGTACATAATGTTAATTAAACAAATGGTAAGGTTAAGTAACATATGAATAGGCAACACTTAACCGTTATAACATGTTAATTAGACAAGAAGGTGGGGTTAAGTAAGTTTAGAACACTTAACCGTTATAACATGTTAATTAGACAAGAAGGTGGGGTTAAGTAATTTTGGAACACTTAACCGTTATAACATGTTAATTAGACAAGAAGGTGGGGTTAAGTAAGTTTGGAACACTTAAACGTTATAACATGTTAATTAGACAAGTGAGCAAGGTTAAGTTAACCAATATGACATGATGAATGAGAAGGGTTAAGTTAATAAGAAACACTTAATCAACATGACATGATGAGTGGATGGGTTGAGTTAACATGAATGGACAACACTTAACCGATATAACTTGATGAACGAATGTGGTTAAGTTAATGGGGAGGACTTAACCAATATGACATGATGAATGAACGGGGTTAAGTTAATAGGAAACACTTAACCAATACAACATGATGTGTGGGTGGGTTAAGTTAACAAGAACGGACAACACTTAAACAATATTACATGAACGAAGCAGATAGGGTTAAGGCAAACTTAACCATTGAATAAACATGCTTGAATCGGTGGGAAGGTTAAGTACATCTCGTGTAGGCGGGTAATATTTGAATATATAGGCCCACAAACTTAACCACTGAATAAACATGCTTGAATCGGTGGGAGGGTTAAGTACATCTCGTATAGGTGGGTAATATTTGTATATATAGGCCCACGAAACTTAACCAGTAGGAAACCCTAGTAACGGGGACCCATTTCAGCAGTAAACCACATGGATGTATCATGGTACCCTGAACTAGACAGGGTGGGGCACGATTACTGGGCTGATTATAAGTGGTCAAAATAGCGGTAGGGGGTACGTCAGTATAAGTTCCAACGGTTTACGGGCGTGCACGTACTTCGGAGTGGGAAAAAGCAGGCACTGGGTACCAATAGTTATATACTGTGCATCTTGAATCGTGTCGGGTTGCTATCATAAGGATTGATCCACCTTATGGTGGGACCAGCACAGGGTATCTACACGCAAGAGAGGGCCGATTGACACCGACATATGGAACATTAATACAAGTAGGGAGCCAATCGATAGGGTAGTAAGGGTACATCTAACATCTTCATGGCAATTAGGCCGATTGAGGTAAGATCCTCATACTAGATGTACACCTGAAGGCTATCACAATTGCGAGGATTGGGATCACGTTGTAATATTAACATTTTATACAGATTTCTAGTTGGGACACTAGTTAGGCGATGCAGAAATATAGAAATCAGAATAATAGGGTATTAGCGAAGAAGAGAAAGAGTAGAAGCACATTCAGTTTACCTTGCCTTATTTTGTCTTAAGTTATCATGTTTTATGGTATTGTCCTATTTTCAGTTTATTCATGTCATGATCCTTTATCTTGTTTACATGCTGAAAAATCACTGGACTTACCAGACTTATGTCTAACCTAGTTTTATTTCGCCTCTTTTCTTCCGTTCCTCCCCTCCCCCAGGTAGTCAGGGAGGGAATAGCTCAGCTTAGTTTGGACCGTTTCTCCTTCCAAGCTCGAAGATAGTCGACATATTGCTTCGGACTCTCTTTTCCACTGCTATGGCTGGCTCATGCTTTATTGGGGAATATCATTTTCATTTTATGCTTCTTTATTTTGTTAAACAAGACAGATGCTTTGTTGTAATGGATAAATTGGAAAACAATCTTTGTACAAGCTATTTTACCAAGCTGATGTTTTATCAATAAAGTAAAGTTTTATTTATTTTTCCGTTGTTTTATTTGTCTTTCTTGTAATTTATCTGCATCTTTTACCTATAGCGCTCCACCGAAGTTAATGCATTCCCTTTGTGAGTGACCTTAACGGAGGTGGGGTGTTACACGTGGTATCAGAGTTGAAGGTTACCGGATCAGATAAAAGATTTGAAAAATTATTTTCAAAACAGTTTAAAAGGAGAATTTTCAAAAGAAAAGTTTTGTTTTAAAAGCATATTCCCCAAAGCCATATGCACTATCTTTTGATCCTCTGTCTGAATCCTTGTTTCCTTCTTTCTTGAGTCTCTGGGGCTCCTAGCTTTCTGGGAGGTTACCTCATCGCGGCATGGTTCCGTAGGCTTGATGAGACTACGACACCTGTCAAAAGGGCGAATAAGTGGCCTACGTCCATCTATAACCACAGTAGTTTCACCTGTGGCTAATTTTCTTTCAAGCTTTATAGGGTTTTTCCGTGCGATGGAGGCAGCTTTCGAGAGACTTGTCAACATGTTACACAAGGACGGTAAAGATAAGACTGAGGAAGTTTGGCTAAGGAGCACAACCCGAGGATGAGATACTCATGGATATGGACTTGGTTCACAAACGAGGTAAAAAGAAAGAGGTGTAAGTGGAAGAAATAATAGTAAAACCTAGGACCAGAGGAAGTGTCTTTATTATGGTATAATGGGTCATAATTAAGGACAAGGGCAAGAACAAAGGACAGGATTTTCCGGAGGGCAAGTGCATGCTCTCACTGCCAGCATACCTGAGAGAGCGGTAGTAAAATTTCTATTGAAAAAGTTTAGTTTTTCTTTTTGATCATCATGTTAGTACTCTTTTTGATTTTAGCGCTTCACATTCGTGAGTCTCTACACCTTAGTACTTGTATAGTAGAAAATCCCATTATTGTCTCAAATCCAACTGGTGGTTCGGCTCATTTATCTTTGTTTTGTAAGGATTTGAGAATAGCCATATTAAGTATTGAGTTTAAGTATAATGCTAACGTTTTTGGTTTCATGGGCTATGGGTTGATTCTAGGCATGGATTGGTTAGCTAGTAATTGTGAAAGGAGGGTAGATAGACTTTTGACTTGCCTCGGTAATACCCTCGAGATTTCATGCGATCCGAAGGGATCAGTTAGTCCAAGCTACCTAGAATCGCTTGATACATCTATCGACGATTTGCGATCCGTTAGAGTAGTCCATGAGTACGCAGATGTTTTGATTAGGTTAGGGGTTTGCCCCCTAAAACGCGAGATAGACTTCAGCATATATCTAGTTGACAATGTAAAGCCAGTTGCGTTACCTATATAACACATGACTCCAAGGGAAATGAAGGGCTCAACAAGCAAGTTAAAGAGCTGCTCGAAAAAGGATTCATAAGGCAGAGTATTTCTGAATGGGGTGCTCCAGTTGTTTTCACTACGAAGGCGGATGGTTCACTTTGCTTGTGCATAGATGATATTTTTGATCTTCTCAGAGAGTGAGGAAGAACATGCTTTGCATCTAAGGGAAGTCTCGGATACCCTCCAAGCGCATCAGCTTAAGGATAGGTTCTCCAAATATCATTTTTGGAGAGAAAAAGTAAGGTTTCTAAGGCAGGTGATATCCAAACAAGGGATAGCAGTAGATCCCGCAAAAGTAGTTGCGGTACAAGACTGGAAAGTCCCAAGGAATGCAACAGAAGTAAGAAGCTTTCTTGGACTAGCGGGCTAATATAGGAAGTTCCTTAAGGGCTTTACGAAGGTATTGGCCCCACTTACAAGAATGACGAAGAAGAATCTAACCTTTGCTCGGGATATTGGTTGTGATGTCGCTTTCCAACAATCGAAGAAGGCTCTTACAACGACCCTAGTTTTGATTTTTACCTTACAGTAGTAAAAGGCTTACGGTGTACACGGGTGCATGCGGCATGGGACTAGGCCCCATTTTGATGTAAGGTTAAGATCGTAGCAGATGCCTTAAGAAGAAAAATGTTGACTTCAAGTCCTCTTTATGTGAAAAGGAAAAGTTCTGAATACCTATCAACCTTTGATTTTAAAACCTTTGGTTAAGTTAGTAGTTGGCATCTCTAGGAGTAAGACCTACGCTTTTGGATCAAATAGGGACTTCACAAAGAAAAGACTCAGATAGTTGACGCAATAGATAAGTGAAACACCCCGCCTCCGTTAAGGTCACTCACAAAGGGAATGCCTTAACTTCGGTGGAGCGCTTTAGGTAAAAGATGCAGATAAATTACAAGACAGACAAATGTAAACAGCAAAAAATAAAACTTTACTTCATTGATAAAACAGTTTGTACAACAATTGTTTTCCCATACCAGAGTATCTATCTTACATAAAATAAAGAAGCATAAAATAACTTTTATATTCCCCAAATGTAGCATTAGCCAGCCATAGCAATGGAAAAGAGGGTCCAAAGTAATACGTCAAAGAGTCTTCAAGCTTGGAAAGAGTAACGGTCCGCACTAATCTGAGCTATTCCCTCCCCGACTACCAGGGGGCAAACAGAAGAAAAGAAGACGAAAGAAAGTGGGTCAGACAATAAGTCTGGTAAGTCCAGTTATTACTAGCATTTAAACAGGAAGCAAAATATCATGACATGAATAACCGAAAGTAGGATAATGCTATAGTGATAGGATACCATAAGACAAGCCAAGGCCAGATATACAACAGCACTCATTTCTATTCCTCTGCCTCGCTGCTACCCTGTTATTCTGATTTTCTATGTCCCTGCACAGGCTAACTAGTGTCCCAACTAGTAATCAGTATACAATGATAATAATTACAACGTGATCCCAATCCCCGCAATTATGTAGCCTTCAGGTGTACATCGATTATGAGGATTCCACCTCCATCAGCCCAATTGCCATGAATATGTTCGATGTACCCTTACTACCCTATCGATCGGCTCCCTACTTGCATTGATGTTCCATATGTCATACGGCCCCCACTTGATTGTAGATACCTATGCTGGTCCCACCATGGGGTGTATCAAGTCCCATGTAGCTACCCGACACAATTCTAGAGTGCATAGTGTATGCTACTGATACCCAGTGCTTGCTTTTTCTGCTCCGAAGTGTGTGCACGCCCACACTCCGTTAGAACCTACACCGCTGCACCAACCACCGTCGCTTTGACCGCTTATAATCAACCCATTCATCGTGCCCCACCCTGCCTAGTTTTAGGGTACCATGATACATCTATGTGGGTTACTTCTGAAATGGGTCCCCGTTACTAGGGTTTCCTAATGGTTAAGTTTGTGGGCCTATATTTACTGATATTACCCACCAACCCGGACGTGTACTTAACCCTTCTACCGATTTAAGCATGTGTATTTAATGGTGAAGTGTGTGGGACTATATTTACTGATATTACCCACCAACCCGACGTGTACTTAACCTTCCCATGGATTCAAGCATGTGTATTAATGGTTAAGTGTGTGGGCCTATATTTACTGATATTACCCACCAACCCGACGTGTACTTAACCTTCCCACGGATTCAAGCATGTGTATTAATGGTTAAGCGTATGAGCCTATATTTACTGATATTACCCACCAACCCGACGTGTACTTAACCTTCCCACGGATTCAAGCATGTGTATTAATGGTTAAGTGTGTGGGCCTATATTTACTGATATTATCCACCAACCCGACGTGTACTTAATCTTCCCACAGATTCAAGCATGTGTATTAATGGTTAAGTGTGTAGGCCTATATTTACTGATATTACCCACCAACCCGACGTGCACTTAACCTTCCCACGGATTCAAGCATGTGTATTAATGGTTAAGTGTGTGGGCCTATATTTACTGATATTACCCACCAACCCGACATGTACTTAACCCTCCTGCGCGTCATGTCATATTGGTTAAGTGTTTCTTATTGACATAACCTTTCTCAATTATCATGTTGGATTGGTTAAGTGTGATTTATTAACTTAACCCTGTTCATTCAGCATGTTATGTTGGTTAAGTGTTCATATTAACTTAACCCCACTCGTTTACCATGTTATATTGGTTAAGTGTCATCAATCAATTCAAGTTAACTTAACCCATCTACTTGTCATGTTATCATGGTTAAGTGTTGTCCTCTTGTATTAACTTAACCCTGCCACAAATCATATTATGTTGGTTTAGTGTTACCTTAATTAACTTAACTATACCAAACCTTGTCTTAGCTTTAATTCATTTATTAAAGCACCAACCACTCACAATAGACAGATATTGTTGCGGTCACTAGATGTGCCGGTCGGTTCCGGGCAGCTTTATACCGCAACTCACTCTAACCTTGGGTTCTTATTGGGTTCAATGCCTTAACCTCTCACATTAGAAAGGTATTGTTGTGGTTACTGGGCAGCCGGATGGGTCCGGGCAGTTTTACACCACAACTCAATCTAACCTCAGGTTAGGCCTATTCATATTTTCTACAATTTACATATTTCTCATTTATAAAAAAATATATATGTAAATTAATCCCAATTCAATTATGCATTAATTACTCTTTTAATTATGCTCACAATTAATGGTATACCAAATATACCATTCTCATGAACCAATGTATGTTATGAAATTCTCATGTTTTCCCAATGTTACCCCCATTGTACGCTCGCACAATTTTATAGAATGTTAGGCTCGATATTTAGCCTAACTTATAAACATAAAAAGGGAAACACAAAGAACATGATATATTCCAACAACATAAAACATGTGGCATATAGATTTTGGCATAGAATCATACAAAAATATGGATCTAATTACATGTGTCACATGAACTTGGCATAATATACTTTTAATTATGGACTTGCAATATAGATCTATGTAACAAGAATCATAATCATAAGGGTTTTACATAGAACTATCCCAACTTGAACATGTGGTGGTGAACTTGCATAGAGGTTGAATCAAACTAACATGGATCTAACATGTACAGTTGTAGATCTAAATAAATAGGTTTACATAATCAAGTCTTTGCTTATAAACATATTTAAATCACAACTTAGCATGTTAACTTATGTATGTTAAATCATAAGCCACAAATAATCATATTTAAATCACCACTTATCATATTAACTTGTGTATGTTAAAACATAAGCCACAAATAATCACATTTAAATTACCACTTATCATATTAACTTATGTATGTTAAAACATAAGCCACAAATAATCACATTTAAATCACCACTTATCATATTAACTTATGTATGTTAAAACATAAGTCACAAATAATCACAATTAAATCACCACTTATCATATTAACTTATGTATGTTAAAACATAAGCCACAAATAATCACATTTAAATCACCACTTATCATATTAACTTATGTATGTTAAAACATAAGCCATAAATAATAACATTTAAATCACCACTTATCATATTAACTTATGTATGTTAAAACATAAGCCACAAACAATCACATTTAAATCACCACTTATCATATAACTTATGTATGTTAAAACATAATTAGAGAGCCGCTAATTTAACTTGCAACATATATAGGTTCAACTTAACATAATTCTAAATATACATAAATGTTGATCCAACATAAGGATATGATTTAGATCATAAACTTGCAAGTAACCACCAAATTATACCATTAAGTTAACATATGCTAGAATGACTTCATTAACCATTTCATGATAAGTTTTATCACTAAAAGTATACAATTGTATGTTCATCACCAACAAATAAATGTGAACATAAATCAAGTTTAGCATGTTCATCACCCACAAATTAATATAAATATAAATCAAATTCACATATAGACATCGTTCTACGTTCAAATTATACAAGCCATGATATAAAAAGAATTATGTTTAAATCCACGTATTAACCGCACTTACAAACAAAAGAGAAGTCTTGATATCTGAAATCTGTTTTCTGAAATTGTACAGCTCTCCTTTGATGAAGATTAACACACTGTCCTAGTTTAATTTGATTTGATTTGTATCTTTAATCTTTTATTCTAATTTGCGATGAAGGCTGTTCTCAACTTGACTCCGACAGCATGACAGCTCTAGAAATTTAATTTGTGTGTTTAGGGTTTTGGTCTAGGGTTGTATGTATAGACGTTTGATTAATTTAGAGCCGTTAGATCAACTTAGGAATGATCATAGCCATCTAAGACAATTAATATGTCATTCAGCCAATCATATGATGCCATGTATGCCCTAACACTTCAGAGTTTGTCATAAAGCCATTTAGAGAAGGCCATGTCAGCACTAATCGTCACCCGACCAATCATAAAAAGTCACGTTAAAAAAAACAATCTTTGACCAACAAAAATGCGCCATCACATGTTCTAACCAAATGAGCTACTAAGTCTTTTGCTTACAAAACTTAGAACAATGCTAAACATTATTCTTTTCTCATTCTATTTTTTTTTTCATGTTTTGCTGCATTATTTAATTTAAAGATATCTTCTTAATACGGAGTTCATTTACGCAAACTCGGACTCTATCTCAAGCAGAATTCCGAGATGAACGCAATGGCGCAACCCGTTTCACCTATTTCTTCTTTTTCAAATTAATTATTCATTAATTTGTTATTTAACGTCTTTCCCGAAAATACGGGGTGTTACATTCTCCCCTCCTTAAAGGATTTCGTCCTCGAAATCTCCAAGTCAGGAAGAATGCATCTCCTACCATCCAATCGTCCATCTACTCAACCATCAAACACAGGCATCCGTTGTCCTTAAAAGACTTCTAATGCTTCATGATCAATGCAATGTGTGTATATGTACTTATCTAATGCAAATCAGGCGGTTTGTTGATTCAGTTGACCTCCTTAATGAAAATTATGTCTGTGTCATGAGTCTATTATGCATGCAAATTTTTCCTACTCATCATTTCTACATGAGTGCGCAAACATTCATGCATATGCAACGTACATATGATACACATCAAGTTTTAATCCATATACAAACATATGCACTTGGATCCATATGCAATATGTAAAGGTGACTGGGCCGATCTAGTGCCTAATATGTGTAAATGCATCCACGAGCAACCACTAGCAAACACTTGCATCCACTTGCATTCATCAAATATAACATGTCTCAAACACATGTTTCAACAATAGGTTTCTACCTAAGGATCGATGATATGTCCTAGGGGATATACCTTAAAAGATACGAACAAGCATGCATAAGATTCCCACAAAAAAGATCAAGAATATATCCTTAAGAAAAAGGGTACGATACGCGTGTCTTATCTTCAGTCTCCCACGTCGCGTCTTCTTGAGCTTCACTCCAATGTACCTTAACTAATTAACCTTCACGATTGCGAAGCTTCTTGATCTCCATTTCCGAACTATCGTTGATCGGATAACTGGCTTTGCATTGTCAACTGGATATACGGGGAAGTCTATCTTGCGTTTTAGGGGAAAAACCCCTAACCTAACAAAAAACATCTACGTGCTCATGGACTACTCTAACGAATCGCAAACCGTCGATAGATGTAACAAGTGATTCAAGGTAGCTAGGCCTAACTGATCCTTTAGAGTCGCACGAAATCTCGAGGGTATTTCCGAGGCGAATCAAAAGTCTAACTACCCTCCCTTCACAATTACTAGCTAACTAACCCATGCCTAGAGTCAAGCCATAGCCCATGAAACCCATAAGCATTACGCTTAAACCCAATACTTAATTATAACTATTCTCAAATCTTTACAAACCAAAGATAAATGGTTCGAACCACCAATTGGATTTGAGACTAAAATGGGATCTTCTACTATACAAGTACTAAGGTGCAGAGACTCAACTATGGAAGCCGATATAAACGAATGTGAAGCGCTAAAGCCAAAAGAAAGAGTACGAACAGAAAAACTAGACTTTTCAACAAAAATTTCTACCACTCTCTTCGGTATGCTGGGGGTGAGAGCATGCACTTACCCCACTGAAAATCCTATCCCTTGTTCTTGCCCTTGTCCTTAATTATATGACCCGTTATACCATAGTAAAGATACTTCCTTTTGTTTTAGGTTTTATGATTCCTTCCTCCTCCATGAATTTCTCATCCTTGGGTTGTACTCCTTAGCCATACTCCCTCATTCTCATCTTTACCATCCCTGTGAAATTATGTTGACCAGTCTCTCGAAAGCTGCCTCCATCGCACGGAAAACCCTACAAAGCTCGAAAGAAAATAAACTGCAGGTGAAACTACTATGACTATAGATGGAAGTCAGACACTTCTTTGTTCTTTGACAGGTGTCGTAGTCTCGTCAAGCCTACAGAACCATGCCGCGATGAGGTTACCTCCTAGAAAGCCAGGAGCCCCAGAGACTCAGGAAAGAAGGAAACAAGGATTCAAACAGAGGATCAAAAGATAGTGCATATGGCTTTGGGGAACATGCCTTTAAAACAAAACTTTTCTTTTGAAAATGCTTCTTTTAAAACCGTTTTGAAAGTAATTTTTCAAATCTTTTATCTGATCCAGTAACCTTCAGCTCTGATACCAAGTGAAACACCTCGCCTCCGTTAAGGTCACTCACAAAGGGAATGCCTTAACTTCGGTGGAGCGTTTAGGTAAAAGATGCAAATAAATTGTAAGACAGACAAATGTAAACAGCGGAAAAGTAAAACTTTACTTCATTGATAAAACAGTTTGTACAACGATTGTTTTCCCATACCAGAGTATCTGTCTTACATAAAATAAAGAAGCATAAAATAACTTTTATATTCCCCAAATGTAGCATTAGCCAGCCATAGCAGTGGAAAAGAGGGTCCAAAGTAATATGTCAAAGAGTCTTCAAGCTTGGAAAGAGTAACGGTCCGTACTAATCTGAGTTATTCCCTCCCTGACTACCTTGGGGGGGAATGGAAGAAAAGAAGACGAAAGAAAGTGGGTCAGACAATAAGTCTGTTAAGTCCAGTTATTACTCACATTTAAACAGGAAGCAAAAGATCATGACATGAATAACCGAAAGTAGGATAATGCTATAGTGACAGGATACCATAAGGCAAGCCAAGGCCAGATATACAACAGCACTCATTTCTATTCCTCTGCCTCGCTACTACCCTGTTATTCTGATTTTCTATGTCTCTGCATAGGTTAACTAGTGTCCCAACTAGTAATCCGTATACAATGATAATAATTACAACATGATCCCAATCCCCGCAATTATGGTAGCCTTCAGGTGTACATCGATTATGAGGATTCCACCTCCATCAGCCCAATTTCCATGAATATGTTCGATGTACCCTTACTACCCTATCGATCGACTCCCTACTTGCATTGATGTTCCATGTGTCATACGGCCCCCACTTGATTGTAGATACCTATGCTGGTCCCACTATAGGGTGTATCAAGTCCCATGTAGTGACCCGACACAATTCTAGAGTGCATAGTGTATACTACTGATGCCCAATGCCTGCTTTTTCTGCTCTGAAGTGTGTGCATGCCCACACTCCGTTAGAACCTACACTGCTGTACCAACCACCTTCGCTTTGACCGCTTATAAACAGCCCAGTAATCGTGCCCCACCCTGCCTAGTTTCAGGGTACCATGATACATCTATGTGGGTTACTGCTAAAATGGGTCCCCGTTACTAGGGTTTCCTAATGGTTAAGTATGTGGGCCTATATTTACTGATATTACCCACCAACCCTGACGTGTACTTAACCCTTCTACCGATTCAAGCATGTGTATTTAATGGTTAAGTTTGTGGGCCTATATTTACTGATATTACCCACCAACCCGACGTGTACTTAACCTTCCCATGGATTCAAGCATGTGTATTAATGGTTAAGTGTGTGGGCCTATATTTACTGATATTACCCACCAATCTGACGTGTACTTAACCTTCCCACGGATTCAAGCATGTGTATTGATGGTTAAGTGTGTGGGCCTATATTTACTGATATTATCCACCAACCCGACGTGTACTTAACCTTCCCACAGATTCAAGCATGTGTATTAATGGTTAAGTGTGTGGGCCTATATTTACTGATATTATCCACCAACCCGATGTGTACTTAACCTTCCAACGGATTCAAGCATGTGTATTAATGGTTAAGTGTGTCGTCCTATATTTACTGATATTACCCACCAACCTGACATGTACTTAAACTTTCCACGGATTCAAGCATGTGTATTAATGGTTAAGTGTGTGGGCCTATATTTACTAATATTACCCCCCAACCCGACGTGTACTTAACCCTCCTACGCGTCATGTCATGTTGGTTAAGTGTTTCTTATTGACTTAACCTTTCTCACTTATCATGTTGGATTGGTTAAGTGTGATTTATTAACTTAACCCTGTTTATTCACCATGTTATGTCGGTTAAGTGTTCATATTAAGTGTTCATATTAACTTAACCCCACTTGTTTACCATGTTATATTGGTTAAGTGTCATCAATCAATTCAAGTTAACTTAACCCATCTACTTGTCATGTTATCATGGTTAAATGTTGTCCTCTTGTATTAACTTAACCCTGCCACAAATCATATTATGTTGGTTAAGTGTTACCTTAATTAACTTAAACATATCAAACCTTGTCTTAGCTTTAATTCATTTATTAAAGCACCAACTACTCACATTAGACAGGTATTGTTGCGGTAACTGGATGTGCCGGTCGGTTCCGGGCAGCTTTATACCGCAACTCAGTCTAACCTCGGGTTCTTATTGGGCTCAATGCCTTAACCTCTCACATTAGATAGGTATTGTTGTGGTTACTGGACAGCTGGGCGGGTCCGGGCAGTTTTACACCACAACTCAATCTAACCTCGGGTTAGGCCTATTCATATTTTCTACAATTTACATATTTCTCATTTATAAAAAATTATATATGTAAATTAATCCCAATTCAATTATGACATAATTACTCTTTTAATTATGCTCACAATTAATGGTATACCAAATATACCATTCTCATGAACCAATGTATGTTATGAAATTCTCATGTTTTCCCAATGTTACCCCCCGTTGTACGCTCGCACAATTTTATAGAATGTTAGGCTCGATATTTAGCCTAACTTATAAACATAAAAAGGGAAACACAAAGAACATGATATATTCCAAGAACATAAAACATGTGGCATATAGATTTTGGCATAGAATCATACAAAAATATGAATCTTATTACATGTGTCACATGAACTTGGCATAATATACTTTTAATTATGGACTTGCAATCTAGATCTATGTAACATGAATCATAATCATAAGGGTTTTACATAGAACTATCCCAACTTGAACATGTGGTGGTGAACTTGCATAGAGGTTGAATCAAACTAACATGGATCTAACATGTACAGTTGTAGATCTAAACAACTAGGTTTACATAATCAAGTCTTTGCTTATAAACATATTTAAATCACAACTTAGCATGTTAACTTATGTATGTTAAATCATAAACCACAAATAATCACATTTAAATCACCACTTATCATATTAACTTATGTATGTTAAAACATATGCTACAAATAATCACATTTAAATTACCACTTATCATATTAACTTATGTATGTTAAAACATAAGCCACAAGTAATCACATTTAAATCACCATTTATCATATTAACTTATGTATGTTAAAACATAAGCCACAAATAATCACATTTAAATCACCACTTATCATATTAACTTATGTATGTTAAAACATAAGCCACAAATAATCACATTTAAATCACCCCTTATCATATTAACTTATGTATGTTAAAACATAATCCACAAATAATCACATTTAAATCATCACTTATCATATTAACTTATGTATGTTAAAACATAAGAGAGCCGCTAATTTAACTTGCAACATATATAGGTTCAGCTTAACATAATTCTAAATATACATAAATGTTGATCCAACATAAGGATATGATTTAGATCATAAACTTGCAAGTAACCACCAAATTATACCATAGTTAACATACGCTAGAATGACTTCATCGTCCATTTCATGATAAGTTTTATCACTAAAAGTATACAATAGTATGTTCATCACCAACAAATAAATGTGAACATAAATCAAGTTTAGCATGTTCATCACCCACAAATTAATATAAATATAAATCAATTTCACATATAGACATCGTTCGACGTTCAAATTATACGAGCCATGATATAAAAAGAATTATGTTTAAATCTACGTATTAACTGCACTTACAAACAAAAGAGAAGTCTTGATTTCTAAAATCTATTTTCTAAAATTGTACTGCTCTCCTTTGATGAAGACTAACACGTTGTCCTAGTTTTAATTTGATTTGATTTGTAGCTTTAATCTTTTCTTCTAATTTGCGACGACGTCTGCTCTCAACTTGACTCCGACAACATGATGGCTCTAGAACTTTAATTTGTGTGTTTAGGGTTTTGGTCTAGGGTTGTATTTATAGATGTTTGATTAATTTAGAGCCGTTAGATCAACCTAGGAATAATCATAGCCATCTAAGCTAATTAATATGTCATTCAGCCAATCGTATGATGCCATGTATGCCCTAACACTTCAAAATTTATCATAAAGCCAATCATAGAAGGCCATGTCAACACTAATCGTCACCCGACCAATCATAAAAAGCCACGTTAAAAAAAACAATCTTTGGCCAACAAAAATGCGCCACGTGCGCCATATGATGCGTACATGTCATATATATATATATGTATATATATATATACTTATTTTTCTTTTTATCTATCTTCCCAATTAACCATTTTTTTGAACTGCGTTCACACTAGGCCATTTTTTAGCCACTCCCCTAAAACAAAAATATATGGCGCTGGCGGGAATCGAACTCTGTACCTCTTGTATGCAAGTCACATGTTCTAACCAAATGAGCTACTAAGTCTTTTGCTTACAAATCTTAGAACAATGCTAAACATTATTCTTTTCTCATTCTATTTTTTTTCCTTCATATTTTGCTGCATTATTTAATTTAAAGATATCTTCTTCATATGGAGTCCGATTTATGCAAACTCGGACTCTATCTCAAGCAGAATTCCGAGGTGAACGCAATGGCGCAACCCGTTTCACTTATTTCTTCATTTTCAAATTAATTATTCTTTAATTTTTTATTCAACGTCTTTCCCGAAAATACGGGGTGTTACAATAAATTAAGACAGTCAGAGCACAATGAAGTGAAGCTCAAGAAGGTGCGACTCAGAAGACTGTAGACTAGGTACACGCATCATACCCTTTTTGAGGGTATATCCTTGATCTCTCTTTTTCTGTAAAGTTTATTTGCCAGTCTTAATCTTTTAAGTATATCCTCTCGTCCTATACTCGATCCTTAGGTAGAAGCCAATGGATGTAAACATGTGTTTGAGACATGTTATGTCTGGTGGATGCAAGTGGATGTAAGTGTTTGCTGGTGGTTGCTCGTGGATTTATATACACACACATTAGGCACTAGATCGACTCTGTCACTTCCATATTGCATATGCATGAGTGAATTTTTATATATGGATTGAAACTTGATGTGTTATTATATGGATGTTACATTTGTATGAATGATTGAGCATTCATGTAGAAGTTATAAAGTAGGATTAGGAATAATTGCATACATGATGGACTCATGGCACTAACATGAATTCGCATTAAGGAGGTCAACTGAATCAGTAGACTGCCTGATTTTGCATTAGATAAGGACATGTACACACACTATGTATATGATCATAAAAGCATTAGAAATCTTTTCAAGGACAATGGACGCTTGTGATCTAATGGTTGAGTAGATGGATGTTGGATGTTAGGATACATTCTCCTTGACTTGGAAATTTCGGGTACGAAATCTTTTAGAGAAGGGGAGAATGTAACACCCTGTATTTCCTATGTATTAAAGTAACAAATTAAATAATACTTAATTTTAAAAGTGAGAACTAGGGGAAATGGGTTACGCCATTGCGTTCATCTCAGAATTCTGCTTGAGATAGAGTCCGAGTTTGCATGAATCGGACTCCGTATGAAGAAGTTATGGAGTTCAGAAGATTTCAAGTTTAATTCAGAAATTAAATATAAGTTAATAATCAAGATTCGAATTTCAAACAGGTAGAAATCAGTAGGCGGTAAATATCCCGCCATAGGGTGTCGACCCCCCAGGAGGTGTCGACCCCCCCCCCCCCCCCCGTAGGAGTCAACTCCTGTATCCTGATCCGAACAGTGATGAATTCTGACTCCTTGCTGAGTCACTAGGGCATAGGTGGCGGTTTCTGGATAACTCTTTTTGGTCTGGATGGCTCTGATTTCTTCTAGGTTAATCTAACGGCTTACATTAATTTAAACATATATATAAACCCTAAACCACACAATTTCATTCCAAGGAGCCGTCATGTTGTCCATGGCCAAACTAGAGTAGCCGTCCTTCTTCTCCAACTAGAAAGCAAGTTAGAAGCTACGAATCAAATGTAAATTAGAGAATCGATAGTCTACATCAAGGGATAGCTTTTCAGTTTCAGAAAACAGATCCCAGAAAATAAGATTTTTCTTTTGTTTGTAAGTTCAGTTATTCTTTAGATGTGAACAAATAAAAGTCATGATTTGTAATAAAGTGAAACTAGAATTGTGCCTAGTTGTAAAAAAATGGTGATGCTGATTCATGACTTTTCTTGTGACAATTCTATCATATATGCCTATGAGACTATTGTGGTTTATTGGACTTATCATGTTGTATGTTAAATGAATGATGAACCTATCATGTTGAATGTTAAATTGGCAATGAACCTATCATGTTGTATATAAGTTTGGTGATTCTTTCTTGTTATGTTACGTGCAAGTTTTAGGCTAAGTCATATATGCCATATGTTTAGATCTACGTTCTCATATGTTTAGATCTAGGTTAATTTGATCCAACTCAAATGCAAGTTCACATTTACATGCCTAATTGGATTTGTGTAAGTTCCCGTTCATATGCTTAAGATTCATATTAATTGGATCTAAAATGGAAGTTCATTGTTCTATGCCAAATTTATGTGATACATGTTTAGCTAGATCCATATTATTTTGGAATGTTACGTGTTCCTCTCTTTTCCCCTTTTGTTTATGAGCTAGGCTAAGTTGCGAGCCTAATGTTCTGTGTGAATTATGCGAACGTATAACGGGGGTGAGTTGGGAAAAACATTAAATTACATATTATTGGCATAGTTTGGCTCATAATCATGTAAATGATTAGTAGCGTGAGAAGGTATAATTTATATACCTAAAAATTATGAACATGATTTAGAGGGTAAATGGGGTATGACTTGAATGACAACGTTTGATTGATAATTTACATATAAACATGAAGGGTAAATATGTAAATTAAGTAAAATACGAATATGCCTAACCCGAGGTTAGATTGAGTTATGGTGTAAGACTGCCCGGAGCCGCCCGGCACATCCAGCAACCATAACAATATAGATCTAATGTGAGAGGTTAGCGCATTAAGCCCAAAAGAACCCGATGTTAGATTGAGTTACGGTGTAAGACTGCCCGGAACCGACCGGCACATCCAGCGACCACAACAATATAGATCTAATGTGAGAGGTTGGTGCTTTAATGAGTGAATTAACGCTAAGAAATAGGCAGGCTAAGAAGGTAGGGTTAAGTTAACTAAGGCAACACTTAACCAGTACAACATGTTAATTAAACAAATGGTAAGGTTAAGTAACATATGAATAGGCAGTACTTAACCGTTATAACATGTTAATTAGACAAGAAGGTGGGGTTAAGTAAGTTTGGAACACTTAACCGTTATAACATGTTAATTAGACAAGAAGGTGGGGTTAAGTAAGTCCGGAACACTTAAACATTATAACATGTTAATTAGACAACTGAGCAGGGTTAAGTTAACCAATATGACATGATGAATGAGAAGGGTCAAATTAATAAGAAACACTTAACCAACATGACATGATGAGTGGATGGGTCGAGTTAACATGAATGGACAACACTTAACCGATATAACTTGGTGAACAAATTGGGTCAAGTTAATGGGGAGGACTTAACCAATATGACATGATGAATGAACGGGGTTAAGTTAATAGGAAACACTTAAACAATACAACATGATGTGTGGGTGGGTTAAGTTAACCTGAATGGACAACACTTAACCAATATTACATGAACGAAGCGGATAGGGTTAAGGCAAACTTAACCATTGAATAAACATGCTTGAATCGGTGGGAGGGTTAAGTACATCTCATGTAGGTAGGCAATATTTGTATATATAGGCCCTCAAACTTAACCATCGAATAAACATGCTTGAATCGGCGGGAGGGTTAAGTACATCTCGTGTAGGTGGGTAATATTTGTATATATTGGCCCACGAAACTTAACCAGTAGGAAACCCTAGTAACGAGGACCCATTTCAGCAGTAACCCGCATAGATGTATCATGGTACCCTGAACTAGGCAGGGTGGGGCACAATTACTGAGCTGATTATAAGCGGTCAAAATAGCGGCAGGGGGTACGTCAGTGTAGGTTCCGATGGTTTACGAGTGTGCACGTACTCCGAAATGGGAAAAAGCAGGCACTGAGTACCAGTTGTTATACACTGTGCATCTTGAATCGTGTCGGGTTACTATCATAAGGATTGATACACCTTATGGTGGGACCAGCATAGGGTATCTACACTTAAGAGAGGGCAGATTGACACAGACACATGGAACATTAATACAAGTAGGGAGCCAATCGATAGGGTAGTAAGGGTACATCTAACATCTTCATCGCAACTAGGCCGATTGAGGTAAGATCCTCATACTAAATGTACACCTGAAGGCTTCCACAATTGCGGGGATTGGGATCACATTATAATATTACCATTTTATACAAATTTATAGTTAGGACACTAGTAAGGCGGTGCAGAAATATAGAAATCAGAATAACAGGGTAGTAGCGAAGCAGAGAAAGAGTAGAAGCGCATTCGGTTTACCTTGCCTTATTTTGTCTTAAGTTATCTTATTTTATGGCATTGTCCTATTTTCAGTTTATTCATGTCATGATCCTTTATCTTGTTTTACATGCTGAAAAATCACTGGACTTACCAGACTTATGTCTGACCTAATTTTGTTTCGCCTCTTTTCTTCCGTTCCCCCCAAGGTAGTCAAGGAGGGAATAGCTCAGCTTAGTTTGGACCGTTTCTCTTTCCAAGCTCGAAGATAGTCGACTTATTACTTCGGACTCTCTTTTCCACTGCTATGGCTGGCTCACGCTTTTTTGGGGAATATCATAATCATTTTATGCTTCTTTATTTTGTGAAACAAGACAGATGCTTTGTTGTAATGTATAAATTGGAAAACAATCTTTGTACAAGCTGTTTTACCAAGCTGCTGTTTTATCAATAAAGTAAGTTTTATTTATTTTTCCACTGTTTTATTTGTTTGTCTTGTAATTTATATGCATCTTTTACCTATAGCGCTCCACCGAAGTTAATGCATTCCCTTTGTGAGTGACCTTAACGGAGGTGGGGTGTTACATGTGGTATCAGAGCTGAAGGTTATCGGATTAGATAAAAGATTTGAAAAAATATTTTCAAAACGGTTTTAAAAGAAGCATTTTCAAAAGAAAAGTTTTGTTTTAAAAGCATATTCCCCAAGTCCATATGCACTTTCTTTTGCTCCTCTGTCTGAATCCTTGTTTCCTTCATTCCTGAGTCTCTGGGGCTCATGGCTTTCTGGGAGGTAACCTCATCGCGACATGGTTCCGTAGGCTTGACGAGACTACGACACATGTCGGAAGGGCGAAGAAGTGCCCAACTCCCATCTATAACCACAGCAGTTTCACCTATGGCTAATTTTCTTTCATGCTTTGTAGGGTTTTTCCATGCGATGGAGGCAGCTTTCGAGAGACTTGTCAACATGTTACCCAAGGACGGTAAAGATGAGAATGAGGAAGTTTGGCTAAGGAGCACAACTCGAGGATGAGAAACTCATGGATATGGACTTGGTTCACAAACGAGGTAAAAAGAAAGAGGTGAAAGTGGAAGAAAGAATAATAGAACCTAGGACAAGAGGAAGTGTCTTTATTATGGTATAACGGGTCATATAATTAAGGACAAGGGCAAGAACAAAGGACAGGATTTTCCGGAGGGCAATTGCATGCTCTCAGTACCAGCATACCTGAGAGAGAGGTAGTAAAGTTTCTATTGAAAAATTTTAGTTTTTCTTTTTGATCATCCTGTTAGTACTCTTTTTTATTTTAGCGTTTCACATTCGTTTATATCTACTTCCATAGTTGAGTCTCTGCACCTTGGTACTTGTGTAGTAGAAGATCCCATTACTGTCTCAAATCCGATTGGTGGTTCGGCTCATTTATCTTTGGTTTGTAAGGATTTGAGAATAGCCATATTAAGTATTGAGTTTAAGTATAATGCTTATGTTTTTGGTTTCATGAGCTATGGGTTGATTCTAGGCATGGATTAGTTAGCTCGTAATTGTGAAAGGAGGGTAGATAGACTTTTGACTTGCCTCGGGAATATCCTCGAGATATCGTGCGATCCGAAGGGATCAATTAGGCTTAGCTACCTAGAATCACTTGATACATCTATCGACGATTTGTGATCAGTTAGAGTAGTCCATGAGTACGCAGATGTTTTGATTAGGTTAGGGGTTTGCCCCCTAAAACGCGAGATAGACTTCAGCATAATCTAGTTGACAATGCAAAGCCAGTTGCTTTACCTGTACGACACATGACTCCAAGGGAAAGGAAGGGATCAGCAAGCAAGTTAAAGAGCTGCTCGAAAAGGGATTCATAAGGTGGAGTATTTCTGAATGGGGTGCTCCAGTTGTTTTCACTACAAAGGCGGATGGTTCACTTCGCTTGTGCATAGATGATATTTTTTATCTTCTCAGAGAGTGAGGAAGAACATGTTTTGCATCTAAGGGAAGTCTCGGATACCCTCCAAGCGCATCAGCTTAAGGCTAGGTTCTCCAAATATCATTTTTGGAGAGAAAAAGTAAGGTTTCTAAGGCAGGTGATATCCAATGAAGGGATAGCAGTAGATCTCGCAAAAGTAGTTGTAGTGCAAGATTGGAAAGTCCCAAGGAACGCAACAGAAGTAAGAAGCTTTCTTGGACTAGCTGGCTAATATAGGAAGTTCATTAAGGACTTTGCGAAGGCATTAGCACCACTTGCAAGATTGACAAAGAAGAATCTTACCTTTTCTCGGGATATTGGTTGTGATGTCGCTTTCCGACAATCGAAAAAGACTCTTACAACGACCCTAGTTTTGACTTTTAACTTACAGTAGTAAAAGGCTTACGGTATACACAGGTGCATGCGGCACGGGACTAGGCACCATTTTGATGTAAGGTTAAGATCGTAGCGGATGCCTTAAGAAGAAAAAGGTTGACTTCAAGTCCTCTTTATGTGAAAAGGAAAAGTTCTGAATACCTATGAACTTTGATTTTAAAACCTTCGGTTAAGTTAGTAGTTGGCATCCCTAGGAGTAAGACCTACGCTTTTGGATCAAATAGGGACTTCACAAAGAAAAGACTCCCAGATAGTTGACGCAATAGATAAGTTAAGACAGTCAGAGCACAATGGAGTGAAGCTCAAGAAGGTGCGACTCAGAAGACTGAAGACTAGATATGCGCATCATACCCTTTTTAAGGGTATATCCTTGATCTCTCTTTTTCTGTAAAGTTTATTTGCCAGTCTTTATCCTTTGAGTATATCCTCTCGTCCTATCCTCGATCCTTAGGTAGAAGCCAATGGATGTAAACATGTATTTGAGACATGTTATGTCTGGTGGATGCAAGTGGATGTAAGTGTTTGCTAGTGGTTGCTCGTGGATGCATATACACACACATTAGGTGCTAGATCGGCTCTATCACTTCCATATTGCACATGCATGAGTGAATTTTTATATATGGATTGAAACTTGATGTGTTATCATATGGATGTTACATTTGTATGAATGATTGAGCACTCATGTAGAAGTTATAAAGTACGATTAGGAATAATTGCATACATGATGGACTCATGGCACTAACTTGAATTTGCAATAAGGAGGTCAACTGAATCAGTAGACCGCCTGATTTTGCATTAGATAAGGACATTTATACACACTATGCATATGATCATGAAAGCGTTAGAAATCTTTTTAAGGACAATGGACGTCTGTGATTGAATGGTTGTGTAGATGGATGTTGGATGTTAGGATACATTCTCCTGGACTTGGAGATTTCGGGGACGAAATCCTTTAAAGGAGGGGAGAATGTAACACCCCGTATTTCCTGGGTATTAAAGTAACGAATTAAAGAATACTTAATTTTAAAAGTGAGAATTAGGGGAAATGGGTTATGTCATTGCGTTCGTCTCGGAATTCTGCTTGAGATAGAGTCCGAGATTATGTGAATCGGACTCCGTATGAAGAAGTTATGGAGTTCAGAAGATTTCAAATTTAATTTAGAAATTAAATATAAGTTAATAATCAAGATTCAAAATTCAAACAAACAGGAATCAGTGGGCGGGAAATATCCCGCCATAGGGTGTCGACCCCCCAGGGGGTGTCGACATAGGTGTTGACCCCCCTCCCCCTTGTAGGGGTCGACTCCTTTATCCTGATCCTAACAGTGACGAATACTGACTCCTTACTGAGTCACTAGGGCATAGGTGGTGATTTTTGGATAACTCTTTTTGGTTTGGATGGCTTTGATTTATTCTAGGTTAATCTAAAGTCTTACATTAATTTAAACATCTATATAAACAACCCCAACCCTCAACCCTAAACCACACAATTTCATTCCAAGGAGCTGTCATATTGTCCATGGCCAAACTAGAGTAGCAGCCATTCTTCTCCAACTAGAAAGCAATTTAGAAGCTACGAATCAAATCTAAATTAGAGAATCGATAATCTACATCAAGGGATAGCTTTTCAGTTTCAGAAAACAGATCCCAAAAAAAAAGATTTTTCTTTTGTTTGTAAGTTTAGCTATTCTTTAGATGTGAACAAATAAAAGTCATGATTTGTAATGAAGTGAAGCTAGAATTGTGCCTAGTTGTAAAATAACGGTGCTGTTGATTCATGACTTTTCTTGTGACAATTCTATCATATATGCCTATGAGACTATTGTGGTTTATTGGACTTATCATGTTGTATGTTAAATGGGTGATAAACCTATCATGTTGAATGTTAAATTGGCAATGAACCTATCATGTTGTATATAAGTTTGGTGATTCTTTCATGTTATGTTACATGCAAGTTTTAGGCTAAGTCATATATGCCATATGTTTAGATCTGCGTTCTCATATGTTTAGATCTAGGTTAATTTGATCCAACTCAAATGCAAGTTCACATTTACATGCCTAATTGGATTTGTGTAAGTTCCCGTTCATATGCTTAAGATTCATATTAATTGGATCTAAACTTCAAGTTCATTGTTCTATGCCAAATTTATGTGATACATGTTTAGTTAGATCCATATTATTTTGGAATGTTACGTGTTCCTCTCTTTTCCCCTTTTGTTTATGAGTTAGGCTAAGTTGTGAGTCTAACGTTCTATGTGAATTATGCGAACGTATAACGGGGGTAACGTTGGGAAAAAATTGAATTACATATTATTGGCATAATTTGGCTCATAATCATGTAAATGATTAGTAGCGTGAAAATGTATAATTTATATACCTAAAAATTATGAACATGATTTAGAGGGTAAATGGGGTATGACTTGAATGACAACATTTGATTGATAATTTACATATAAACATGAAGGGTAAATATGTAAATTAAGTAAAAGATGAATATGCCTAACCCGAGGTTAGATTGAGTTATGGTATGAGAATGCCTGGAACTGCCCGGCACATCCAGCAACCGTAACAATATATATCTAATGTGAGAGGTTAGCGCATTAAGCCCAAAAGAACCCGAGGTTAGATTGAATTGCGGTGTAAGACTGCCCGGAATCGACCAACACATCCAGCGACCGCAACAATATAGATCTAATGTGAGAGGTTGGTGCTTTAATGAATGAATTAAAGCTAGGAAACAGGCAGGCTAAGAAGGTAGGGTTAAGTTAACTAAGGCAACACTTAACCAGTACAACATGTTAATTAAACAAATGGTAAGGTTAAGTAACATATGAATAGGCAACACTTAACTGTTATAACATGTTAATTAGACAAGAAGGTGGGGTTAAGTAAGTTTAGAACACTTAACCGTTATAACATGTTAATTAGACAAGAAGGTGGGGTTAAGTAAGTTTGAAACACTTAACCGTTATAACATGTTAATTAGACAAGAAGGTTGGGTTAAGTACGTTTAGAACACTTAAACGTTATAACATGTTAATTAGACAAGTGAGCACGGTTAAGTTAACCAATATGACATGATGAATGAGAAGTTAATAAGAAACACTTAACTAACATGACATGATGAGTGGATGGGTTGAGTTAACATGAATGGACAACACTTAACCGATATAACTTGATGAACGAATGGGGTTAAGTTAATGGGGAGGACTTAACCAATATGACATGATGAATGAATGGGGTTAAGTTAATAGGAAACACTTTACCAATACAACATGATGTGTGGGTGGGTTAAGTTAACATGAATGGACAACACTTGACCAATATTACATGAGCGAAGTGGATAGGGTTAAGGCAAACTTAACCATTTAATAAACATGCTTGAATCGGTGGGAGGGTTAAGTTCATCTCGTGTAGGTGGGTAATATTTGTATATATAGGCCCACAAACTTAACCACTGAATAAACATGCTTGAATCAGTGGGAGGGTTAAGTACATCTCGTGTAGGTGGGTAATATTTGTATATATAGGCCCACAAAACTTAACCAGTAGGAAACCCTAGCAACGGGAACCCATTTCAGCAGTAACCCACATAGATGTATCATGGTATCCTGAACTAGGCAGGGTGGGGCACGATTACTGGGCTGATTATAAGCGGTCAAAATAGCAACAGGGGGTACGTCAATGTAGGTTCCGATGGTTTACGGGCTTGCACGTACTCTAGAGTGGGAAAAAATAGGCACTTAGTACTAGTAGTTATGCACTGTGCATCTTGAATCATGTCGGGTTGCTATCATAAAGATTGATACACCTTATGTTGTAAAACACCCCACCTCCGTTAGGGTCACTCTCAAAGGGAATGCCCTAATTTTGGTGGAGGGTTTATAAGTATAAGTCACAGATATACAAGACAGATATAAGAACACATATTTTTGAACAGCGGAAAACAACAACTTTTATTTCATTAAAATATGTGTTACACAAACCATGCCATAATTGTCTTACAATATTTCCAAAATCATAACTGTCTTGATTACATTATTTAAAGAAGCATAAAGAAAACATAAATAAACTGCAAAAGTCCCATAGTTGCTGTCCAAAGCCATAGTCCAAAACGAAAAGATCCAAGCAATACATTCTTTCTCTTCAAGCTGGATAAGAAGGCTGGTCAAGCTGCGGTATTCCCTCCCTGTGGACCTGGGGGGGAAACGGAAGAAAAGAAGACGAAAGAAAAGTAGAGTCAGACATAAAGCCTGAGTAAGTCTAGGACTATTCAGTCTATGAATAAAGAACTGGGTATGATAAGTATAAACTAGAAATAGGAAAGCACCATATACTTGGTTAAGTTGTCTAGGGTCGAATATACTATCGTACCCCATTTTAATCTCTGAACCCATATAAACTAGTTCCCAACAGGCACCCCATAATCAGGGTGAAGTGATCCATTTTACGATGATCGGCTCCTACTCGCATAGTTACACGTGTCTTACGGCCCCCGATGTTGTAGTTACATATGCTGGTCCCACCATGGGGTGTATCAAGTCCCATGGCGGCGGCCCGACACAACCCTAGAATGCACAGGTATGCTACTGGTGCCCAGTGCCTTATTTTTCTGCGCCGGAGTGTGTGCACGCCCGCACCCCGTTAGAACATACACTGCTGCACCACCGCCGTCGATTTGACCTCTTACAGTCAGCCCAGTAATCGTTCCCCACCCTGCCTAGTTTCAGGGTATCATGATACCTAATAGGGTTACTGCTGAAAAGGGTCCCCCGCTACTAGGTTTTCTATTTCTAGCCAACATGCTAAGTTAGTTAAGTGTTTTATAAACCTAACCCCCAATCAGTCTGTTTAGTTTAGCATGTTCCATTCTGATTAAGTATTAACATAATTTACTTAATCCTATCAATCCTGACTCAGCCTTAATTGTCTTATTAAAGCCTTGACCTCTCACATTAGACAGGTATTGTTGTGGATGCCTGTTGCCGGTTGGGTCCGGGCAGTCTTACGCCACAACTCAGTCTAACCTCGGGTCCTTGTTGAGCTCCGTGTTTAACCACCCACATTGGATAGGTATTGTTGTGACTACTGGACAGCCGGGCAGTTCCGGGCAGGTTTACATCACAACTCAATCCAACCTCGGGTTAAACACATCGTATACATAGTCTTAACTAAATTAGATATCATTATTGACACATAGTCTTAACTACAACATAAACCTATATTTTTACTTAGGCATAATGTCAAACATAAGCAAATCATGTTTATAAAATTACTACATGTTAACAAAAAGGTGCTTACTTTTGTCACTAATACAAAAGTATGGTTCAACTAAAATTATCCCAACTTAATTCTTATATGAATCATGGTTTTCATTCTATTCATAGAATTATAGTATAAACATATCTAAACTTACATCATGGTTTTTATTTTATCTATGTAAACTTGCAAGAGGAATGTAATTCTAATGTAACTTATGATAACAACATGAGCCTAAAAACATGTTTTTCAATTGGGCATAATAACGAACATAGTTTAGTCATGTTCATAAAATTAATACAAATTTACAAAGATGCGTGCTTTTGTCACTATCACAAAAATATGATTTTTATACTTGAACTATGATGCCAATTCCAACATAACTTCATATGAATCATAATACTTAGGTGAATCAAATTACACTAAAGATGACCATAGAATTTTACATCATGTTGTCATAACAATAGATCATAGACTTGCATGAATTACAATTAAAATATCATAACATATAGTTGTTAACATGAATCATATACTTGCATGAATCTTAAATAAATTATTACAACATATAGTTGTTAACATGAATCATATACTTGCATGAATCTTAAATAAATTATTACAACATATAGTTGTTACTTTCAACATGAATCATATGCTTGCAATTATCAAATGGGTGTTGTAAATAACTACCACAAACATGTAGTTTTCAATATGAATCATATGTTTGCATGAGTCCCAATCAAAATTCCACACATGTGGTTGTCAACATAAACCATATACTTGTATGAATCAAACCATAGCATTGCCAAATCGTTAGAATCAAAATAACATACAAATATAAGTCATTATCGCCACAATTCCATTTCGTTTCCAACGCAAATCGCGTATTTGCAAATATCCAATCGTATACCATAATATTCCCAAATCGTTTTGCATCAAAGCAACATACAAATATAGATTATTATCGCCACAATTCCATTTCTTACATTACACAAATCAACACAATTATTTAATTCATATCGGAATAGCACTCTACTTACAGTGTATGGCGAATCTTTAATTCAGAAATCTGAGATGCTATCCTTTGTTGTAGGCGTTGATTTGATTTAGTTGTTGTTGCTTTAAGCTTTGATCTTCTTTTAATTTGATTCGTCTCTTAGGCTTGTTGGCTTGTCTCTAGGCTTTCTAATTGACGGTCATTCTTAGTTTCTCTCCAGCAGCATGACGGCTATTGTATTCTATTATTTGTGTGAGTTTAGGTTAGGTTTGAGTTGTATATATAGAATTTTAGGATTAATTTAGGCTGTTTGATTAATCCTAGAAATGACCACAACCGTTCAGTCAGGATAGAGTTATCCTATTGACTCAGCCATGAGTCAGAAATGACTCAGCATTGACTCAGCGATGAGTCAGAAATGACTCAGCGTATTAAATGTTCACCAATTCAAACGTAAATACGTATTTAATAGATACATTTTCCCGTTTACCGTATTAATTACCCATATATAAATATTTATTTATATATGAATAAATATTTTCTTACCTTTAATTTGTCATAATTAAAAATTGGAGAAGGCCAAAAAAAAAACCATCCTTGACAACCAAAAATGCGCAACGTACGCTACACGATGCGTACACGTCATATATATATATATATATATATATATATATGCGTATATGTATATATATATTCATTTTTTTCTCTATCTTCCCAATTACCCATTTTCACACTAAACCACTTTTTGAACTGCGTTCACACTAGGCTATTTTAAGTCATTCCCCTAAAACAAAAATAGGGCGCTGGCGGGGATCGAACTCTATACCTCTTGTATGCAAGTCATGTGTTCCAACCAAATGAACTACTAAGTCTTTTGCTTACAAACCCTAGAACAATGCTAAACATTATTCGTTTCCCATTCTTCTTTTTTTTTCATGTTTTGCTGCGTTATTTAAATTAAAGGTATCTTCTTCACACGTTATCCGTTTTGCGTAAACTCGGACTCTATCTCAAGCAGAATTTCGAGGCGAATGCAATGGCATAACCCGTTTCCCTTAATTCTTTGATTTGAAATTAATTATACTTTAATTTGTGAATCTCACTGTTATAGAATACACGGGGTGTTACATGTTGCGACCAGCACAGGGTATCTACACGCAAGAGAGGGTCGATTGACACAAACACATGGAACATTAATACAAGTAGGGAGCCAATCGATAGGGTAATAAGGGTACATCTAAGATCTTCTTGGCAATTAGGCCGATTGAGGTAAGATCCTTATACTGATGTACACCTGAAGGCTACCACAATTGCGGGGATTGGGATCACGTTGTAATATTATCATTTTATATAGATTTCTAGTTGGGACACTTGTTAGGCGGTGCAGAAATATAGAAATCTGAATAACAGGGTAGTAGCGAAGCAGAGAAAGAGTAGAAGCGCATTCAGTTTATCTTGTCTTATTTTGCCTTAAGTTATCTTGTTTTATTGTATTGTCCTATTTTCAGTTTATTCATGTCATGATCCTTTATCTTGTTTACATGCTGAAAAATCATTGGACTTACCAGACTAATGTCTGACCTAGTTTTGTTTCGCCTCTTTTCTTCCATTCCCCCCGGTAGTCAGGGAGGGAATAGCTCAGCTTAGTTTGGACCGTTTCTCTTTCCAAGCTCGAAGATAGTCGACGTATTGCTTCGGACTCTCTTTTCCACTGCTATGGCTGGCTCATACTTTATTGGGGAATATCATTGTCATTTTATGCTTCTTTATTTTATTAAACAAGACAGATGCTTTGTTGTAATGGATAAATTGGAAAACAATCTTTGTACAAGTTGTTTTACCAAGCTACTGTTTTATCAATAAAGTAAAGTTTTATTTATTTTTCCGCTGTTTTATTTATCTGTCTTGTAATTTATCTTCATCTTTTACCTATAGCGCTCCACTGAAGTTAATGCATTCCCTTTGTGAGTGACCTTAACGGAGGTGGTGTGTTACAAGTATCTTTGGGCAACTAAAATCCTTTGCCTATTCACAACCTAGGATAGCTAACACTACCTTTCCTGAGGCTGAGTAGAGAAATTCCATCTGCCCAAGTAAAGAACTATTATAAATAATGAAAAAACTAATAAACTTATGTAAGAATCAGGATAAAATAAAGCATATTTAATACCTGAATATTCTGTTTAGTACATTTTAGGGATTGGCGACTTACCCATTCAGTGACTTTGGCAGTGGACGTTCCCAAAATAGGTAGGTATAGGGGGAAGAACTTAGCCATGACGCAATCCAACGCCGATAGTACTTCCATATGATGTGTGTAGTGCATGAGATGCATAATAGGATCCTTCCTACCATCACATGCCTCGAAATACGAAAGTTTGAAGTTAGGTTGGTCACGGGAATTCCGGATCTCCTGTGTGAAAGGACTGCGATTGATGTTATCCACGTCATCTTGAAATGAGCCTCTCGAAAATCGTTGAATCACATCTGCAATTCGATTTCCATCTCCAATTAGCTATCTCCAGTTGTCCAATCCAACGCTGATGCCCTAAGCATGAAATCTAACTGCAGGTGGGAGCCTATCTAGAGAGTCCAGAACTGGTTTAAAGTTGACCCCATTTAACAACCCAGAATTTTGGCAATAAATAAATTAGTTATATAATTAGATTTTTCTAAAATATGAATTTCGGAAAACGATGGAATTTGACCATGAAACTTTAACCGTTGCATTCGTCTTAGAATTCTGGTCAATTTACATGTTTGAAGTTTCATGCGGAATCCGTACGAAAAAATTATGAACGAAATACGAAAAAGGACGGAAATAATAAAATAGCATATATACTATACTATAAAAACTAAGTTTGGTTTCTCAAGTGCTGAAGCCTGCCATGTCGATTCGAGGACCAAAATGTCTCAGGTATCTTTTATTAGCTGCTCTCATTTTTCCACCGCTATTCTCAACCCTAAATATCAATTCCCCTTCTGAGTTATAGGTTGAATAGCGTCGCTTCTTGGGCTGCATATACTAGTTTCTCCTGGTAGCTTTGTCGTATTCTTTTGGATTTGAAACTCGCTTCATCTCTTAAAATCCTATCCCTAATTACGATTGGTTCTTGAATCATAATCGCCTAATTTATCGGAGTTACTCACAGTAGGGAGTCCATGTTATGCGGCTCTAAAATGATTGCATAGATAATATGGCGATAAAGCAGATGTATGGAGCATTGGTATAATTGCATATATTTCTCTTTGTGGTTGCTGATCTTTCTGGACATTAACAGAATCTAACATATTTCTATGCCTTCAAAGAAATCCTAAATATTTAAGATTATCCATTGCCTTTGCTAAATTATGACACTAGAGCTTCAAAGTCAAATTACTTAACAAAAATTAAAGAAAGGGACTACCTACTTCACAAGTCCAAGGTAATTCGATTTCCCATATAATAATGTCATATCATGCATGTTTAAATACCTTTGTTTATATACCTTAATGCTGTCCAAGCGGTAAGTAAACAACAATGGTATCTGATTTACATGTCATCCTTAGCTCTGTGATTGTAATGATGTTCAAATATATTTAGATATTTCAATTTTAAGGTTTGTTAGCACCTATATTCATTCTTCATCCTTGAGGAAATTGGTATTGAGCGTATATTCTGTATCTCTTTGTCCTTCTTACTAAATTCAACTATTAGAGCAGCAGCTCAACATTCATAGATATACACAGTATATATGTTTGTCGCATCTTATAATAATAAATATATGTAGACATGAATTTAATTTTAAACTTGAGCTTTCCAATTAAATGAAATATGGATAATAAATAATTTTAAACTTGCATTTTGTGATAAGCATTTGAATAAATGTTAATGTACCTATCTATGTGTAGAACTAATTTTTAGGGTTATTTTGTTGTAATTTATTAATTCCCTTATTATCACAAAATCAATTGGCAATGTGATGAGGAACATCTTAGTTTATGTCTAGGATCATAGTTGCATATTTTCCGATATGGGACTATTATTTTCATCACTCCCCCTTCATGTGTGGAGTATTTGAGCCATCTACGTGAACATAATATTTTGGATGGAGTGGGGAACGTATGACGGTTAAGCACATACATTTTTTTTTTTGCATCAAGTTCTAAAAAAATGTCTTTGTTGTCCGTCATGTGATTGCTGCAACCACTGTCAATATACCAAGCATCTTGTGATTTATTTTCAGCAGATAAACAAGAGTAGAAAACCTGCTCTTCATTTTCTTCACTTGTAAAATTTGCTTTGTCCTTCTCTTTTTTATTTTGATACCAACAATCTCTTTGGGAATGATTAGGAATTCGACATCTCGTTCATTTGAAGGGACAATTTTCAGAATTACCTTGCATTTTCTGTTGTTCTCGTCTTTGTTCTCCTTTGCCTTGATAATTTCTTTTGTTGCCCTTTCTTTGATTTCGATTTTGCTTCTGAAATACGCCCTTCTTTGAGTTGTAATAACTTCGTTTCTTTTCTGAAAAACTGAGATTGGATTGGAATGCTTGCTCCAATGAATTTGCTGATGTTCTATTAATTCTTTGTTCATGAGCTTGAAGTGAACTCATTAGCTCATGTGTTGACATCTTCCCAAGGTCCTTTGATTCCTCTATTGCAGCGACACAATGATCGAACTTTGGAGGAAGGCATCTCAATATCTTCTCTACCACCTTCTTTTCTTGAATGCTATCTCCAAGGCATTGAATTTGATTTACAATTTCATAGACTCTGGAAAAGAAATCTTTGATATTTTCAGATTCCATCATTTACAGGTTGTCAAAATCTCTCCATAAAGATTGAAGTTTAATGGAGATAACTTTGTCATTGCCTCGAAAATCTTTATGTGCCAAATTTAGCTCAAAATCTCTTAAGTGTTAAAAGTTAATTTGTAGTTTTGTTATTATACAACAATTAATTGCATTTACAAATTTGCCTTGGTATTAATGTAAGGAATAATTTAAGAATAAATAATTCCTATATATGGCAT
This sequence comes from Allium sativum, assembly GCA_030737875.1. Lineage (NCBI taxonomy): Eukaryota > Viridiplantae > Streptophyta > Magnoliopsida > Asparagales > Amaryllidaceae > Allium > Allium sativum. The sequence goes on from CM060924.1 coordinate 876,286,439, forward strand.
ATTAGAGAATTCTAGATAAGGTATTGTCAGGAATACTCCAGAGAATGTATTTCATTATATAAGACAATTGTATCTCTTTTACTGATGGAATGAAATAAAGTATTAAATCAAATTCAATCTTTTATCTATCTCCCCACATATTACTCTGCTGTGCCTAACATATTTTAATACAGATTTCAAAATTGCAAAAAAATAATCTTGCAAACATTCTTTAATCAATATTCTCATGTGTTTGATCTTTTAATTACAATGTTACTTTTTTTTTTACTTTACTATTGTTAAACTAAAACCTTAACTTTATTATTATTCAAATTCTTAACAAGGCAGAATCTTATTACTTATACTATGCATTCAATTTACTAAGGCTTTTCATGTTACTGCTATATTTGGCATATGCTTGATTGTAGTAGGCCAAAGTAAATGGGTGTTGCATGTGTTATTTCCATATATATTATTTGAAGGCATGCTGCACTTTGAATGGTTATTCTCCACTGTAAGTTTTTGTAACTATCATTCAGAAATTTCTGAATTAAATTTAACACTATATTCCGTTATAGTGAACAAAAACTTTTATGCAACTAATGCATTACTATAAATATGAATTTGAGAAGATGAAAAAAGATTTAGGTTCCATCATTTTCTTTTTTTGTACATGTAATTTGATCATTTTCGTGTTAAATTAGTTGATATATCAATTTAACTAGATAAAATTTTGTTAGCCTCATACTAATTTAGACAAATGAATAAAGGAAACTATAACTTTATTATTGCTAGGTTTCTAAAAAAGGTAGCTTCTCTTATATTTTACACTGTGCATTCATTTCACTATTTCATGTTCTCGATTTATTTCGGATATGCCTGATTAGGAGTAGTTCAAAGAAAATAATACATACGGTATTTCCATCTATATTAAGGAAGGTATATTGCCCTTTGAATGGATTTTCTCAATTGCAAAATTTTTGCGACTTTAAAATCCTGTTGGTTAAACTTTATCACTATATTTTTTCATAATGACCAAAAACTTCCATGTAGTGATACGCTTGCTGCTAATATGAACTATGCTAAATTGAAATAATTTTGGTTCCAACATTTTTTTGTATATGCATTTTGAATGGTTATTGTTAAATTAGTTACTGTTTTCAACAATAATTTGGGAGCCTCCCCCATAAAACTATAGTGCATCTTCATGAAGTTTTTAATCTTAGTGAACTATTATTCTAACATTAATTTAGACATCGAACAACTTTGTCACCTAAGTGTAATATTATTATCCATGATATATATTTCATTTTAAAAATATGAGAAGCATTTTAAGTCCTTGAATGAAAATAAACCTTGAATGTTAGACAACTCTTTTTTTCATATGTTTGTTTCACATTTACAAGTTGATTTTCAATACGAACCAATAAGAGCATGCATATATGAATTATTTTTTTCGTAATATATTAACTATTTAGATAAAAAGTCAGTAACGATCGTTTGTTTAAAAAATTGTTATAATCTACCTATCTATGTATGTAATAGTTTTAGTAATAATTTGAATTATTAATCTTGTTATGTCTGAACAAATATGCGCTTAATAATTCCAAAATCTTTCGTTTGTCCATGTTAAATGATTATGCTTGAATTTGATAATGCTTGAGTCTATAACGAGGTCCCGCTGCATATTGATTTACTCAAAATAAAATGTGGCTAGAAGGAGATTACATTTATAGATATAAAGAAAAAAAATCCGATTCTATGAAGATGTTATTTTATAAGGCAATTTTTGTATTTAAAGCATTTCTTCTATACAAAAATAAGTAAAAACCTTGAATGTACACAGTGCATTTTCCTTTAGAATTTTACTAAATGAAAATTTTGTTAGATTTTTGTTAAAATGTTGTGTAATTTAATAATGAGAGAGGTTGGGCAATCATTTCAAAATTTCCTATAATTTACATTTTCACCCAGTTAATTAGAGATTACTTTATGCAGTGTATATCTTATGAACCAATAGAAGCAAACAAATATGGTTAAAGGAGATGATTTGTTTTAGATATTGTCTCTTTTAAGGCTTGATTATTATATGACATCTATGAGGAATTATATCATTACGTAAGCATGTTTTCTTATTTCTGTTAGGTTATGAATATGTTTGACACAGTTTCCATCTTTTTGATGATATACCCATTATGCATATGGTGTTATGAATTATTTTTTACCTGGCATGATTATTTTCCGTTTTTCTTTGAATAAATACATGTTGACTTAATGTTACTAGATACTCCCTCCGGTTCATTTTAGTTGAGGTTCTACCATTCTACACACAGATTAAGAAATGAAAAAAATTGACATATTTATCCCTTATTATTACTCTTGAGTATTGTGAATGCTTTTTAATTGAAAGTAATAATGGCTACTCTTTTTATTGAAAGTAATAAAGGGCAGGAGAGGAGAGTTTGGACGGAAATGAATTGGAAAATGAATGCTGCGTTGGAATACTAAACAGCAGGATACATATATTTTTTCATTAGTAACAAGGAGTTTTTGAAAAGGATAAAAAAGTGAATAAGCTGGTATTTTTTGCCAAACGTCATGTATTTTGCAAAAGGTTCCAAAGTTAATAACGTCAACTAAAATGAACCGGAGGGAGTATTGTTTTCTCTATGTTTGGGAAATGTGCGCAAACTTTTGTTGCAACAAGCTGATGACATCCAATGAAGCCACCTAAATTGTACTTCACTCAATTGTCTTTTGGTTTTCAAAATGGAAGTTGATGATAAAATACTGAAATATTTTTTAGCAAGCAATAAGAAGTTATGGATTTGTCTTTGATTTATGTTTTTTGGGTCGCTTGAGACTCAAAATAATATAAGTTCCCTAATTTACTATATAACAATATATTATATCATATTTGCTAATTTTCGGTTGTTGAACCATGATTAGCATTTCATTTGAAATCTGATGGTATTTTTGAAAGATATGACTATTTTGCTTATTTTATCATCATTTCCTCTTAATAGAGCTTACACTTATAGTTCGCCTGCATTAAAGAGATACTAGACAACAAAAAAGATTTCTTGCAGTTAAAAGAATGTAGGTGATAATAACTTTTGCTTTGTTATGTAATCCGACTTTTGCGCAATTATCATTTGGCATCATCACAATTTTAATGTTTATTTACATTATCCCTTTCGTGCCCATCACCTTCTTTTAGTTGAATTCTTCCCCCAACCTAAATCATGTAATAAAATCATATTATTATGCCAATAATCAATATATTATTTAGTTTTTTTAGCACCACTGATCATGCATATTGTGGGGTTAACGTGACGTTTATGTGTGTAGTTTATTTTGAAACTATTATTTGTCTTTTGCTTTGAAACTTATTATTTTTGGGCGATGCAAAAGTTAGAAAAGCGTAAAGGCGTATTATACCAAAAGATAATTAGCATTAACACTATTTGTTTCAAACAATGTTTAGATTTCCATGTTATTTTTGTGATAACTGCTTTATGTCAACTATTATTTTTTTAAACCGACTGTTAGGGAGGTTTTCCTATTGTAAGAGCAAAAAACAAATTGTTTAAGCCAATGAATTTTGACGCAATTTTCGCTCCAACTCCGATTCTTTCTCCTTACGAAATTCCTTTGGCAAATTCTATATAAACACGGATAATTACTTAGTAGCCCCCCCCCCCCCTAAAAATTAAGTTATTTTATAGACGAAAATACCCTTACAAGTTAACCTACTGCAGATAAGACCACGCAGACAGAGTGTGTCGTATGCATAAAGACCTCGCAGCTTGTATACGAGGAGATTAGGACTACCACGCTTGCTCTCTTCGTGGTTCACAATTTAACCACGTATTGTCTACCCGTGGTAGCTCATTTCTACTGAAAAATAAACTAGCAAACACTGCAACAAATTACCACCATTAACCAACAACCGAGCCCAAATTTTTCAAGAGCAAGATGTTAAAACCACTAATTTCACCCAAATTTTACTCATGAATTGCCCAAATTGTTCAATACCACGCTGTTACAAAAAAAATGGAGGAGAGGCCGAAGCTTCAACGTCGTCAAAATGGAGGAGAGGCCAAAGCTTGAACGACGGTGGAAGGTATCAAGAAGGGAACGCGATTTGAATTTTGGGAAAAATGCTGCGTGTTTTAATTTTAGGGTTAGAAATGTTAAAGTAAGTAGACAAGGGTATTTTGGGTAAAAACGGGGGGAGGGGGGGCTACTCCGTAACTTTATGGAGATTTTAATTTTTTGTGAAAATGGGGGCTACTAAGTAATTATTTGTGTTCAAATAGAATTTGCCAATTCTTTTCGTGTTATCCTTCTTTTCATTTTATTTTCTGCGTTTTCCTTTCGTACCTCATCTTCTATCGCGATTTCATTTTATCGGGCGATTTTCGGATTCAGATTCTCAAGATCTGCAAAAAAAAAAAGTTATCTTCTCTCAGCTCTGTTTCTTCCTCTGCTCCAAATCAATACGTTTTTCCTGTTCCTTCGCTTTCCGCTTCCTCCTCAAATCCCCTAAATTTCGTTTTTGTTATTAACAGATCCGACTAAATCGAAAAATGCGGTGCACTGAAATATACGATGCTTCTAGAGATCTTCCGGAAAAATATGAAAAGACCAGTGAGAAATAAATCATTCTTTCTCTGTCCTTGATTTATCAATTCAGGTTTGCTCCTATTGCTTCTTCCTAATCCTCCGTTTTACTCGTTTTTTTACTTTTCCTGAATGATGATTGCGATGCCATTCTGAAATTGTTTTGATTTTGTCTCAGTCCAGTGTTTAAATATAAATTGCGATTTAGTATTAAACGCTGCTATTTTGTGTATTTGGTGCCTTAAAATAGGTTATTAGTGGTCCAAAAATGAAATTTGTAGTTGTCTTATAATTATTGAAACTAAGATACGTTAGAATGAGAAGAATCCCTCTGTGACAATGAGGCCAAAAACAAGGAAAAGGAGGCTGGCCATGATGCTGTAACGACCCAGAAAATCTGAACCAATTTAAAAATTTTAAATTGGCTAAAATAATGGATTTTAAATATTTAAAATAAATATTTTAAGTAATGGCGATGAAAACTGAGTTGAATCGACATTTGAAAACCAATATAATTAATTATAATTATATATAGAATTGAAAATGGCGCGGTAGTTCGATAATTCGATTTCAAACTTCAATTGAATATACCGGGTGCAAAACAATCCGGATCTTAGTGAAACCAAAAATAATAGAATCTAATTGATGATATCTTTCTAACGAATCCGACCAATCGAAATTTGATAGCGGGAATCAAAAGATATGTCCAGTCGAAAATTCTGAATAGTCGCTATGGAATTCAGGCCCTTAAAAATGGATATTTTGCAGATGACCTCGGATTTCGACGAAACCACTTTTGTTGGGTCCGCAGTGTCAAGTTATTGCTAGGTTTCAAATTTCATAATTTTTCGAATCAATATGTGAGCGTGGCAAAAGAAAACGCGTTTGACCAGTTTCCGTTGATTTTAATCGAATGGAAATTGGCCATTTTTCAAACGGTCTCAGAATTCGACGAAACTAGTTTTGTTAAGACCGTATCGTTGATACGAAGCTAGAAAATATTTTTCTAGAATTTTTCTAGTTAGTATGTGACCCCGGTAATTTGAAATGTGCGTTTAAAATTCAATATAGAGATTTAAATGTAAATTCAAACGGAAACTGGTTGTAACGATCACATCAGCTTGCGATACATATCCCATTGTGTTCGGAATGGGGGTTAAACGCTATGGACGACAGGCGGTGGGCCTCGTTTCGAGGTCGTGGGTAAAAGTCAACTTTTTGCATAATTAAACAATAATAAAAAAAAAAAAAAAAAAAAATATATCTGTTAATTCCCTTTCCCCCCTTTTTCTTTTCACTGGCCCCCCCCCCCCGATTCATTTAAACAATTTTCAGAAGAAAAAAAAAAAAACAAAACCTAAATTGAAGCCGCCGCCCCCCCTAAGGATCTGACGCCGACGAGCCACCATCGCGCCCCACCCCTGGAAGCAGCCTCCTCCTCCCAGCGCCCTTACCCCGAAGTCGCCCACCGCCTCAACCGTTCGAAACCCCACCGCACCCCCTGGCTCGCAACGCAGAACCGCCGACCGCCTCCGACGATCTGCAGACCCCCCCCCCCCCCCCCCGCGCGCTGCTCTGTGAGTTTTAATTTAATTTTATTTTTATTTATCTTATTTTTATTTTATATATAAACTGAATTTTAATAAAGATTTAAAACTGTTTTTTTTATATAAAGGATTTAAACAGATTTTAATTTTAAGTTAAAAGAAAAGGTTTAAACAGTTTTTTTTTTAAAAGAATAAAAACTGAGTTGTTTTTTTTAAGGTTTAAAAACAGTTTTTAAAAAGGATTAAAAATTGAATTGATCTTTTAAAGAAATATAAACTGAAATCTTTTAAAGAAATATAAAACTGATTATTTTTAAACAAAATAAAAACTGATTTGTAAATAAAATAAAAACTGAAATCTTTAAATTTTTAAAACTGAAATTTTATAAAAGAAATTAAAACTGTTTTGAAAAAGAATTTTTAAAACTGGTTTTTTTTTAAAAAAAAGAAAGTATAAAACTGTTTTGAAAAAGAATTTTTAGAACTGAATTTTATAAAAGAAATTAAAACTGATTTGAAAGCAAAAGGAAAAAAAACATATTTTTATATGTCGAAAGCAAAAGGAAAAAAACATATTTTTATATGTCGAAAGCAAAAGGAAAAAAACATATTTTTATATGTCGAAAGCAAAAGGAAAAAAACATATTTTTATATGTCGAAAGCAAAAGGAAAAATCATATTCTTATATGTCGAAAGCAAAAGGAAAAATCATATTCTTTTATGTCGAAAGCAAAAGGAAAAATCATATTCTTATATGTTGAAAGCAAAAGGAAAAATTCGATTTTTATATATTGAATAGCATAGTAAAAATTCTATTTTTACATATGTAGAGAATACGGGCGAAAGCAACAATAGGCGAAGATTTCTATTAAGAAGTATCGTGAAGTTGGATAGCTATTGGTGAGATTTCTGATTAAAATTTTTTTTATATATATGTGTTGAAATTGAATGTGAATAGCTATATATAAATTGCTATATATAAATATATATATATATATATACGCCCCCTCGTCCACAAACCATGGACGATATTTATTGGTTGAAATTGTGGTGAAAATTGAATGATTGTTTGGGATTGTTTGTGATTGATATTGGATGGATTGTGGTTGAAAAATACCCGTTTGTGGTTGTGAAATATTTGGTTGAAACCACTTAGGATTAGTTTGTGGAAATGAATAAAAATATATACATGCCGCCTGCGTGCGAACTAGATGCATGTTTCCCATTGTCAAAAACCGCGAGGTTTTAAGGTAGAGCGAGGAGCCGTACTAGGGACGGTGCCGGTGTAACTACCCTGCCGTTATGCTGCCGAAATTTTGAATAATATTTGTGTGTTTGAATTATTTTCATATGCTTAAACTATATTTATTCCTTGTATTGAAAACATTCATGTGTTGAATTGATATTCATTCGTTGTTTAGAAATTCATGTGTTGAATGGTATTCATATTTTGAAATAAATAGTTCGATAATAAAAATCACATTTTTATCGATATATAAAAACTATAGAAACATTCTTGTGTTGAATTGATATTCATTCGTTGTTTAGAAATTCATGTGTTGAATGGTATTCATATTTTGAAATAAATAGTTCGATAATAAAAATCACATTTTTATCGATATATAAAAACTATAGAAACATTCTTGTGTTGAATTGATATTCATTCGTTGTTTAGAAATTCATGTGTTGAATGGTATTCATATTTTGAAATAAATAGTTCGATAATAAAAATCACATTTTTTTATCGATATATAAAAACTATAGAAACATTCTTGTGTTGAATTGATATTCATTCGTTGTTTAGAAATTCATGTGTTGAATGGTATTCATATTTTGAAATAAATAGTTCGATAATAAAAATCACATTTTTATCGATATATAAAAACTATAGAAACATTCTTGTGTTGAATTGATATTCATTCGTTGTTTAGAAATTCATGTGTTGAATGGTATTCATATTTTGAAATAAATTGTTTTATGATAAAAATTCTATTTTACCACCTACATGAACTATATAGAAAAAAATAGTGTTTTGAAATGAGTTGTATTACAATAAAAATCACATTTTTATTGTATGCATAAATCGTTAAAATATGAAGTGTTAAAAATAGCCACTTGTTCAAAATAAACATATACGAGTTGAAATATTCATTAATTAGCTAATGAAATGATTTGCACCTATTTATGTAACATTAGAATGAATGGTGTTTTTGAACCAAATAGAAATCAAATATGAAGTTGAATAGAAAATGAAAAATGATATGAACTGTATATATATGTACATGCATATTCATTGAACAGGTTATAGCAAAGGGGCTAGAGAAGAGGAATAAAATTTTGTGCCCGACAAATAGGTACACATTTACTGATTTGTTTGGGTGATGATTTTGAGCCTGATTGGCTAGCCGCTTGGCTTTTTCTTTTTCTTTTTGAGATTAGAAGGACCGGGACGCTATTTGCGATTTCCCGACGCTCCCGGTGCAGGGGAGGTTATGGCGAAATTTTTCCAAAATTTAAGGAGATAGAAAAATTTTTGAAGTGAAAACGATATAGAAATTATTGAACGAACTATATTTATATAACTATATAAATATAAATAAAATTTAAACGAAACGAGGCCGTGCAGTTCGTATTTTGAAACCGTGATTTCAAACGACTAGTACGGGAAATCCGACCATTGGATTTTCCCGAAACCTCAACCGTCGGGTTCGCCTTGGAATAATCTTTCCAACGGCACCAACCTTGTAAAAATCCAACGGTTGGATTGTCTGGAATGTTTAATTCAAATCTGAAGAAAAACAGCGCCAGAAACGATTATATTTATTTATATATATAAATAAAATTATATTTAATCGAATAACGACGCTGCAGTTCGTATTTTGAAATCGAAAATTCAAACGATTGTACCGGGAGATCCGACCGTCGGAATTTCCCGAAACTGGAACCGTTGGATTCGTTTTGAAAAGACCTTTCTAATGATGTAAATTTTGCGAAGATCCAACGGTTAGATTTTTAGATATGTGTAAATCAAATTTGAAGAAAAACAGCGCCACGGCCGCCTTATGGCCCGAAGCGTCGTTTTAAATAAAATGGCTATTTTAAAATAAATAAAAATAGCGATAAATAGTTATAAAATACCATAAGCGATATGGAATGGAAATAAACTGAATTTGCTTGATTTATGTGATGTTTGATGGTTGAATGTGTTTGGTGTGAAAATTACATTAAAGAACAAACGTGATGTTGTCAAATAATTTAACCATTGAAATAAATCGATTTGAAATTTTAAATATACGTGAATTATTTGGAAAGGCCGAGTTAATTCTCATTTCGAATAATCGACCGACGATTGAAATTCGAAGATGAAGACGATGGTCGAAGACCGGAGGTCTTCACCTCGTTTGGATGGTAACCGAGGTCCTGATTGGGAGGCATCCCGAAATATGGATAATGAGTGGTGATCGTCCAGACGTACGTGTTGGTCGATGGGTTTGCGAGGTATTTAGTGCCTCCGGTTTCGTTCAGACCCAGAACGGACTTGTAAATGGACTGTGTGTCTGACATAGGATTTATTCTGTGTGGCATGCTAAGATGCAGTGATCAGGGCTTCTGTTGAAAAGCAAAGTCTTGTGGTGATGATCAAAGCACCGCCTGTGTGGCGTAGCTTTGTGTATAACGTGAATTCGCGAGCCTCACACCCCGGTAGGAACCTAAAACGGGAGGAAGGACCTCAGGGAGGACATGCGTTTTCTTCTAGCTAGGGTGGTGTCAGTGACCTACCAGCCCTGACATTTATATACTTTTCACCTATGTGGTTGTTGCTGTTGCGAGGCGCCTCGGTTTGATCGGACGATCCGGGTCCGGTGGAGTCATTCGTTGGCTCGTTGACGCCCCAAAGGGCGGGGAAACGTATTGTTCAGGAATTTTAATCCACATCGGTGGACCGGCCCTGACGATTCTAGGGTCACTCGAGCTCTGATACCACGTTGAGACGACCCGAATTCCCGTTCTCACGGAAACGAGGTTATCTTTTGGAATATAACACAGAAACATATAATAGCAGAACAGAATTAAATAAATACACCAGAATGAACAACAAAATATACTGGATAAAAGTAATCATCAGAGTTACACAGTATACAGGATCTTACTTAGTACAAATACAGTTCAGCTATACATAAATGTCTACAGCGGAAATAAACAAAATATGTACAATAGGAGCTGAACAGCATAAAAAGAAATAAATGATAGAATCCATCTTCAGCTCCAGCTATCCAGAAAGGAACCAGCTAAACCTGAATACAAGGCTGCCCGTGTAGAAAAAAGGGCACCCGAGTTTGAGAGTGAAACAAACTACGAGTCAGTCATGGGACTGGTATGAGAAATCTACTCAACACATATATAATATGGCAAATCACAGGACCACGCCACTTTCGTGGAACGGGTTTACTCCATTGGATTGCCAGTGCTTCAAAACAAATCTTTCTTTTAAACATCGCTATGCTTTTTATAAAAATGAAGCCGTTATAAGACTCAGTTCCCATCACACAATGCAACGCAAACCGGAGGATAGAGTTTTTACCTTATAACGGTCAAAATATGCTTGATACGAATAAACAAAGGCATTTGATATTATTGCTAGTGTATATATGTTTTGAAAACAATTTCAAATCATAACTATCAATCATAGACGGCATTAATGCCCCATACCACTATGTCGCCATATATAGGTATACAATCAAAACCGCACGATGTCGTATTTGGAAATTGGATTTCCGTCATGAACCAAGGCAAAAGATAGTCCTTACCGAATTCGAGACGCTCTAGCCTGCTGCCTCAAATTTAAGTCCTTCTGAGTGAACAGATACTTTAATGACTGGTGATCAGTAAACAGTTCAAATCTCTCACCCAGAAGATAGTGTCTCCAGATTTTCAAAGAGAATATGATAGCCAATAACTCAAGATCATGAGTTACATAATTTTTCTCGTGTGGCTTCAGTTGACGGCTAGCATAGGCAATTACTTGGCCTCTTTGCATTAACACTGCGCCAAGGCCTTCTCTAGACGCATCAGTCCAGACTTTTAAATCCTGGTTGCCATCAATGATGGTTAACACTGGAGCTGTGGTTAACCTCAACTTTAGCTCTTCGAAAGCCTCCTCATTCTCTTCAGTCCATTTGAATTTAGAATGCTTCTTTGTAAGCTTCGTTAAGTGGCCAGATATTTTCGAAAAGTCTTTAACGAACTTCCGGTAATAGCTAGCCAATCCAAGAAAACTGCGGACTTCAGTGGGAGTACTGGGCTGTTTCCAATTCTGAATAGCTGTGATTTTGCTTGGATCCACAGCGATTCCATCTTTCGATACGACATGGCCCAGAAATTTTACTTCATCTCGCCAGAAGATACATTTGGAAAATTTGGCTTTCAATACATTCCTTCTGAGGATTTCTAGAACCTGTTCCAGATGCTTTTCATGTTCGGCCTTTGATTTAGAGAAGATTAGAATATCATCAATAAAAACCAGAACAAATTTATTCAATACTCCTCTGAATACTCTATTCATCAGATCGACGAAATAAGCTGGAGCGTTACATAAGCCGAAAGAATGAAATGATCGCCAGTTTCATCATTGCGACTTCGTTGATTGATAAGATATCGGCTCTCCAAGAAGATGACCAATTTATCAAAGGAATAAGTCAGCGAATTCGCGAAGGCAATGCTTCGGATTTCCAGTTAGACAGCGAAGGGATTCTGAGGTTAGAAGGACGAATTTGTGTTCCGGAAATTCCTGAACTCAGAAGAGAAGTGCTTGATGAATGCCACAAATCTAAGCTCAGTATCCATCCAGGTGTGAATAAAATGTATAACGACATCAAACGCACATTCTGGTGGAAGTCGTTAAAAAGAGACATCTCAATATATGTTAGCCGATGCCCTACTTGCCAGCTAGTTAAAAGCGACCAACAGAAATTGGCGGGATTATTACAACCGCTAGAAGTTCCTGGTTGGAAGTGGGAACGTATTTCTATGGATTTCATTGATGGTTTGCCCAGAACCAGAAAAGGGAATGACAGTATTTGGGTGATCGTAGATCGCTTCACGAAGACCGCCCATTTCATACCTGTCAAATCAAATAGAACTGCTCAGAGTCTGGCGCATATTTACTTCAGGGAAATAGTTAGACTGCATGGAGTGCCGCTCAGTATAGTAAGTGATAGAGATACAATATTCACTAGCAAATTCTGGGAAGCATTTCAAGTCGAGCTAGGAACGAAGTTAAACTTGAGCACCGCTTATCATCCTCAGACAGACGGTCAGACTGAGAGGGTGAATCGCATTTTAGAAGATCTATTGCGGGCTTGTGTTATAGATTTCGGTGGATCATGGGAAGACAATCTACATTTGGCTGAGTTCTCTTATAACAACAGCTACCAGGCGAGTCTGACAATGTCGCCATTCGAAGCATTGTATGGTAGACCGTGCCGATCTCCTGCTTGTTGGGTCGAGCCTGGAAATAGACTTGTGTTGGGTCCCGATATGATTCGAGAAGCGGCCGACAAAGTCGATTTTATTAAGAAGCGATTACTCGCCGCCCAAAGCCGACAAAAGAGCTATGCCGATAAAAGAAGAAGAGATATATCCTTCGAAGTTGGCGACCATGTATATCTGAAAGTATCGCCGATGAGAGGAGTTATCCGGTTCGGTAAAACTGGAAAGTTAGCGCCTAAATTTATTGGTCCGTTTCCTATTCTGGAACGGATTGGAACTCTCGCTTATAGGGTCAAACTGCCTGACTGGTTGCCTGGAGTGCATGATGTATTTCATATATCTCAACTTCGAAAGCACGTTCATGATCCAGACTTGATCGTGGAAGAAGCAGCTCAGCAAGATATTGAAATTACTCCAGAATTAGCTGTGAGGCGAGAGCCGCTAAAGATTATCGGCAAAGAAACCAAAGAGCTGAGAAACAAGAAGGTTCACTTAGTCAAAGTGCAATGGAGTGGAGATCCGCGAGATTGTACTTGGGAAACTGAGGAGAGCATTCAGAAAGCTTATCCTAGATGCCGGGTAGATATCTCTGATTGACTCCGGTGCAAGGTACATTTACCCTACCTTGCATTATCATATAGTTCTCTATTCTATTCTGTTGCTATTTTCTTCCCATGGATGTGTATTGTTTATTCTATACTCTGAATATTAAAAACAAATTGGTTGTTGTGATGTGTGATCGTAGATTTATCAAACCACTTTCGACTTTATTCCTTTTCGGGGACGAAAAGTTTTAAGTGGGGGAGATTGTAACGACCCAGAAAATCTGAACCAATTTAAAAATTTTAAATTGGCTAAAATAATGGATTTTAAATATTTAAAATAAATATTTTAAGTAATGGCGATGAAAACTGAGTTGAATCGACATTTGAAAACCAATATAATTAATTATAATTATATATAGAATTGAAAATGGCGCGGTAGTTCGATAATTCGATTTCAAACTTCAATTGAATATACCGGGTGCAAAACAATCCGGATCTTAGTGAAACCAAAAATAATAGAATCTAATTGATGATATCTTTCTAACGAATCCGACCAATCGAAATTTGATAGCGGGAATCAAAAGATATGTCCAGTCGAAAATTCTGAATAGTCGCTATGGAATTCAGGCCCTTAAAAATGGATATTTTGCAGATGACCTCGGATTTCGACGAAACCACTTTTGTTGGGTCCGCAGTGTCAAGTTATTGCTAGGTTTCAAATTTCATAATTTTTCGAATCAATATGTGAGCGTGGCAAAAGAAAACGCGTTTGACCAGTTTCCGTTGATTTTAATCGAATGGAAATTGGCCATTTTTCAAACGGTCTCAGAATTCGACGAAACTAGTTTTGTTAAGACCGTATCGTTGATACGAAGCTAGAAAATATTTTTCTAGAATTTTTCTAGTTAGTATGTGACCCCGGTAATTTGAAATGTGCGTTTAAAATTCAATATAGAGATTTAAATGTAAATTCAAACGGAAACTGGTTGTAACGATCACATCAGCTTGCGATACATATCCCATTGTGTTCGGAATGGGGGTTAAACGCTATGGACGACAGGCGGTGGGCCTCGTTTCGAGGTCGTGGGTAAAAGTCAACTTTTTGCATAATTAAACAATAATAAAAAAAAAAAAAAAAAAAATATATATCTGTTAATTCCCTTTCCCCCCTTTTTCTTTTCACTGGCCCCCCCCCCCGATTCATTTAAACAATTTTCAGAAGAAAAAAAAAAAAACAAAACCTAAATTGAAGCCGCCGCCCCCCCTAAGGATCTGACGCCGACGAGCCACCATCGCGCCCCACCCCTGGAAGCAGCCTCCTCCTCCCAGCGCCCTTACCCCGAAGTCGCCCACCGCCTCAACCGTTCGAAACCCCACCGCACCCCCTGGCTCGCAACGCAGAACCGCCGACCGCCTCCGACGATCTGCAGACCCCCCCCCCCCCCCCGCGCGCTGCTCTGTGAGTTTTAATTTAATTTAATTTTTATTTATCTTATTTTTATTTTATATATAAACTGAATTTTAATAAAGATTTAAAACTGTTTTTTTTATATAAAGGATTTAAACAGATTTTAATTTTAAGTTAAAAGAAAAGGTTTAAACAGTTTTTTTTTTAAAAGAATAAAAACTGAGTTGTTTTTTTTAAGGTTTAAAAACAGTTTTTAAAAAGGATTAAAAATTGAATTGATCTTTTAAAGAAATATAAACTGAAATCTTTTAAAGAAATATAAAACTGATTATTTTTAAACAAAATAAAAACTGATTTGTAAATAAAATAAAAACTGAAATCTTTAAATTTTTAAAACTGAAATTTTATAAAAGAAATTAAAACTGTTTTGAAAAAGAATTTTTAAAACTGGTTTTTTTTTAAAAAAAAGAAAGTATAAAACTGTTTTGAAAAAGAATTTTTAGAACTGAATTTTATAAAAGAAATTAAAACTGATTTGAAAGCAAAAGGAAAAAAAACATATTTTTATATGTCGAAAGCAAAAGGAAAAAAACATATTTTTATATGTCGAAAGCAAAAGGAAAAAAACATATTTTTATATGTCGAAAGCAAAAGGAAAAAAACATATTTTTATATGTCGAAAGCAAAAGGAAAAATCATATTCTTATATGTCGAAAGCAAAAGGAAAAATCATATTCTTTTATGTCGAAAGCAAAAGGAAAAATCATATTCTTATATGTTGAAAGCAAAAGGAAAAATTCGATTTTTATATATTGAATAGCATAGTAAAAATTCTATTTTTACATATGTAGAGAATACGGGCGAAAGCAACAATAGGCGAAGATTTCTATTAAGAAGTATCGTGAAGTTGGATAGCTATTGGTGAGATTTCTGATTAAAATTTTTTTTATATATATGTGTTGAAATTGAATGTGAATAGCTATATATAAATTGCTATATATAAATATATATATATATATATACGCCCCCTCGTCCACAAACCATGGACGATATTTATTGGTTGAAATTGTGGTGAAAATTGAATGATTGTTTGGGATTGTTTGTGATTGATATTGGATGGATTGTGGTTGAAAAATACCCGTTTGTGGTTGTGAAATATTTGGTTGAAACCACTTAGGATTAGTTTGTGGAAATGAATAAAAATATATACATGCCGCCTGCGTGCGAACTAGATGCATGTTTCCCATTGTCAAAAACCGCGAGGTTTTAAGGTAGAGCGAGGAGCCGTACTAGGGACGGTGCCGGTGTAACTACCCTGCCGTTATGCTGCCGAAATTTTGAATAATATTTGTGTGTTTGAATTATTTTCATATGCTTAAACTATATTTATTCCTTGTATTGAAAACATTCATGTGTTGAATTGATATTCATTCGTTGTTTAGAAATTCATGTGTTGAATGGTATTCATATTTTGAAATAAATAGTTCGATAATAAAAATCACATTTTTATCGATATATAAAAACTATAGAAACATTCTTGTGTTGAATTGATATTCATTCGTTGTTTAGAAATTCATGTGTTGAATGGTATTCATATTTTGAAATAAATAGTTCGATAATAAAAATCACATTTTTATCGATATATAAAAACTATAGAAACATTCTTGTGTTGAATTGATATTCATTCGTTGTTTAGAAATTCATGTGTTGAATGGTATTCATATTTTGAAATAAATAGTTCGATAATAAAAATCACATTTTTTTATCGATATATAAAAACTATAGAAACATTCTTGTGTTGAATTGATATTCATTCGTTGTTTAGAAATTCATGTGTTGAATGGTATTCATATTTTGAAATAAATAGTTCGATAATAAAAATCACATTTTTATCGATATATAAAAACTATAGAAACATTCTTGTGTTGAATTGATATTCATTCGTTGTTTAGAAATTCATGTGTTGAATGGTATTCATATTTTGAAATAAATTGTTTTATGATAAAAATTCTATTTTACCACCTACATGAACTATATAGAAAAAAATAGTGTTTTGAAATGAGTTGTATTACAATAAAAATCACATTTTTATTGTATGCATAAATCGTTAAAATATGAAGTGTTAAAAATAGCCACTTGTTCAAAATAAACATATACGAGTTGAAATATTCATTAATTAGCTAATGAAATGATTTGCACCTATTTATGTAACATTAGAATGAATGGTGTTTTTGAACCAAATAGAAATCAAATATGAAGTTGAATAGAAAATGAAAAATGATATGAACTGTATATATATGTACATGCATATTCATTGAACAGGTTATAGCAAAGGGGCTAGAGAAGAGGAATAAAATTTTGTGCCCGACAAATAGGTACACATTTACTGATTTGTTTGGGTGATGATTTTGAGCCTGATTGGCTAGCCGCTTGGCTTTTTCTTTTTCTTTTTGAGATTAGAAGGACCGGGACGCTATTTGCGATTTCCCGACGCTCCCGGTGCAGGGGAGGTTATGGCGAAATTTTTCCAAAATTTAAGGAGATAGAAAAATTTTTGAAGTGAAAACGATATAGAAATTATTGAACGAACTATATTTATATAACTATATAAATATAAATAAAATTTAAACGAAACGAGGCCGTGCAGTTCGTATTTTGAAACCGTGATTTCAAACGACTAGTACGGGAAATCCGACCATTGGATTTTCCCGAAACCTCAACCGTCGGGTTCGCCTTGGAATAATCTTTCCAACGGCACCAACCTTGTAAAAATCCAACGGTTGGATTGTCTGGAATGTTTAATTCAAATCTGAAGAAAAACAGCGCCAGAAACGATTATATTTATTTATATATATAAATAAAATTATATTTAATCGAATAACGACGCTGCAGTTCGTATTTTGAAATCGAAAATTCAAACGATTGTACCGGGAGATCCGACCGTCGGAATTTCCCGAAACTGGAACCGTTGGATTCGTTTTGAAAAGACCTTTCTAATGATGTAAATTTTGCGAAGATCCAACGGTTAGATTTTTAGATATGTGTAAATCAAATTTGAAGAAAAACAGCGCCACGGCCGCCTTATGGCCCGAAGCGTCGTTTTAAATAAAATGGCTATTTTAAAATAAATAAAAATAGCGATAAATAGTTATAAAATACCATAAGCGATATGGAATGGAAATAAACTGAATTTGCTTGATTTATGTGATGTTTGATGGTTGAATGTGTTTGGTGTGAAAATTACATTAAAGAACAAACGTGATGTTGTCAAATAATTTAACCATTGAAATAAATCGATTTGAAATTTTAAATATACGTGAATTATTTGGAAAGGCCGAGTTAATTCTCATTTCGAATAATCGACCGACGATTGAAATTCGAAGATGAAGACGATGGTCGAAGACCGGAGGTCTTCACCTCGTTTGGATGGTAACCGAGGTCCTGATTGGGAGGCATCCCGAAATATGGATAATGAGTGGTGATCGTCCAGACGTACGTGTTGGTCGATGGGTTTGCGAGGTATTTAGTGCCTCCGGTTTCGTTCAGACCCAGAACGGACTTGTAAATGGACTGTGTGTCTGACATAGGATTTATTCTGTGTGGCATGCTAAGATGCAGTGATCAGGGCTTCTGTTGAAAAGCAAAGTCTTGTGGTGATGATCAAAGCACCGCCTGTGTGGCGTAGCTTTGTGTATAACGTGAATTCGCGAGCCTCACACCCCGGTAGGAACCTAAAACGGGAGGAAGGACCTCAGGGAGGACATGCGTTTTCTTCTAGCTAGGGTGGTGTCAGTGACCTACCAGCCCTGACATTTATATACTTTTCACCTATGTGGTTGTTGCTGTTGCGAGGCGCCTCGGTTTGATCGGACGATCCGGGTCCGGTGGAGTCATTCGTTGGCTCGTTGACGCCCCAAAGGGCGGGGAAACGTATTGTTCAGGAATTTTAATCCACATCGGTGGACCGGCCCTGACGATTCTAGGGTCACTCGAGCTCTGATCCTGAGACACGGGCTAGAGCGTCTCGAATTCGGTAAGGACTATCTTTTGCCTTGGTTCATGACGGAAATCCAATTTCCAAATACGACATCGTGCGGTTTTGATTGTATACCTATATATGGCGACATAGTGGTATGGGGCATTAATGCCGTCTATGATTGATAGTTATGATTTGAAATTGTTTTCAAAACATATATACACTAGCAATAATATCAAATGCCTTTGTTTATTCGTATCAAGCATATTTTGACCGTTATAAGGTAAAAACTCTATCCTCCGGTTTGCGTTGCATTGTGTGATGGGAACTGAGTCTTATAACGGCTTCATTTTTATAAAAAGCATAGCGATGTTTAAAAGAAAGATTTGTTTTGAAGCACTGGCAATCCAATGGAGTAAACCCGTTCCACGAAAGTGGCGTGGTCCTGTGATTTGCCATATTATATATGTGTTGAGTAGATTTCTCATACCAGTCCCATGACTGACTCGTAGTTTGTTTCACTCTCAAACTCGGGTGCCCTTTTTTCTACACGGGCAGCCTTGTATTCAGGTTTAGCTGGTTCCTTTCTGGATAGCTGGAGCTGAAGATGGATTCTATCATTTATTTCTTTTTATGCTGTTCAGCTCCTATTGTACATATTTTGTTTATTTCCGCTGTAGACATTTATGTATAGCTGAACTGTATTTGTACTAAGTAAGATCCTGTATACTGTGTAACTCTGATGATTACTTTTATCCAGTATATTTTGTTGTTCATTCTGGTGTATTTATTTAATTCTGTTCTGCTATTATATGTTTCTGTGTTATATTCCAAAAGATAACCTCGTTTCCGTGAGAACGGGAATTCGGGTCGTCTCAGATGCTTTGTAATTGTGTGGTTGACTTGAACGTATGAGAGTAAGCACCAATTGTGAATCCTGCTCCTTCTATTCCTATCAGCAATCCACACACATTTTTGGTCATTGTTTATTTCCTGATCTTTCTTCTTTTTTCTTATTTTTTTAATTGTTTAATAGACGAGACATGAGGTTTTCGATAAGCTTCAAAGGTTCACCGAAATAAACTGTATCACTTTCGTCCTGATTAATTTTAGTGATTTTATTAAGCATTTGCTAGCCATTTGTACTTCAGTAAAAAAATTCATCTGATGAAAACATTAAACTTCAATGATTGTATTTATTCATTTTTAGTAACAGTCCAGATCATGGGTTATGGGGGTGTGTTTGCGCAAAAACATTAGAATTTGGGTTACACCATATTAAAGCTGAACAAATTGCCATGTATTTTGCAAGGTAAGCATGATATCATGCTATAGTTGAGCAAGTTTTGTCGGTACTTCAGTCACATTCAATCTGAGTCTCTTCTTTATGACCTTGCATTACAATGAGAAATGCTTTTTGTTTTAATTCTTTACAAAGCTATTTGTTCTGAGTAGCTGGTCCTTCGACCATGTTACTCCTCTTGATGTAGTAAAATAATAAAAAATAGCAAATACCGTGCTAACTTCTTTTGATAAAAGCCTGAAAGTCTATAAGATTTTGCCGAGGCCAAAATTATACACATATACCAAATAGTTTATAAGAAACTATACAAATATTTTGTTTTTTATTTTCCAATGCTATCTCAATGCTGCAATTTTCTGCTTTTTCTTTGTTATGCACATGACGTTAGATCATCCATTTTATATTTGTAGTTTCCACATAAACTGAATGTAAATTGATTTTGATTCCCCAGGAAACTGAAAAATGTGTCATAAGAGGAGATGGAACTGTCTTGGCTCAAAAACATGGATGCTTGTTTTTAGAATGCAGTGCTGAAACAAGGGAGAATGCAGAAAAAATATTTTGAATAACTTGCATCAAAGGTAACAAAAGGTTGTTCCCCAATAATATGTTTACACTATACTGGTACTTAACATTGTTCATGAACTATTGAGGGCTTGTGCCGCAAAATCCTTGCGCTTTGTCTGTTAACAAATGAATTTATCTTTGTTTTGTCCCTTTAATTACATAACATGCATATCGAAACCATATGTTGATAGAGATGCATGATATATAATAATGGTAGTTCCTAGCTTGTTGGATTAAGAATCTGGAGACATAAGCGGCATTATCCCATTACACATGCACGATAATAAAGAAATAACAAATGCATGATGCTCTCATAATGTGGAGGCTTTGTTGTTATTCAATTTTATGCATATGATGTAGGAGATCCATTCTGTATGGTTGATTATGTGGATGATATATATATATATATATACAGTTTCTATAAGCGAGTTAAGGTAAAAATTTATTATTATGGCATCTATATTTGCTTTTGTATTAGCTCTTCATCTTGATCCTAGCTAACTTATTGATATTGAAACCGTTATTAGCTGTTGCTTTGTAATCATCTTCTGTTCACTAAATTTTGCTTGCCCGATTCATCCATTTTACTTTGATTCACAAAAATGTTTTTTTTTTCTTTTTCTAATTAACATAATTTTTTTTATCTCTTGTTCAATTTAAATTTAAAATACTTTATGGCTTAAAACATCTATTACTATAGACCTGCAATTATTCTTCCATAGTTTCAGTTTTAAATTGCAATGTTTATCAAATAATGATTCAATGGATACACAATGAGACATACAGAAAAGGAATGGAACATGTTTTGGTGCTCATCATATTTCAGTTTGGTTCGTTATTTTGTATTGTCTAATTCAAGGAAGATGACAATTCCATATTTTTATTTTTATTTTGTTACTTGGTGAAGTTGACGGGTGGACATTTTCACTGATGTCTATAAGCTGTCAACTGCTTCTAGTTCAATTATTTTAGTTCAAGTGTTTGTTGATTCTCCCTTAGACAAGAATGGTACTCAGGTCTCAAAAGTTTGCTTCCGAAGGTTAAAACTTTGAAGCTTGTTTGATGTCCTAGAAAAAAGAAACAATAGAAATGATTTTTTTATTCTTCATGAAATTGATTGCTCTTTCTTAAATCGTTTGAATTGATAGATGTTAATCTTGAAGATGCAGTGCACATATGTGAAACGGAATTTATACAGTTTTGATATGTTTTGAGTGTAATGTTGCTGACTTTTGCTTTCAGAAGTTTTATTGTTAGTGGGATTTTCATGCTTCTAACTCAAAATGATGGTGCGAAATCATTCAAAACTATTTTCGGCAGTTCTAACTCTAGTCATGGTTGCTCGCTGTCCTCTCTGATTTTGGCCCTAATCGACGGCTTTTAGTTTGTTCCTTGGTGAATTTGCATGTGATGATCTTTTTCGTCGCGTATAGTTTTAGTTTTGATTTCGATTTTTGGCTATTTTGTTAGTTATCGTTTTTAGGTTTTTAGATATAGGGAATGAGGGAAAAAACACTTCTTTGTGAACCTTTTTAGAAATATGAAATATATAAACTCTGCCAATTTCACTTTTGTAGTTGATGTTTGTTGTGTCTTGGCTGCACTTTAATTTCAACCTGAATATCTTGATTAAATTTAGACTGTATTCTAAAGGTCTTTGGTTTGTGATTTATAGCAGTGTATGTGATTCGGTTTTGATTTTCAAGTTCATGCCGATGTTTAGTTTCGATTTTCAAAATTCATGTCTAAATTTAGTCTACTGGAATAAGAAAAAGAAGGGAACCTGACAGAATTTACTTCTGTGTGCTTACAGCCTTACAATATGCAAGTTATGTGATTTATAATTTCTGAATCTGTGTAACCTGGTACTGACTTCTGCAGTTTATTCATGGTATGCTTGCAGTAAATGAGTGATTTATAAATAAACCGTTCATATACGAAAATTCCATAGAATCAGGTGCAAATGGGTTTCTACCAAGGTTCAAGAACTCGGTTTCGATCTCGGTTTCGGACGTTTGAAAATTTGTTAGTTTCGATGAGTTTCGTAAATTTCGCTAGTTTCAGTTTTGTTTCGGTTTCGGTTCAGATTTCGATTTTTAAGTATTTTTGTGATAAACTTGTTAACAATAAACAAAATAAAAATATATTATATAAAAGAAATATAATACCAGGCCTTCATAAATTAAAAGAGAACTAAACAAAAACATACAGGGAAACTAAACAAAAATATAAAAGACAACATGTGGCCTGTCTCTCTGTTTGCTGTTCATTCCACTTATTTTTTCGTTCCCATAACCCAAACCGGTCCCCTATTATGTAGCTTTTTGTCTCGTTGTCTAGCATTCTCCAGAAATAATTAAACGAAACAAGAGGGAAAAAAATAGGGCATACTATCGAAGTCCATCTCTCGAATAAAGGGCCGACTTTTGAAGTCGATCTTTAAAATTGATCGATCTCGTCGAAGTATTCGATCGAGTTATCAGATGAGGGAAGATGGGAAAAAACTTACGAAGATCGTTCCCCGAAGCCTCTAAATTGACCGTTGCTGTAGAAGTCCTGTAAGTTTTAGTTCAAATTTTGATTCGATCGAGTTCGCTTTTTGCCCTAGGTCCGAAACCGATTTTCAACCTTGGTTTCAGACCGATGACGAGCGGCACCGGTCCGGTAACCCCGAAATTTCGGGGTACCGGACGAAACCTCGAACCTTGGTTTCTACTCTACTTATGGTATAGAACTGAAATAAAATAAATTTTGCTGTTATTGAATCAAGTTTTTTTTTAAGATTTTTAAGGGTACGAATTTTGGTTTTATGTTTATATATAAATGGTACGATAATTCGACCAGCAATTTCTTCTATAATTATGTCTTTGAGGTGGAATTCCAAAAAGACATCTTAGCATTTTTGGATCACTTTTCTTAGCCAAGATGGTAGAAACAAAATTCATCCACTAAAGATAACTGCAAGTGACAGTTTTGTCCTGAAATATTTTCTAAATTCTCTAACTGAAGAGTGAGGAGTTTTTCCATGTTACTACAATCAACGTTATATGTTAACATTCATCATTTCATCGTTTTATTGGAAGTATTCATTAAGTTACTATTTTTCACTTACTGAACATAGGGTATCTTATATGTTGCTTTTTTATTTGTGTCTCAAACTTGCTGTGAATACTTATGACTATTTGGCAATATAGTGATCAAAATCTTTTTTAACTGTTTTGGATCAGCATTAGAAGCTGGATACTTTACGTAGTAACCAAGCGATCCAGATCCTTGTTTTAACATCAATTTTGTATGGATCTAATTTACTTCTCAACCCAGAGTCCATGTAAGTCATTCTCTCTTCCATCGAAGGTTTTTTCTGCCGTGAATCATCACCAATATCAAGCAATAAATCGGTTCTATAACCACTCATACCCAACATCTCAGAAACATTTTTCAGCCAATATGTATCCCTAGGTTCTTCTGAAAAAATTAATTTGGTTTCTAAGTCCATCTATATAGTCAAAAAATCAGAATATACTTAAATCCTGGCTAGTCAGCATTTGTGTTATGTTTCTTTACATCTTGCATTACAATAATCATGTTTACAGTTTGCCTTTATTCACTCTTAGCTTGTATAGTTGTACTCCATTGCCTTTTAATCTCATGAGCTATCTATCCCATTCTTCTTGTTTGACTTATATATGCAACTATTGGCTTAACCCTCAAAATAATTTAGTGTGTACTTCATTCTGGCTTAGCATTCAAATATTGATGCTTTTGCATATGCATGCAACCACTTTCTCTAACATGCTTGCTTTTATGTTCATGTTAACAATACTATAAATTTGCATAAACCTTTTAAATCGTGAACAAAAAACACTGTACGGAGTGAAGCAAATTAGATTCATACAAAAAAAACCTGTAATTATGGTTACCTGTTGTCATATTTGGTTAAACAACAATACATTTGAGTTATGTATGGCTTATCACCTCAGTTTTTCTTGTATTTTATTTTTACATGTAATGTGTTAATAGTTTGTATTATCTTCAGTTGGCTTTGGACAAGAGAGTCGGCCGATATGAGAATTGAGAGTTGGCTAATATGAGTAAGTGAACTGGAGAATGTTGCCAGTAACTTATTATTTGTATATTTAATGCATTTGTATCAGTAATGTGTATATGACTTGAATTCTAAAAACCATTTAATTTTGTCTGTCTTTGTATCTTAATGTTCGGACTATGAAGTAGTTAGTAATTAGTGCTAGTGCTGACCTGTTGCAGATTTATTTACAAATGGTTTGTTGAATGAGACATTTAATTGTGTTTGTGGTAACTTTTTCTTATTTGTCGGTTTGACTGCTTTGAAATATTTAGTATGGGCGCTGATGTAATAGGCGCCCCTACCTAGGTGCTGATTAAATCAGAGCCCGACACATATCTTTGTCTTACATCGGTTTATGTGCAAAATTCAATTGACTTGAATTTTCACCTTTTCAATTAATTCCATGTTCTCTTAAATTACACTATAATTTTTCATTAAAATCTAACTTGAAATATATTTTAATAAATAATTTTATATTTCATATAAAACACATTAACGGTCGGTTTTCCCACCGTTGTGCGGTAATATTGGTTATGGTATACTTATATGAAGGTATACTCATGTGATGGATTTGTCTAATATAATCTGCTAAACTTATATTAATGTAACGCTTTTAGGCTTCTGGTCATGGATCTTCTAATCATGAAGTTTTAATGATGATACAGACTAATATCATTCATGAAAGTTATTAAAATGCAATTATTATTGACTAGCTTGATTGGAAGGTGTGTACTGCAATGCTCAGCATGGTAGGTAATAAATTATATTTCGTTAATTATTTACATGTAGTGGCAATTATAATCTGAATTAGTACTTTTATATGGTATGCCAAATATTCTTTTATTTAGTAACTATATTTGGGTTATTATTTAAGTTCAGTGGCAATTATAATCCAACTGAGCGCCTTTACATGGCATGTCAAATAGAGTATTGTTAATGCAACTCCAAAAACGGATAAGGGGGGTCATATTTTATTTTCACTCCATTAAAAATTAAATTGTTAAAGAGAGCCAAACATAATGGAAAAATAAATAAAAGAACCTGATTTTACCCTCCACTCAAATACATAAAACACGGCAAAAATTGACAAGGACATACTGAAACTCAGTACAATGTTTGAAACTAACATGCCAAAAATAGTTTAACTGAAAAAAAATTAAAATCCTACATATTCAAAGATAGTACATCGAAAATCATGATTTTATTCAATGGTCTATCGCCGAATTTGTGTTATTGTCATGACCTGATGCATTCACCAAATTCGGCAAGCACATGCCGTTATAATGGTTTAACTTCGGCTCGCTGTCAATGAATATAACGTTTATAGCCAGAAATGAGCCATCGTTTTTTCTTGTAAATTGTTATCTTTTCGGTGTTTTTTCAACAAATTTAACATGTCATTCGTTTTTTTTAAGTAAAAATCATGTTGTCTTCTTTTTCAAATTTAGAAATTTGTCCCTCCATGAAAACAGTGATTAATTGTTTATTTTGAAAAGAAGAAGATGATTAGGGTTTAATGAACAGTAAAATGTAATTAGAGTAAAATAATAAAAGAGAATTTTAGTCTATATTTTACAAATTATTAAGGGGGGCTATGTTAAATGTTCCTCCTCTTAGTAAATCTTAAAAATAACAAAAAATGACCCCGTCTTAACCGTTTTTGAAGTGACATTAACAATACTCCTTCCTTTTTCAATATGAATTTAGTAATCCTCTGTTAATGCAAGTCAAGTTATTTCTTTGCATATATCGGGACGTATCTGATTTCGATCTTACTAATATATTTTTTTTGGCAGAAGCTATTGTTTCCTTCAAGCATAAAGGGTTTTCCAATTACAATGAGAGCATATTACACTGAAAATTATGTTCTTTTTTAAAGAGCTTTGGTTTGCATATATTAGGATTAGCAATCAAACAAGCAGGTAACCAAAGCAACAACCATTTCAACAAGTAACAGATAAACTAATATATGCATATTAACTGCAATTGCTTCTCTCATATAGAGAGAACTGTGCTCTCATTTGAAAATGCTAGCAAACACATGCAAATGGGTACTGCATTAGAGGAAATAGTCGGGTGTACTGCGAGTAATGTCGGGTTCCCCCTTCTAGGAGCAGATTCAAATTGGACAAATGTGTGGCCATTACAGTCATCGACTTCCAGAATAAAATCCATGTTTCCACATCAGTAGCAGTAGTTGAGCACTGAATATTGTTACCACCTTTTGTCTATGGCCCCAATCGTATCCGTCCAAGACTAATTAATGGGCTCTAGCTATCTGCTTGAGATTGTTAGTGTGGTTGAATTGTTTTGATATTTCCTGATCAAAAGTGATGGACTTTTCTTGGGTTTGCATCTTTAGATGCTGATATGGCAACCAATTATATTTCAATATAAAATTCAGGTAACCAATCTTTCAATAAAAAATTTACGCAACTAACATATAGAAAATAATCCTTCATAGCTGTCATATGGAGGCTCTGTAAGGATTATAGTTTTAGAAATGAGAATGAACAACTTCATCACTCAAAATTTATAATATTGATATGTTTTGGTAGAATCGATACTTGGGAGACGCTAATTAGGTCGTAACAGTTGGTATCATATGGTTATTGATATAAGTTCATCAGTATGCATAGATAGTAAGTACTTCGGCATTGTGATGTTGTTAAAGTCAGATTATGCTGCATAATTACTAATCGAAATATTAGCACAGAACGAGTTAGGCCGACGATGATCAAAGGAAGCTACTGAGCGTACATTTAGGATTAGCATCTGGAATGAATTAATTCTAATTTTTAGTATAAACGAACATAAAACAAGGTAAACATTTGTATTACTTCCATTCTAAGTATTACTAATAATGAAAAAAAATTCAAGGTCAGCCCCAAACTTTATATAAATGATGGTAGGGTCGATTTGTCATGCTCCACCATATATGCTAAGCTACTGAAGGTTACCAGGTTATCATGGTTTGTGAGCTTAAGAGCTGTAATAACAGTGTCAGAAAATATGGTAGGTTTTGGTCGTTGGAGCTTTTTCTGGACTTTTTTGTTGTGCTTGAATTATTTGGTAGTCAAGGTATATTTTTTATTTACTACTTTTGACATGCATCATATTAGTCTAATATACATACTTTGGAAATAAGTTAACCTTCCTAGCACTTTGCCTGATCTAATAGTGTAATAATTTATTTATTTTTACTGGTTTCAGCATTATTAATTGAAAGGGGTAAATTTAAAATATAATTCTTAAAAAAAAAATCCATATTTTTTCTTCTCAAAAGGCATCATAAAATAAACATTTATTTCAGAATTTGTATTTGTGTTCTGAATATGTGAGTTTTAGTTCTAGATATTTTAAATTTTGGTGGTTGTTTTGATAGCAGTTTAGATACCAAACTAGGGGTGGACGCGGTTCGATTTGGTGCGGTTTGAAGCTCAAACCGCTTCCGCACGCATCAAACGGTTGATCAAAAATGCAAACCATTATACTAACCGTTCAAACGGTTCGGTTTCGGTTCAGTTTCGATGTAATACGGTTCGGTTTTGATCCGATCCGGTTTGAACCCGTATTAAATATGAAACAAGAAAATTACTTCCATCAACAATCAATTTACGATTGTATGACGTTGTGTCACCTGAAGGTTAAAACACATAGTGTTATCTTTAATTAATATAACTACAACATACGTTGAAAATAAAATATATATCGTTAAATTAAAAGTTAGATAGGATTTTTTTTTTTTTTTATCATAACATTGTCGGTGTAGCTATGCGGTTCGGTTCGGTTTAATATGGTTTGGTAAAATTTCAAACCGCAACCAGACCATATCGTTGCGAGTCGGTTTGGTTTGGGTTGTTTGCTTTAGAGAGAGAATCTGGTGCGGTTTTCCGCACCGTTTTTGCGGTTCGGTATGGGCAGTTTCCGCATTGCAGTGCGGTTTATGCCCACCCCTATACCAAACCATGATTTTCTAAAATTAGAGTAATTTTAATTTAGAATGGTGAAAGAATCGAAGTTAGATTACTACATTTGCTTATTCATAGTTGTCAAATTATATTGACTTTCTATCTTTAACTGTCCAAACTAACAACAATTAATTATGAATTTAAGTAAAATGTCCAACTAAGTAGATAGTGAATTTTCCTACTACTGCCTATTGTAACTTTTTTAAAGTTATGAAAAAAAATTCAATTTATTTATTAAGGAATAAATAGTTAGAGTAAATTCTTAGCGTACCCAATACTGTGTCCTAAGTTGTGTTCTCGAATTATTTTAAATTGCATACTGATTTTTATTACTATTTCCTTAATTGCTAATTTATTTATTAAGCTTGGATTTATCTTAGAGCGGTTATATATATTTGATTTTGTTAATTTGCTTCGAAAGAATGTGGATCAATCGCTTAATACGGTAAACATTGAACTTATTTATAGATATATGATTACTAAATCATAATTAATCCATTAATTTTTTTCACCAACTATTACCATAAAATACAAGAAATTCATTGCTGAAATTTAAGGCTAATTTGACGCATTTGTAGGTTTGACATGGCTTCAACTTTCCTCTAAGGTCTTTGTGATGCATTGGCCATGTCCATGTTCCAAATGACACAGTTGTTAAAACTGCAATAAATTATATTCTCCTAAAATTCTGATGCCAATTGTCGCAAAGTTTTGAGAGAACACAAGTTGTTGAAGTTATAAGAATTGATGCATGTGTTTGTAAGTGCATGATACTGGATCTGCATTTGTCAGTCGGAAAGGTGACGACATTTTATATTTGACATATGGATTATAATGACCAAGTCCTCATTTATAACATTAATTATCAACTTCCCATGGAATATTGGGTGTGATTATTGTGAACATCAAGTAGAATTAATGAAGCAATGATTATAATGTATGCTATATGAAAGGGTACTAAAAAAACAACTATTGTGTGGGTAAGCATTTGTAGCTAAAGAAAAGATATCATGATATTTTTAGAAGAATAATATGAATTATTACTTTGATGTATTTGCATATTAGTAAATCAAGTTATGTGAACGAGGGAGAATATTGCATGCCATATACTAGCATACTAATTTAGCTTTAGTTTAAAATGATGATTTTTACTAAAATATTATTTTACTCTAGAAATTAAATTGTGGTTTAATACCAGTAACAGTTATCAATTAACATGTTTTTATAATTGGATCCTTTAAAGGTATGGATAAAGTGTTTCACATAGCTAACTATTTGTGGTGGCAAAAGTGTTGAAATTCCAAGAAAACCAATGTTATGGTGAGCATAACCATATTATTTTACAGTGGTGCTTTTATTTATAACTGCCATAGGCATTAACAAGTGTTGTATGGGTAAAAATATAGTAGTCTTGAGTCAACCTAACATTGTCTGTGTTACTACCGGATTTAGACACCGAAAGCAGATTGAAGTGATGGGGTATCGGAGCACAACCACCATTAATAAAGCATTCCAAAAGCACTAAGACAGTCGATACCGATAATAAGAAGGAAGGTAATTTAGATTACATGCTATTAGTACTAACATAAACAAGGGGAGCTTGATACTGATACAAAGGAAGATAGCAGCAAAGCGATCCCGACACCTGAAGCAATTAACCTGGTATCAACTCCGGGAGTACACAATTCGACACCGAAAGCAAATGGGGGAAGATAGCCGAAGGCATGTGATCCGACACTGAAATCCAAAACCAGGAAAGGGAAGCATGAAACCGAGTAGGATGGAGAAAAGGGCTACCAGTACGAACTCATTTGGTGTTGATATTGACACAAAGATTCATACTTTAAGTTATCGTAAAGGATTTAACAACAATGTTACTTCAAAGTCGATACCAGATCCATA
Organism: Allium sativum; assembly: GCA_030737875.1. Lineage (NCBI taxonomy): Eukaryota > Viridiplantae > Streptophyta > Magnoliopsida > Asparagales > Amaryllidaceae > Allium > Allium sativum. The sequence goes on from CM060924.1 coordinate 876,316,839, forward strand.
GATTACATAAGCAAGCCAAAGATCATGGGATGAAAGGTCATCAACATTAACATGCTTAGTGTCGATACCGAAACCAAAACGGCCAAAAGAAGCTATTAATACCAATTTTCATGGATTTAATATACTGTGAGGAAGCGACACCAATTTCAAAAGCAAGAGGAGTAGACAACAATATTCGGAAGAGAAAAGAAGATCGAAACCCGAGAGCTGGCACCGAAAGCGCTGAAATCGGGCCAACACCGGCAACAAATATCATTGTCGAATCCGAAAGCGGGCTTCTTCTGATCACTACGGAAAGGGGACCCAATTTGTTTATAAATAAGACCCCAGGTGTAATGTCCCGTATTTTTTATAGTCAGATATTATTTTATTTTATTATTTAAATGTTAATTTGGAAATATAATAACAAATTCGTTAACTAAACGACATTTGAACATTTAGTTTATAACTTTGTTATAAAACGGGCTACAGCGGCGTAGTAGTTCGTAATATAATGTTTTGAATTTTAATTGGACGTACATAATCCCAGATAAGTCAGAATTTCTCGAAACAAGAAACGTCTGAATCTATTGGATTATATCTTTCTAACATAAAAGAAAATTAAAGTTTTCATGTTGTAGATTTTGTTTTAGGTCCAGATCAAATTTTAAAATAGCCGCTATGGAATTCGTTTATAAATATTATAACGTTTGTTTATATAAGATAAAGGGGTTTTTAATTTATTTAATATCGATTTGGCTTGATATCAAACCGGAGTATTTTATATTGGGAATATATGAAATTTTGCTCAAGTATGGCCGATTATAATATTTTTTTTATTATTATATTGAAGTATTTTTAAATTAGTTTATTTTAATTTAAATTGGACCCTCAAAAAGGGACTTTATTCAAATGATCTTTGTTTTCAACGAAACAAATTTTATTAAGACCGTAATAGCTAATTATTTCTAAATTTAAAGTTTCGCATCAATTAGAGTTAATTTGTGAGCGCAGCAAAATTAAATGCAAATAAATCAAACATTTGAACTCGAATGAGCACCGTTTGAGCAAACAGACTCGGAATTCCACGAAACAACTTTTATTAGGATCGTAACGTCGAATTATACGCTGACGTCCATTTTCGTCATGAACGAAGTCTGTACGTGATCGCAGGAATTAATAAACTCACATTGAAAATAGCGATAAGTATGAACAAATATCGTTAGTCATTTGGTAAAAATATCTTTAGTCATGTTAAGATAATAAAATAAAAATGTTATGTTTTCTGGTGTCTTTTTCCCAACAGCTTCATATGGCATTTTCTTTAATCCCATTCTATGAATTCGAACCCAACATTCGTTCTTCTTGGCCATCCTCAAACTCAGTGACCAAAGCTTCATTATCCTCCCCTGGAAACAACCGATCCTTTTTTATATAGAAAAAAATAAGGGAAAAATATGTATACTAAAGTCGCAGGCAATCCACGATCGAGTATTCTTTTTTTTTTTTTTGGCTCAAGGATGTCCATACAAACTCCAAAGCAATGGAGCAATGAGGGTTGAGGTCGATTTTATGGTGAACTCGAGTCGATTCAGGCCGAGCCACCTCAGGAGATGATATAATGGGAGCTGGCACATGGTTTGGCAGTCAAGTGGTGGTTGTAGGTAGTCGGTGATCTGAATTAGACGGGGTTGATCGGAAAGTAGAGACTTTTCGATTTTTGGGTTCTTGTGGCATCGGCGGAGCACTGGAAGAGGATAGGTCAGTGAAAGGAGAAAGCCAGAGGGGCGGCGGAGGTCCGGTGGGGTCAGACCGAGCTGAGGCGGCGCAGTCGCAGTTGAACGGAGGAGGGGTTTTTTTCTCTCGGTTTGGCACTATTTTTCTCAAGTAGGAACCACCTGAGGTGGTGCTGCCGGAGAAGATAGGAAGGGCACGGTCGAGGCTGTCATCGGGGCCACATCTGGACGGAATCAGGTGGATGCCACGGCGGTGTTGGGTGGACAATGCGATGGCAGTTATGTCGTGATGAACGAGATGGCATCAGGCTATTTAAAGGAGCAGATCGTGAATTCGAAGGGGATCGATGGAGGCGTGCGAGTCAGAGAGGCGGTGTCGGGGAAGGCTCCAGGTCGTTATTCAGGTGGGGCGGAGTCGTTGTGGTGGGACTTTGGTGATGTCGTGGCTTCATTAGTTCGAGCAGGAAGAAACAATCGCCGCGCGGGGGGAGGGGGGGGGGGGGGGGGGGGTTTTGCGCGCGCGCGCGTGATGTACAGTAAAAAACTGCATGCCTTAATCGCCTGTTAAAGGTAAATGACGTGATCACTCCGAATTAAGATAATTAGTATATATTTTCTAAGTTTAAACTATCCATAACTTATTTTATATCTGAAGCAAGATTTTTTATTATATTTAAAATGTTATAATGAAATTTAAAAGAATAAAACGATGTTTATAGATCGGTTTTATAAAAATATTATAAAATGATTATATAATAAGAATTTGACGTTTAAATTAGTTTTATAAGCAAATAAAACTGTAATTATCCTATAGGTTAATATTTTGAAATAATTATTTTTAAGTAAACGTTTAAGCAATATTATTAGATTAACTTTACTAATATAATAGGAAGAGGTAATTAAGATCAGTTAACGTTTAACTAATGATGTCAGTTGACCAAGACAACTGATTTGGTCGCACATATGTTTAATGAATATTTAATAAGATTTCTTCATTGTAATTTACCTTTTTATTAATGATTATTATTATAATTAAGTATCGATTAATAGTTTCAAAAGGTAATCCATTTTAGTTAAAGAAGGATTAAATTGCTTTAACCTTTGCTAATAATGAAGTTAATGATATTCAAAATGATTATTTCCTAAATAAATTTATTTAAGAAGGTAATCAGGAATGTAGTAAGATTTATAATTTTGAATTTTGAAAGTGATTTATAAAGAGGTCAGAACATATAATCAGAATTTCATAACTAAGGCTATTAAAGGCAAGTGAGCTAAGACAGTAAATTAAATATCTTGTTTAAGCTCGAATCAAGATAAAAGGAAATGGTTTACAAAAGTGTAAAAGAAATCAATTATCAGGTTTAAGCGAAGAAGTTGATAAGTGGATTTCATAAAATCCAAGAAATTAGTTCTTATAATATAAAATGTTTTGGGCGAAATGTTTTGGAAATGGATTATTTTAATTCGAATTATAAATGGAATTATGTAACGAAGCAAAGGTTTATATTTGGTGAGAAGGTCATAATCGACTTAAGATTTCTAAAGTAAGAATATGGTTTATAAAACAATATTTGGAATAAAAATGTAAGATTTGATTGGCATTATGAATAAGATAGGTTTTTGAGTTACGAACTTATATCTATTCTAAGATAAGAACGTTGTCAATCAAGGTTTGAGAGGTAAATAAAATACCCCAACTTGAATGGCTTCACTTTTATCGAAGAATGGTATTGGTTTGTAACGACCTGGGATGTTCAAATTAATTATTTCCAAAAAGGGATATTGCAGTACTAGTTGCAGAATTTGGTTTGAGTATAATATATTACAACATGAATTACGAGATTCGGATTAAATATAATACATTGCAACGTTAATTGCAATATTTTGAAGAAGATAATATTTGAGATTCAATTGTATATTTACCTAAGTATAATCTACGAAGTTCGAAGTCCGATGAAGTCGTTTTGGGTTTATAAAACAAATATATGTCATTTGACATTATTTTGGCTATGCAAAATTGAGCATATAGTATATGTCCAAATTAAGAAATAAATAGAGATTTCATGAAATATGGCGAGAAAGGGTGTTTGGAAAACATAATATTCTTTCAAATTAAGAATATATTTATCATTCTGAATAATGGAAGCAAATGATGTTTTGTTAAGATAAATGAACTAAATTGATGTTAAATCGATGAAATGGTTTTCGAAGATCGATAAGAGATTTAATGCATGATTTTGAATAATAAGGCCCGAGCCACAAATGTACTTAACGATTCTAGTTTGAGTTGATAGTTTAAAACACTATCTATCAATGAAATATTATTGGAACTTTTTTACGTGTTGTTTTCGAGGAGACTGGGATGAGAACTAGACCTAAAACCACTTTGAATCAACGTTACATACGAAACTAATCTACAGGGATGTGTAAAGATGGAGCATTGAAGACCGTATATCTTCATGATCAGAAGAATTACTTATTGAATTTCTCTAGCTGATCCCTAGAGATATTTCGGCAGTAATTCTGTCGTGATTGAAATCTACGGATTGCAAGGACTACTCTTTACTGATCTATAGGATGGTTTCTAAGATGCGATAGGAGGGTGCATTCGGATCATCCTATTCCTAGATGACTTGTATGGATGAATGTTTGCCAGAGTATTTCCCGAAACTCACGTACGTTGATTTTTACAAATATACCAAGTTTGGTGGTGGAGAAATTATTTTGTTTAACACCCAGAGTATATTTATGGACGTCAATTAGTGATTTGACGGATCTAACAATGTGGCATTCAAAGTAAATGATGACGAGATGTTCTCTAAAAAGGTAAACATAACCTCAAGACTCACAACTGGGAAATGATAAAAATCGGGCAGGCAGTATGGCTAGTTCGGTCGCCCCCAAGCAGGGTGTATTGTCACCATCTAGAGAAATTCCATTTTTGTTCTTCTTTCTATTCTGTATCTTCCGGAAATTACGGTGGTCGCGAAAAAAGGCTGTAGGGGAGACAATACATTCGGTACACTCAAGCTAAATGAGTGGTCAGTCATGTGTGGTCGGGTTGCAAGATGTTCTTGTTGAACCCTAGTGTATTTCTCTCTAGAGTACACTGATCGAAAGGTGGTCCCATACCTTGTCATAGTTGGAATCCATTCTCCAATAAGCGCCTTGCGGTTTTTTGATTTTATAGTGAATATCTAAAGCGTGAGATGCAAGCGTTCTGCTAGATGGTTATTTATTTGTGATTTGATAAACACTATTATAATATCATTGAATTTTGATATATCAAAATTGTTTTGGTTATAATAAGGTAAAAACCGTCCTTGTTTATGTGTGGGTTGGTCTTACTATTTTCATAAAGGATTTCTAAAGTTAAGCAAGTTGTTTGTCATACGAATTTATCACTAAAAGTATTTTAGACTAATCCGGGTGAATTTTGCGTTGCTTCAAATGTGCTCGGGTCAGACCGAGTATATTTTCAGGTTAGGTTTCGCTTAGAGTTTCAGAAAAGGAGTTGAAGTCGAGAAGTATTATATATATATATATACTGGTACTAGTTTATTTCTGCTATGTGTTGTATTGATCTGAATGTATACTCTAATGTTGTAATTATATATATATATATATATAGTTCTTTTGTATAAAGTATTTGACATATTATTTTTGTTCGTTCCGCTATGAGACTTTATTCTTCTATTCTAATATTTCTTACTTTCTTCTTTTATCCTCTAACTTCTTTTTATTAACAATCTGGGTTTTTGATACTTGGATTTTTGGAAAGTAATATGGAGTTATGTATTATTGTTGAAAATTCAAGCATCAAATTTTCTAGGTCACTACACTAGGGGTCCCATTTTGGAAGACTTTTTCTCATTCTTAAATCTTGTAATTATTTCCTTAGGGAGTAAACCATAATTTGTGAACCGATTTTGGGATTTTACTTAGCAACTTCTATGTATTCAACAAAGTGTTCAATAAAGAGAGAATCAACACTTGTGATCTATTCCATGTTACTGCTTATCCCACTTATTTTCCTTAGTATTTCCTCATGACTAAGCCCTAATTACCAAAATAACCTTCCACAATCCGTTTAGCTTTCTAACTTGCATTGCGCTTAGGGAACCTTTATCCCAAGGTAACTGTTGGTCCTTGAGTCTCATAAGCGTGATACTCACCTCTTGAAGGAAGAGTAACAAATCTTCAGGCTTAAGACCTTGATATTTAGGAAACGATGATCTAACTCAAGCTTGTAGGAACTAAGTAATCCCTTTGGTTCCCTTAGGTCCACATCCTTAAACCTAATCCCGATGTTGACGAAAAATATCATTAACAATTTGGCGTTAGGAGGGCCTGAACCTACGGTCCTTTGGATAACCTACCACATCGCTAGTTGTTCCGTCCTGGGTTGGACTAAGATTTGAAGAAGCAAGACCATGGGCAAAAGGTTCCAACAAGGATCTTCCGAATCCTAAATGGCTACGTCAGATGTTACTAACCCAAGAGTGATGGAAGAACAAAGGTTAAAAATGGAAGCCTTGCGAATCATCAACAGGAAAAAGGAAGTAGAGCACTACGATCTTGATCGTTGGAGTGCTAACCCTTTCCGCATAGGAACTATCCCTATCTTTACTTTAAGTGGTTTTACAACAACGGGGTATAACTTGTTTTTCTACCTTAGAGAAGCCATCTATGCACAGGCTAAAGGAACTATCTTTGAATAAGGAATAATGGAAGATTTCAACCACTTCATCTCCAAATGGTCTGAAAGAATTGCGCTTCGATCTCAAGACGAGGATATAAATGAAGCAAAAAAACTAAGCAGCAAAAGGGCTAGGTTCTAAAAATGGAAGAGAATTTGAATCAAGACTGCCTAAGGAGTGTAACCTTACTGCGTCGATCGAGAATATCTATTTCTTAACCAAACACGAGCTTAACTTTTGACCATCAGCAAGGAAGAAACCAAAATACGAAAGAAAATTAGGAGGGCCTTATTGCCACTACCATACGATGAATGGGCATAAAACCAATCACTGCGAGTCCTATAAGGGATGACTATCAAATTCTACAATCAAGGCCAATTACGAAGATTCGTAAAAACACTCAGCTGAATCTAACAAAGGATTTCTTAAAGAAACAGTGCCTACATGGTTTGGGGTACGATCTTCCTAAAAATTTGGAACCACCCAAACGGGTGAAGCTACTTACGATGGTTGAAAGCCCTTGTCACTACCAAGATGGCCAGGACAAGGCACCCCTCGGAGGGAGGTGGTTTCTAACCCCTTATTTGTACCCAAGCCAGAAAGGGCCAGGTTAAAGCATCAAAATTGTAAGCCTTTTCTCCCATGACGCAGCAGCTAAAACCCTTACTGACGCATACAATGGCCTGGATAAAAAAAACCTAGGAGAGATGAGTGTAAGCCTTTGTCAACGTCCAAATCAGATAGGGGAAGATTATAGCATCAAAAAATCTTATCTGTGTCTATAATGGCCAGGTTAAGGCACCCCTTAGAGGGGGTGGAATGTAAGCCTCTATCATTGCCTACGATGGCCAAAGTAGAGCATTAAAAGAGTAAGCCTTTAATCGTGCCTATGAAGGCGAGGTTAAAGCATCTAAGCCCTTATCACCGCCTACGATGGCTAGGGTAAGGCGCCTCTTAGAGGAAGGTTGGGTAAGTCCTTGGGCCTTGCTTGAGAATAATCTAGCCAAGTGCACCGGACACACAAGCCTAGAGAGTGGATAACAAAGCACGTACATCCTCTGCTTTGACAATCATAAGCCCAGAGAGTGGCTAACAAAGCACATGCATTCTCTCCTTTGCAAATCAAACCCATAGAGGGTGACAAAACTATTATTTATAGATGTGGATATTTGGTCTTCTATCAAAACCCGAATCTGGGTTACGGTTCGGGACTTCTATTATATCCAGATGTTGATATCTTGTCTTCTATTTAACACCTGAATCTGGGTTACAGTTCGGATCTCCTAATTGGATTTCTGGATTTCTATCATTAATACTCGATTCTGTTTTTCAAAGCCTCTGACTACTATTGCCAGATATAAATTTCTGGTCCTTCATTATAAAATTCCCGAACATGGGTTTCAAAGGTTCTATCTATACTTTTAGAAAAGTGATTTTGGACTTCCACTCTAATACCCTAATCTGGGTTGCGAGACAACTATTCTAATCCCTGAGGAAGGGATTTGATATCAATACTCAAGTTAGTAACTCAAGTCTATTATCTTAAAAGCCTTCAAATGAAGATCGTGATCTTCCACATATCATAGGGAAATTTCTTAAACTTATATACATAAATTATTATTAGCTATATGGAGTACAAATGATCGCACTATTCAAACATTAATTCATTTGTTATTGGGTGACGATCTAGATGCTATCTTGCATAGGTAGAGTAAACCATTACATATATCTTACAAATTAACACCATTGTGTTGTGCGTTAAGTGCTATGCAGAACAATACAATGAGATTCTTAAAAGAAGGATGTTCAAAATGCAAACAAAGATCATAAATCCGGAGATACTTAGTTAATTTACAAATTTACTTACAAAATTATTTCATTAACTATCCAAGCACAAATGTTAGACATTAATGTTACAAATACATCAAATATTCTACGCATCCTTATTGTCGGGTAAAGGAGGAATAATGGCGTGATGAAGCGCAACACACAAAAGCTCGTTGATCTTTCGCCTCTTTTCTCTGATCTTGTCGGGGTTGTCTAGGGTTTAATCTGAAGTCCCAGAGCACTGTTATAAGGTCTACTCATGGCTCGAAGAGTCGTATTCTCTTTCTCCAAACCAAAAATGCTTTTTCAGAAATCATGTCTTTACTTTCGTAAATGCTTAATTTTGGAAACATAATAGTCAATATGCCGAAGCGGGTCCTCATTATATTCTTTATCATAAAAGCTCTTTATGTCGGCTTTGACCTTCCGACACCACCTACTGATAACTGAATCCTCTAACCCACGAGGGGGTTCCTCATATGATAATGTATTTCAGACTTTGAAGCCTCGGGTTTAGCCGTGACTTAGGGAAGCCTAGATACCAAAATATTGGTAGAACACAAAAAGTAAATTCCCCAGTTTTACAGCTTACTAACGCATTGTCGCGCTCGATTTCTAAATCAACATTTTTTTAATGTAATCCAGCTATTTCTTCCTCAAAGTCGATGGAGGGGTTTGTTTTTATCTCTCTCTCTCTCTTTGGCTCAAGGATAGTTTTATCCTTTTCTTTCAGTTAACCATCCAGGATGGCCACTTGCTCATTAAAATGCTTCACAACCAATTTCTGAAGTAAAATAGTCCAATCTCGAGTGTTAGTAGAAGCGCCTTTAGAAATACCTCTCTGATCTATAACTTGTGATGTTTCCTTCCCAATTGAAGAGGAGGAGTCCTTGGTTTGAAATCCCTACGTTACAAACAAAACACACAATTACTCACAAGTTCAACTTTAAAAAGGAACGAAAATAATAAGGCACATTTTCCATTATTCGAGAAGGTCAAGTACATTGATTTTCTTGAATCCATGCAAATAAGTTTTAAATTACAAAGACTACAAAATTTGATCCTACCCCTCAATGTACTTATTATTTATTTACTTATAAATTCTACGTGGTTGGCTCTAATTTTCCGTAAAGTCACTTCTCGATAGTCAGCAAGAAAATCAAGGGGAAGTTGAGGGTATTTCATGTAATACGCCTGGGATCCTTTAGAAAGTGATCCCTGCCAAACTTATATGATGGTTTAATTGAAACTTCCCTCCTCAACCTAGACAATGCACGTAAATCATCCTTTGAAACATCATCATTGTGAAGGGAAAATCAACAATCACAGATAAAAGGAATTATCACCAAAAGCATGCACTCATCTCACCAAGTTTTACAAGTTAAAAAATCCTAGGTAGGTTCAAACAAGCCCTAGGACGAAGGAAACCAATTGCTACAAGTTCAAGAAGGAAGAAAGCACTTCAAGGGCGGGAGCCATACCAGAGAAACAAGGGAATCAGACCGAGTAGGATGCTCACCTTCCTTGTCCCTAGAGGAACCAGTTTCCTTGGTAGAGGTACTATACGAATCTTTAGTAGCAGGAGTACTTAAAGGATCAGTGTTCACTTCCTCGGAACCATGAATCTCACCAGCAGATGTGGAAGGGTTGTTATCATTTTTATCAAAGTCGTCACGACCCCCGTCTCCAGAACAAAAGTCATTACTGTCGTCAACGTCGTCTTCATTATCGTCATCTGCAGCAACGTCCTCTTCTTCCCCTTCATGAGAATCGAAATCATCAGGCAGATCCTCGATAAATTGAAGGCCCTCAAGTTTCATCTTGTCCCTCTTAGGGATTGTAACTCCCTGTTTGGTCAGCTCTATCCTTTCCATAACCCTGCTCCGAATAGAGAGGTTCATAGAAGGAAATTCCATTTCGGGAAATTTTCAGAAGTTGTTGGAGTAGCCTAGGAAGAGAGCAACTTCATAATATTCCAATGCTACATCCAAGAGATGTGATTTCAAAAAGGAAGAGATCCTATTTTTGGCTTCATAAACTACCCATTTTGCATTATAGAGCGCATCATCCTTCACTTTCAACTTATCGACATGTTCAGCTACCATTATCACCCGTTCATTCTCTAGAGTTAAAGCTCTATCTGACAAAAGATTCTTGGCTCCCCTCTCCCTTTCGAGTTCTGACTCCTCCCTGTCAAGAGATGTTTCCAACCTTGCATGCTCCTCATCACCCTTCTCCCTTTCCATAGTTAAAGCATTGACTTTGGACTCTAAAACAGCCTTCTCCTCCTTAAGTCCAGCCAGTTCGGAGGATGGGGAAGAGATTACCTTTCAAAGAGAGAACCAACCCTTGGATATTTGAAAAGAGGAGGTCATATTAGTTTTTGCATAAGAAAAAAAGGCGCAGAAATGTTGGAAAGAACAAGAATATACCAAGAGCTATTGATTGATAAGGTAATGTTGAAAACTTTCCAAATTTGAAGAAGAGGGCAATGACATGTTAGAAATATCGTCAAAGGAGAAAGCACTTTTCAGTTTTACAGAAAACAAAGGTCGATAAAGGAGACCTTAGAGGATCATTGTAGTGAGGAGATGGGAATGAAGTCGACTCATGCTCCTTAAAATCCAAAGCTTCCCGAGGATTGAACATCAAGAAACCGACAACAAAACCACTTCCTGTAATCTCTTACTACTACAAAATAGGCTTGTTGCATCGTCTCAGTTGCATTAGTTGTACAAACAACTGATGCAAATGACATTAGTTGAGTCAGTTCCCCTTTATATTTTGTAGCAATTGGCATAGGGGAAGCAACATAGGTGTTAAAAATGTAATTAGCATCGGTTGTGCAACAATTTCGATGTAAACAAGTAGAAGAAAATGATTTTGGTTGCAACGCCAATGTTCACAATCGATGTAAGTATATTAATTTGCATCGGTTGCATATTTTTGAAGCAAATAGTTTGAAGCAAATGAATAAAAAATAAAAAATTATCACCACCTTTATCCCAAACCGGTACCCAACAAAACCCTGTTTCACTTCTTTTCCCACTACGCGCTGCTTTTGCACTTTCGCGCCACTACTAGGAGAAAAAAAATCCAGATACACATTTTGGAAAGAAGAAATTACCAATTTGGATTTAATTTAGAAAATAAGAAGTGAAAAAAGGCTAGATTCTATTCGGATTCCAGATTTTCTTGAATTTCTTTCCCAACATTGTGTTTCACTTTGCCCTATCATTCGATCATCACTCACTTCATTATGAAAACCGAATTACTTTTGTCAAGGGGAGAACTCGATTTTCTTTTGTCAAGTAAGCTTTTCTTCCGTCCTCTTTCAAATTATATATTTGGTATCTAATTCATGTTTTGCAATATTTGTTTTCCCGAACTGGTAGATTAAATCTATATATAATTGGGGAATGCTACCATTTATCATTTGTCTATGTTGTACAAAAGTTCTGTAGATTCCTACCAAATTATTATTTTTAAAATCGTTGTTGTGTTGCTCTTGAAACAGGAGTTCAAAATATGTGTGTGTGTATAAGTAAGTTTGTGTACTGTGACTTACATTTCAATTAAATGGATTATATGCATAAACTGGCAATGAAAACACCGTGCAATTGTACATTTTCCATAACCTGAAATGGTACATGTAGATTTCTTGAGTGAACACCCAAAAATGTATATAATTTTTGGTTTCTAAATATAGTTTTATCTTTGATGATCCATCATGGAGTTTTCAGCAATCTGAAACTCAAGTTTGATCTTAGTAGACAACTGCTTCCCATTACCAAGAAAACTTACTGCACTATTTAAAGAGTTTGATTTAGCTCATTTATCGTACCATTTAGGCTAGAATCAATTTCACAATATTAACGAGTTTGCTAGAGCCAACAACCGTAATACTAACTGTTGTTTCATTTTCCTTTAGTCTGGAGAAATGAATTGTGCAAGCTTAACTAAACCTTTTGTTGCGGAAAAAACGGACAAGAACGGATTGATGGTGAGGCAAAATAAACAACAGGTAGTCACCAACAAAGCAATCACATATCTAGCAATAAAAGAAATAACACAAGAGGTTTATAGTGGTTCCACTAACATCTTGTTAGTGTACGTCCACTTGGGGAGAGGAGATGTTATTACTTTTCTCAATAAGAAAAAGTTGCAAGACTGATAGTAGGGAAGAAGAAGAATTTTTAGAGATGATACACCTCACATTTTGAGATGATCATACATTCGCCTAATCCATATCCTTATATAAGTATTAATGCTTGGGGTAGAAGTAATTGATTTATGATATAAATCAATGCCTAATTAATTCTCCAATTCTCTTGATAGGCTTCCTTATTTAACCAATCAATCAGGGAATTAATTCCTTACGTCACTATCCCAAAAAGAAACCTTCTTCAAATCCTTCCACTTATGTAGGTAATTTATTTCCTATCCCTTTTACAAATAAAAGAGCAATAAATTTCTGATATCTTCCAAATCTTCTGTAAATTGAAAATATTATATTCCCAAATTAACAATATTTCCCAAATCTTCTCTAATTGGAAATATTCTATCACCATAATCAATAATATCTTCCAATCTTCAGCAAATGGAAATATTGTATCATAAATTCTAACAATCTCCACCTTGATACTATACTTCCTTGAAAGCATACCAACTCCACCTACATCCTCTTACTCTAAGCATCTTCTCAGATAAGATACCATGGTTACTTTCCCTAATGAGCTTCGGCATGGCCATCAACCATTGCACTTTGTCAACAAACTCTGGCAACGCCACCACCTGCCAACAAAGTGTACAAAGTAACCCCTTCAAGTAAGACCTATCAATCTTCACCATGAAAAACAAATGTCTCCATGAACCATCTCAACCCTCTCTCCACACCGTGCCACCACGTGGCACCTAGCATTTCGATAAGTGATTCCAGTTCGAGCAACGCCCGAACTTAGCAGTCTGCAAAGACTTATGCATATCCACTGATTTCTCCTTTGATCTTTGACCAACTTCAGACGATCCCTTCTTCCGCTTATCAAGCACATCCACTTGGAAAAATCCCACCTTGTTGAAGTTTTCCCCTTTGATCATATTCTGCCTATGCAGAAACTCAAAGTCCCTTCTCGTATGTCTAGCTTTGACATCTTCTCCATGAGAACTGTAGGGTCCAACCCTTGACTCTCCAAGTACAGTGCTTCCCCTCAGGAGATACAAATTATGAAACATATCTCCCTTCATCACTACAAATGCACCCTTAGAAACCCTTAGACTATCCTTATCAATAGTCACTTCGCATCCTTTCGATGCCAACTGCCCAAGAGATATCATTGACTTCCGAAGACTAGGAACATAACGGACACCTGTCAATGTGCGTATTTCCCCGTCATACATGCGAATCTGCACAGTACCTTCGCCCATGACTCTACAACTAGCATCATTTCCCATAAGAATTAGTTTCCCTCTTTTTCTTTTAAAAGAACTGAAATAATTCTTCTTAGGTGTCATATGAAAAGATGCCCCCGTATCTAGCACCCAATGGTCTAATACATCTAATACTACTGCTGTCCACAAGTCATCAAACAAAAATTCCTCCATCGTAATCGATGAATTTCCAGCTACAATTTTTTTCTTCGAGTCCGAACAATCTATCTTCCAATGGCCTGGTTTCTTTTAAATGTAGCACTTCCCATCTCTTGACTTTGTTTTCTTCTTCTTCTTCTCCCCTTTCTCCATACCAGCTAATAAGGCTTCCGTACTACTTCCACCTCTACCTTCACTCAACTCCTTCATCTGATCCCTCAAGTCCTCGGATAGAAGACCTGCCTTCACATCATCTACTGTTATTGTATCTCTGGCATAGATAAGACTGTTAGCGAAACCTGTGTATCGCTCCGGAAGAGAACACAAAAGAATCATTGCTTTTTTCTCCTCATCCACTTTCAAGTCAACAGTCTTCATCTTCATCACGAGATAATCAAAGAAGCTTAGATGTGCCTTCACTGAAGTACCCTCTCTCATCCGCATGGTGAAAAACGTCTTCAGCAAAATCAGACGGTTGGTTAGTGACTTCTTTAGATAGAGTTTTTCCAGCTTGGTCCAAATGTCCTTAGCAGTGGTCTCACCGCTAATCTCTGAAATGACATTTTCTCCCATTGCCAATTGTAAAGTAGTAAATGTCCATCGTTCCATCTCCTTCCTTTCCACGGCTGAAATATCATCCGTCAACTCATCAAGAGCAAATACCGCAGGATGAACATTATTCCTCATCAAAACAGCTTTCATCCTCCATTGCCACTTCTCGAAGTCATTATCCCCATTCCATCTTTCTATTGCTAACTGAGATCCTACTTCCATATATGTCCCTTTGACATATGGCCTTGATACAATTGTTGGATTCTCCTTATCTCCTGCCATAATGCCTAACACCCTTTCTCAATAAACCTAGTGCTCTGATACCAATTGTTGCGGAAAAAACGGACAAGAACGGATTGATGGTGAGGCAAAACAAACAACAGATAGTCACCAGCAAAGCAATCACAGATCTAGCAATAAAAGAAATAACACAAGAGGTTTATAGTGGTTCCACTAACGTCTTGTTAGTGTACATCCACCAGAGAGAGAAGATTTATTACTTTTCTCAATAAGAAAAAGTTACAAGACTGATTGTACGGAAGAAGAAGAATTTTTAGAGATGATACACCTCATATTTTGAGATGATCATACATTCACCTAATCCTTATCCTTATATAAGGATTAATGCTTGGGGTTGAACTTATTGATTTATGATATAAATAAATGCCTAATTAATTCTCCAACTCTCTTGATAGGCTTCCTTATTTAACCAATCAATTAGGGAATTAATTCCTTACTTCACTATCCCAAAAAGAAACCTTTTTCAAATCCTTCCACTTATGTAGGTAATTTATTGCCTATCCCTTTTACAAATAAAAGAGTAATAAATTTCTGATATCTTCCAAATCTTTTGCAAATTGGAAATATTTATTCCCAAATTAACAATATTTCCCATATCTTCTCTAATTGGAAATATTCTATCACCATAATCAATAATATCTTCCAATCTTCAGCAAATGGAAATATTGTATCATAAATTCTAACACCTTTGTCAGATAGATGAGGCCGGTAAGTTCTGAAATTAATTTATCGAAATAAGCAGCATGGTAATATGAGCAGGTTTCAAACTGAGATGAATTTGTTGGAATAATTCAATTATACAGAGTTCGATGAAAATTGCAAGTCCAAAAATATTCACATCGTTTTACAATGGTTTGAGTTAACAATGTGCTCTGAGTTATCCTTCTTAACCATGCACAATTTAAAAGTGTGAAAGGTTCCAGTTGGTTATTTTAATGTTAGTGCCAAATTTAAATTTTCTTGGTTTTTGCAGATGGACACAATCTACGCAAAAGCAAGGGAGGGGAGGAGCTGGGTAACGCTTACATGTTATATGATTTCTTCTCACTACTACTTAGATTGTCCTCTGTTTTATTATTCCTTTTTTTTGGCAAGCTGCAAATTTATAAGAATAAGAGGGTGGAAAAATGTCCATATCTCCCCAAAGGGGAAAACAATTAATTGGATTGTCATTTCCTTTTATTTATTTCATTCGGTCATGTGTTTGTCATCTGTTTATTTTTTGACGACAAGGAGTTCGGTTGAGTTAAATTCTAGTATGCTTATACTTTGATAATGAAGATTATATGAAATTTTTTGGATCATCTTGAACACAACTGTTGTAAGGTATTGTTAAATCATTTGCAAAATCCCAACTGTCCCAAGCTCCTGGGTAACTATCAATATAACATGTGTTATATTTGAGATCTCGCCTATCTTATATCTAGATAGCTTGAACTTGTTATGGCACTGTCATAATTTCAACATTAGATGTTAAGGTGACCTATCGGAAAAGAGTTGTTGGGAATTTCTTCCTACACCGATCCCGCTTCACTCTTCTACTTTGTCAATGACTGACCATGCTGCTCCAGAAAATTCACTGTCCATATAAAGCTCCTATTTTCTGAGTCTCACTGTTTCATGTTCCTCTTCAATCCATTCTTCGCAGCAAACATGACAGCTATCGACCCAGTCTGATCATACCCCTCAATATCGTGGTATGCCATCTAGATCAGATTTGTTTTCGTATGCGAGGCTGATGCCGGTAGTGTTGAAGCGCAATCGTGGTCGTCCTCGTAAACATAGCATTGCATCGACTAATCCTCATGGTTTACCTAGCCTTAATGCTGTTAAAAGTTAATTTGTAATTTCCAAGATTAAGAGAATCTTGTT
This sequence comes from Allium sativum, assembly GCA_030737875.1. Classification (NCBI taxonomy): domain Eukaryota; kingdom Viridiplantae; phylum Streptophyta; class Magnoliopsida; order Asparagales; family Amaryllidaceae; genus Allium; species Allium sativum. Next base: position 876,333,394 of record CM060924.1, read on the forward strand.
ATTAGGCAACAATTAATTGCATTAACAAATTAGCCTTGGCATTAATGTAAGGAATAATTTAAGAATAAAGAATTCCTATATATGATATTAGAGAATTCTAGATAAGGATTGTCAGGAATATTCCAGAGAACGTATTTCATTATATAAGACTGTTGTATCTCATTTACTGATGAAATGAAATAAAATAGCAAAGAAAAAAATTCAATCTTTTATCTATATCTCCACATAATACTCTACTGTGCCTAACAAATTTGGTATCAGAGCCATATCAACAGTCTTGATCAGTCAATCAAAAACAATGGCAGCAGTCCCTACAATGTTCAAGTACTCTCCAAGTGAAGTGCCAATATTCGAAGGCGAGCATTATGACTATTGGAGTAGTGAGATGATGGACTTCTTCATCTCTCATGATTTATGGGATGTCATCGAAAAGGATTATCCGGAGCCAACTGCAGATGGAGATTCTACAAGATGGACGACTGCACAAGAGAAGTTGTACAAAGAAAATCAAAAGAAAGATGCCACTGCACTTCGGTATATCAAACAAGAAGTGAGTAAATCTATCTATCCAAGAATTTTCAATAAAAGAAAAGCAAAGGATGCACGGGAAGTTTTGCAAAAAGAATTTCGAGGCAATGTCAAAGTTGTCTCCATTAAACTTCAATCTTTATAGAGAGATTTTGACAATCTGCAAATGAAGGAATCTGAAAATATCAGAGATTTTTTCTCCAGAGTCTCTGAAATTGTAAATCAAATTCAATGCCTTGGAGATAGCATTCAAGAAAAGAAGGTGGTAGAGAAAATATTGAGATGCCTTCCTCCAAAGTTCGATCATTGCGTCGCTGCAATAGAGGAATCAAAGGACCTTGGGAAGATGTCAACACATGAGCTAATGAGTTCACTTCAAGCTCATGAACAAAGAATTAATAGAACATCAACAAATTCATTGGAGCAAGCATTCCAATCCAATCTCAGTTTTTCAGAAAAGAAACGAAGTTATTACAACTTAAAGAAGAGCTTATTTCAGAAGCAAAATCAAAACCAAAGAAAGGGCAACGAAAGAAATTATCAAGGCAAATGAGAACAAAGACGAGAACAACAGAAAATGCAAGGTAATTCTGCCACTTATTGCATTATTTGCAATAAATCAAATCATAATTCTGAAAATTGTCGGTTTAAATGCATGAGATGTCGAATTCCTAATCATTCCCAAAGAGATTGTTGGTATCAAAATAAAAAAGAGAAGGACAAAGCAAATTTTACAAGTGAAGAAAATGAAGAGCAGGTTTTCTACTCTTGTTTATCTGCTGAAAATGAATCACAAGATGCTTGGTATATTGACAGTGGTTGTAGCAACCACATGACCGACAACAAAGACTATTTTGTAGAACTTGATGCAACTTTTTCATCAGAGATAAAGCTTGGAGATGGTAAGGTGCAAAGAGTTGAAGGAAAGGGAACCATTGCAGTCCACACTAAAAAAGGTAAAAAACTTTTTCATGATGTACTTTATGTACCAAATTTAGCTCAAATTCTCTTAAGTGTGGGACAACTTGTTCAAAAAGGTTATGCGGTGAATTTTGATGATAATTCTTGCAAGATCATTGATAAGAAAAGTAATTTAACAGTGGCAAATATTGACATGGCTCCAAATAAAATTTTCCGCCTACTTATGTCTCTAAATGAGAATTGTGCATTCAAATCTGAAAATTCTAATGTGTCTCATTTATGGCATTTGAGATATGGCCACTTAAACAACAAGGGGTTGCATTTGCTGAAATCAAAGAATATGGTCATTGGTCTTCCTATCATCATGAAGGAAAATAAGGTGTGTGAAGGTTGTATCTTTGGCAAGATGCATAGATTTCCTTTTCCGAAAACTTCATGGCGAGCAAAAGCTCCTTTGGAGTTGATACATGCTGATATTTTTGGTCCTACAAGGACTCTTTCACTAAATAACAAGAGATATTTCATTCTTTTTGTTGATGATTACACTCATATGATGTGGATTTATTTTTTAAGTGAAAAATCAGAAGCTTTCTCAAGTTTTCTACGGTTTAAAGCTCTTGTAGAACGCCAAAGCGGATACTTAATAAACACTCTTCGAACTGATCGTGGAGGAGAGTTTATTTACAGCGAGTTCATGAATCATTGCAAGAAAGAAGGGATTGCAAGGCATCTTACTGTGCGATATATACCGCAGCAAAACTGCGTCGCAGAAAGGAAAAATCGAACAATTGTTGAAATGGCTCGAAGTATGCTGGAAGGAAAATCCATGCCAAAGAAGTTATGGACAGAAGCTGTCAACACGGCTGTCTACATATTAAATCGTTCGCCAACTAAAGCTGTTAGAAATATGACACCATTTGAAGCCTGGCATAAAAGAAAGCCCCAAGTAGACCACATGAAAGTATTTGGAAGTGTAGCGTATGCATTGAACCAGAGCCCAAACAAAGATAAATTTGAGAAGAAAGGAGTGAAATGTGTCTTTGTTGGTTACAGCGAAGAGTCGAAGGGATATCGGTTATTAAATCCCAAAAATGATCAACTCATTATCTCAAGAGATGTTATCTTTGATGAAATGGCAGCATGGCAGTGGGATCATGATGGCCACCAAAAATCAAATTCTATGGAGCCTAAAAGATCTCAAAATAATGGCTCACAACCTGACGGTTCTCAGCAAAATATCCATGTAGATACTGCTCCTAGTTACGGCTCAAATGATGGAAATGAATATGAAGACTTGGACTCTCCTATTCGAATGGTACGCTCTTTACAAGACATTTATGACTCATGCAACGTTGTTCTTTTTTCTTGTGAACCGCAGTTGTTTGAAGAGGCAAGCAAAGAAGATGTGTGGATTGAAGCAATGAAAGAAGAAATAACAGCCATTGAAAAAAAATAAAACATGGCAGTTAGTTGGCTTGCCAAAAGATTAAGAAGTCATTGGCCTGAAATGGGTTTACAAGACAAAATATGGCAAAGATGGATCTATAACAAGACACAAAGCACGGCTGGTTGCAAAGGGATATTCGCAGCAGCCCAGAATTGACTTTAATGAGACATTTGCTCCAGTAGTTCGGATGGAAACCATTAGAACAACTCTTGCAGTTGCCGCGCAATTAGAGCTTAATGTTTTCCAACTCGACGTGAAGTCTGCTTTTCTTAATGGCGAGCTTAAGGAAGAGGTATATGTTGAGCAGCCAGAAGGTTTTGTGATAAAAGAAAAAAAAAATAAAGTCTATAAGCTTCAAAAGGCGTTTTATGGACTAAAACAGCCGCCCCGAGCATGGAATTGCAAGATTGATAATTACTTCATTCAAAATGGTTTTCAAAGAAGCAAGAACGAATCTGCCCTTTATGTGAAAAATCAAGGAGTAGAATTTCTGGTTGTATGTCTATATGTTGACGATCTAATTTATTTCGGTACCAGCAACAATCTTGTTAAGGAATTTAAGGAAAGAATGATGACAGACTTTGAGATGACGGACCTCGGTCTGATGAAGTATTTTCTAGGCATGCAAGTCAAACAAGCAAAGGGCAAAATCTTCATTTCACAAGAGAAATACATTGAAGACATTCTCAAAAAATTTCACACGGCAGATTGCAAACCAGTTAACACACCAATGATGCTAAATGAAAAATTAAAGCAAAATGATGGCGCAAAGAAGGCAGATAGAAAGATATTTAGAAGCTTGCAAAAAGATTTTATGATATCTGAAAGGGACAAAAGAATGTGGGCTTCAATATGTCAAAGAGGACGAATGCAAGTTAGTCGGTTTCACTGATAGTGACTGGGCAGGAGCATTGGATGATCTGAAGAGCACATCAGGCTATGTATTTTGTCTTGGTTCCAACGTAATCTCATGGAGTTCAAGAAAACAAAAGACCGTAGCTTTATCTTCAGCTGAAGCTGAGTACATGGCAGCTACAGAGGCAGCCTGTGAAGCGGTGTGGCTGCGGAGAATTCTAAATGATATGAAGCAAACTCAAGACAAGCCAACAAAAATTTACTGTGACAATATGTCGGCTGTGGCAATGACCAAAAATCCAGTGTTTCATGCTTGCACAAAGCATATTGAGATACGTTATCATTTTATCTGAGAATTAATTAGCAAGGAGGAGATTGCCATGGACTTCATCAGCACAAAAGAGCAGCCAGCGGATTTCCTTACTAAAGCAGTCACATTGGAGAAGTTTGAAAAATTCAAAAAGCAATTAAAAATTACAAATAAAGGAGGAGTGTTAAAAGTTAATTTGTAATTTCCAAGATTAAGTGAATCTTGTTATTAAGCAACAATTAATTGCGTTAACAAATTAGCCTTAGCATTAATGTAAGGAATAATTTAAGAATAAAGAATTCCTATATATGTTATATCAGAGAATTCTAGATAAGGATTGTCAGGAATATTCCAGAGAATGTATTTCATTATATAAGACTGTTGTATCTCATTTACTGGTAAAATGAAATAAAATAGCAAAGAAAAAATTCAATCTTTTATTTATTTATCCACGTAATATTCTGCTGTGCCTAACAGATGCTGCTAACTCCTTTTCTGTTCGGGACTTTGATTTTAGCTCTGTAGAGGACGGTCTGCTTGACGATGAGAACTGTTCTTCCATTGAGCAGCAGCTGTCTTTTCGCATGTCTAGATCTTGCAGCAACCTGCAAGAGAGGATATCAGCTGCATCCACAGTGATCTCTCGCTCTTTATCAAATTGGGATGATGCTTTAGGCAAGGTAAATTTAGATGTTTTATTTACTAAGCTACTCTGTTTTGATCATGACACTTGCTCCCCTCACAAACATTCACTGTCACCCATCCGTTCCCCTAGTAGAGTTCATCTCCCGTAGCTTTTATCCAACCAACCTGTGAACACTCTTTCCCCGGCCCGTAAGCTTTTCCGTACTGGAATGAATACTAGTTATGTAAATATAGGACTGGAATTTTTGAAAGAGTATTAAGTGTTGTTATTGATCTGCAACAGTTTTTATTAGCATTTGTATGTGATCATCTTATATTTTAATATATACATATATACTAGACAATCCTTATTTGTTCAACACAGTACTGTAGATTTAATTCAACTTGTTAAAATTAATTGATTAAATACAAGTTATCTTTCATATATTATGAATTTGGATACATTTGGTAGAAACTTTGTGACTGCTTCTTGTTATGAATATTTAAGAGTTGCTGACAAAGAATATTTCACATAAAACAAATATACAAGCACACGTATAACTATACACTGGTTGGTGTTCTTTTGACTAATGTTTTGGAATGATGTAAACCTTCAATAATTTTATTGTATAGCTCTAAGTTGATTGTTATTACCAGACACTTTAATTGTTCTTGATTTACGCATGTTAATTTGTTAAGTTAGTTGTAGGTTTTTATCAATAACAGGGTAAAAAGATTTTGATTGATGTCTAGATTTACCATATATAGTTACTAATGGATTTTAATGAATAATGATTAACATCTATGAAGCCATCGATAAAAATACTTGGCAAAATATACAAATATACAAGTAATTGTGAGTATTTCGAATTAGTAGAGCTTTCTAGGGATAAGTACTGGCATTCTGCTGTTTTATTTAAAACAAATCCTTTTCCTTTTCTAGGCTCATGTTCTTCCTTTTATGCCGCTTTACATTTTTCTTATTCATGGAGTCATGTACTGTAAAATGCTCCAAAAGGTTTATGAGGTTTTTGGCCTATAGGTGACAGTTTTCTTCTTTGTTAAACAATGATGAAAACTTCAGTTTGCATTTTAATCAAAAAAGCGAAAACTAGGGAGAGAACCATATTTTTGGTAACCGCTAAACAATGCAAGCTTTTATTACCTTTGTTGGAGTGGCTATGTGAGCTTGGAAGAGATGAACTCCAAGCAGGTGACATGAAGGGTGCGTGAGGTGGCTGCTAACGTGTGGGGTCAACCTGGAGGTGAGGAACTGTGGTGGTAGCGGAGGTACTTATGGGTCTTTCTGACGATAGGTGGCACAAGGTCAAGGTGGAGGAGCGTGGGTATCCGAAGCAGTTTCAGGTCGGTTGGCTAATGAGGTAACGGTGTAGTAGAGCCCGATTCGAAGCTGATGAAGTGGTGAAGTTTTGCGGACGTGGACTGTGATTGAACACTGCGGCCACGCGGATGCTGTGAGCTTGGAAGGGATGAAGATAGTGGAAGGTGGTGGCAGAGTCCGGAGGTTGACAGATTCGGCTGTCGGTTGTGCAAGGCAAACTACAGGTTTGTTTTTGAATTCTATTTTTTTTTCCAAGATGTCAAGGTTCCGAAAATTTCTAGTGAAAAATAAAGTGGTAGTGTGAACGAATGGAGGAGGACATAAACAACCAATCTTTGAAACAATATGTTTCGAATATAGTGGATCTTTGAATGATTTTTTCTTCTTTTTTTCAAATACAGTAGTTTAAAACTAGTAAATCCATGTATTTACACATTAAACTTGCGTTGATTTTGAACAGCTTGCTTTTTTTTGACTGTAAAAAATAATTTGTTAGGTAATTCGTGTGTATAGTGGAGAAATGCAAATGTCCCACGTGATAGAAGAACAAGGAAATAGAATGTATATAATGTTTTGTCAAACATGATAAACAAATTGAGTAAAGCCCACAAAGAACTAATTGGGCTAACAAATTGAGTATACATTTAAATGGTCATAGATAAGCACTTGAGGCATCTTGGGCCTTGACTGTTCATACACAGGCGCTACCGTTCAAATTTCGAATTTTATTTTTGAAATTTAAATGCGCGACTGTTGAAACAGTTGTGTCTTTTTAAACGGCAGCGACATTTCGCCAACAGAAATCTTCTTCTCTATAAATCCGCCTCTCTCCAGTCAGAAAAGAACAACAAACGATCTCTTCTTCTTCCTCTCTCACAAGAATTCTCGAGCCTTGTTGTATCCTGCGAGCAAGTTTCCTGTACTGGAAATATTGTTTTCGGATAGTGACAACACGCCTCAAGGCTCTCTTATCCTTCTCTGTTTCATTCCTTTCTCATACCCACTTATAAAATAACAATCGAAAACAATATTTTCCAATGGAGACAGAACTAAATTCCAAAGTCCAGGTTCAACTTCATGGAAAAGAATCCATCAAACTCGATCGGTTTGATGGAACAAACTATACTAGATGGCAAGACCGAATGGCATGGCTTTTGCTGTCTATGAATCTTCATTACTTGCTGGATCCAGCGCTGCAACTAATTGCAGACTTAAAGCCTACTGATTCTGAAGAAATTAAAAAGAAAATTGCAGCGGACAAAGCTAAGCGTGAGACGGATGAAATGCTATGCAGAGGCTATATTCTCAACGCACTCACTGACAGGCTTTATGATGTATATCGCAACTACAAAACGCCAAAGGAAGTATGGTCGGCTCTCGAATCAAAATATAAACACATGAAGGAAGGTACCGATCGTTTTCTTGCCTTAAAATATTTTGAATTCAAATTTGTTGATAACATGCCAATCATGGATCAAATCCGTGAGTTGGAGATTCTAATTTCCTAAATGAGGGAATTGCAGATTACTATTCTCGATCCTATCCAAGTTGGAGCGATTTTGTCAAAGCTTCCTCCCGCTTGGAATGATTACAGAAGGAAAATTCTGCACTCATCGGATAGTTTTTCCATTGACAAATTCTTGACTCACTTGCAAATTGAAAGTGAAAATCGTATCAGAGATGAGTCGATCTTAGGATCCAAAGTTCATCACATATCTTCCAAAGAACCGGTTTCTGGAAATTCCAACGATAGTTTGAAACCTAAAAAGAAAGATTTCAAGAACAAATCTAAGAACAGGCCTTGCTTTTATTGTGGTATTAAAGGACAGCTTATCAAAGATTGTCGATTCAAGGCCAAGGCAGAAAAGAACTCCAAATCTGGTTCTGGAAACAATAAAGCAATTGTCGTGGAAGATGCTGGACAAGAATTTGTCGCAATGATCACAGAACTTCATATGGCTTCTGTGGCAAAATCTGCAGATTGGTGGCTTGATTCAGGTGCTACCATACATGTGTGCAACGACAAAAATTTGTTCAAGTCCTATAATGAAATGAAAGAGCCTGAAGATGTTCTCATGGGAAATCATGCTTCGGCTAAAGTTATGGGCAAGGGAAGCGTGGAATTGAAGTTCACTTCTGGCCAAAAACTCACCCTTGTCAATGTGTTCCATGTTCCGGACTTGAGAAAGAATTTAGTTTCTGCAAATCTTTTTTGCAAGAAGGGTTTTAAAGTTGTTCTAGAATCTGACAAAGTTATTGTATCTAAGAATGGAGTATTCGTAGGAAAAGGATACTCATGTGATGGCATGTTTAAGTTGTCAATTAATGAAATTACTACTGTTGCTTATGTTGTTGATTCTCCTAGTTCTTTATGGCATGCTAGATTAGGACATTTAAATTTTAATTGCTTAAAGTATATGTCAAAACATGCCTATATTAACTATTCTGTTAATGATTTCGAAAAATGTAAAATTTGTGTTGAAGCCAAAATGACTAAAAAGCCATTTTCTAAAGTGGAAAGAAACAGTGATTTGCTAGAACTCGTGCATTCTGATATTTGTGAATTAAATGGTCAACTAACAAGAGGAGGAAAGCGATATTTTATCACTTTCATTGACGACCGTACAAGATACACTTATGTATACTTATTGAAAACCAAGGACGAAGCTTTTGAAAAATTCAAAGAATTTAAATCTGAAGTTGAAAATCAGAAAGAAAAAAGAATTAAAGTGCTTCGAAGTGATAGGGGGTGAATATTTTTCAGATATCTTCAATCAGTTTTGTGAGGATATTGGAATTATTCACCAATGAACAACCCCATACACACCCCAACAAAATGGGGTGGCTGAAAGAAAAAATAGATCCTTGGTAGATATGGTTAATTCAATGCTTATGAATGCAAAGTTACCGTTTTATTTATGGTGTGAAGCTTTCTTGACAGCATGTCATATTTATAATAAAGTGCCTTTTAAGAAATTCGGGGCTTCACCTTATGAACTTTGGAATAATGGTAGAAAACCTAACTTAAATTATTTTTAAGTGTAGGGGTATTTAGCATTTTACAAAGTCCAAGATCCCCCTAAGACAAAGTTAGGACTAAGAGGTATTAAAAGTGTTTTTGTTGGCTATGCACAAAATTCAAAAGCATATAGATTGCTTGATTTACAGTCCAATGGGATAGTGGAATCTATACATGTGGAATTCTTTGAAGATATATTTCTACATAGTACAATTGAGCCTATAGTAGAAGAAACTTCTGAAACCATTGTTGGAGGAAAAAGAGGACATAATTAACCAAGTGAACCTAGGAGAGGTCAGCGTGTTAGAAAAGAAAAACATTTGAGTTCTGATTTTATTTCCTCTGATTCAATTACTTTTCTGGTTGAGGCTACTAGATCAAAAATAGTAGAAGTGACACCTATGGTACTCAATATCAATGACAATCCTAAAACTTTTAAATAAGCTATGACTTCACGAGATTATGCTTTTTGGCAAGAAGAAATAAATGATGAAATGGATTCTATACTATCCAACAAGACTTGGGTTTTAGTAGATCTTCCACCTGGTTCAAAGGCAATCGGGTGCAAATGGGAGTTTCGAAAGAGATACAGAAAAGATGGTTCTATACAAACTTACAAAGCAATATTAGTAGCAAAAGGTTTTAGACAAAAAGAAGGTATAGATTATTTCGATAACTATACTCCAGTTGCAAGAACCACATCCATAAGAGTTTTGTTTGCATTGGCATCAATATATAAATTGTATATTTATCAGATGGATGTAAAAACAGCCTTCTTGAACGGTGACTAAACCGAGGAGGTATATATGGAACAACCTGAAGGCTTTGTCCTGCCAGGAAATGAAAACAAAGTATGCAAATTGGTTAAGTCATTATATGGCTTAAAGCAAGCTCCAAAGCAATGGCATAAGAAGTTTGATGAGGCAATTCTAGCAAATGGTTTTAGGCATAATAATGCTGATAAATGTGTTTATTGTAAGAAAACCAATGATTATATAGTGATATTATGCTTATATGTTGATGACATGATAATTGCTAGTAATAATATGAAATGAATTACTAATACCAAGAAGTGTCTAACTTCAGTTTTTAAAATGAAAGACCTTAATGAGGTAGATACAGTATTGGGAATCAAAGTTGAAAAACATGAAAAAGGATATGCCTTAAATCAAACTCATTATATTGACAAAATACTTGATAAGTTCAAACATCTTAATATCAAAGATGCTAGTACTCCAGTTGATTCTAGTGTGAAAATGCAAGAAAATAAAGATCGAATCATAGCTCAACTGGAATATGCCAGTGCCATTAGATGTCTTATGTATGTCACATATTGCACAAGGCCAGATATAGCTTTTGTCGTTAACATGATGTCAAGATTCACGTCTAAACCTAGCATACATCATTGGAAAGCAATTGGTAGGATCTTTGGATATCTCAAAAGGACAAAAGAATTGAGATTAGTTTATGTCGATTATCCTAGTGTGCTAGAAGGGTATTACGATGCAAGTTGGATGTCTAGTACAAATGAGAGTTTATCAACTTCTGGATGGATATTCTCATTAGGTGGAGGGGCAATAAGTTGGGCATCCAAGAAACAAACATGTATAGCACATTCAACTATGGAATCAGAATTTATAGCCCTTGGCGCTGCAGCTAAGGAAGCAGAATAGCTACGAGACTTGTTATTAGACATTAAATTATGGCCACACTCATTATCTGCTATTTCTATTTACTGCGATAGCTCAGCAGCATTGTCTAGAGCATACAGTGATGTTTACAACGGAAAATCTAGACATATTAGTTTAAGACATACGTTTGTGAGAGAATTAATTACTAAAGGGGTGATCACCATTATATATGTAAAGTCCGGCGAAAACTTAGCGGATCCTCTCACTAAAGCACTTGCTAGAGATTTAGTGCAAAGTACAACAAAAAATATAGGACTTAAAATTCCAAGCGTCGACGACGGGAACCCAACTTCAGACTAGTATATTAGTTTTCAAGTTAAACGGGTAACAACAAGTTATCGATAAGCGCTTAAAAGAACTAGCACAGTTCCATATATGTTTCATTGATCACGGCTAGTTTGTGAGCAAATGCATAATGCTTAGTTTGTATCTGTTAGGCTATACTTAGTTGAACATAGAAGTAGTGCCGCTTCAATAAATGTATGTGTTACATTTATAAATATTCATGAATTCAGGATTAGCACATGGCCGTATATAATAGTGCTCAGTGTGTGTTGAGAATCTTGTGAGATCTAGCGGATAAACTTATCTGTGTCATCTGTTCGGTTTTACGATAGGAGTTGTGGTTCAATCTTTTACAGACACCTACAACTTCGTTAAAACTTTAACTAATGTACACTAATTAAAGGTCCAAATCGAAAGATTCCTTTTTGTATGGATAACGTTTATCAAAGAAAAAATCATTACACACAAATTAGTGGGGGAATGTTAGGTAATTTGTGTGTATAGTGGAGAAATGCAAATGTCCCACATGATAGAAGAAGAAGGAAATGGAATGTATATAATGTTTTGTCAAACATGATAAACAAATTGAGTAAAGCCCACAAAGAATTAATTGGGCTAACAAATTGAGTATACATTTAAATGGTCACAGATAAGCACTTGGGGCATCTTGGGCCTTGACTGTTCATACACAGGCGCTACCGTTCAAATTTCGAATTTTATTTTTGAAATTTAAATGCGCGACTGTTGAAACAGTTGTGTCTTTTTAAACGGCAGCGACCTTTCGCCAACAGAAACCTTCTTCTCTATAAATCCGCCTCTCTCCAGTCAGAAAAGAACAACAACCGATCTCTTCTTCTTCCTCTCTCACAAGAATTCTCGAGCCTTGTTGTATCCTGCGAGCAAGTTTCCTGTACTGGAAATATTGTTTTCGGATAGTGACAACACGCCTCAAGGCTCTCTTATCCTTCTCTGTTTCATTCCTTTCTCATACCCACTTATAAAATAACAATCGAAAACAATATTTTCCAATGGAGACAGAACTAAATTCCAAAGTCCAAGTTCAACTTCATGGAAAAGAATCCATCAAACTCGATCGATTTGATGGAACAAACTATACTAGATGGCAAGACCGAATGAATGGACTTTTGCTGTCTATGAATCTTCATTACTTGCTGGATCCAGCGCTGCAACCAATTGCAGGCCCAAAGCCTACTGATTCTGAAGAAATTAAAAAGAAAATTGCAGCGGACAAAGCTAAGCGTGAGACGGATGAAATGCTATGCAGAGGCTATATTCTCAACGCACTCACTGACAGGCTTTATGATGTTTACCGCAACTACAAAACGCCAAAGGAAATATGGTCGGCTCAAATCAAAATATAAACACATGAAGGAAGGTACCGATCGTTTTCTTGCCTTAAAATATTTTGAATTCAAATTTGTTGATAACATGCCAATCATGGATCAAATCCGTGAGTTGGAGATTCTAATTTCCCAAATGAGGGAATTGCAGATTACTATTCCCGATCCTATCCAAGTTGGAGCGATTTTGTCAAAGCTTCCTCCCGCTTGGAATGATTACAGAAGGAAAATTCTGCACTCATCGGATAGTTTTTCCATTGACAAATTCTTGACTCACTTGCAAATTGAAAGTGAAAATCGTGTCAGAGATGAGTCGATCTTAGGATCCAAAGTTCATCACATATCTTCCAAAGAACCGGTTTCTGGAAATTCCAACGATAGTTTGAAACCTAAAAAGAAAGATTTCAAGAACAAATCTAAGAACAGGCCTTGCTTTTATTGTGGTATTAATGGACATCTTATCAAAGATTGTCAATTCAAGGCCAAGGCAGAAAAGAACTCCAAATCTGGTTCTGGAAACAATAAAGCAAATGTTGTGGAAGATGCTAGACAAGAATTTGTCGCAATGATCACAGAACTTCATATGGCTTCTGTTGCAAAATCTGCAAATTGGTGGCTTGATTCAGGCGCTACCATACATGTGTGCAACGACAAAAAATTGTTCAAGTCCTATAATGAAATGAAAGATCCTGAAGATGTTCTCATATGAAATCATGCTTCGGCTAAAGTTATGGGCAAGGGAAGTGTGGAATTGAAGTTCACTTCTGGCCAAAAACTCACCCTTGTCAATGTGTTCCATGTTCCGGACTTGAGAAAGAATTTAGTTTCTGCAAATCTTTTACGCAAGAAGGGTTTTAAAGTTGTTCTAGAATCTGACAAAGTTATTGTATCTAAGAATGGAGTATTCGTAGGAAAAGGATACTCATGTGATGGCATATTTAAGTTGTCAATTAATGAAATTACTACTGTTGCTTATGTTGTTGATTCTCCTAGTTCTTTATGGCATGCTAGATTATGACATTTAAATTTTAATTGCTTAAAGTATATGTCAAAACATGCCTATATTAACTATTCTGTTAATGATTTCAAAAAATGTAAAATTTGTGTTGAAGCCAAAATGACTAAAAAGCCATTTTCTAAAGTGGAAAGAAACAGTGATTTGCTAGAACTCGTGCATTCTGATATTTTTGAATTAAATGGTCAACTAACAAGAGGAGGAAAGCGATATTTTATCACTTTCATTGATGACCGTACAAGATACACTTATGTATACTTATTGAAAACCAAGGACGAAGCTTTTGAAAAATTCAAAGAATTTAAATCTGAAGTTGAAAATCAGAAAGAAAAAAGAATTAAAGTGCTTCGAAGTGATAGGGGGTGAATATTTTTTAGATATCTTCAATCAGTTTTGTGAGGATATTGGAATTATTCACCAATGAACAACCCCATACACACCCCAACCAAATGGGGTGGCTGAACGAAAAAATAGATCCTTGGTAGATATGGTTAATTCAATGCTTATGAATGCAAAGTTACCGTTTTATTTATGGGGTGAAGCTTTCTTGACAGCATGTCATATTTATAATAAAGTGCCTTTTAAGAAATTCGGGGCTTCACCTTATGAACTTTGGAATAATGGTAGAAAACCTAACTTAAATTATTTTAAAGTGTAGGGGTGTTTAGCATTTTACAAAGTCCAAGATCGCCATAAGACAAAGTTAGGACCAAGAGGTATTAAAAGTGTTTTTGTTGGCTATGCAAAAAATTCAAAAGCATATAGATTGCTTGATTTACAATCCAATGTGATAGTGGAATCTATACATGTGGAATTCTTTGAAGATAAATTTCTACGTAGTACAATTGAGCCTATAGTAGAAGAAACTTCTGAAACCATTGTTGGAGGAAAAAGAGGACATAATGAACCAAGTGAACCTAGGAGAAGTCAGCGTGTTAGAAAAGAAAAACATTTGAGTTCTGATTTTATTTCCTCTGATTCAATTACTTTTCTGGTTGAGGCTACTAGATCAAAAACAGTAGAAGTGACACCTATGGTACTCAATATCAATGACGATCCTAAAACTTTTAAATAAGCTATGACTTCACGAGATTATGCTTTTTGGCAAGAAGCAATAAATGATGAGTGGGTTTCTATACTATCCAACAAGACTTGAGTTTTAGTAGATCTTCCACCTGGTTCAAAGGCAATCGGGTGCAAATGGGTGTTTCAAAAGAAATACAGAAAACATGATTCTATACAAACTTACAAAGCAAGATTAGTAGCAAAAGGTTTTAGACAAAAAGAAGGTATAGATTATTTCGATACCTATGCTCCAGTTGCAAGAACCACATCCATAAGAGTTTTGTTTGCATTGGCATCAATATATAAATTGTTTATTCATCAGATGGATGTAAAAACAGCGTTCTTGAACGGTGACTAAACCGAGGAGGTATATATGGAACAACCTGAAGGCTTTGTCCTACCAGGAAATGAAAACGAAGTACGCAAATTGGTTAAGTCATTATATGGCTTAAAGCAAGCTCCAAAGCAATGGCATAAGAAGTTTGATGAGGCAATTCTAGCAAATGGTTTTAGGCATAATAATGCTGATAAATGTGTTTATTGTAAGAAAACCAATGATTATATAGTGATATTATGCTTATATGTTGATGACATGATAATTGCTAGTAATAATATGAAAGGAATTACTAATACCAAGAAGTATCTAACTTCAGTTTTTAAAATGAAAGACCTTAATGAGGTAGATACAGTATTGGGAATCAAAGTTGAAAAACATGAAAAAGGATATGCCTTAAATCAAACTCATTATATTGACAAAATACTTGATAAGTTCAAACATCTTAATATCAAAGATGCTAGTACTCCAGTTGATTCTAGTGTGAAAATGCAAGAAAATAAAGATCGAATCATAGCTCAACTGGAATATGCCAGTGCCATTGGATGTCTTATGTATGTCACATATTGCACAAGGCCAGATATAGCTTTTGTCGTTAACATGATGTCAAGATTCACGTCTAAACCTAGCATACATCATTGGAAAGCAATTGGTAGGATCTTTGGATATCTCTAAAGGACAAAAGAATTGAAATTAGTTTATGCCGATTATCCAAGTGTGCTAGAAGGGTATTACGATGCAAGTTGGATGTCTAGTACAAATGAGAGTTTGTCAACTTCTGGATGGATATTCTCATTAGGTGGAGGGGCCATAAGTTGGGCATCCAAGAAACAAACATGTATAGCACATTCAACTATGGAATCAGAATTTATAGCCCTTGGCGCTGCAGCTAAGGAAGCAGAATGCTACGAGACTTGTTATTAGACATTGAATTATGGCCACACTCATTGTCTGCTATTTCTATTTACTGCGATAGCTCAGCATCATTGTCTAGAGCATACAGTGATGTTTACAACGGAAAATCTAGACATATTAGTTTAACACATACGTTTGTGAGAGAATTAATTACTAAAGGGGTGATCACCATTATATATGTAAAGTCCGGCGAAAACTTAGCGGATCCTCTCACTAAAGCACTTGCTAGAGATTTAGTGCAAAGTACAACAAAAAATATATGACTTAAAATTCCAAGCGCCGACGACGGGAACCCAACTTCAGACTAGTATATTAGTTTTCAAGTTAAATGGGTAACAACAAGTTATCGATAAGCGCTTAAAAGAACTAGCACAGTTCCATATATGTTTCATTGATCACGGCTAGTTTGTCAGCAAATGCATAATGCATAGTTTGTATATGTTAGGCTATACTTAGTTGAACATAGAAGTGGTGCCGCTTCAATAAATGTATGTGTTACATTTATAAATGTTCATGAATTCAGGATTAGCACATGGCCGTATATAATAGTGCTAAGTCTGTGTTGAGAATCTTGTGAGATCTAGCGGATAAACTTATCTGTGTCATCTGTTCGATTTTACGATAGGAGTTGCGGTTCAATCTTTTACAGACACCTACAACTTCGTTAAAACTTTAACTAATGTACACTAATTAAAGGTCCAAATCGAAAGATTCCTTTTTGTATGGATGACGTTTATCAAAGAAAAAATCATTACACACAAATTATTGGGGGAATGTTAGGTAATTTGTGTGTATAGTGGAGAAATGCAAATGTCCCACATGATAGAAGAAGAAGGAAATGGAATGTATATAATGTTTTGTCAAACATGATAAAAAAATTGAGTAAAGCCCACAAAGAATTAATTGGGCTAACAAATTGAGTATACATTTAAATGGTCACAGATAAGCACTTGGTCACTTGGGGCATCTTGGGCCTTGACTGTTCATACACAGACGCTACCGTTCAAGTTTCGAATTTTATTTTTGAAATTTAAATGCGCGACTGTTGAAACAGTTGTGTCTTTTTAAACGGCAGCGACCTTTCGCCAACAGAAACCTTCTTCTCTATAAATCCGCCTCTCTCCAGTCAGAAAAGGACAACAACCGATCTCTTCTTCTTCCTCTCTCACAAGAATTCTCGAGTCTTGTTGTATCCTGCGAGCAAGTTTCCTGTACTGGAAATATTGTTTTCGGATAGTGACAACACGCCTCAAGGCTCTCTTATCCTTCTCTGTTTCATTCCTTTCTCATACCCACTTATAAAATAACAATCGAAAACAATATTTTCCAATGGAGACAGAATTAAATTCCAAAGTCCAGGTTCAACTTCATGGAAAAGAATCCATCAAACTCGATCGGTTTGATGGAACAAACTATACTCGATGGCAAGACTGAATGAATGGGCTTTTGCTGTCTATGAATCTTCATTACTTGCTGGATCCAGCGCTGCAACCAATTGCAGACCCAAAGCCTACTGATTCTGAAGAAATTAAAAAGAAAATTGCAGCGGACAAAGCTAAGCGTGAGACGGATGAAATGCTATGCAGAGGCTATATTCTCAACGCACTCACTGACAGGCTTTATGATGTTTATCACAACTACAATACGCCAAAGGAATTATGGTCGGCTCTCGAATCAAAATATAAACACATGAAGGAAGGTACCGATCGTTTTCTTGCCTTAAAATATTTTGAATTCAAATTTGTTGATAACATGCCAATCATGGATCAAATCCGTGAGTTGGAGATTCTAATTTCCCAAATGAGGGAATTGCAGATTACTATTCCCGATCCTATCCAAGTTGGAGTGATTTATTCAAAGCTTCCTCCTGCTTGGAATGATTACAGAAGGAAAATTCTGCACTCATTGGATTGTTTTTCCATTGACAAATTCTTGACTCACTTGCAAATTGAAAGTGAAAATCGTGTCAGAGATGAGTCGATCTTAGGATCCAAAGTTCATCACATATCTTCCAAAGAACCGGTTTCTGGAAATTCCAATGATAGTTTGAAACCCTAAAAGAAAGATTTCATGAACAAATCTAAGAACAGGCCTTGCTTTTATTGTGGTATTAAAGGACATCTTATCAAAGATTGTCGATTCAAGGCCAAGGCAGAAAAGAACTCCAAATCTGGTTCTGGAAACAATAAAGCAAATGTTGTGGAAGATGCTGGACAAGAATTTGTCGCAATGATCACAGAACTTCATATGGCTTATGTGGCAAAATCTGCAGATTGGTGGCTTGATTCAGGCGCTACCAAACATGTGTGCAACAACAAAAATTTGTTCAAGTCCTATAATGAAATGAAAGAGCCTGAAGATGTTCTCATGGGAAATCATGCTTCGGCTAAAGTTAAGGGCAAGGGAAGCGT
Organism: Allium sativum; assembly: GCA_030737875.1. NCBI lineage: Eukaryota > Viridiplantae > Streptophyta > Magnoliopsida > Asparagales > Amaryllidaceae > Allium > Allium sativum. Next base: position 876,351,517 of record CM060924.1, read on the forward strand.
GGAATTGAAGTTCACTTCTGGCCAAAAACTCACCCTTGTCAATGTGTTCCATGTTCCGGACTTGAGAAAGAATTTAGTTTCTGCAAATCTTTTATGCAAGAAGCGTTTTAAAGTTGTTCTAGAATCTGACAAAGTTATTGTATTTAAGAATGGAGTATTTGCAGGTAAAGGATACTCATGTGATGACATGTTTAAGTTGTCAATTAATGAAATTACTACTGTTTCTTATGTTATTGATTCTCCTAGTTCTTTATGGCATGCTAGATTAGGACATTTAAATTTTGATTGCTTAAAGTATATGTCAAAACATGCCTATATTAACTATTCTGTTAATGATTTCGAAAAATGTAAAATTTGTGTTGAAGCCAAAATGAATAAAAAGCCATTTTCTAAAGTTGAAAGAAACAGTGATTTGCTAGAACTCGTGCATTCTGGTATTTGTGAATTAAATGGTCAACTAAAAAGAGGAGGAAAGCGATATTTTATCACTTTCATTGACGACCGTACAAGATACACTTATGTATACTTATTGAAAACCAAGGACGAAGCTTTTGAAAAATTCAAAGAATTTAAATCTGAAGTTGAAAATCAGAAAGAAAAAAGAATTAAAGTGCTTCGAAGTGATAGGGTGGTGAATATTTTTCAGGTATCTTCAATCAGTTTGGTGAGGATAATGGAATTATTCACCAAAGAACAGCCCCATACACACCCCAACAAAATGGGGTGGCTGAAAGAAAAAATAGATCCTTGGTAGATATGGTTAATTCAATGCTTATGAATGCAAAGTTACCGTTTTATTTATGGGGTGAAGCTTTATTGACAGCATGCCATATTTATAATAAAGTGCCTTTTAAGAAATTCGGGGCTTCACCTTATGAACTTTGGAATAATGGTAGAAAACCTAACTTAAATTATTTTAAAGTGTGGGGGTGTTTAGCATTTTACAAAGTCCAAGATCCCCATAAGACAAAGTTAGGACCAAGAGGTATTAAAAGTGTTTTTTTTTGGCTATGCACAAAATTCAAAAGCATATAGATTGCTTGATTTACAATCCAATGTGATAGTGGAATCTATACATGTGGAATTCTTTGAAGATAAATTTCTACATAGTACAATTGAGCCTATAGTAGAAGAAACTTCTGAAATCATTGTTGGAGGAAAAAGAGGACATAATGAACCAAGTGAACCTAGGAGAAGTCAGCGTGTTAGAAAAGAAAAACATTTGAGTTCTGATTTTATTTCCTCCGATTCAATTACTTTTCTGGTTGAGGCTACTAGATCAAAAATAGTAGAAGTGACACCTGTGGTACTCAATATCAATGACGATCCTAAAACTTTTAAAGAAGCTATGACTTCACGAGATTATGCTTTTTGGCAAGAAGCAATAAATGATGAGATGGATTCTATACTATCCAACAAGACTTGGGTTTTAGTAGATCTTCCACCTTGTTCAAAGGCAATCGGGTGCAAATGGGTGTTCCGAAGGAAATACAGAACAGATGGTTCTATACAAACTTACAAAGCAAGATTAGTAGCAAAAGGTTTTAGACAAAAAGAAGGTATAGATTATTTCGATACCTATGCTCCAGTTGCAAGAACCACATCCATAAGAGTTTTGTTTTCATTGGCATCAATATATAAATTGTATATTCATCAGATGGATGTAAAAACGGCCTTCTTGAACGGTGACTTAACCGAGGAGGTATATATGGAACAACCTGAAGGCTTTGTCCTACCAGGAAATGAAAACAAAGTATGCAAGTTGGTTAAGTCATTATACGGCTTAAAGCAAGCTCCAAAGCAATGGCATAAGAAGTTTGATGAGGCAATTCTAGCAAATGGTTTTAGGCATAATAATGCCAATAAATGTGTTTATTGTAAGAAAACCAATGATTATATAGTGATATTATGCTTATATGTTGATGACATGATAATTGCTAGTAATAATATGAAAGGAATTACTGATACCAAGAAGTATCTAACTTCAGTTTTTAAAATGAAAGACCTTAATGAGGTAGTTACAGTATTGGGAATCAAAGTTGAAAAACATGAAAAAGGATATGCCTTAAATCAAACTCATTATATTGACAAAATACTTGATAAGTTCAAACATCTTAATATCAAAGATGCTAGTACTCCAGTTGATTCTAGTGTGAAAATGCAAGAAAATAAAGATCGAATCAAAGCTCAACTGGAATATGCAAGTGCCATTGGATGTCTTATGTATGTCACATATTGCACAAGGCCAGATATAGCTTTTGTGGTTAAAATGATGTCAAGATTCACGTCTAAACCTAGCATACATCATTGGAAAGCAATTGGTAGGATCTTTGGATATCTCAAAAGGACAAAAGAATTGAAATTAGTTTATGCCGATTATCCAAGTGTGCTAGAAGGGTATTGCGATGCCAGTTGGATGTCTAGTACAAATGAGAGTTTTTCAACTTCTGGATGGATATTCTCATTAGGTGGAGGGGCCATAAGTTGGGCATCCAAGAAACAAACATGTATAGCACATTCAACTATGGAATCAGAATTTATAGCCCTTGGTGCTGCAGCTAAGGAAGCAGAATGGCTACGAGACTTGTTATTAGACATTAAACTATGGCCACACTCATTATCTGCTATTTCTATTTACTACGATAGCTCAGCATCATTGTCTAGAGCATACAGTGATGTTTACAACGGAAAATCTAGACATATTAGTTTAAGACATACGTTTGTGAGAGAATTAATTACTAAAGGGGTGATCACCATTATATATGTAAAGTCCGGCGAAAACTTAGTGGATCCTCTCACTAAAGCACTTGCTAGAGAGTTAGTGCAAAGTACAACAAAAAATATGGGACTTAAAATTCTAAGCGCCGACGACGGGAACCAAACTTCAGACTAGTATATTAGTTTTCAAGTTAAATGGGTAACAACAAGTTATCGACAAGCGCTTAAAAGAACTAGCACAGTTCCATATATGTTTCATTGATCAAGGCTAGTTTGTGAGCAAATGCATAATGCATAGTTTGTATCTGTTAGGCTATACTTAGTGGAACATAGAAGTGGTGCCGCTTCAATAAATGTATGTGTTACATTTATAAATGTTCATGAATTCAGGATTAGGACATGGCCGTATATAATAGTGCTAAGGTTGTGTTGAGAATCTTGTGAGATCTAGCGGATAAACTTATCTGTGTCATCTGTTCGGTTTTACGATAGGAGTTGTGGTTCAATCTTTTACAGACACCTACAGGTTCATTAAAACTTTAACTAATGTACACTAATTAAAGGTCCAAATCGAAAGATACCTTTTTGTATGGATAACGTTTATCAAAGAAAAAATCATTACACACAAATTAGTGGGGGAATGTTAGGTAATTTGTGTGTATAGTGGAGAAATGCAAATGTTCCACATGATAGAAGAAGAAGGAAATGGAATGTATATAATGTTTTGTCAAACATGATAAACAAATTGAGTAAAGCCCACAAAGAACTAATTGGGCTAACAAATTGAGTATACATTTAAATGGTCATAGATAAGCACTTGGGGCATCTTGGGCCTTGACTGTTCATACACAGGCGCTACCGTTCAAATTTCGGATTTTATTTTTGAAATTTAAATGCGCGACTGTTGAAGCAGTTGTGTCTTTTTAAACGGCCGCGACCTTTCGCCAACAGAAACCTTCTTCTCTATAAATCCGCCACTCTCCAGTCAGAAAAGAACAACAACTGATCTCTTCTTCTTCCTCTCTCACAAGAATTCTCGAGCCTTGTTGTATCCTGCGAGCAAGTTTCATGTACTGGAAATATTGTTTCCGGATAGTGACAACACGCCTCAAGGCTCTCTTATCCTTCTCTGTTTCATTCCTTTCTCATACCCACTTATAAAATAACAATCGAAAACAATATTTTCCATTGGAGACAGAACTAAATTCCATAGTCCAGGTTCAACTTCATGGAAAAGAATCCATCAAACTCGATCGGTTTGATGGAACAAACTATACTAGATGGCAAGACCGAATGACATGGCTTTTGCTGTCTATGAATCTTCATTACTTGCTGGATCCAGTGCTGCAACCAATTGCAGACCCAAAGCCTACTGATTCTGAAGAAATTAAAAAGAAAATTGCAGCGGACAAAGCTAAGCGTGAGACGGATGAAATGCTATGCAGAGGCTATATTCTCAACGCACTCACTGACTGGTTTTATGATGTTTATCGCAACTACAAAATGCCAAAGGAAGTATGGTCGGCTCTCGAATCAAAATATAAACACATGAAGGAAGGTACCGATCGTTTTCTTGCCTTAAAATATTTAGAATTCAAATTTGTTGATAACATGCCAATCGTGGATCAAATCCGTGAGTTGGAGATTCTAATTTCCCAAATGAGGGAATTGCAGATTACTATTCCCGATCCTATCCAAGTAAGAGCGATTTTGTCAAAGCTTCCTCCCGCTTGGAATGATTACAGAAGGAAAATTCTTCACTCATCGGATAATATTACCATTGACAAATTCTTGACTCACTTGCAAATTGAAAGTGAAAATCATGTCATAGATGAGTCGATCTTAGGATCCAAAGTACATCACATATCTTCCAACGAATCGGTTTTTGGAAATTCCAACGATAGTTTGAAACCTAAAAAGAAAGATTTCAAGAACAAATCTAAGAACAGGCCTTGCTTTTATGTGGTATTAAAGGACATCTTATCAAAGATTGTCGATTCAAGGCCAAGGCAGAAAAGAACTCCAAATCTGGTTCTGGAAACAATAAAGCAAATGTTGTGGAAGATGCTGGACAAGAATTTGTCGCAATGATCACAGAACTTCATATGGCTTGTGTGGCAAAATCTGCAGATTGGTGGCTTGATTCAGGCGCTACCATACATGTGTGCAACGACAAAAATTTGTTCAAGTCCTATAATGAAATGAAAGAGCCTGAAGATGTTCTCATGGGAAATCATGCTTCGGCTAAAGTTATGGGCAAGGGAAGCGTGGAATTGAAGTTCACTTCTGGCCAAAAACTCACCCTTGTCAATGTGTTCCATGTTCCGAACTTGAGAAAGAATTTAGTTTCTGCTAATCTTTTATGCAAGAAGGGTTTTAAAGTTGTTCTAGAATCTGACAAAGTTATTGTATCTAAGAATGGAGTATTCGTAGGAAAAGGATACTCATGTGTTGGCATGTTTAAGTTGTCAATTAATGAAATTACTACTGTTGCTTATGTTGTTGATTCTCCTAGTTCTTTATTGCATGCTAGACTAGGACATTTAAATTTTAATTGCTTAAAGTATATGTTAAAACATGTCTATATTAACTATTCTGTTAATGATTTCAAAAAATGTAAAATTTGTGTTGAAGCCAAAATGACTAAAAAGCCATTTTCTAAAGTTGAAAGAAACAGTGATTTGCTAGAACTCGTGCATTCTGATATTTGTGAATTAAATGGTCAACTAACAAGAGGAGGAAAGCGAAATTTTATCACTTTCATTGACGACCGTACAAGATACACTTATGTATACTTATTGAAAACCAAGGACGAAGCTTTTGAAAAATTCAAAGAATTTAAATCTAAAGTTGAAAATCAGAAAGAAAAAAGAATTAAAGTGCTTCGAAGTGATGGGGGTTGAATATTTTTCAGATATCTTCAATCAGTTTTGTGAGGATAATGGAATTATTCACCAACGAACAGCCCCATACACACACCAACAAAATGGGGTGGCTGAAAGAAAAAATAGATCCTTGGTAGATATGGTTAATTCAATGCTTATGAATGCAAAGTTACCGTTTTATATATGGGGTGAAGCTTTGTTGACAGCATGTCATATTTATAATAAAGTGCCTTTTAAGAAATTCGGGGCTTCACCTTATGAATTTTGGAATAATGTAGAAAACCTAACTTAAATTATTTTAAAGTGTGGGGGTGTTTAGCATTTTACAAAGTCCAAGATCCCCATAAGACAAAGTTAGGACCAAGAGGTATTAAAAGTGTTTTTGTTGGCTATGCACAAAATTCAAAAGCATATAGATTGCTTGATTTACAATCCAATGTGATAGTGGAATCTATACATGTGGAATTCTTTGAAGATAAATTTCTACATAGTACAATTGAGCCTATAGTAGAAGAAACTTATGAAACCATTGTTGGAGGAAAAAGAGGACATAATGAACCAAGTGAACCAATGAGAAGTCAGCTTGTTAGAAAAGGAAAACATTTGAGTTCTGATTTTATTTCCTCTGATTCAATTACTTTTCTGGTTGAGGCTACTAGATCAAAAATAGTAGATTTTATTTCCTCTGATTCAATGACGATCCTAAAACTTTTAAAGAAGCTATGACTTCACGAGATTATGCTTTTTGGCAAGAAGCAATAAATGATGAGATGGATTCTATACTATCCAACAAGACTTGGGTTTTAGTAGATCTTCCACCTGGTTCAAAGGCAATCGGGTGCAAATGGGTGTTTCGAAAGAAATACAGATCAGATGGTTCAATACAAACTTACAAAGCAAGAATAGTAGCAAAAGGTTTTAGACAAAAAGAAGGTATAGATTATTTCGATACCTATGCTCCAATTGCAAGAACCACATCCATAAGAGTTTTGTTTGCATTGGCATCAATATATAAATTGTATATTCATCAGATGGATGTAAAAACGGCCTTCTTGAACGGTGACTTAACCGAGGAGGTATATATGGAACAACCTGAAGGCTCTGTTCTACCAGGAGATGAAAACAAAGTATGCAAATTGGTTAAGTCATTATATGGCTTAAAGCAAGCTCCAAAGCAATGGCATAAGAAGTTTGATGAGGCAATTCTAGCAAATGGTTTTAGGCATAATAATGCTGATAAATGTGTTTATTGTAAGAAAACCAATGATTATATTGTGATATTATGCTTATATGTTGATGACATGATAATTGCTAGTAATAATATGAAAGGAATTACTGATACCAAGAAGTATCTAACTTCAGTTTTTAAAATGAAAGACCATAATGAGGTAGATACAGTATTGGGAATCAAAGTTGAAAAACATGAAAAAGGATAGGCCTTAAATCAAACTCATTATATTGACAAAATACTTGATAAGTTCAAACATCTTAGTATCAAAGATGCTAGTACTCCAGTTGATTCTAGTGTGAAAATGCAAGAAAATAAAGATCGAATCATAGCTCAACTGGAATATGCCAGTGCCATTGGATGTCTTAGGTATGTCACATATTGCACAAGGCCAGATATAGCTTTTGCCGTTAACATGATGTCAAGATTCACGTCTAAACCTAGCATACATCATTGGAAAGCAATTGGTAGGATCTTTGGATATCTCAAAAGGACAAAAGAATTGAAATTAGTTTATGCCGATTATCCAAGTGTGCTAGAAGGGTATTGCGATGCAAGTTGGATGTCTAGTACAAATGAGAGTTTATCAACTTCTGGATGGATATTCTCATTAGGTGGAGAGGCCATAAGTTGGGCATCCAAGAAACAAACATGTATAGCACATTCAACTATGGAATCAGAATTTACAGCCCTTGGCGCCGCAGCTAAGGAAGCAGAATGGCTACGAGACTTGTTATTAGACATTGAATTATGGCCACACTCATTATCTGCTATTTCTATTTACTGCGATAGCTCAGCAGCATTGTCTAGAGCATACAGTGATGTTTACAATGGAAAATCTAGACATATTAGTTTAAGACATACGTTTGTGAGAGAATTAATTACTAAAGGGGTGATCGCCATTATATATGTAAAGTCCGGCGAAAACTTAGAGGATCCTCTCACTAAAGCACTTGCTAGAGATATAGTGCAAAGTACAACAAAAAATATGGGACTTAAAATTCCAAGCGCTGACGACGGGAACCCAACTTCAGACTAGTATATTAGTTTTCAAGTTAAATAGGTAACAACAAGTTATCGATAAGCGCTTAAAAGAACTAGCACAGTTCCATATATGTTTCATTGATCAAGGCTAGTTTGTGAGCAAATGCATAATGCATAGTTTGTATCTGTTAGGCTATACTTAGTTGAACATAGAAGTGGTGCCGCTTCAATAAATGTATGTGTTACATTTATAAATGTTCATGAATTCAGGATTAGCACATGGCCGTATATAATAATGCTAAGGTTGTGTTGAGAATCTTGTGAGATCTAGCGGATAAACTTATCTGTGTCATCTGTTCGTTTTTACGATAGGAGTCGTGGTTCAATCTTTTACAAACACCTACAACTTCGTTAAAACTTTAACTAATGTACACTAATTAAAGGTCCAAATCGAAAGATACCTTTTTGTATGGATAACATTTATCAAAGAAAAAATCATTACACACAAATTAGTGGGGGAATGTTAGGTAATTTGTGTGTATAATGGAGAAATGCAAATGTCCCACATGATAGAAGAAGAAGGAAATGGAATGTATATAATGTTTTGCCAAATATGATAAATAAATTGAGTAAAGCCCACAAAGAACTAATTGGGATAAAAAGTTGAGTATACATTTAAATGGTCATAGATAAGCACTTGGGCACTTGGGGCATCTTGGGCCTTGAGTGTTCATACACAGTCGCTACCGTTTAAATTTCGAATTTTATTTTTGAAATTTAAACGTGCGACTGTTGAAACAGTTGTGTCTTTTTAAACGGCAGCGACCTTTTGCCAACAGAAACCTTCTTCTCTATAAATCCGCCTCTCTCCAGTCAGAAAAGAACAACAACCGATTCTTCTTCTTCCTCTCTCACAAGAATTCTCGAGCCTTGTTGTATCCTGCGAGCAAGTTTCCTGTACTGGAAATATTGTTTTCGGATAGTGACAACATGCCTCAAGGCTCTCTTAACCTTCTCTGTTTCATTCCTTTCTCATACCCACTTATAAAATAACAATCGAAAACAATATTTTCCAATGGAGACAGAACTAAATTCCAAAGTCCAGGTTCAACTTCGTGGAAAATAATCCATCAAACTCGATCGGTTTGATGGAACAAACTATACTAGATTGCAAGACCGAATGACAAGGCTTTTGCTATCTATGAATCTTCATTACTTGCTGGATCCAGCATTGCAACCAATTGCAGACCCAAAGCCTACTGATTCTGAAGAAATTAAAAAAAAAATTGCAGCGGACAAAGCTAAGCGTGATACGGATGAAATGCTATGAAGAGGCTATATTCTCAACGCACTCACTGACAGGCTTTATGATGTTTATCGCAACTACAAAACGCCAAAGGAAGTTTGGTCGGCTCTCGAATCAAAATATAAACACATGAAGGAAGGTACCGTTCATTTTCTTGCCTTAAAATATTTTGAATTCAAATTTGTTGATAACATGCCAATCATGGATCAAATCCGTGAGTTGGAGATTCAAATTTCCCAAATGAGGGAATTGCAGATTACTATTCCCGATCCTATCCAAGTTGGAGCGATTTTGTCAAAGCTTCCTCCCGCTTGGAATGATTACAGAAGGAAAATTCTGCACTCATCGGATAGTTTTTCCATTGACAAATTCTTGACTCACTTGCAAATTGAAAGTGAAAATCGTGTCAGAGGTGAGTCGATCTTAGGATCCAAAGTTCATCACATATCTTCCAAAGAACCGGTTTCTGGAAATTCCAACGATAGTTTGAAACCTATAAAGAAAGATTTCAAGAACAAATCTAAGAACATGCCTTGCTTTTATTGTGGTATTAAAGGACATCTTATCAAAGAATGTCGATTCAAGGCCAAGGCAGAAAAGAACTCCAAATCTGGTTCTGGAAACAATAAAGCAAATGTTGTGGAAGATGCTGGACAAGAATTTGTCGCAATGATCACAGAACTTCATATGGCTTGTGTGGCAAAATCTGCAGATTGGTGGCTTGATTCAGGCGCTACCATACATGTGTGCAACGACAAAAATTTGTTCAAGTCCTATAATGAAATGAAAGAGCCTGAAGATGTTCTCATGGGAAATCATGCTTCGGCTAAAGTTATGGGCAAGGGAAGCGTGGAATTGAAGTTCACTTCTGGCCAAAAACTCACCCTTGTCAATGTGTTCCATGTTCCGAACTTGAGAAAGAATTTAGTTTCTGCTAATCTTTTATGCAAGAAGGGTTTTAAAGTTGTTCTAGAATCTGACAAAGTTATTGTATCTAAGAATGGAGTATTCGTAGGAAAAGGATACTCATGTGTTGGCATGTTTAAGTTGTCAATTAATGAAATTACTACTGTTGCTTATGTTGTTGATTCTCCTAGTTCTTTATTGCATGCTAGACTAGGACATTTAAATTTTAATTGCTTAAAGTATATGTCAAAACATGTCTATATTAACTATTCTGTTAATGATTTCAAAAAATGTAAAATTTGTGTTGAAGCCAAAATGACTAAAAAGCCATTTTCTAAAGTTGAAAGAAACAGTGATTTGCTAGAACTCGTGCATTCTGATATTTGTGAATTAAATGGTCAACTAACAAGAGGAGGAAAGCGAAATTTTATCACTTTCATTGACGACCGTACAAGATACACTTATGTATACTTATTGAAAACCAAGGACGAAGCTTTTGAAAAATTCAAAGAATTTAAATCTAAAGTTGAAAATCAGAAAGAAAAAAGAATTAAAGTGCTTCGAAGTGATGGGGGTTGAATATTTTTCAGATATCTTCAATCAGTTTTGTGAGGATAATGGAATTATTCACCAACGAACAGCCCCATACACACACCAACAAAATGGGGTGGCTGAAAGAAAAAATAGATCCTTGGTAGATATGGTTAATTCAATGCTTATGAATGCAAAGTTACCGTTTTATATATGGGGTGAAGCTTTGTTGACAGCATGTCATATTTATAATAAAGTGCCTTTTAAGAAATTCGGGGCTTCACCTTATGAATTTTGGAATAATGTAGAAAACCTAACTTAAATTATTTTAAAGTGTGGGGGTGTTTAGCATTTTACAAAGTCCAAGATCCCCATAAGACAAAGTTAGGACCAAGAGGTATTAAAAGTGTTTTTGTTCGCTATGCACAAAATTCTAAAGCAAATAGATTGCTTGATTTACAATCCAACGTGATAGTGGAATCTATACATGTGGAATTCTTTGAAGATAAATTTCTACATAGTACAATTGAGCCTATAGTAGAAGAAACTTCTGAAACCATTGTTGGAGGAAAAAGAGGACATAATGAACCAAGTGAACCTAGGAGAAGTCAGCGTGTTAGAAAAGAAAAACATTTTAGTTCTGATTTTATTTCCTCTGATTCAATTACTTTTCTGGTTGAGGCTACTAGATCAAAAAAAGTAGAAGTGACACCTATGGTACTCAATATCAATGACGATCCTAAAACTTTTAAAGAAGCTATGACTTCAAGAGATTATGCTTTTTGGAAAGAAGCAATAAATGATGAGATGGATTCTATACTATCCAACAAGACTTGGGTTTTAGTAGATCTTCCACCTGGTTCAAAGGCAATCGGGTGCAAATGGGTGTTTCGAAAGAAATACAGAACAGATGGTTCTATACAAACTTACAAAGCAAGATTAGTAGCAAAAGGTTTTAGACAAAAAGAAGGTATAGATTATTTCGATACCTATGCTCCAGTTGCAAGAACCACATCCATAAGAGTTTTGTTTGCATTGGCATCAATATATAAATTGTATATTCATCAGATGGATGTAAAAGCGGCCTTCTTGAACGGTGACTTAACCGAGGAGGTATATATGGAAAAACCTGAAGGCTTTATCCTACCAGGAAATGAAAAAAAGTATGCAAATTGATTAAGTCATTATATGGCTTAAAGCAAGCTCCAAAGCAATGGCATAATAAGTTTGATGAGGCAATTCTAGCAAATGGTTTTAGGCATAATAATGCTGATAAATGTGTTTATTGTAAGAAAACCAATGATTATATAGTGATATTATGCTTATATGTTGATGACATGATAATTGCTAGTAATAATATGAAAGGAATTACTGATACCAAGAAGTATCTAACTTCAGTTTTTAAAATGAAAGACCTTAATGAGGTAGATACAGTATTGGGAATCAAAGTTGAAAAACATGAAAAAGGATATGCCTTAAATCAAACTCATTATATTGACAAAATACTTGATAAGTTCAAACATCTTAATATCAAAAATGCTAGTACTCCAGTTGATTCTAGTGTGAAAATGCAAGAAAATAAAGATCGAATCATAGCTCAACTGGAATATGCTAGTGCCATTTGATGTCTTATGTATGTCACATATTGCACAAGGCCAGATATAGCTTTTGCCGTTAACATGATGTCAAGATTCACGTCTAAACCTAGCGTACATCATTGGAAAGCAATTGGTAGGATCTTTGGATATCTCAAAAGGACAAAAGAATTGAAATTAGTTTATGCCGATTATCCAAGTGTGCTAGAAGGGTATTGCGATGCAAGTTGGATGTCTAGTACAAATGAGAGTTTATCAACTTCTGGATGGATATTCTCATTAGGTGGAGGGGCCATAAGTTGGGCATCCAAGAAACAAACATGTATAGCATATTCAACTATGGAATCAGAATTTACAGCCCTTGGCGCTACAGCTAAGGAAGCAGAATGGCTACGAGACTTGTTATTAGACATTGAATTATGACCACACTCATTATCTGCTATTTCTATTTACTGCGATAGCTCAGCAGCATTGTCTAGAGCATACGGTGATGTTTACAACGGAAAATCTAGACATATTAGTTTAAGACATACGTTTGTGAGGGAATTAATTACTAAAGGGGTGATCACCATTATATATGTAAAGTCCGGCGAAAGCTTAGCGGATCCTCTCACTAAAGCACTTGCTAGAGATTTAGTGCAAAGTACAACAAAAAATATGGGACTTAAAATTCCAAGCGCCGACGACGGGAACCCAACTTCAGACTAGTATATTAGTTTTCAAGTTAAATGGTAACAACAAGTTATCGATAAGCGCTTAAAAGAACTAGCACAGTTCCATATATGTTTCGTTGATCAAGGCTAGTTTGTGAGCAAATGCATAATGCATAGTTTGTATCTGTTAGGCTATACTTAGTTGAACATAGAAGTGGTGCCGCTTCAATAAATGTATGTGTTACATTTATAAATGTTCATGAATTCAGGATTAGCACATGGCCGTATATAATAGTGCTAAGGTTGTGTTGAGAATCTTGTGAGATCTAGCGGATAAACTTATTTGTGTCATCTGTTCGGTTTTACGATAGGAGTTGTGGTTCAATCTTTTACATACACCTACAACTTCGTTAAAACTTTAACTAATGTACACTAATTAAAGGTCCAAATCGAAAGATACCTTTTTGTATGGATAACGTTTATCAAAGAAAAAATCATTACACACAAATTAGTCGGGGAATGTTAGGTAATTTGTGTGTATAGTGGAGAAATGCAAATGTCCCACATGATAGAAGAAGAAGGAAATGGAATGTATATAATGTTTTGTCAAACATGATAAACAAATTGAGCAAATCGCACAAAGAACTAACTGGGCTAACAAATTGAGTATACATTTAAATGGTCATAGATAAGTACTTGGGCACTTAGGGCATCTTGGGCCTTGACTGTTCATACACAGGCGCTACCGTTCAAATTTCGAATTTTATTTTTGAAATTTAAATGCGCGACTGTTGAAACAGTTGTGTCTTTTTAAACGACAGCGACCTTTCGCTAACAAAAACCTTTTTCTCTATAAATCCGCCTCTCTCAAGTCAGAAAAGAACAACAACCGATCTCTTCTTCTTCCTCTCTCGCAAGAATTCTCGAGCCTTGTTGTATCCTGCGAGCAAGTTTCCTGTACTGGAAATATTGTTTTCGGATAGTGACAACACGCCTCAAGGCTCTCTTATCCTTCTCTGTTTCATTCCTTTCTCATACCCACTTATAAAATAACATAATTTGTACACCCAGAAAACTCTAAAATACACTTGCATATCAGAAACTGTTTCAAACTACAATAAGTAATCCAATGCAGTAAGGAAGCTTAAATTTATCTTGTGCAACCATTTACACAAATTGTTCTGATGCATACATTTATCTACTTTAGATAACTCGCAAAGCTGCGAACCCTACACACAATAATGCGTGTCTATGTGTAAATGTTGATATTTGATGGTAGTTCTGATGGGTTGGTTCAGTGTTGTTTAAGGAGGTGCCGATGTGTGGAATTAAATGACGTTAACGGAGAGGGGAGAGATGGTGATGCTTATTGTTAGTGGAACTGAGTAGCTGGAATACTTTCCTAGAGATGCTTTCCTGCATCAGCACTCCCTTTTGCCTGCCACCGAACTAAGGGATGTGGTAACTGGATGCAAACTGCTCTGTCTTGGTTGGGTTATATTTAAATTGATCACGCCTGTTTGAGTGATTGTAATTCCATAGAGCATGTTTGAGTGATTCTTTTTTTCTTTCTATTCAAGTTGCGCAACATATATACTTTATAAAGTGAGCACACAACTACACACATGCAAGAATATGAATTTCTTGATCATACTTCATACCTCGTAACTGAATAAGAAGCATATGGTTATATTTTTCCACTTTCCAGTCAACTTGTGGCTTGAAAGATTTACTTTTAGCTTTCAATATTAACGAAGGTTGTCCAATAAAAGTTGATTCCTTCTGTATTATATGTGTTCAGTTTGTTGGATCTAAAGTTAGCATATACATTGATTTGATAGCACTTCTGTTTATAGCTTAGCTCCACCAACATACAAACCGTTATTTAATGTTTTTATGGATTTTTTCACATGAATTATGTTGATTGATATACAATTATATTGTTTGTTTGATTAGATTCGTGGTAGTAATTCATTTATAGAATTTTAAATTTAAATTGATATTGTTTCAGGTTTAAAAATGTAGTGAAAATGAATATTTTTTCTTGTGTCGGTTGTAATGAGGTAAACAACCGATGACGTTACAAATGTTGTTTATTGCATCTGTTCAGTAGCGTCGATGGTTAAAAAAAGCCGATGCAATTCACCCAACCTTGAAAAGCAAATGAAACCATTTGCATCTCTCTATGGCATTGTTGTATCAAACAACCGATGCAAATAAGGATCATTTGCATTGGTTGTTTAACTAATGCAACAGGATTTGGTATGTTGCATCATCTTTATTTGCATCATTTGAACAACCGACACAATAGGGGTTTAACAACCGATGCAAATGACCTGTTTTGTAGTAGTGTTTGTTTTAGAGGAATCAACAATGGGAGTAATACCGGCAGAAGGAACAACAGGACCAGGTGTTGGATGCTCGGCATAAAAGGCAACAATTTCTTTACCAAGAGAAGAAGAGGCAGAAGTTTCACCCTTGCGTCTTTTGGAAGGCACATCATCGGCCGTCGAAACGAGTCTTTTTGCAGCTAAATCCCTAGATTGGGACAGGGTAGCCAGGGTAGTGACTCATCCACATATTGAGTAGATGACCAAAAGTAATAATGTTACGAAATGATAACTTGGAATCATTCCAAAAAACCAACCTTACTTAAAGTACCTAGAAACAAGGGGGTCGAGGGAGAAAACGAATCAGAGCCTAAGGACAAGTGATTAGAGCTAGGAAAGTGAAAAGGTGGTTTGCCCCAAACACTTTTTCCCAGAATGAAGAAGGGCAGGCTTGTGAAGATCATCTAAAGTTAGCAAAATTTCCTCCTTTCCAGCTTGTTAGATGTCTTATAAATAGATTCACTAGCTTGAGCTTTCCCTTTACTTAAGCTTCTCTTCTTAGGAGTTTGGGATAAAAGGAAACAATATCAGATAGAGCACATAAATGGCACAGTCATCACGAAAAGATAAGAGGTTCATTAGGGCTGATGAAAGTGCCAGAAATATCAGGAGGACACCTGATATTGAAAAATTGGTTTTCCTAATCTCTAGACTTATTAATTCTATCGCTAATCAACTTTTTTTGTAGGATTCAAATGGAGAATAAACAAATCCCCTCCTTTGGATAAACGAAGCAGATGATGAAGAAGGTTGACGCTCGGTGAAGATTGACTCGACTCAAGTGCTAGAATCTTGAGACATAGGAGAAGGCTGTATTTGCTTGGGAAAAGTCGAATAGGAGCAATTTCCAAGTGATGCAAGAATTCAGAAACAAAATATGGAAAAGGAAAGAAACCTCCATACTAGATATGAATGTCCATTTACTCAAAGAATCCCTTTGGTGGATTCTGAATGGTATCTTGACCTGAGGCAAGAATGACATCAACACCAGCTATGTTGAAACTCCTAAGAATGATATCTACTTTGTCTTGGGTATTAATGAGAGAATTCTGAGGGATAGCTGCCTTCTTAGGTCGAGGTATAGCAGGGCTACTTGATTATGATTCACCAACATTTTGCTCCCCAAACATGGTGCTGCTAGGTGATATTATTCCATAACACGTCTTAGCACAATATAACATAAGCATCTGTTTATAATTTTAAAACTATCATGCAAACTCAATATACCTGTAAAAGTTAGAACACGACATGAATCAATAGGATCAAGTTCTTGGTAAAGTTCACATTTAGTCATGCACTTTTTCATATTCCTGAAAATAGTGAAGTATTTGGTGTCGATCATACTAACTACGTCGACACCGGAACCAAAGTGACTAAAGACTTTGATACCAGGGGAGTCAAAGCTACGATAACTAAAATTCTTGGTGTCGGTCAAGCCGAAACCAATTGTTTAATACTGATACTGAAAGCTTAACTAATGCTAAGAAAAGTCCAAAACCTAGTACTAAAGAAGTCGAAATCAAAATATTCTAACATTGAAACCTCAATTTTTGCTGATACCGAAACAAGGGGAAACACGACTGTCGATAACACTTTACGTTTTTTTTTATGCCAACTAAATCAAAAGCAAAATAAAACATAGGTGTCGGTGTCGGTAAAACCGAAACTAAATGAGTCAACAATGGGTTGATATTAGTTCCATATGTACTGAAGGAAGAACATCACCTTTACAGTAAAGATTAAATCCTCTATAAGTTGATTTTGTATTTTAGAGCCTGAAAATACGTCAAGAGGGATAAATAATCCATACTATCTGCCAGTAATGATGGTTTAAGCTATCCCTATCACTTAAACTCATTTTTAGTCGAAAATCAAAAATGTGTAAAACCCGAATAATTTCATAATCAAGCTAAGAGAATAATTTTCGAACTCTAATTTTAAATGATTTTGTACTTACAGAAAAGGAGTTGGATTTGTAATTCTGAAAAGTTTGAGAAATCTCAAGGAATAGTAATCTTGCTTTAGTTTGATTTCTTTGTAGGTGGAGAAATAAGGAAGAATTGGAAGAATACCTATACTAAAAGATGCTCCAACCCTAACCATACAGGTGAGCAGGGATCAACGAACCAGATCAATTCCAGAAGTTCAAAAAGCAGGAAACACTATGCTTCCAAGATAGTATAGTACGAAAGCCAAAGTTTGACTTGAAAAGTCAAAAATACCGCTTCACTAGAGGGGAAAAATGTTACTACCGGATTTCGACACTGAAACCAGATTGAAGTGAAGGGGTATCGGAGCACAACCAACATTAAGAAAATGTTCCGAAAGCACTAAGACAGCTGATACCAAAAGCAAGAATTAAGATAATTCAGATTGTGTGCTATCGGTACCAACATAAACTAGGGGAGCTTAGTATCGATAGGAAGGAATATATTGGCAAAATGGTCCCGACATCGGAAGAAATTAACCTGGTATCAACTTCAAGAGTACACAATTCGACACCGAAAGCAAAAGAGGAAAGATAACTGAAGGCATGTGATGCGATACCTATATCAAAAAGCAGGAAAGGGAAGCACGAAACCAGACAAGATGGAGCAAAGAGTTATCGATACCAACTCGCTTTGTATCGATACCGATACCAATTCATTCGGTATTGATACCGACACTAGGAAGAAGCTTTTAAATTATCATAAAGGATTTCAAAGCAATGTTAGTGCAAAGCTGATACCAGATCCAGAGATTACTTAGCCAAAGCTCATGGGAAGAAATGTCATCTGCACTAACATGCTTATAAGTGTCCATACCGAAACCAAAAGCAGTCAAAAGAAGCTATTAATACCAATTTGCTTGGTATAGATACACTGCTAGGAGGCGACACCAATTTCACAAGCAAGGAGGAATTGACGACAACATTTAGAAGTGAAAAGAAGACCTAAACCCGAGAGTTAGCACTGAAAGAGCTGACGCGGGCCGACACTGACACCAATACCATTGTCGAATTTTAAAATGGGCCTTTGCTGATCTCTACCAAAAGGGACCCAATTTGTCTATAAATAAGACCCCAGAGGTCTCATTTTGGTGAATTTTCTTCATTTTCAAATCTTATAATCATTCTCTTAGAGTGTAAACCCTAATTTGTAAACCAATTTCGGGATTTTACTAAGAAACTTTTATGTACTCAACTAAGTGTTCAATAAAGAGAGGATCAACACTTGTGATCTTTTTCATGCATTTCCTTACTTCTTATCCCACTTATTTTCCTTAGTATTTCCTCACGAGTAAGCCTTATATGTAAGCTTAATTACCAAAATAACCTTCCACAAGTCGTTCAGCTTTCTAACTTGCATTGTGCTTAGGGAACCCTTGTTTCAAGGGAATTGTTGGTCCTTGAGTCTCGTAAGCATGATACTTACCTTTTGAAGGAAGGTAAAATAATTTTCGGACTTAAAACCTTGATATTTAGGAAATGGTGAACTAACTCAATGTTGTAGGTGTTGTGATTTGTGATATAAAATCACATATGTTGATAGACACGAGGCGTGGATGTGCTTAGCGGTAGAGGAGATGGTGCAGCAACAGAAAGAAGGTTAGAATGAGCAGTTTGGCGTTTGAGCGGATTTATTGCTGGATTTTGACCCGGTCTTTATGTGACTTATCTGCAAGTATTGAGGGGATATATTCTTAATATATCTTTAAGGGGAAAATTGGATATTTTTCCTAAGCCTTCTATTCTCCTATAAAAGAAGCACATAGGGTTGGATTAATGTATGACCGAATAGAGTGGCGGCTGCGTGCCTCTATGGCTTGGTGCCCTAGAGAGGGTTGGTGCCTCTAGTTAATCCAAGGGTTAACCGTCGTTCTTCATTGTTCTCCTCCTCCAACAAGTGTTGTAGTCATCTAGATATTCTTTCCCTTTCTCAATAAGGTTATTGATTCTTGTAATTTGTTTACTTCTAGTTGTAGATCCATTTAATGTAAACAAAAATTTGTTTTTGTGAATCAATAAAGAGGGTGGTTGGGTGGAATATCTTGTGTTTGCGCGTGTGATTTCATATCTGTGTTTGTTTCCATAGAAATCATCTTTAAGTAATTGGGTGAATAAGATCCTGGTCTCTTCCGCAATGACGCAGTTTTCACAACAGTTGGTATCGGAGCTAGATCATCGCAAAGCTTAGAGTAATTTTGGATCAGAAAATTTGATTTTTGTTCGGAAAAAATTGATTTTTTGTTGAAAAAAAATTTGATTTTTTTGACGTCGGATATGATGGCGCTGTTGGTGATGACTAATTTTGATTAGGGATTTGAAGGCCTCAATGGTTTGATTGATGGAGATGAAAAGAAGCCCTCAGATGTGGATGAGGGAAGATGGAAGAAGACGAAGATGTTAGCAATTGGTTTGATTTGCCTATACCTTAGTGATTCGGTTCATGTTTTTGACAGGGGTCTTCACATTGATGATGCTCGAGGGATCATGAGTGATCGAGGAAGGAGCTCAGGTCAAGTGGTAGACGGGTGTCGATGTGGAAGACGGGTGACGGTTGAAGAACCTAGTCCACAGCAAGGTGGAGAGGTTAATTTGGTCATTGCTGATGTGTTAGACAGAGGTCTTCACGTTGATGATGCTCGAGGGATCCAGTGTGATCGAGGAAGGAGCTCAGATCAAGTGGTAGACGGGTGTCGTTATAGAATTGCAAGCACTTTTAGACCGTTGGTTTATGCACGGTGCAACTCAAGTGGAAGATGCATCTTTTGTAGGCGGTGGGTTGTGTTTGTAATTGAGGTATGGTCGTAGTCCTTTCAAATCGACTGGGTGTGATTGTTGCCCTAAAATAAATCGAGTCCCTGTACTCGGAACAGGTGGGGTGTATCTCGTTGCCTGGAAATCGAGGTTGGTTTTAATTGAGAGAAGGTGTCGTTGAAAGAGCTAGATGACTTGTTTGGTGATTGTTGGAGTGTTGATATGATTTCAGATTAAGGTGGAGCATTGTGATGGTGATTTCACATGTCCATGGAAGTCGGTTGACTTGTTGTTGATGTGATTTCATATCAAGGTGGAGTGTTGTGATTTGTGATATAAAATCACATATGTTGATAGAGACGAGGCGTGGATGTGCTTAGCGGTAAAAGAGATGGTGCAACAATAGAAAGAAGGTTAGAATGAGCAGTTTGACGTTTGAGCGGATTTATTGCTGGATTTTGACCCGGTCTTTCTGTGACTTATCTGCAAGTATTGAGGGGATATATTCCTAATATATCTTTAAGGGGAAAATTGGATATTTTTCCTAAGCCTTCTATTATCCTATAAAAGAAGCACATAGGGTTGGAATAATGTATGACCGAATAGAGTGGCGGCTGCGTGCCTCTTGGGCTTGGTGCCCTAGAGAGGGTTGGTGTCTCCAGTTAATCCAAGGGTTAGCCACCGTTCTTCCTTGTTCTCCTCCTCCAACAAGTTTTGTAGTCATCTAGATATTCTTTCCCTTTCTCAATAAGGTTATCGATTCTTGTAATTTGTTTACTTCTGGTTGTTGATCCATTTAATGTAAACAAAAATTTGTTTTTGTGAATCAATAAAGAGGGTGGTTGGGTGGAATATCTTGTGTTTGCGCGTGTGATTTCATATCTGTGTTTGTTTCCATAGAAATCATCTTTAAGTAATTGGGTGAATAAGATCCTGGTCGGTTCCGCAAAGGCGCAGTTTTCACAACAGTAGGAACTAAGTATTCCCTTTGGTTCCCTTGTGTCCACATCCTTAGACCTAATTCCAGTGTCGACGAAAACTATCATTAACGGTATGTTATGAAAATAATACAATGATGGCATGAAGGCAATGGATAAGTCCATACGAATATGAATAGATATAGCTGGTGAAAAATAGTTTGTGGTTTATTTTCTTCAACTACATAAATCTCAACGTTTTTTAGATGCAGTGCTAATGCATATTCATTTGCATCAATGACAATTGTAAGCTTCAAGGAGTATATCTATCCATGATAAAGGATATGTTTTAGAAATTCACCATAAGATTTGGAATGAATGAAGTTCCTTCTGCACTATTTCTATTTTTATTAAAATATATATTAAATTGGTTATTATGTACCTAAATCTGATAATGTTTCATGGGTAAAACCAAAATCTCATCAGTACAATCTTTTTTATAGTTCCATTGGCAAGTTTTGGTTGAGTTTTTATGACCTTGAAGGCTTGAACGTGATTAAAACTTGCAGGAATAACTAATAAAGGCAAGAGAATATGTGTATCTTTTGCGTGATTCATTGTTGATGGCAGCTTGCAATCATTTTTCTTTGCAAGGAATAAGTTGAGTGGTTCAAACATAGATTTTGTGTATGTCTGCATCAACTATATGAAATATCGTGTATTCATGATATACTGACTCATTTGGGTTTTTATGGAAAGCTTTGCAGCACCCTTTCTTTTCTTGAAATGACAAGCAAAGGATTGCTCTTGGCGGTGGTATTGGCGGTGGTAGTAGGAGTTTGTTGACACCACATTTTGTGGTGTCAACGCGACTCTATCCACCGATTGGTGGATAGAGGGAAACCCCATATGGGTCCCTGAATTCCACCAATCGGTGGCCGAGGTCACCGTAACCACATAATATGGTGTCAACAAACTCGGTCTCAGGCAGTGGGGCATGCCCAATTATTAGGAGGTAAAGTACTATAATAACATAAACTATTCAGTCAAAGGGATGGTTTTCATGTTACATACATAGTTTTTAAAACAAGTCAACAGTTCTGTTATAATTGTGCATAATTATCTAAATAATGGCATATCAATGGTGCACAATGTTTAAAGGCAAACCAAAATAAATATAATGCCTTCCTTTTAAAATTCCAAACCATGAATACCAGCAGTGCTTAATTGTAGCTTAATAATTATTATGACCAGCGGTTTGCCTATGTTTAATTACTTATATTTAATATCACTTTTCAAAGCCTTATGAGAAGTAGTCACTTTGAATCATGTTTTTATACTGAGTATCTTGATACATGGACGTATGTTAAAAGAATGAATACAACTTAACTATGGTTGAAGGATGAAGTTTGGTAACTGGACATAGGAGAATCTAGGATCACGTTTGGATGATCGTAAAATAACAATAGAAAATATTGTTCACCAAAAGGTTATATTGAGCGTTTAACACATTCCCAAATACCACAAACTAGCCAAATATTTCCAAACAACGTGACATAAGGTTGAAGCAGAATATGGGTCAAATTAAGGAATACTGCAACGTTGCAGTAGAAAATAAGCAGAATAGTGCAATTTCGAGAGTAAGGGGTTGTTCTTTGGCTCCTAACGGGGACGCGTTGGACGCGTCGGACGCGTCCAACGCGTCCGTTAGCTAACGGCTCATTCTGAGCCGTTGTGCCAACGGCTCAAAGTTGAGTCGTTGGCATAGGACGCGTCCGACGCGTCCTTCTCCCCCCATTCCCCTACCCTTATAAATCCTTCCCCCACTCATCTACTCCTCACTCACCTTCTTCCAACTCACCTTATTCCACTCTTTCTTACAATGGAGAATCCATTTTCAAATGATGGTGATTCCGATTTCAGACGATTTAGAGGATATCATCCTAATTGGAGCGTACATACATGATCGCCGAAGCGAAATAGGACGCCGAATTCATACTTCGACGTATATCGGATTGATGTGGATAGACGACATACTTAACGGTCATCAGGCAAGATGTCAAAGGCAGTTTCTTATGAAACTGTAACACCCCGAATTTCAGTTAATATTAACATTCGGAAATTAAAGAATAACTAATCCCAGATGTGAGAATTAAGGGAAATGGGTTGCGCCATTGTGTTTGTCTCGAATTCTGGTTGAGATAGAGTCCGAGTTTGCGTGATTTGGAGTCCGTATGACCCAGTTATGGCCCAACAAAGTTTTCAGAAAAATTCAAGCTCAAAAACTAGAGCAAAATTCGAAATTCAACACACATGGGGCAAGGCGGGAAAATTCCCGCGCAGGCCAAGTCGACAGGGGTGTCGACTGCCCAGTCGACACCGCCCCAACCCATGTCGACTGCCCAGTCGACACGGGTGTCGACCTGGGGGCTCGGCCAGGTTGGCCTGGGTGCAGTCTGAAGGGGTTTGGGCTGTGTTTTGGGGCTTGTGACGAAATCTGATGGCTCTAAACTAATCTAGGGTTAATCTAAGGGCCTAAACTACATCCTAAATCTATAAATACACCCTAAGACTACCCTAATCCATACTAAAAATAGATACAACGTCATCATGCCGTCAAAATGCAACTTAGAAGGAGCCTCCACAAATTAGAGAGGAAGATAGCTTCTCAAATCAACTTCTAATCAACTCTAGCAACTAAATCTTCTTCACAGGAGTGCTAATCAACAAGTTGTGAGTTTCTATGCCTTTAGCAAGCAATTGCTAAACTAATTATGATAGGATGTAATGAGGTTATGGTTATGAATGTGGATCAATGCAAGTTATGTTATCATATGCTATGTGCTCATGATGTTAGTTATGCAAGTTTTATGCTATATGTCCATGATGCTAGTTATGCAAGTTTTATGCTATATGTTCATGATGCTAGTTATGCAAATCACTATGATAAACATTGATCCATTATGACACCATGTTATGCAAGTTTGGTGTTTGATTATATGCAAGTTCATATATGACATGTTATGCAAGTTTGGTGTTTGATTATATGCAAGTTCATATATGACATGTTATGCAAGTTTGGTGTTTGATTATATGCAAGTAACATGTGCAAGTTTACACCTTTGTATGATATGCATACATATGCAAGTTTACCCCTTTGTATGTCATGAATATATATGCATGTTTACCCCTTTCTATGATATGAGTAACATATGCAAGTTCATCCCTTTTTAGACCTATGACATGTATGCAAGTTTATCCCTTTATGATAGGTCTATGACATGAACATCTAAGCAAGTTACCCTCTTTATGACATATGTGATTCATGCAAGTTTGGGTTGATTATTTATGCTAGTTGGGTTTGATGCTATGGTCATATATGCAAGTTGACACCTTTAAAACCCATGTTGATGCTAATGTTATGCTAAGTTGAACCCATTGTATTTGTGATGAATCTTCCCTTTTAGCGTATTACTTGGGGAACGATGGGGTTAATATTCATGTTAACAAAATTGTGGTGAAATTGGTATGATGTTGCATACCATAAGTGGATGGACATAATTGATTCAATTATGTACATCATTAAATTGGAATTAATTAGGGAAAATTAATTCAAAATATGGGGGTGATTAATTAGGTGTAATTAATCGACTAAGACACGAGGTTGGACCCTTTTGTAGCATAAGACTGCCCGGACCCGACCGGCAAATCCAGCGGCTACAAATGATTGGCCCAATGTGAGAGGTCTTAGGCATAAACTAAATACGTGACAAGTGTAAAGACACGAGGTTAGACTCTGTTATGGCGTAAGGCTGCCCGGACCCGACCAGCAAATCCAGCTGCCATAAAAGTCAGTCTAATGTGAGAGGTCTTTACAAAGGTTACGGTCTTAATCAATTAAGAAACACTTAACCAGATAAGCATGTAGTGGGGCATGAGGGGTTAAGTGGGTGCCTTGGGTGGCATGTGGAAATCTAGTGGTTGCCTTGGGTGGCAATAGAAAATACGATTAGAATACTTAACCAAAGTGGAAACATGTAATTAAACCTGATTAAAGGGTTAAGTGGGATACACTAAAGGGAACAAGCTTAGGTGGGTAGATTGTGGGGGCCCATTTCAACCAGTAACCCATATGTATCTTTGTGGGCTCGACCCATGTCGAGGACGGGACACGCGTACTGGGCTTGACTATAAGAGGCTAAAACGGGTTAGCGGTGGCAACGCAAGTCCAACGGGTTTCATATGCGTGTGTGGACCCGGGCTGGTAGGTAAGACGTTGTTGCACCGTGTAGGTATAAGCCGTGCGTCAGTGTTGGTATCGGGTTGCCACTTTGGGGAATGATACACCTCACTGTGGGACCAGCACGGATATCTACGTTAGGGAGCCGATCGCTTGGGGAGTAGTGGGTACACCTAGTGGAGATAGGGGCAGACGGAACCTATGTGGTCAGCTAGGGGTACACGAAACTACTAGTTAAATTTTCTAAGTCCTTGGGTGGGATCAACCTTTAAGTTAGGAATGACTGGTGTGGTGCAGTGTAGTAATTATCCTTGGGTGGGTAGATGCGTCTTTACCGTTATCTTCGTTCTTCCTATGTCTAGTTGGCTGCTTAGTGTAGTCATTTATCCCCAGTCGTTACCGTACCAAATTTATATCATACCCTAATTACTTTAATGATTGTATTGTTAAAGTTATAGGACTCGCTCAGACTTATGTCTGACCCCGTTGTTTTTTTATCTTTTTCCCAACCCTCAGGTTCTCAGAGTGGGCCTAGCAATAGTGGGCTTTGATCAGATTGCTTTATCTATCTTTTGGGGCTTGGACCGTTGATGTAAAGCTCAGCTTATCTTTTCTATTATGGCTATTAGTTATGTAGTGGGATTATGTACTTATGTTTTTATTAGGATGGATATTTAGTACTTGACTCTTGTTTTATGGTTTTGTTATTGTAACCAAACATGTTTACCTTCTGCTGCAATGAAATGATGTTTTAGTTAACAAGTATTATTTATATCTGTCTTGTTGTAATTTTTCTGTTCTATATTCACATAAAATACTCCACCGAAGTTAAGGCATTCCCTTAGTGAGTGACCTTAGCGGGTGTGGGGTGTTACACGTGGTATCAGAGCTAAAGGTTACCAGAACAGATAAATTTATTTTTGGAAAAATTATTTTTCTAAAAACATTTTTGAAGGAGTATTTTCAAAAACATGTCTTTTAAGAGAAAAGTTTTTGAAAGAAAAGCATAATCCCTAATAGCCATAACTTTATCTTTCGAATTCTCCGTTTTGAATCTTTCCTTTTTCGTTTCAGCATGGCTGAAGATCTTAACTTTCCGGAGGGTGTAGCAATACCAGTATGGTATAGGAGATTGATGGAGGCTAGGGCCGCCGCTGCGGGTCCAGCAAATGTTCCTCCACCAGCAGTTGCACCCGATCTTCCTCCCCCTCCTCCTCCTCGCGCGGATACTTTTGCTAAGACTTGTAAGGAATTCAAGGCTATGGGAGGGAAACCTTTTCAAGGATCAGAAACTTTTGTGGAAGCTAGGGATTGGCTTAAGGAGACGGAAGAGTTGATAGACATCTTTGAGATGGAAGAAGGAAAGAAAGTCAAGTTAACTGCTTGGTTAATGAAGGGAGAGGCCTCGTTCTGGTGGGAGGTCACTAATGGAGAGCGCCCTGTTGACTCTTCGGCGGATTTCAGACAAAGGTTTGTGGCAAAGTTTCTCTCAAGGGCGGAAGAAAATCTGTATATGGAAAGGTTCTTGACTCTAAAGCAAGGAAACCTATCGGTGAAGGAATATGTCAACAAGTTTAATCAGTTGGCAAGGTTTGGCATAGACATGGTGAATACACCGGAGAAGAAGGCTTTGAGGTTCGTTAAAGGCTTGAATGAACCGATGCATGGATTGGCTATGACTCACATCCCTATGGGGGCCACCTTTGAGAAGCTAGTAGACATTGCACTTATGCATGAGGAAGAGAAGGGTCCCAATGCTAATAAGGCACCCGAGAAGAAAGGAGATCAGAAGAGACCTCAACAGCAACAACAAAACAAGTGTGGGAAAGGCAACGGTGGCAAGGGAAAAAAGAAGTGCTTCAATTATGGGACACCAGGCCACCTAAGCAAAGATTGTCGGAAGAAGAAGAAGACTGGCTGCTTCCACTGTGGCGAAGCAGGGCATCTAGTGAAGGACTGCCCTAAGAAGGGGCAGAGAATGGGATCTACCTCAGGAGGACAGGTGCAGGCTCTTATGTCACCAGGTCAGGCAAGGGGGCAAGTTCAGGCTCTCGCGGTTCCACCGATTCAGGAAAGAGGTAGAACTATTTCCGTTGAAAGTCTGGTTTTTCTGTTTGATCATCATGTCCGTACTTTATTCGACTCTGGCGCATCGCATTCGTTTATCTCATCATCATTAGTTGAGTCACTGCACTTCGACACCAGTCTAGTAGATGATCCCTTGGTTGTTTCAAACCCAATTGGGAGCTCCAGTTATTTGTCCATGATATGTTTGGGTTTGAAGATTTCTATACTTAGCATTGAGTTTAGATGTGATGCTTTTGTTTTGGGCTTCACGGGCTATGGGTTAATTTTGGGCATGGACTGGTTATCCAGTAATGGTGTCGTTCTTGATTGCGAAAGGAGAGTTGTTAGGCTCATGATCCGCTTGAGGAACACTCTCGAGATCTCTTGTAATCCCATGAATTCTGTTATGCTAAGTTATCTTGAATCGCTTGACGCTTCGGTCGAGAGTTTGCGATCTGTTAGATAGGTCCGGGAATACTCGGATGTGTTTGAGGAGGTGAAGGGCTTACCTCCGAAGCGGGAGATAGACTTCCGAATATATCTGGTGGACAATGCTAAGCCAGTATCTTTGCCAGTGCGCTACATGGCTCCTCGTGAGAGGAGGGAAATCCATAAGCAAGTAGGGG
This sequence comes from Allium sativum, assembly GCA_030737875.1. NCBI lineage: Eukaryota > Viridiplantae > Streptophyta > Magnoliopsida > Asparagales > Amaryllidaceae > Allium > Allium sativum. Next base: position 876,379,301 of record CM060924.1, read on the forward strand.
AGTTGCTTGAGAAGGGGTTCATAAGACGAAGTATATCGGAGTGGGGTGCTCCAGTGGTTTTTGCCATGAAGGCGGATGGGTCTCTCAGACTTTGTGTAGACTATAGAGAACTTAACAAACTTACAAAGAAGAATAGATACCCATTGCCGAGGATTGATGATCTCTTTGATCAGTTGGTTGGCGCCTCAGTGTTTTCGTAGTTGGACTTAGCCACGGGGTTTCATCAGTTGAGAGTGGCTGAGGATAGTATAGAGAAGACTGCCTTTAGGACTCCGGATGGTTTCTATGAGTGGCTGGTGATGCCCTTTGGTTTGACGAACGCCCCTGCATACTTTGTTGATTTAATGAGTAGGGTGTTCAGGGAGTACCTTAATAAGTTCGTGGTGGTCTTTGTGGATGACATCTTGGTATTTTCTAAGAGTGAAGAAGAGCATGCCCTACATCTTAGGGAAGTGTTGGAGACTCTTCGAGCGCATAGCCTTAAGGCTAAATTCTCTAAATGTCACTTTTGGAGGAAGGAGGTGCGGTTCTTAGGGCACGTGGTCTCCAAAGAAGGGATAGCTGTGGATCCCGTGAAGGTAGTGTCCATCCAAGATTGGAAGGTTCCGAAGAATGCTACCGAGGTGAGGAGTTTCTTGGGTTGGCTGGCTACTATAGGAAGTTTATCAAGGACTTCGCGAAGATATCAGCCCCATTAACTCGCTTGACGAAGAAGAATCTAGTTTTCACATGGGACGTAGATTGTGATGATGCGTTCCAACGGTTAAAGAGAGCTTTAACCACAGCTCCAGTCTTAGTGCTGCCGGATGGGAGTAAGCCATTTGTTGTTTATACCGATGCTTGTGGGAAAGGACTAGGCGCAGTCTTAATGCAAGAGGGAAGGGTAATAGCCTATGGGGGAAGGCAGTTGAGAGTGCATGAGAAAAATTACCCTACGCATGATCTAGAGTTGGCCGCTATTGTTTTTGCGCTTAAGTCTTGGCGCCATTATCTTCTTGGCGAGAGGTTCGAATTGTTCACTGACCACAAATCTTTGAAGTACTTGTTTTCTCAGAAGGATTTGAACTTAAGACAGCAAAGGTGGATGGAGTTCTTAGCATCCTATGATTTCGAGATAGCGTATACCCCTGGCAAGGGTAACGTGGTGGCGGACGCCTTAAGCAGAAAAAGGTTGTCCTTGAGTCCATTGTTCGTGGAACGACGAAGCTTGGAATTTATCTCGATGTTTGACTTCAGACCTTCCGTTGACTTTGTACCCGGTTTGCTAGCATCCTTAGAGGTCAGACCTACTCTTTTGGGACGGATTGGCGAGGCATAGCGGGATGACCCACAGTTGGTTGAGTTGGTAGAGAGGCTCATAAGGGGGGAGTCGTCCAGCCATTTGAGTAGGTACACCCTAGATGATAAGGGGTGGTTGCGTAGAGACGGTAGACTTTGTGTACCGCAAGATGAGGGTTTGAGGAAGGCTATACTTGATGATGCACATCGTTCGAAGATGACCATTCATCCCGGTGGGGACAAGATGTACCAAGACATGAAGCGAGTTTTCTTTTGGGCCGGTGTGAAGAAAGATATGGCCGAGTATGTCGCTAGATGTTTGGTGTGCCAACAAGTGAAAGCGGAGCAAAAGAAACCCGGTGGGTTGCTTCACCCATTGGAAGTTCCGCAATGGAAGTGGGATAGCGTCTCGATGGATTTTATCGATGGGTTACCGAGATCGAGGAAGGGTAATACGGGAATTTGGGTTGTGGTAGACAGACTTACTAAGAGCGCCCATTTCATACCCGTGAAGAGTAAGAGGACTGCTCCATGGCTAGCTTCAGTTTACCTTCGAGAGATAGTTCGATTGCATGGTGTACCTTCTAGCATAGTGAGCGATCGAGATCCTATCTTCAATAGCGAGTTTTGGAAGAGTTTGCAAGAGGCGGTAGGGACTCAGTTGTGTTTGAGCACCGCATATCATCCTCAGACGGACGGCTAGACCGAGAGGGTGAACCGTATTCTAGAAGACCTTTTGAGGCTATGTATCTTAGATTTTGGAGGTACATGGGAAGAGCATCTTCCATTGGTGGAGTTCGCGTATAATAACAGCTTTCAGTCTAGTATTGGTATGGCTCCATTCGAAGCTCTTTATGGAAGGCCTTGTCGGTCACCTACATGTTGGTGGGAATCTACGGATAAGATCTTGTTTGGGCCTGATATGGTTAGAGAGACTTCGGAAAAGATTGGTTTGATTCGAAGAAGGATGAAAGCAGCGCAAGATAGGCAAAAATCTTACGCGGATAAGAGGAGGACGGATCTTGAGTTTGATGTTGGGGACATGGTCTTTGTTAAAGTATCTCCATTACGGAATGTTGTTCGCTTTGGGTCCGTTAGGAAGTTAGCACCAAGGTTTGTAGGACCGTTTCCTATTAAGGAAAGGATTGGACAGATGGCATATAGAGTGGATTTACCCGAGAGACTTAGTGGTGTACATGACGTATTCCCTGTGTCACATTTGAGGAAGTGCCTACATGAGACCGCAGAGGTGGTAGAGCCGAGCTTGCTTAGAGAAGTGGAGGTAGAGCGTGATGCGACGATTCGACGAGCTCCTACTCACATCCTTGGGTCAGAGATTAGGAAGTTGAGAAACAGAGAGGTTCAACTAGTCAAAGTGCAATGGGGAGATGATGAGAGCAACGCTACTTGGGAGACAGAAGCGAAGATGCGTTCACTGTACCCATTTATTTTTGAGGGTATGTCTTTTAACTTCTCCTTTATCGTTTGTCTAGTACTTATCTTATCTTTAGTATGTCCTCTCGTTAGTACCTTTGACCTTTAGATAGGGTAAACCTATGGTTGAAACATGTGTTTGAGACATGTTATGATTGATGGATGCATGTGGATGCAACTGTTTGCTAGTGGCTGCTCGTGGATGCATATACACACACTTTAGACACTAGATCGGCTCAGTCACTTCATGTTGCATATTGCATATAACTGTGTGTAGGTAGCTATATTAATGGATGTATAATGGTTGTGTTATCATATGGATGATGCATTTTGGTGTATGGTTGTGCACACATGTAGAGATAGTATGTGTCGATAGGGTTCTTTCGCATACATATTGGATGCATGGCACTATCATGGTTTGCAATAAGGAGGCCAACTGAATCAGTAGACCGCCTGATTTTGCATTAGACAGGGAACATATACACACACTTTTTGCATATGTTCATACAGCATTAGAAACTTTAAGGACAATGGATGCCAGTGTTTGATGGTTTAGTAGATGGTTGTTTGGTTGGTAGGATACGTTCTTCTTGACTTAGAGATTTCAGGGACGAAATCCCTTAAGTAGGGGAGAATGTAACACCCCGAATTTCAGTTAATATTAACATTCACAAATTAAAGAATAACTAATCCCAGATGTGGGAATTAAGGGAAACGGGTTGCGCCATTGTGTTCGTCTCGGAATTCTGGTTGAGATAAAGTCCGAGTTTGCGTGATTTGGAGTCCGTATGACCCAGTTATGGCCCAACAAAGTTTTCAGAAAAATTCAAGTTCAAAAACTAGAGCAAAATTCGAAATTCAACACACAGGGGGCAAGGCGGGAAAATTCCCGCGCAGGCCAAGTCGACAGGGGTGTCGACTGCCCAGTCGACACCGCCCCAACCCATGTCGACTGCCCAGTCGACACGGGTGTCGACCTGGGGGCTCGGCCAGGTTGGCCTGGGTGCAGTCTGAAGGGGTTTGGGCTGTGTTTTGGGGCTTGTGACGAAATCTGATGGCTCTAAACTAATCTAGGGTTAATCTAAGGGCCTAAACTACATCCTAAATCTATAAATACACCCTAAGACTACCCTAATCCATACTAAAAATTGATACAACGTCATCATGCCGTCAAAATGCAACTTAGAAGAAGCCTCCACAAATTAGAGAGGAAGATAGCTTCTCAAATCAACTTCTAATCAACTCTAGCAACTAAATCTTCTTCACAGGAGTGCTAATCAACAAGTTGTGAGTTTCTATGCCTTTAGCAAGCAATTGCTAAACTAATTATGATAGGATGTAATGAGGTTATGGTTATGAATGTGGATCAATGCAAGTTATGTTATCATATGCTATGTGCTCATGATGTTAGTTATGCAAGTTTTATGCTATATGTCCATGATGCTAGTTATGCAAGTTTTATGCTATATGTTCATGATGCTAGTTATGCAAATCACTATGATAAACATTGATCCATTATGACACCATGTTATGCAAGTTTGGTGTTTGATTATATGCAAGTTCATATATGACATGTTATGCAAGTTTGGTGTTTGATTATATGCAAGTAACATGTGCAAGTTTACACCTTTGTATGATATGCATACATATGCAAGTTTACCCCTTTGTATGTCATGCATATATATGCATGTTTACCCCTTTTTATGATATGAGTAACATATGCAAGTTCATCCCTTTTTAGACCTATGACATGTATGCAAGTTTATCCCTTTATGATAGGTCTATGACATGAACATCTATGCAAGTTACCCTCTTTATGACATATGTGATTCATGCAAGTTTGGGTTGATTATTTATGCTAGTTGGGTTTGATGCTATGGTCATATATGCAAGTTGACACCTTTAAAACCCATGTTGATACTAATGTTATGCTAAGTTGAACCCATTGTATTTGTGATGAATCTTCCCTTTTAAGTATGTCATGTTAGCGTATTACGTGGGGAACGATGGGGTTAATATTCATGTTAACAAAATTGTGGTGAAATTGGTATGATGTTGCATACCATAAGTGGATGGACATAATTGAGTCAATTATGTACATCATTAAATTGGAATTAATTAGGGAAAATTAATTCAAAATATGGGGGTGATTAATTAGGTGTAATTAATCGACTAAGACACGAGGTTGGACTCTTTTGTAGCATAAGACTGCCCGGACCCGACCGGCAAATCCAGCGGCTACAAATGATTGGCCCAATATGAGAGGTCTTAGGCATAAACAAAATACGTGACAAGTGTAAAGACACGAGGTTAGACTCTGTTATGGCGTAAGGCTGCCCGGACCCGACCGGCAAATCCAGCTGCCATAAAAGAAAGTCTAATGTGAGAGGTCTTTACAAAGGTTACGGTCTTAATCAATTAAGAAACACTTAACCAGATAAGCATGTAGTGGGGCATGAGGGGTTAAGTGGGTGCCTTGGGTGGCATGTGGAAATCTAGTGGTTGCCTTGGGTGGCAATAGAAAATACGATTAGAATACTTAACCAAAGTGGAAACATGTAATTAAACATGATTAAAGGGTTAAGTGGGATACACTAGAGGGAGCAAACTTAGGTAGGTAGCTTGTGGGGGCCCATTTCAACCAGTAACCCATATGTATCTTTGTGGGCTCGACCCATGTCGAGGACGGGACACGGGTACTGGGCTTGACTATAAGAGGCCAAAACGGGTTAGCGGTGGCAACGCAAGTCCAACGGGTTTCATATGCGTGTGTGGACCCGGGCTGGTAGGTAAGACGTTGTTGCATCGTGTAGGTATAAGACGTGCATCAGTGTTGGTATCGGGTTGCCACTTTGGGGAATGATACACCCCACTGTGGGACCAGCATGGATATCTACGTTAGGGAGCCGATCGCTTGGGGAGTAGTGGGTACACCTAGTGGAGATAGGGGCAGACGGCACCTATGTGGTCAGCTAGGGGTACACGAAACTACTAGTTAAATTTTCTAAGTCCTTGGGTGGGATCAACCTTTAAGTTAGGAATGACTGGTGTGGTGCAGTGTAGTAATTATCCTTGGGTGGGTAGATGCGTCTTTACCGTTATCTTCGTTCTTCCTATGTCTAGTTGGCTGTTTAGTGTTGTCATTTATCCCCAGTCATTACCGTACCTAATTTATATCATACCCTAATTACTTTAATGATTGTATTGTTAAAGTTATAGGACTCGCTCAGACTTATGTTTGACCCCGTTGTTTTTTTATCTTTTTCCCAACCCTCAGGTTCTCAGAGTGGGCCTAGCACTAGTGGGCTTTGATCAGATTGCTTTATCTATCTTTTGGAGCTTGGACCATTGATGTAAAGCTCAGCTTATCTTTTCTATTATGGCTATTAGTTATGTAGTGGGATTATGTACTTATGTTTTTATCAGGATGGATATTTAGTACTTGACTCTTGTTTTATGGTTTTGTTATTGTAACCAAACATGTTTACCTTCTGCTGCAATGAAATGATGTTTTAGTTAACAAGTATTATTTATATCTGTCTTGTTGTAAATTTTCTGTTCTATATTCACTTAAAATACTCCACCGAAGTTAAGGCATTCCCTTAGTGAGTGACCTTAGCGGGTGTGGGGTGTTACAGAAACGGTTATGTTTTCTTTCGTTATGCGATAGGCTGGAAAGTTGCGGATTGACCACTTCAGAAAATGTTACTGTTCGAGAAGTGGTTGGGATATTTTTATGGACTATTGCCACCGCTAATTCGAACAGACAAGTGGCTGAAAGATTTCAAAGTTCAGGTTGCACAATCTTTCATTATTTTCATGTTGTTTTGAATGCCGTCCTAGTATTATCTAACGCTATTATAAAACCGGGTGATCCTCAATTTAATTCAATTCCTGCTGAAATTAGCAATGATAACCGTTACAATCCGTACTTTAAAAACTGTATTGGTGCAATAGATGACACACCTGTTATGGCACACTTACCTCCAGATCGAATTGTTCCGTATATCGGACGAAAATGATACGCTACACAGAATATTTTGGCTGTATGCTCGTTCGATTTACTATTTACGTATGATGTATCTGGATGGGAAGGTACTGCACACGATAGTCGAATTTTTAATTCTGTGGTGAATGACAGAAGTTCCAATTTTCCTCATCCTCCTACTGGCCAGTATTATGTTGTGGATTCCGATTTTCCACTTACAACTGGGTATATACCACCATATCGAAATGTAAGATATCACATCCCCCAGTTTCGTATGACCACAAATCAACTGAAATCCCATAATGAAAATTTTAATTTCTACCATTCCAGTTTACGTATGGCAATTGAGGGACATTCGGAATATGGAAAAAGAAATTTGTTATACTCAGAAATATGTCAACCTACAAGTTCGTAGCTCAAACAAAAATTGTTGTTGCTACGATGGCTATACACAATTATATACGCAAATACAATATGGGTGATCTAGATTTTATGGCTTATGATGATGATCCAAATCTTATTCCAGAAGAGTACGAACAAGAATACGCCGACGTGCAAAACATAGGCAATAATGACCTAGCACCGGCTCAACGCTATCAAGGCAGCGCTGATATGGCAGTGCGTCGCGATCACGTAAGAGACGAGCTTGTTGCAGCAGGATTGCACTAATAGATTTCTACAATATATCACTTTATCTACTATTTTCTTATTTCTGCAATGTATCCCTTTAGCTTCTTTTTTTGTATTTCTACAATGTATCACTTTCTGTACTGTTTTTATGTAATGAACTGTTATGTTTTGTTAATTGTGTTATACTGCAATAATTATAATGTTATGTTTTAATTTGTAATTAGTTAAATTACAAAATATAAATAAAATACTCCGCTTAAATTCTCCACTTAAATACTCCGCTAAAACCGCCAAACGCATGGTCCGCTAACTACTATTCTCCGCTATAATACTCCGTCCAAATTCTCCGCTTCCGCTTGCAAAGAACACACCCTAAACTTTAGTGTTGACTGGTCAAAAAACCAAGAAAATGGTAAATATCACATGCTTAACAGTCAATAAATTATTGGTGCTAACAATATTTTAGAAAGTCAATGAGTATTTATTCTCATTTAATCAGTATACGGTCAACAATCAATTCACTATTTACAGCTTACAAACTTTTTAACTAGACAAGCAATAAATTATATGAAATCTGAAAAAAAATCTTGGAAAATATATAAAACAAGAATTTACCTTTAAAAACGCAATCTGAGGTGGAGGTTATAGCAATGAGGTTGTCAAATAACGCCTTGAATTTGAGAAGCAAAGGGGAAACAAAGCCCAAAGAGTGTAATTTGTAATTTTACGTGGAACGATCGATTAATAAAATGAGAAGACATAGGGTTTATATGTTGAAGGAAGATGAAGCGTGTGATTTTTTATTTTGGTAACAAACATGAACCCGTTCTTCGTACGCGAATATGGTAAAAATATTGTAATGACACGAGAAATTGAAAAAACAGAAAAATTAACGAAACAAGGAATTTTTCTTATACAAACTCTAACTTTAAATGTCGAATTCCTTTAAATTGTCATTATTTCTTCCAAATCTAATTTATGAACATTTTAACAGTTTAAACAAAACAGTGCAATCCGACATGCCTTTTCATGTTCCTACCCCTTCTCAAAGTCCCCTAACCTTTACTTCAAGTCAGGTACTTAATTCATCAATTTATTACCTGAATATAGTGTGTGCTATGATTATGAATTTTTTTAGACCTTATTGGTCACAACAAATTTTTTAGGGGTTTGTTAATGACACACCATTTTTTGTTAAGGGAGATCAAATTTTAAGGGCACATCAACATTAAGTAAATTGTTAAGGGTAGGTCAGAGTGTTTTAACGTTTGTTTGTCTCGTTCGCAAACTACCCTCAAGTCAATATTGGTAAACCCTACCCCATCTCTCGTACGTAACTCACGCTACCATTCCAAAGTTCAAAACCACTACCATAAACCCTAATATCTCGTCCTAAATTTCAGAGTTCAAAACCCCAACGTAAACCCCAAATTGAAAATCGCAAACAATGCCACGATCTAAGAGAACAAGAACGGGGAAGAAGGACATTGTTGATCCTAATTCGATGCAGAAGAAGCTGGAGAGGTAAGAAAACTTTTGTTCTAATCTCTGCATGGTGTCCAATTTGATTTTCACGGCAAGTGTAAAGTGGAATGTGGAGTATTTGGTGAGAGTTGAGGGTGGTGGTACGTAGGTGTACTGTATGTGTAGTTTGATATTGTTGGTCGGCAATTAGCCATCGTATGGAGTTATACGACTTATTTATGTCATTTTATTGTATGTAGTACAACAGTAACATGTCAACATTTGTTAGAAACTTTTATATTTGCATAATTAGTTCATTCGACGTACAAATGTCGTAGGTGTATGTTTTATGCGATATTTACTTGCCGTATGAATTTATACGATGGCTCTCTGTCGAATAGAATTTTGTACTATTCCTATTTTTCACCAATTACATACGATGTTGTGTTGTCGTATAAATATTTTTTATACGATTCTTCATTGTCGTTTTAGCCCATACGGTTACTCTGCGCCATACAAACAGTAATTTGTGTTTGATGTTTCTGCAAAAGAGGTTAACTTAATATGTTTTTTGGTTCATGTTTTGTTTGTGCAGGAAATAAGGGACAGGAGCATCATCTCGTAAGCCGATGATGGCTTCGAACTGGAAAAGGCTTCAAACCGAACGACATAAAGAAGAACAATCAAAAAGGAAAAAAATTGTGATGGAAGAAGAACCTACTAAGTCCGATGATGATGAGGGTAGCGATGATCAAGAAAGTAATGATGATGAGGAGGGTAATGATGAGGAGGGTACTGAGGAGGGAAATGATGAGGAGGGTAATAATGGTGAGGGTAGTGGTGACGAAGAAAGTAATGATGATGAGGGCATCAGTGAACAAGAAAGTAATGATGATGAGGGTAGCGGTGACGAAGAAAGTAATGGTGATTTAGAAGGAAAAAGCAGTGAGGTAGAAAACGAAAGTAGCGATGACGAAGAACAAGAGAGTAGCAAGGAACAAGAATCCCACAATGACGAGCAAGAGGAAAGCAGTTCAAAAATTACGAAGAGAAAGAGTAAACAATCATCCACTCAACACAAAGGAAAAGACGTTCAGCCGTCCCTCCTTTTTGCTTTCGAAGGACATATTGCTCATAAAATATGGAATTCCACGGTAAGTCTACAAATAACTTGCATATCTTGATTATCTTGATTAGTAGCACGATTATCTTGATTACAAATAACGGATATATTGCTTATCTTGATTACAAATAACGGACATATTGCATATCTTGATTATTTTGATTACAAATACATTCCATATCTTGATTATCATTTCATATCTTGATTACAGATAATGAACATATTGCTTTCGAAGGACATTTAGTAAAACGATACAAATAACTTGCATATCTTGATTTGTTTACTTATTCTTATGCAAGGCGTCGAAAGGGGAAGCTAGAACTGTAAGAATTCACAATCACGTGGGATCACATCGACAGTGGGTGTTAGACGATGAATGTAAGTTTGTGCGGGATGTCGTAATTGGGTCTGGTTTATATAAGCTAATTTTACATTCTCACGATAAACTCGACAGAGTGGTTATCAATGCTTTTGTGGAAAGATTTTATCCAGAAACAAATACATTTCATCTTCCATTCGGTGAAATGATGATAACTATCGACGAAGTTGTTCACATTACCGGTTTGCCAGCAGAAGGACGAGTTGTTTCAGGATCTCTTGGTGGTTCTAGGACTATAAGTTATGGTAATGTTTATGGTCTCTTGGAAAAAATATCTAGGGATAGATAGGCCAGAGGCTATTATGATAATGGGATGGGAAAAAAGATACGATTGGAATGGTTGAGAAAGATGTTTGCAGGTTCGAAAGAGGACGACTCTGATGATCGAAAAAAACAATGTGCAACTGCTATCTCTTGTATACCATTGGTTTGTTAGTGTGTGGTGATAAGTCGGGCAACAAAATATCCGTTCAGTATTTACAGTGTCTTGATGATTTGAATTCGGTGCATACGTATTCATGGGCCACAGCTTGCTTGAGCTGGTTGTTCTACAATTTAGGTCAATGTAGCAGAAAAGATGTGCAGCAATTATGTGGTTGTATGTGTAGGATCTAAATTAACCCTAGAGGGGGGTGTATAGGGTTTATCGCAGATTTTCATAGAGTAATTAAATAATAACATCACAGATAATAATCAGAATAACTGCAGAAAATAAATAACACACAGATATACCCAGCTCCGGCAAAACCCTGCCTACTGCTGCATTCCCCAAGGTTTCTACTAGGAGTTATAACAATCTCTACGCTTACAACCCCCTATAAACCCGCGACACTCGCTCCCAACTATTCTTAACCCTACGCTCAAAACCCTGCACTGGTTTCTATCCCGAAACCATATTTCCCCGAATTACAAATCCCGTAATTCGTCTCCCTCGTTTTAGAGACAAATTAGAAAACTCTAGACTTGATTACAAATTGAAATTAAAACAAATAAAAAACAAACAATTTAAAATTTAAACCCTAAACAAAACTAAACTCTAGTTTTTAAAGAACTAAAATAAATAAATCATCTAAAGCATCCTTTGTAAAGTTGGCTGACCTCCTTTTGCTAGTGTGAACCCTTAATTCCTTTAACTCGATCCCTTTGCTCTCTGAAGTAAAAAATGGCGGCGGCTTTGCTAGGGTTTACTGAAATCTCCCAAATTGATTCGATACTTGATGAATTTCTTAATCTATGAAGCATGAGACTCTTGATGCTCTATCATCTCTGATAATCTTCAATTCGTAGTCGTGATCTCTTTGAGTTGAAGGATCCAAGTACCCTCCTTTTTCTGGTATGATTTTAAATTTGAATTTCTCTTTGATTGTGCTTGAACTTGGATGGGATAAAAGCCTATTGAAACACCCCACCTCCGTTAGGGTCACTCTCAAAGGGAATGCCCTAATTTTGGTGGAGGTTTATAAGTATAAGTCACAGATACACAAGACAGATATAAAAACACATATTTTTGAACAGCGGAAAACAACATCAACTTTTATTTCATTAAAGTACGTGTTACACAAACCATGTCATAATTTGTCTTACAATACTTCCAAAAACATAACATCTTCATAACTGTCTTGATTACATTATTTAAAGAAGCATAAAAACATAAGTAAACTGCATAAGTCCCATAATTGCGGTCCAAAGCCATAGTCCAAAACGAAAAATATCCAAGCAATACATTCTTTCTCTTCGAGCTGGATGTGAAAACTGGTCAAGCTGCGGTATTCCCTCCCTGTGGACCTGGGGGGGAACAAAAGAAAAGAAGACGAAAGAAAAGTAGAGTCAGACATAAAGCCTGAGTAAGTCTAGGACTATTCAGTCTATGAATAAAGAACTGGGCATGATAAGTATAAACTGGAAATGGGAAAGCACCATAAACTAAGTTAAGTTGTCTAGAGTCGAATATACTTATCGTACCCCATATTAATCTCTGTACCCATATAAACTAGTTCCCAACAGGCACCCCATAATCAGGGTGAAGTGATCCGTTTCTAATGATCGGCTCCTACTCGCATAGTTACATGTGTCTTACGGCCCCCGATGTTGTAGTTACCTATGCTGGTCCCACCATGGGGTGTATCAAGTCCCATGGTGGCGGCCCGACACAATTCTAGAATGCACAGGTATACTATTGGTGCCCAGTGCCTTATTTTTCTGCGCCGGAGTGTGTGCACGCCCGCACCCCGTTAGAACCTACACTGCTGCACCACCGCCGTCGATTTGACCTCTTACAGTCAGCCCAGTAATCGTGCCCCACCCTGCCTAGTTCAGGGTATCCTGATACACCTTGTAGGGTTACTGCTGAAAAGGGTCCCCCGCTACTAGGTTTTCTATTTCTAGCCAACATGCTAAGTTGGTTAAGTGTTTTGTAAACCTAACCCCCAATCAGTCTGTATAGTTTAGCATGTTCCATTTTTGATTAAGTATTAATTCAATTTACTTAATCCTACCAATCCTGACTCAGCCTTAATTGTCTTATTAAAGCCTCGACCTCTCACATTAGATAGATATTGTTGTGGCTACCTGTTGCCGGTTGGGTCCGGGCAGTCTTACGCCACAACTCAGTCTAACCTCGGGTCCTTGTTGGGCTTCGTGTTTAACCACCCACATTGGATAGGTATTGTTGTGACTACTGGACAGCCGGGCGGTTCCGGGCGGTTCCGGGCAGGTTTACATCACAACTCAATCCAACCTCGGGTTAAACACATCGTATTTTCTAAATTTAGATATTTTGTCTCTTTTCTTTTTATATGTAAATATTTGCGGCCCATTATTCAAATTCATCTTTATTGGGTAAAATTAATTTACACCACTTAATTGTTTTTCAAGGTCGTTGGCATGCGTCAAACATGCCAACACATGTGTTCTATATTTTAACCCAAACGTCATTACCCCCATTTTATACGTTCGCTACAATATAAAAAATGTTGGGTTTAACATTTAAACCCAACCTAGCCACATGAAAAAGGGGAGGCTTAGAACATGGTGTTTATATATTCTAAGTAACATAAAAACGGGAGTGTGAACGCATGAACTTGCAACATAGCGAGCTAACTAACATAAATTTGGCACTTGTGAACTTACATTGTAATAGCATATAATCATGGCATAAACATACCTAAACATGAAATCATGGTTTTTGATCTATTCATATAATCATGGCATAAACATACCTAAACATGAAATCATGGTTTTTGATCTATTCATATAATTATGGCATAAACATACCTAAACATGAAATCATGGTTTTTAATCTATTCATGCAAACTTGTAATTGGAACGTAAATCTAACTTAGCTATGTGTCACATATATTATCATATGATTTTGATAACAATATAGGCCTAAAACATGTTTTCCAATTAGGCAGAACACCAAACATAGTCTAGTCATGTTCATAGAGTCAACACAAGTTCACAAAGATGCTTACTTTTGTCTCTAATAGAAAAGTATGGTTTTACACTTGAATCATGATGCCAATTCCAACATAAATTCACATAAGTCATAATACCCAAATGGATCCAACTACACTAAAAGTGATTATAATATATATTATGTTGGCATAATAGTGAATCATATACTTGCATGAATCTCAAATAAACTACCACAAACATGTAGTTGTTAATTTTCAACATGAATCACATACTTGCAAATATCCAATCGTTATACCACAACATCCCAAATCGTTTAGAATCAAAGCAACATTCAAATATGAATTATTATCACCACAAATCAAATACAATTCTATTTCTCATTTTACACAAATCAAAACACAATTATTTATTCACATCGGAATAGCACTCTACTTACAACGTATGACGAATCTTCAATTCAGGAATCTGAATTCTGAATTTGGAGATGTTATCCTTTGTTGTAGGCGTTGTTTTGATTTAGTTGTCGTTGTTTTAAGCTTTTGAATTGTCTCCTAATCGTCTCTCTATTTTGATGGCTATTCCTAGTCTTTCCTCAGCAGTATGACGGTCTCATTCTTATTTTTGTTTGTATGAATTAGGTGGAGTCTTAGGTCCTTTTTATAGAGTTTGTGAATTGATTAGGACCGTCGATGGAGCTTGGATTAATATTAGCCATTCATTTGAAGGAGAGACCAATCAGGAGCTGACACCTAGCCCTAGTGACAAGACAAGGCTCAAAAATTCGGCTAAGCACAGACCAGGCCAGCCAGGGGGGGCTGGGTTCGACCTGGCTCAGGGGCCAGGTCGACTCCCCAGTCGACCCCCAGGTCGACTCTAGAGTCGACCCCCAGGTCGACTCTAGAGTCGACCTGCCTGGGGCAGGTCGACCCCCAGGTCGACTCCCAGGTCGACCTGGCCTGGCAGGTCGACCCTAGGGTCGACCCCCAGGTCGATTTGGTGGGTTGGGCGGGAACTTTTCCCGCCTACTCTGATTGGGCTGAAATTCAAATCTGTTTTCGAAATTTGAATTTTCTGAAACTTCATCGGGCCATAATTTGGTCATACGGGCTCCGTTTTTCGAAAACTCGGACTCTATTTCGCGTATTTTTCCGAGATGAACGCAATGGCGTATCCCGTTTCCCTTAATACTTTGATTTGAAATTATTTATACTTTAATTTGTGAATTTCACTGTTATAGAATACTCGGGGTGTTACATTCTCCCCCACTTAAAAGGATTTCGTCCCCGGAATCTTCAATTTTAGGAAGAATGTATATCCTAACATCCAAACATCCATCTACTCATCCATCAAACACGAGCATCCATTGTCCTTAAAAGACTTCTAATGTTTCATGATCATATGCGAAGTGTGTGTACATGTACTTATCTAATGCAAAATCAGTCGGTCTATTGATTCAGTTGACCTCCTTAATGCAAATTATGTAAGTGTCATGAATCCATTATGTATGCAAATTTTCCTATTCATGATTTTACATGAGTGCACAATCATTCACATATAAATGCAACATCCATATGGCAACACATTAAACTTCAACCATATACAAATATAAATACATATATGCACATGCAACATGAAGTGACTGAGCCGATCTAAAACCTAAATTGTGTGTGTATATGCAACCACGAGCAACCACTAACAATCACTTGCAACCACTTGCAACCATCATTCATAACATGTTTCAATTACATGTTTTCATCCAAAGAGTTTCTACCTAAAAGATAAGGTCGAGGAGATATACCTAAAAAAGATAGATAAAAGCGCAACTTAAGGAAAAAGAAAGATCAAAGATGTACCCTCGAAAAGAAAAGGTTAGGCTGCGCGTATCCTAGCTTCAGTTTCCCAAGTTGAGTCTCCCTCGGCGTCGCTCCACTGAACTTTGATGAGCTTGACTTCGCGGTTGCGTAGCTTTTTCACTTCCGTTCCTAAGATGCGTGTTGGAGCTCTTCTCACGGTTGCTTCGCGTTCCACTTCAGCTTCTTCTAGGATATTTGGCTCTACCACTTCAGCAGATTCATGTAGACATTTTCGGAGGTGCGAAACGTGAAAGACGTTGTGAACTCCGGCCAGCTTTTCGGGTATCTCTAATCTATAGGCCATTTTCCCAATCTTCTCGATAATAGGAAATGGTCCTACAAACCTTGGTGCTAGCTTTCCTGTGGTTCCAAAATGAACAACGTTCCTTAGCGGAGATACCTTAAGAAAAACTCTGTCCCCAACCTCAAATTCAAGGTCGGTCCTCCTCTTGTCGGCGTAGGATTTTTGTCTGTCTTGGGCTGTCTTCATTCTTCTCCGTATTAAGTCTACTTTTTCTGAAGTCTCTCGGATCATATCTGGTCCAAGTATGAGCTTGTCAGTAGACTCCCACCAACAAGTGGGCGATCGACACGGTCTTCCATATAAAGCTTCGAAGGGCGTCATTCCGATGGTGGCTTGGTAGATGTTGTTGTAGGCAAATTCCACCAAAGGAAGATGGTCTTCCCACGTCCCTCCGAAGTCAAGGACGCACAGTCTTAAAAGGTCCTCCAAAACTCTGTTCACTCTTTCTGTTTGGCCGTCGGTTTGGGGATGATGGGCTGTGCTCAAGCATAACTGTGTGCCTACCGCTTCTTGCAGACTTCGCCAAAACTCACTAGTGAAGATAGGGTCTCGGTCACTAACAATGCTGCAGGGTATTCCATGGAGTCGAACAATTTCCTTGAGGTAAAGAGATGCTAGGGATGAGGCAGTTCTTTTACTCTTGACAGGTAAAAAGTAGGCGCTTTTAGTAAGCCTATCCAATATTACCCAAATGCTAGTGTTGCCTCTTCTAGACCTAGGCAGCCCATCAATGAAGTCCATTGAGATGCTATCCCACTTCCACTGCGGGACCTCTAGAGGATGGAGCAAACCGCCAGGTTTCTTCTGTTCCGCCTTAACCTGTTGGCAAACCATACACTTTGAAACGAATTCTGCCACGTCTTTCTTCATTCCGCTCCAAAAGAAAGTTCTCTTTATGTCCTTGTACATTTTATCTCCGCCTGGATGTATCGTCATCTTGGAGTGATGTGCTTCCTCGAGAACCGTCTTTACTAAATCCCTTGTCTGTGGGACGCATAGTCTTCCGTCTCGCCTTAGCCAACCCTTATCGTCGATGGAGTATCTGCTGAGGTGACTTGAAGTCTCACCCCTAATTAGCCTATCAATCGTCTCCATAAGCTGAGGGTCTTCGCGTTGTGCTATACCTATTGAGTCCACTAAAGTCGGGCGTACTTCGAGAGATGCTAGCAAGCCCGATACAAAATCGGAGGAGGGCCTAAAGTCAAAGCTGGTTATAAACTCTAGGCTTTGTCTTTCAACAAACAGCGGGCTTAGGGTTAGTTTCTTTCAGCTCAACGCGTCTGCCACTACGTTGCCTTTGCCCGGAGTGTAGGAGATCTCAAAATCGTACGAGGCAAGAAACTCCATCCATCTCTGTTGCCTCAAGTTAAGGTCCTTCTGCGAGAAAAGATATTTCAACGATTTATGGTCAGTGTAAAGTTCGAACTTCTCACCTAGGAGATAGTGTCGCCAAGACTTGAGTGCAAAGACGATGGCAGCTAACTCAAGATCGTGGGTCGGGTAGTTATTTTCGTGCACTTTCAACTGTCTTCCACCATAAGCTACTACCCTTCCTTCTTGCATTAAGACAGCGCCTAGCCCTATCCTACATGTATCTGTATAAACTGTGAACATCTTGCTTCCATCTGGCAACGTCAAAACTGGGGCTGTTGTAAAAGCCCTTTTTAGTCGTTGGAAAGCAAACTCGCAATCCAAGTCCCAATTGAACACTAGATTCTTCTTGGTCATCCTTGTGAGCGGAGCTGAGATTTTCGCAAAATCCCTTATGAATTTTCGGTAGAAACCTGCTAGTCCTAGAAAACTTCGGACCTCAGTTGCATTCCTTGGTGTCTTCCAGTCTTGTACCGCTACTACCTTAGCAGGGTCCACAACTAACCCTTCTTTGGATACTATGTGCCCAAGGAACCTCACTTCTTCTCTCCAAAAGTGGCATTTGGAGAATTTGGCTTTTAGCTGATGGACTCGTAGAGTTTCCATGATTGCCCTTAGGTGCTGAGCATGCTCTTCTTCATTCTTTGAGAAGATCAAGATATCGTCTACGAAGACCACTATGAACTTATTGAGGAAATCTTTGAACACCCTACTCATTAGGTCCACGAAGTAAGCGGGTGCGTTTGTCAAGCCGAAAGGCATGACAAGCCATTCAAAGAAGCCGTTTGGGGTTCTGAATGTCGTTTTATCGATGCTATCTTCAGCCACCCTTAGCTGATGAAAACCGGTCGCCAAATCGAGTTGGGAGAAAACAGACGCTCCTACAAGCTGATCAAACAGATCGTCAATTCTGGGGAGAGGGTGCCTATTCTTTTTTGTTAGCTTGTTGAGCTCCCTATAGTCAACACATAGACGGAGTGAACCATCCGCCTTTGTAGCGAACACCACTGGAGTGCCCCATTCTGAAATGCTCCTTCTAATGAACCCCTTCTCTAGAAGCTCTTTAATCTGTTTACTGAGCTCCTTCCTTTCCCGTGGAGCCATGTGTCTAACGGGCAATGCAACGGATTTGCATTATCTACAAGATATATGCGGAAGTCTATCTCCCGCTTCGGAGGCAAGCCCTTCACCTCTTCAAAGACATCCGGATATTCCCGGACCACTCTAATCGATTGCAAACTTTCAGCAGAGGCATCTAGCGATTCAAGATAACTAAGCATAACCGCATACGAGGGATTACAAGTAATTTCAAGAGTGTTACCGAGTTGGGTCAGAAGCCTAACCACCCTTTTCTCACAATCCAGGATGGCACCATTACTAGATAGCCAATCCATGCCCAAAATCAAACCATATCCCGAAAAGCCCAAAACAAAGGCACTACATTTAAATTCAACGCTTAGAATAGAAATTTTCAATCCCACACAGATCATAGACAAATGAGCTGGGCCCCCAATGGGATTTGAAACAATTAAGGGGTCCTCTACCATACTAGTTTCTAGGTGCAGAGATTCTACTAAAGCAGATGAGATAAAGGAGTGTGATGCGCCAGAATCAAATAAAGTGCGAACTGGGTGATCATAAAGATAAACTACACTTTCTACAGAAGTATTTATACCTCGCTGTTGCAGAGGTGGCGCTTCTAGCACATGAACCTGTGCCCCTGAGGTGGATCCAGCCCTCTGCCCCTGCCCTCGTTTCTTTGGGCAATCCTTAGCCATATGGCCTGTTTCACCGCAAGAAAAGCACCCACCATTCATCTTGGCCTTCTTTTTCCGGCAATCTTTCACCAAGTGCCCCACTTTGCCACAGAAATTACACTTCCTCTTCTCTTTGTTGTCTTCCCCGCCCTTCTTAAAGTCTGTCTTCTTAGGCTGTAAACCCTCTTTCTTCCCTTGAGAGCTTTCTGTCTTTGTCTCCTTCTTCTTTGGGCAGTCCCTAGCCCAGTAGCCTGTCTCCCTACACTGAAAGCAAGTAGCACTCATCCTCCTCTTCTTCCTGCAGTCTCCCTCCAGATGTCCAAGAATTCCGCAGAAACAACATTCCTTTTTTTCATGTTTCTTGTCATTACTGTTACGATCCTCTCTTCTTTGACTATTATTCGTCTTCCTGTTCTGGGACTCTTCCTCTTGCTAGTTCACGTAGAGGAGGAGGAGTGAAAGCATCAGTAGCTGGGGAGTAAGGTCCCCAGACATGCTAAAACAGAAAGGATAGATTCAAAACGAAGGATAAAAGATAGTACCTATGGTTTTGGGGGACTTTGCCTTTTTAAAATAAAATAACACTTTATCTTTAAAAATGCTTCTTTAAATTTTCTTTTGAAAATGATTTTTTCAAAACTTTTTATCTTATCCGGTAAACTTATGCTCTGATACCAAGTGTAACAGCCCTAGGCTTTGCAACCATCAGGCAGTGGGCTAACCTCCCACCGTGACATACAGTGATACCTCAGAACTGATTTTACGGCCAGCCTCTCGACTGCAACAACCAACTCAATCTTCCCATTGGGATGTGTAGGGGTAAGAGTCTCCTGCTCGCCACCAAACAGCCAAGCGAGAACCCCCTATCACATTCTCTAACCAGCTCTGATACCAAGTGAAACACCCCACCTCCGTTAGGGTCACTCTCAAAGGGAATGCCCTAATTTTGGTGGAGGTTTATAAGTATAAGTCACAGATACACAAGACAGATATAAAAACACGTATTTTTGAACAGCGGAAAACAACAGCAACTTTTATTTCATTAAAGTACGTGTTACACAAACCATGTCATAATTTGTCTTACAATACTTCCAAAAACATAACATCTTCATAACTGTCTTGTGATTACATTATTTAAAGAAGCATAAAAACATAAGTAAACTGCATAAGTCCCATAATTGCGGTCCAAAGCCATAGTCCAAAATGAAAAAGATCCAAGCAATACATTCTTTCTCTTCGAGCTGGATGTGAAAACTGGTCAAGCTGCGGTATTCCCTCCCTGTGGACCTGGGGGGGAACGAAAGAAAAGAAGACGAAAGAAAAGTAGAGTCAGACATAAAGCCTAAGTAAGTCTAGGACTATTCAGTCTATGAATAAAGAACTGGGCATGATAAGTATAAACTGGAAATGGGAAAGCACCATAAACTAAGTTAAGTTGTCTAGAGTCGAATATACTTATCGTACCCCATATTAATCTCTTTACCCATATAAACTAGTTCCCAACAGGCACCCCATAATCAGGGTGAAGTGATCTATTTCTAATGATCGGCTCCTACTCGCATAGTTACATGTGTCTTACGGCCCCCGATGTTGTAGTTACCTATGCTGGTCCCACCATGGGGTGTATCAAGTCCCATGGTGGCGGCCCGACACAATTCTAGAATGCACAGGTATACTACTGGTGCCCAGTGCCTTATTTTTCTGCGCCGGAGTGTGTGCACGCCCGCAACCCGTTAGAACCTACACTGCTGCACCACCGCCGTCGATTTGACCTCTTACAGTCAGCCCAGTAATCGTGCCCCACCCTGCCTAGTTCAGGGTATCCTGATACACCTTGTAGGGTTACTGCTGAAAAGGGTCCCCCGCTACTAGGTTTTCTATTTCTAGCCAACATGCTAAGTTGGTTAAGTGTTTTGTAAACCTAACCCCCAATCAGTCTGTATAGTTTAGCATGTTCCATTTTTGATTAAGTATTAATTCAAGTTACTTAATCCTACCAATCTTGACTCAGCCTTAATTGTCTTATTAAAGCCTCGACCTCTCACATTAGACAGATATTGTTGTGGCTGCCTGTTGCCGGTTGGGTCCGGGCAGTCTTACGCCACAACTCAGTTTAACCTCGGGTCCTTGTTGGGCTCCGTGTTTAACCACCCACATTGGATAGGTATTGTTGTGACTACTGGACAGCCGGGCGGTTCCGGGCAGGTTTACATCACAACTCAATCCAACCTCGGGTTAAACACATCGTATTTTCTAAATTTAGATATTTTGTCTCTTTTCTTTTTATATGTAAATATTTGCGGCCCATTATTCAAATTCATCTTTATTGGGTAAAATTAATTTACACCACTTAATTGTTTTTCAAGGTCGTTGGCATGCGTCAAACATGCCAACACTTGTGTTCTATATTTTAACCCAAACGTCATTACCCCCGTTTTATACGTTCGCTACAATATAACAAATGTTGGGTTTAACATTTAAACCCAACTTAGCCACATGAAAAAGGGGAGGCTTAGAACATGGTGTTTATATATTCTAAGTAAAATAAAAAGGGGAGTGTGAATGCATGAACTTGCAACATAGCGAGCTAATTAACATAAATTTGGCACTTGTGAACATGCATTGTAATAGCATATAATCATGGCATAAACATACCTAAACATGAAATCATGGTTTTTGATCTATTCATATAATCATGGCATAAACATACCTAAACATGAAATCATGGTTTTTGATCTATTCATATAATCATGGCATAAACATACCTAAACATGAAATCATGGTTTTTAATCTATTCATGCAAACTTGCAATTGGAACGTAAATCTAACTTAGCTATGTGTCACATATATTATCATATGATTTTGATAACAATATAGGCCTAAAACATGTTTTCCAATTAGGCATAACACCAAACATAGTCTAGTCATGTTCATAGAGTCAACACAAGTTCACAAAGATGCTTACTTTTGTCTCTAATAGAAAAGTATGGTTTTACACTTGAATCGTGATGCCAATTCCAACATAAATTCACATAAGTCGTAATACCCAAATGGATCCAACTACACTAAAAGTGATTATAATATATATTATGTTGGCATAATAGTGAATCATATACTTACATGAATCTCAAATAAACTACCACAAACATGTAGTTGTTAATTTTCAACATATATCACATACTTGCAAATATCCAATCGTTATACCACAACATCCCAAATCGTTTAGAATCAAAGCAACATTCAAATATGAATTATTATCACCACAAATCAAATACAATTCTATTTCTCATTTTACACAAATCAAAACACAATTATTTATTCACATCGGAATAGCACTCTACTTACAACGTATGACGAATCTTCAATTCAGGAATCTGAATTCTGAATTTGGAGATGCTATCCTTTGTTGTAGGCGTTGTTTTGATTTATTTGTCGTTGCTTTAAGCTTTTGAATTGTCTCCTAATCGTCTCTCTATTTTGACGGCTATTTCTAGTCTTTCCTCAGCAGCATGACGGTCTCATTCTTATTTTTGTTTGTATGAATTAGGTGGAGTCTTAGGTCCTTTTTATAGAGTTTGTGAATTGATTAGGACCGTCGATGGAGCTTGGATTAATATTAGCCATTCATTTGAAGGAGAGACCAATCAGGAGCTGACACCTAGCCCTAGTGACAAGGCAAGGCTCAAAAATTCGGCTAAGCTCAGACCAGGCCAGCCAGGGGGGGCTGGGTTCGACCTGGCTCAGGGGCCAGGTCGACTCCCCAGTCGACCCCCAGGTCGACTCTAGAGTCGACCTGCCTGGGGCAGGTCGACCCCCAGGTCGACTCCCAGGTCAACCTGGCCTGGCAGGTCGACCCTAGGGTCGACCCCCAGGTCGACCTGGTGGATTGGGCGGGAACTTTTCCCGCCTACTCTGATTGGGCTGAAATTCAAATTTGTTTTCGAAATTTGAATTTTCTGAAACTTCATCGTGCCATAATTTGGTCATACGGGCTCCGTTTTTCGAAAACTCAGACTCTATTTCGCGTATTTTTCCGAGACGAACGCAATGGCGTACCCTGTTTCCCTTAATACTTTGATTTGAAATTAATTATACTTTAATTTGTGAATTTCACTGTTATAGAATACTCGGGGTGTTACACCTGTGATGATTGGTGTTTATTTATAGGGTAAATAGATTCCTCTAGAATAATAATTCTCTGATTTCGACTAGTGATTTGGTCGTGGTATATACGGAAATATTGGAACTTTAAATCATTGTATGTTCTGGAATTTCTGATTAAGTCTGATCTTTGAAACCCTTGATTTGAAACTTGCTGTATATATTTTTCCTGGAAATTAGGGCTTGAGCAAGTTTTCTGGAACCTTTGATTTTCTGGTTTGCTAAAACTTTGTCAGTTCGTTTGAGTGGATTTTTTTAAATGCTTTCCCGATGATTTCAAAACCAGAACAGAAGTTTCTCTTGATTTTGTTGAGAGCAGTCTCGTTGATTATCTTTTAACTGATACCGCACTTGATATTTGCCTTTTAACAAAACTTAATCATTGAATTTGATTTAATACTTGACTGTTTTTTGAACTACTA
This sequence comes from Allium sativum, assembly GCA_030737875.1. Classification (NCBI taxonomy): domain Eukaryota; kingdom Viridiplantae; phylum Streptophyta; class Magnoliopsida; order Asparagales; family Amaryllidaceae; genus Allium; species Allium sativum. Next base: position 876,402,882 of record CM060924.1, read on the forward strand.
AGAATAGCTGCTAACTTATTGAACAGATTTTAAAAAAATTGCACTTGAACTTGCTTTGCCAAAAACTAAGACCTAATGCTTTAACTTGATTAAGAATGGATATAATACTTGATCAGTCTGGCATGATTTCTCTTGTACTTGAATTTCCCAGTCATCATTCTTTGAATTTGATAAGAACATTTATTGTACTTGATCATCCCTGCTAGACTTGCCATTTCATACTCGACTTATCTTCCTATTTGACATTTTTGTACTGACTTCTCGGCTTGTTTAAATGAGCCTTTTGTAATGATATGCTGCTTCACTATTTAAAAATAAACTTGTACACAGTTACTTTGTACACGTGATATTCTTTGATCTTGTGCAACTTGTCTTGTGCCTCATGATTAGGTTTCACTATTAAAACGCACTGGCTTTTTAAAAAAACTTTCTGCACCATAATTTGTGCATGTCCATTTTGTATCCATGTAGCCTTGTATATGTTATACTCGAGGCTGTTTGCATCATTCACCATGCATTGCTTGTAACTTGCTCGGCCCTTGCTAGCATAAGTTTTCTTGAACCATTTTTCACTGCTTAAATTTCTGGACATGGACCTGTAGCTGAAGTAGAAACTTGTCTCTGGCACCCTGCACTTGTACTTGACTTTGATCATGGCCTGTTGCTATGCTCCCTGTTAAAACTGCTCAACTCAAAATCAAATAAATTATTATTGTGTTGCTGTTATCTTGTAACTCGTATTTGAGCTGATTTGAATCTTGCTTGTCCCTTGGTTGTGCTTGTGCATATTACTGTAGTCATGTAGCATTTGTTTGCATTAGTTTGTATTTTCTTGACCCGACCAGTTTTGTTGCCCTGTCTCATTCACTATTGCTCAGAACTGACTTTTTGTCGTGCCATACTCGTACCATGCTATCACTTGTATTTGAGCTGATCCATTATTTACCACAAGTTGGATTGTCTTGAGTTTGCTCCATGTATTTGCATGCACTGGTGTTGGATTGATTACTTGCTTTCTCATCTTTGAATTTTTTTTTGACCATTTTGGCTTTTTTTTCACTTTTGGCTCGACTATTTTCACACTGATTTGTACTGAGCCGAGAAGGTCCTTGTGGCTACTCCTCAGATGCAAACTGATTGGCGTGGCAGTGCACATGTGTATATCTATACACGTGTGTATATGCAGCCATCTAGACAAGTTTTTCTGTCCCTGCATATCAGACCAAGTCTATAAAAGTGATGAGAAACACACCGTAATTCTGAGGCAAATGAAATTTAAAAATAAATTTTTATTTTCTTTTATTTAATTTTATTTTTGTTGCAGTCTACTGTGTGTGTTCTTCTGTATGTGACAGGTATGAAGATGGACTGACTGAAAGCTGTGAAGACAGAAGTTTGAAGATGAAGACAAGAACAATGTTAGTGTGTGTCTGTATTTGAAATGTCAACTGAGTGATAGTGTCAGTGTATATGAGTGAACTGTATAGAAATGGGAACGACCGTTGAGTGAACTGTAGTGAGTGTAGTGTATATGAAAGTTATTGTATAAGTGATGAATGAACTGTAATGAGGAGTTGTGAGAGAATTGTACTGATTGTACGTAATAAACAGATTTGGTTGAAATAAAATATTATTTTATTGTGTTTAATTCAATATGTCTGTTTTTATTTGAATTCCTTCAATATTACAATTTCATGTGTGATGTGTAATGCCAGAAATATTCAAACATATTTAAGTGAATTGTAAATAGTGGAGTTATAAATAGTTGTACTGTATGAATGTTTGAAATATAATATTTAATTTAAACAAAATACTATATGAGTATATGATTGTCTGTACAGTCGTATACTATTTAAATATAAATATTATATTCCTATCTGTGATGTATATATAGAACAGTACGATAACAAACACATTTGAAATAATATTTATTTGGTTGTTATCATCAAACAAAAATCATATAATTGTGTATACAACACTGTTATATACAACAATCTCCCCCTTTTGATGATGACAAACAAATACAAGATTTTGAATGTGTTTGAACGTGAAATATATTACTCCTCCTATTTGTATGCTCCCCCTACAACTGAACTCCCCCTATATATGTGGAAAATATGATGACGAAATCCTATTGACCATTCTCCCTCTAGATATTTAATTTCCAATATTTTAATATTTTTGAATTAAATACTCATCAATCAAAGTCTTGACCATTCTCCCCCTTTTGTTATCATCAAAAGGATAATAGAAATCGAAACGGTGATGAATATAGACTATAAATATAAATTCAAATTCAAATTAAGAGAGAGAATATATATCACAAATTGCATTTAATCAAACAAATATCATAATATTCTTTAAATCAAAAGCAAATTTCACTTTCAGAATGAATGGATTTACGATGGATTTTATAGAATAAGGTGAGTTCAATAAAAAAAATTGAATATTTGAATACAAATTTTGAAGATTTTAAAAATGCTCAAATTGTGTTAATCACTTTCTAACCACGCATAGCCCAAAGGTATTTTAAATGGGGTTAGTAGTAACTTAACTTTATCCTCTCTAATGAGTTCCATCCATGCACAGCCCAAAGGTCTTTTAAGTGAGAATGGAAGCACATAGAAATTAAGGTAATTCACCCACGCATAACCGCGAGGATTTTTAAATGGGAGTGAATACCAAGGATAAATTATTTTTATTTTATTTTTAATTCCAAGAATAATTAGAACTCCCCAAATTAAATAAAACCATGATGAATGACAGAAATATGGTAGATATAGAAGATGGTCGTGAAATAAGCTCTAATTCAAAGATATTATAAAATCTGTCCGATCATCATGAGATTTAAAATAACATCTCCTCTAGTTATGAATTATACCAAAGTCACAACTCATCACAATTTCACAAATCTATTAATAATTTTGATGAGTCACAAAACGGTTCAAATCAATCAATAATTTCAATTTTTGAATAAATAATCAAAAATAATTTTAAAATTGAAAATATCAATTTCAAGAGAAGTTTTTGAAAATATCAATGCAAGTTGAAAGTCAGTTTCAAAAATCAATCAGTAGGATATGGAATTTTCTAATATTTTTAACACTGATTGCTCCTAGATAATTTTAAAAACACTTATATATTTAATTCAAATTATCTATGGAAATTAAAGATATTTTATCACTGATTTTTCAACTCATCGTTCAATCACTAAATCAAATCAATTTCCTTATCAGAGCAGCACAAGATCATTTTCGAAGCAAGAATCACAATTGACATTCTCAGAGAATTTTTAGACAAACACAAGAAACAGTCAACGATCAAATTTGAAGATAATTATTTGAAATCACCTGAGAAAAAAATCAAATTTTATAATCCAAGAATTTCAACAATCAATAACGAATGATTTCAAAAACAACCAAGTAAAATTAAAGAGAATAAAAGAAATAAAACTAAAAAAGAAAATAAACTAAAAAGGAATAAAAAATGAGTTTAGAGATCATACCTGACTTACCATAATCGATGTGATCCAATGAATCTCCAACTCTGAATCTATGGCTAAGGAACTCCAAATAATTCGATAATATGAATCAATTTGAATTTTATCTATCTTTTCCACAGTTGTTCCTTAGCCTATCCTCGATACCTAAATGCTTAAGGGATCGAGTGGTTTAACAAAAACTGTTTTACCACTCTTATCTTCGTTTACACGTTTTGGTACCCAAACCCGTTTATATAACAATCCATTACTATCCACTAGCGTACCCTTTGGAACCCAAATTCGTTTTGACATATTCAAATTTATTTTGTTATTTTTTGGAATCCAAACCGGTTTAAATGAATTATTTATAAACAAGTTATCATTTTGTTTATGATTTGAAAACCCTTTGAAATTATTAGATTTAAAAATTCCAATTTGATTGTTTTCAAAGCCATTTAAAGGATTTTTAAAATCATTAGGATTTTGTTTTTCAACTGGATCAAATCCAAAACCAAGTCCCTTTTTATTCTAAACAAAAAATTGTTTTTTTTAACAACATATTCAACGATTTCTCTCCTTTAGAAAATTTAATCAAAGTTGACTCAAGTCATTGAATTTTAAATTTAAGATCGCTATTTTCTTTCATTATATTTGAACAACGATTAATAGCGATTTTCCTCTTTTCAACATCAGTTTGTTTTAAAACCAAATTTTCGTTTTCGAGTGCTTTGATTTTAGCATTGGACTTAGAAATTTCAATTTCAAATTGTTTTCGCTTTTCAAAATCAAGTTTTTCAGATTCTTTAAGCTTTTCAATTTCCTTTTCAAATTCACGATTCTCGTTTCTAAAATTCACGTTTTCATTTTTAAGTAACTCAAAATCAGTTTTGAATTTCAAAGAATCGTTACTCAAAAATTGACATTTTTCGCATTCTGAAAACGGTGAATTCTTAACTTTTTCAAGTTTTCTTTCTAAAATGTTATTTTCTTGAACTAGTTTTGACCTATCAGATTTCAATTTCTTAACTTTTAGTTCAAGAGAATCAACGGTTTTTGTGAGATCGTGACACATTAATATTAAATCTTTATAAGTGAAATTCGATACCTCGCTTGAATCATCTTAGCTACTTTCCAAATCAGATCGTCCCATAAGACACAAATTAGCTTCCTCTTCATCACTTTCAGAAAATTCTTCTCCTTCCATGTCATCCCATGTAGCAGCAAAAGCCTTCTTCTTTCTTCTGAACTTCTTCTTCTTTTCATTTTTAAGCTGTGGGCAATTTGGTTTGATATGTCCGGGTTTCTTACAGTTATAGCAAAACACTTTATCATTTGAACTTTCTGAACTTTCAGATTTGATAGTTTTCTTCTTTTGTGGCTTGTATTTTCCTTAGGCCCACTTTCTCAAAACCATGGCCAGCTCTTCAGCGGGATCTTCATTATCACTTTCAATAGAATTATTTAGAGCGATAGTCTTTTTCTTTGATTTAGAATCCTTTCGTTCTTCTCTTGCTTTTAACTCCATCTCATAAGTAATCAGATTTCCGATCAACTCTTCCATGCTTACTTTATTCAGATCTTTTGATTCTTGTATTGCCTTCACCTTAGCTTCAAAATTCATTGGTAGCACTCTCAATATTTTTCTGATCAATTCCACTTCGGTGTAGGTTTTGCCAAGAGCTTTTGCATTGTAGACTAGTGATGAGAAACGTCCATACATCTCTTTTATATCTTCATCTCGTTGCATAGAGAAATTTTCATATTCGTTGCTGAGAAGAGTGAGACGAGATTCCTTTACTTGAGATGTACCTTCGTGTGTGACCTCCAACGTATGCCATATTTCCTGTGCAGTTTCACAATGAAAAATTCGATTAAATTATGTTTTATCAAGAGCACAGATTAAAGCATTCATCACTTTGGAATTAGTTGAAAATAATTTTTTATCATTAGCATCCCACCTGTCTTTTGATTTAGGAATTTCAACACCACTAACAATAACAGTGGGAGATCTATAACCCGTTTCAATAATATACCACACATCATAATCGACTGAACTCAATTAAATTTTCATCCTAGCTTTCCAATATGCATAATCAGTTCCATTAAACATTGGTGGCCTAACTATGGACTGACCCTCAGAAAAAGCGCTATTAGACAGATTCATGACTCTAGAGTTAAAATAAAAAATACCTGCTCTGATACCACTTGTAGGATCTAAATTAACACTAGAGGGGAGTGAATAGGGTTTCTCGCAGATTTTCATAGAGTAATTAAATAATAACAACATAGATAATAATCAGAATAAATGCAGAAAATAAATAACACACAGATATACCCAGCTTCGGCAAAACCCTGCCTACTGCTGCATTCCCCAAGGTTTCTACTAGGAGTTAAAACAATCTCTACGCTTACAATCCCCTGTAAACTTGCGACACTTGCTCCCAACTGTTCTTAACCCTATGCTCAAAACTCTGCACTGGTTTCCATCCCCGAAACCAGATTTCCCCGAATTACAAATCCCGTAATTCGTCTCCCTAGTTTTAGAGACAAACTAGAAAACTCTAGACTTGATTACAAATTGAAATTAAAACAAATAAAAAACGAACAATTTAAAATTTAAACCCTAAACAAAACTAAACCCTAGATTTTAAAGAACTAAAATAAATAAATCCTCTAAAGCATCCTTTGTGGCCGGCCTCCTTTTGCTAGTGTGAACCCTTATTTCCTTTAACCCGATCAATTTGCTCTCTGAAGTAAAAAATGGTGGCGGCTTTGCTAGGGTTTACTGAAATCTCCCAAATTGATTCGATACTTGATGAATTTCTTAATCTCTGAAGCATGAGACTCTTGATGCTCTATCGTCTCTGATGATCTTCAATTCGTAGTCGCGATCTCTTTGAGTTGAAGGATCCAAGTACCCTCCTTTTTCTGGTATGATTTTAAATTTGAATTTCTCTTTGATTGTGCTTGAACTTGGATAGGATAAAATCCTGTGATGATTGGTGTTTATTTATAGGGTAAATAGATTCCTCTAGAATAATAATTCTCTGATTTCGACTAGTGATTTGGCCATGGTATATATGGAAATATTGGAATTTTAAATCATTGTATGTTCTGGAATTTCTAATTAAGTCTGATCTTTGAAACCCTTGATTTGAAACTTGCGGTATATATTTTTCCTGGAAATTAGGGCTTGAGCAAGTTTTCTGGAACCTTTGATTTTCTGGTTTGCTAAAACTTTGTCAATTCATTTGAATGGATTTTTGTAAATGCTTTCCCGATGATTTCAAAACCAGAACAGAAGTTTCTCTTGATTTTGTTGAGAGCAGTCTCGTTGATTATCTTTTAACTGATACCGCACTTGATATTTGCCTTTTAACAAAACTTAATCATTGAATTTGATTTAATACTTGACTGTTTTTTGAACTAATAAGAACAGTTGCTATCTTATTGAACAGATTTAAAAAAAATTGCACTTGAACTTGCTTTGCCGAAAACTAAGAACTAATGCTTTAACTTGATTAAGAATGGATATAATACTTGATCAGTCTGGCATGATTTCTCTTGTACTTGAATTTCCCAGTCATCATTCTTTGAATTTGATAAGAACATTTATTGTACTTGATCATCCCTACTAGACTTGCCATTTCATACTCGACTTATCTTCCTATTTGACATTTTTGTACTGACTTCTCGGCTTGTTTAAATGAGCCTTTTGTAATGATATGCTGCTTCACTATTTAAAAATAAACTTGTACACAGTTACTTTGTACACGTGATATTCTTTGATCTTATGCAACTTGTCTTGTGCCTCATGATTAGGTTTCACTATTAAAACACACTGGCTTTTTAAAAAAACTTTCTGCACCATAATTTGTGCATGTCTATATTGTATCCATGTAGCCTTGTATATGTTATACTCGAGGCTGTTTGCATCATTCACCATGCATTACTTGTAACTTGCTCGGCCCTTGCTAGCATAAGTTTTCTTGAACCATTTTTCACTGCTTAAATTTCTGGACATGGACCTGTAGCTAAAGTAGAAACTTGTCTCTGGCACCCTGCACTTGTACTTGACTTTGATCATGGCCTGTTGCTATGCTCCCTGTTAAAACTGCTCAACTCAAAATCAAATAAATTATTATTGTGTTGCTGTTATCTTGTAACTCGTATTTGAGCTAATTTGAATCTTGCTTGTCCCTTGGTTGTGCTTGTGCATATTACTGTCATGTAGCATTTGTTTACATTAGTTTGTATTTTCTTGACCCGACCAGTTTTGTTGCCATGTCTCATTCACTGTTGCTCAGAACTGACTTTCTGTCGTGCCATACTCGTACCATGCTATCAGTTGTATTTGAGCTGATCCATTATTTACCAAAAGTTTGAACTGTCTTGAGTTTGCTCCATGTATTTGCATGCACCAATGTTGGATTGATTACTTGCTTTCTCGTCTTTGAATTTTTTCGACCATTTTGGCTTTTTTCACTTTTGGCTCGACTATTTTCACACTGATTTGTATTGAGTCGAGAAGGTCCTTGTGGCTACTCCTCAGATGCATACTGATTGGCATGCAGTGCACATATGTATATCTATACACGTGTGTATATGCAGCCATCTAGACAAGTTTTTCTGTCCTTGCATATCATACCAAGTCTAGAAAAGTGATGAGAAACACACCGTTATTCTGAGGCAAATGAAATTTAAAAATAAATTTTTATTTGCTTTTATTTTATTTTTGTTGCAGTCTACTATGTGTGTTCTTCTGTATGTGACAGCTATGAAGATGGACTGACTGAAAGCTGTGAAGACAGAAGATTGAAGATGAAGACAAGAACAGTGTTAGTGTGTGTCTGTATTTGAAATGTCAACTGGGTGATAGTGTCAGTGTATATGAGTGAACTGTATAGAAATGTAAACGACTGTTGAGTGAACTGTAGTGAGTGTAGTGTATATGAAAGTGATTGTATAATTGATGAATGAACTGTAACGAGGAGCTGTGAGAGAATTGTACTGATTGTATGTAATAAACAGATTTGGTTGAAATAAAATATTATTTTATTGTGTTCAATTCAATATGTCTGTTTTTATTTGAATTCCTTCAATATTACAATTTCATGTGTGATGTGTCATGTCAGAAATATTCAAACATATTTAAGTGAATTGTAAATAGTGGAGTTATAAATAGTTGTACTGTTTGAATGTTTGAAATATAATATTTAATTTAAACAAACTACTGTATGAATATATGAATGTCTGTATAGTCGTATTGTATTTAAATATAAATATTATATTCCTATCTGTGATGTATATATAGAACAGTACGATAACAAACACATTTAAAATAATATTTATTTGGTTGTTATCATCAAATGAAAATCATATAATTGTGTATACAACACTGTTATATACAGCAGTATGACGTTGCTACAGGTATTTGTTCGTAATTCCTCTTGTTTATTTGTTCGTAATTCCTCTTGTTTATCCTTTACGTGTAATTACTAATGCATACTGATGACATATTGTAGGTATAGATTTTTGAGCACTTTCCTGTTTTAAGGCGACATAATAGATGTGTTGGGGCAGTTGAGGGAGATGTGAGGGCATCATTCTACTTTGCAATTGATCAAGCTCAAAAACCGGCGTCCGACTTAATTAATTTAAGAGAGAAGATTGATGATTTAACACAGTGTGATGTTGTGTGGGAATGTTACCAAGGCAAGTGTGGCATCTACAAATTAGAGTGATGTTCTTTGTACAATGGTCCAATTGTTTGCTTTGAAACCGTTGAGCTATATCTTCTACAAAGGCACTTCGTCAATTTGGTTACTTTCAACCCATCCGTTCGATTACTTTCTTTGTCAATAGTAAGAAGTTCAAGCTGTCTACTACATTTTATAAAGCAACATACTCTAATATCCAAGATCGCAGTTGGGAAGAATGGTCGAATCATTTGTTGAACGAGAGATTACTGTCTGTAACACCCCGAATTTCAGTTAATATTAACATTCACAAATTAAAGAATAACTAATCCCAGATGTGGGAATTAGGGGAAACGGGTTGCGCCATTGTGTTCGTCTCGAAAAAATACGCGAAATAGAGTCCGAGTTTTTGTAAATCGGAGTCCGTATGACCAAGTTATGGCCCAACGAAGTTTTCAGAAAATTCAAGTTTAAAAACAGTTTAAAACTAAAGCCAAATTCAAAATTCAACACACAAGGGGAAGGCGGGAAAATTCCCACGCAGGCCAAGTCGACAGGGGTGTCGACTGCCCAGTCGACACCACCCCAACCCATGTCGACTGCCCAGTCGACACGGGTGTCGACCTGGGTACTCGACCAGGTTGGCCTGGGTGCAGTCTGAAGGGGTTTGGGCTGTGTTTGGGGCTTGTGACAAAATCTGACGGCTCTAACCTAAATTAGAGTTAATCTAAGGGCCTAAACTACATCCTAAATCTATAAATACACCCTAAGACTACCCTAATCTATACCAAAAATAGATACAACGTCATCATGTCATCAAAATGCAACTTAGAAGGAGCCTCCACTAAGTAGAGAGGAAGATAGCTTCTCAAATCAACTTCTAATCAACTCTAGCAACTAAATCTTCTTCATAGGAGTGCTAATCAACAATTTGTGAGTTTCTATGCCTTTAGCAAGCAATTGCTAAACTAATTATGATAGGATGTAATGAGGTTATGGTTATGAATGTGGATCAATGCAAGTTATGTTATCATATGCTATGTGCTCATGATGTTAGTTATGCAAGTTTTATGCTATATGTCCATGATGCTAGTTATGCAAGTTTTATGCTATATGTTCATGATGCTAGTTATGCAAATCACTATGATAAACATTGATCCATTATGACACCATGTTATGCAAGTTTGGTGTTTGATTATATGCAAGTAACATGTGCAAGTTTACACCTTTGTATGATATGCATACATATGCAAGTTTACCCCTTTGTATGTCATGCATATATATGCATGTTTACCCCTTTTTATGATATGAGTAACATATGCAAGTTCATCCCTTTTTAGACCTATGACATGTATGCAAGTTTATCCCTTTATGATAGGTCTATGACATGAACATCTATGCAAGTTACCCTCTTTATGACATATGTGATTCATGCAAGTTTGGGTTGATTATTTATGCTAGTTGGGTTTGATGCTATGGTCATATATGTAAGTTGACACCTTTAAAACCCATGTTGATGCTAATGTTATGCTAAGTTGAACCCATTGTATTTGAGATGAATCTTCCCTTTTAAGTATGTCATGTTAGCGTATTACGTGGGGAACGATGGGGTTAATATTCATGTTAACAAAATTGTGGTGAAATTGGTATGATGTTGCATACCATAAGTGGATGAACATAATTGAGTCAAATATGTACATCATTAAATTGTAATTAATTAGGAAAAATTAATTCAAAATATGGGGGTGATTAATTAGGTGTAATCAATCGACTAAGACACGAGGTTGGACCCTTTTGTAGCATAAGACTGCCCGGACCCGACCGGCAAATCCAACGGCTACAAATGATTGGCCCAATGTGAGAGGTCTTAGGCATAAACTAAATACGTGACAAGTGTAAAGACACGAGGTTAGACTCTGTTATGGCGTAAGGCTGCCCGGACCCGACCGGCAAATCCAGCTGCCATAAAAGACAGTCTAATGTGAGAGGTCTTTACAAAGGTTACGTTCTTAATCAATTAAGAAACACTTAACCAGATAAGCATGTAGTGGGGGCATGAGGGGTTAAGTGGGTGCCTTGGGTGGCATGTGGAAATCAAGTAAGTGCCTTGGGTGGCATGTGGAAATCTAGTGGGTTGCCTTGGGTAGCAATAGAAAATACGATTAGAATACTTAACCAAGTGGATACATGTAATTAAACATGATTAAAGGGGTTAAGTGGGATGCACTAGAAAAGGGACAAGCTTAGGTGGGTAGCTTGTGGGGGCCCATTTCAACCAGTAACCCAAAACGTATCTTTGTGGGCTCGACCCAAGTCGAGGACGGGACACGCATACTGGGTTTGACTATAGAGGCCAAAACGGGGTAGCGGTGGCAACGCAAGTCCAACGGGTTTCATATGCGTGTGTGGGCCCGGGCTGGTAGGTAAGACGTTGTTGCATCGTGTAGGTATAAGCCGTGCACCGTTGGTTGTATCGGGTTGCCACTTTGGGGAGTGATACACCCCACTGTGGGGCCAGCATGGGTATCTACATTAGGGAGCCGATCGCTTGGGGAGTAGTGGGTACACCTAGTGGAGATAGGGGCAGACGGCACCTATGTGGTCAGCTAGGGGTACACGAAACTACTAGTTAAATTTTTTAAGTCCTTGGGTGGGATCAACCTTTAAGTAGGAATGACTGGTGTGGTGCAGTGTAGTAATTATCCTTGGGTGGGTAGATGCGTCTTTACCGATATCTTAGTTCATCCTATGTCTAGTTGGCTGCTTAGTGCAGTCATTTATCCCCAGTCATTACCGTACCAAGATTATATCATACCCTAATTACTTTAATGATTGTATTGTTAAAGTTATAGGACTCGCTCAGACTTATGTCTGACCCCGTTGTTTTTATCTTTTTTCCCAACCCTCAGGTTCTCAGAGTGGGCCTAGCACTAGTGGGCTTTGATCAGATTGCTTTATCTATCTTTTGGAGCTTGGACCGTTGATGTAAAGCTCAGCTTATCTTTTCTATTATGGCTATTAGTTATGTAGTGGGATTACGTACTTATGTTTTTATCAGGATGGATATTTAGTACTTGACTCTTGTTTTAGTTGGTTTTGGTATTGTAACTAAACATGTTTATCTTGTTCTGCAATGAAATGATGTTTTAGATTTTCAAGTATTATTTATGTCTGTCTTGTTGTAATTTTTCTGTTCTATATTCACTTAAAATACTCCACCGAAGTTAAGGCATTCCCTTAGTGAGTGACCTTAGCGGGTGTGGCTGTTACACGTGGTATCAGAGCTGAAGGTTACCAGAACAGATAAAATTTTTAGAAAAACTATTTTTCTAAAAACATTTTTGGAAGAAGTATTTTCAAAAACATGTCTTTTAAGAGAAAAGTTTTTGAAAGAAAAGCATAATCCCCAATAGCCATATCTTTATCTTTCGAATTCTCCGTTTTGAATCTTTCCATTTTCGTTTCAGCATGGCTGAAGATCTTAACTTTCCGGAGGGTGTGACGATACAGTATGGTATAGGAGATTGATGGAGGCTAGGGCCGCCGCTGCGGGTCCAGCAAATGTTCCTCCACCACCAGTTGAACCCGATCTTCCTCCTCCTCCTCGCATGGATACTTTTGCAAAGACTTGCAAGGAATTTAAGGCTATGGGAGGGAAACCTTTTCAAGGATCAGAAACTTTTATGGAAGCTAGGGATTGGCTTAAGGAAACGGAAGAGTTGATATACATCTTTGAGATGGAAGAAGGAAAGAAAGTCAAGTTAGCTGCTTGGTTAACGAAGGGAGAGGCCTCATTCTGGTGGGAGGTCACTAATGGAGAGCGCCCTGTTGACTCTTGGGCGGATTTCAGACAAAGGTTTGTGGCAAAGTTTATCTCAAGGGCGGAAGAAAATCTGTATATGGAAAGGTTCTTGACTCTAAAGCAAGGAAACTTATCAGTGAAGGAATATGTCAACAAATTTAATCAATTGTCAAGGTTTGGCATAGACATGGTGAATACACCGGAGAAGAAGGCTTTGAGGTTCGTTAAAGGCTTGAATGAACCGATGCATGGATTGGTTATGACTCACATCCCTATGGGGGCCACCTTTGAGAAGCTAGTAGATATGGCACTCATGCATGAGGAAGAGAAGGGTCCCAATGCTAATAAGGCACCCGAGAAGAAAGGAGATCAGAAGAGACCTCAACAGCAACAGCAAAACAAGGGTGGGAAAGGCAACGGTGGCAAGGGAAAGAAGAAGTGCTTCAATTGCGGGACAACAGGCCACCTATGCAAAGATTGTCGGAAGAAGAAGAAGACTGGCTGCTTCCACTGTGGCGAAGCAGGGCATCTAGTGAAGGACTGCACTAAGAAGGGGCAGAGGACGGGATCTACCTCAGGAGGACAGGTGCAAGCTCTTATGGCACCAGGTCAGGCAAGGGGGCAAGTTCAGGCTCTCGCGGTTCCACCGATTCAGGATAGAGGTAGAACTATTTCTGTTGAAAGTCTGGTTTTTCTGTTTGATCATCCTGTCCGTACTTTGGTTGACTCTTGCGCATCGCGTTTGTTTATCTCATCATCATTAGTTGAGTCACTGCACTTAGACACCAGTCTAGTAGATGATCCCTTGGTTGTTTCAAACCCAATTGGGGGCTCCACTTATTTGTCCATGATATGTTTGGGTTTGAAGATTTCTATACTTAGCGTTGAGTTAAGATGTGATGCTTTTGTTTTGGGCTTCACGGGCTATGGGTTGATTCTGGGCATGGACTGGTTATTCAGTAATGGTACCATTCTTGATTGCGAAAGGAGAGTTGTTAGGCTCATGACCCGCTTGGGGAACACTCTCGAGATCTCTTGTAATCCCATGAATTCTGTTATGCTAAGTTATCTTGAATCGCTTGACGCTTCGGTCGAGAGTTTGCGATCTGTTAGAGTGGTCCGGGAATACTCGGATGTGTTTGAGGAGGTGAAGGGTTTACCTCCGAAGCGGGAGATCGACTTCCGAATATATCTGGTAGACAATGCTAAACCAGTATCTTTGCCAGTGCGCCACATGGCTCCTCGTGAAAGGAGGGAACTCAATAAGCAAGTAGGGGAGTTGCTTGAGAAGAGGTTCATAAGACGAAGTATATCAGAGTGGGGTGCTCCATTAGTTTTTGCCACGAAGGCGGATGGGTCCCTCAGACTTTGTGTAGACTATAGAGAACTCAACAAGCTTACAAAGAAGAATAGACACCCATTGCCGAGGATTGATGATCTCTTTGATCAGTTGGTTGGCGCCTCAGTGTTTTCGCAGTTGGACTTAGCCACGGGGTTTCATCAGTTGAGAGTGGCTGAGGATATCATAGACAAGACTGCCTTTAGGACTCCGGATGGTTTTTATGAGCGGCTTGTGATGCCATTTGGTTTGACGAACGCCCCCGCATACTTTGTTGATCTGATGAGTAGGGTGTTCAGGGAGTACCTTAATAAGTTCGTGGTGGTCTTTGTGGATGACATCTTGGTCTTTTCTAAGAGTGAAGAAGAGCATGCCCTACATCTTAGGGAAGTGTTGGAGACTCTTCGAGCGCATAGCCTTAAGGCTAAATTCTCTAAATGTCACTTTTGGAGGAAGGAAGTGCGGTTCTTAGGGCACGTGGTCTCTAAGGAAAGGATAGTTGTGGATCCCGCGAAGATAGTGTCCATCCAAGATTGGAAGGTTCCGAAGAATACTACCGAGGTGAGCAGTTTCTTGGGGTTGGCTGGCTACTATAGGAAGTTTATCAAGGACTTCGCGAAGATATCAGCCCCATTAACTCGCTTGACAAAGAAGAATCTAGTCTTCACATGGGACGTAGATTGTGATGATGCGTTCCAACGGTTAAAGAGAGCTTTAACCACAGCTCCAGTCTTAGTGTTGCCAGATGGGAGTAAGCCATTTGTTGTTTATACCGAAGCTTATGGGACAGGACTAGGCGCAGTCTTAATGCAAGAGGGAAGGGTAATAGCCTATGGGGGAAGGCAGTTGAGAGTGCATGAGAAAAATTACCCTACGCATGATCTAGAGTTGGCCGCTATTGTTTTTGCGCTTAAGTCTTGGCGCCATTATCTTCTTGGCGAGAGGTTCGAATTGTTCACTGAACACAAATCATTGAAGTACTTGTTTTCTCAAAAGGATTTGAACTTAAGGCAACAAAGGTGGATGGAGTTCTTAGCATCCTATGATTTCGAGATAGCGTATACCCCTGGCAAGGGTAACGTGGTGGCAGACGCCTTAAGCAGAAAAAGGTTGTCCTTGAGTCCATTGTTCGTGGAATGACAAAGCTTGGAATTTATCTCGATGTTTGATTTCAGACCTTCCGTTGACTTTGTACCCGGTTTGCTAGCATCCTTAGAGGTCAGACCTACTCTTTTGGGACGGATTGGCGAGGCACAGCGGGACGACCCACAGTTGGTTGAGTTGGTAGAGAGGCTCAAAAGGGGGGAGTCGTCAAGCCATTTGAGTAGGTACACCCTAGATGATAGGGGTTGGTTGCGTAGAGACGGTAGACTTTGTGTACCGCAAGACGAGGGTTTGAGGAAGGCTATTCTTGATGATGCGCATCGTTCGAAGATGACCATTCATCCCGGTGGGGACAAGATGTACCAAGACATGAAGCGAGTTTTCTTTTGGGCCGGTATGAAGAAAGATGTGGCCGAGTATGTCGCTAGATGCTTGATGTGCCAACAAGTGAAAGCAGAGCAAAAGAAACCTGGTGGGTTGCTTCACCCATTGGAGGTTCCACAATGGAAGTGGGATAGCGTCTCGATGGATTTTATTGATGGGTTACCGAGATCGAGGAAGGGTAATACGGGAATTTGGGTTGTGGTAGACAGACTTACTAAGAGCGCCCATTTCATACCCGTGAAGAGTAAGAGGACTGCTCCATGGCTAGCTTCAGTTTACCTTCGAGAGATAGTTCGGTTGCATGGTGTACCTTCTAGCATAGTGAGTGATCGAGATCCCATCTTCACTAGCGAGTTTTGGAAGAGTTTGCAAGAGGCGGTAGGGACTCAGTTGTGTTTGAGCACCGCATATCATCCTCAGACGGACGGCCAGACCGAGAGGGTGAATCGTGTTCTAGAAGACCTTTTGAGGCTATGTATCTTAGATTTTGGAGGTACATGGGAAGAGCATCTTCCATTGGTGGAGTTCGCGTATAATAACAGCTTTCAGTCTAGTATTGGCATGGCTCCTTTCGAAGCTCTTTATGGAAGGCCTTGTCGATCACCTACATGTTGGTGGGAGTCTATGGATAAGATCTTGCTTGGGCCTGATATGGTTAGAGAAACATCGGAAAAGATTGATTTGATTCGAAGAAGGATGAAAGCAGCGCAAGATAGGCAGAAATCTTACGCGGATAAGAGGAGGACGGATCTTGAGTTTGATGTTGGGGACATGGTCTTTGTCAAAGTATCTCCATTACAGAATGTTGTTCGCTTTGGGTCCGTTGGGAAGTTAGCACCAAGGTTTGTAGGACCGTTTCCTATTAAGGAAAGGATTGGACATATGGCATATAGAGTGGATTTACCCGAAAGACTTAGTGGTGTACATGATGTATTCCATGTGTCACATTTGAGGAAGTGCCTACATGAGACCGCAGAGGTGGTAGAGCCGAGCTTGCTTAGAGAAGTGGAGGTAGAGCGTGATGCGACGATTCGACGAGCTCCTACTCGCATCCTTGGGTCAGAGATTAGGAAGTTGAGAAACAGAGAGGTTCAACTAGTCAAAGTGCAATGGGGAGATGATGAGAGCAACGCTACATGGGAGACAGAAGCGAAGATGCGTTCACTGTACCCATTCCTTTTTGAGGGTATGTCTTTTAACTTCTCCTTTATCGTTTGTCTAGTACTTATCTTATCTTTAGTATGTCCTCTCGTTAGTACCTTTGACCTTTAGATAGGGTAAACCTATGGTTGAAACATGTGTTTGAGACATGTTATGATTCATGGATGCATGTGGATGCAAGTGTTTGCTAGTGGTTGCTCGTGGATGCATATACACACACTTTAGACACTAGATCGGCTCAGTCACTTCATGTTGCATATTGCATATAACTGTGTGTAGGTAGCTATATTAATGGATGTATAATGGTTGTGTTATCATATGGATGATGCATTTTGGTGTATGGTTGTGCACACATGTAGAGATAGTATGTGTCGATAGGGTTCTTTCGCATACATATGGGATGCATGGCACTATCATGGTTTGCATTAAGGAGGTCAACTGAATCAGTAGACCGCCTGATTTTGCATTAGACAGGGAACATATACACACACTTTTTGCATATGTTCATACAGCATTAGAAACTTTAAGGACAATGGATGCAGTGTTTGATGGTTTAGTAGATGGTTGTTTGGATGGTAGGATATGTTCTTCTGGATTCAGAGATTTCGGGGACGAAATCTTTTAAGTAGGGGAGAATGTAACACCCCAAATTTCAGTTAATATTAACATTAACAAATTAAAGAATAACTAATCCCAGATGTGGGAATTAGGGGAAACGGGTTGCGCCATTGTGTTTGTCTCGGAAAAATACGCGAAATAGAGTCCGAGTTTTTGTAAATCGGAGTCCGTATGACCAAGTTATGGCCCAACGAAGTTTTCAGAAAATTCAAGTTTAAAAACAGTTTAAAACTAAAGCCAAATTCAAAATTCAACACACAGGGGGAAGGCGGGAAAATTCCCGCGCAGGCCAAGTCGACAGGGGTGTCGACTGCCCAGTCGACACCACCCCAACCCATGTCGACTGCCCAGTCGACACGGGTGTCGACCTGGGTACTCGACCAGGTTGGCCTGGGTGCAGTCTGAAGGGGTTTGGGCTGTGTTTGGGGCTTGTGACGAAATCTGACGGCTCTAACCTAAATTAGGGTTAATCTAAGGGCCTAAACTACATCCTAAATCAATAAATACACCCTAAGACTACCCTAATCTATACTAAAAATAGATACAACGTCATCATGTCGTCAAAACGCAACTTGGAAGGAGCCTCCACTAAGTAGAGAGGAAGATAGCTTCTCAAATCAACTTCTAATCAACTCTAGCAACTAAATCTTCTTCATAGGATTGCTAATCAACAATTTGTGAGTTTCTATGCCTTTAGCAAGCAATTGCTAAACTAATTATGATAGGATGTAATGAGGTTATGGTTATGAATGTGGATCAATGCAAGTTATGTTATCATATGCTATGTGCTCATGATGTTAGTTATGCAAGTTTTATGCTATATGTCCATGATGCTAGTTATGCAAGTTTTATGCTATATGTTCATGATGCTAGTTATGCAAATCACTATGATAAACATTGATCCATTATGACACCATGTTATGCAAGTTTGGTGTTTGATTATATGCAAGTAACATGTGCAAGTTTACATCTTTGTATGATATGCATACATATGCAAGTTTACCCCTTTGTATATCATGCATATATAAACATGCATATATATATATATATATATATATATATATATATGCATGTTTACCCCTTTTTATGATATGAGTAACATATGCAAGTTCATCCCTTTTTAGACCTATGACATATATGCAAGTTTATCCCTTTATGATAGGTCTATGACATGAACATCTATGCAAGTTACCCTCTTTATGACATATGTGATTCATGCAAGTTTGGGTTGATTATTTATGCTAGTTGGGTTTGATGCTATGGTCATATATGCAAGTTGACACCTTTAAAACCCATGTTGATGCTAATGTTATGCTAAGTTGAACCCATTGTATTTGTGATGAATCTTCCCTTTTAAGTATGTCATGTTAGCGTATTACGTGGGGAACGATGGGGTTAATATTCATGTTAACAAAATTGTGGTGAAATTGGTATGATGTTGCATACCATAAGTGGATGGACATAATTGAGTCAATTATGTACATCATTAAATTGGAATTAATTAGGGAAAATTAATTCAAAATATGGGGGTGATTAATTAGGTGTAATTAATCGACTAAGACACGAGGTTGGACCCTTTTGTAGCATAAGACTGCCCGGACCCGACCGGCAAATCCAGCGGCTACAAATGATTGGCCTAATGTGAGAGGTCTTAGGCATAAACTAAATACGTGACAAGTGTAAATACACGAGGTTAGACTCTGTTATGGCGTAAGGCTGCCCGGACCCGACCGGCAAATCCAGCTGCCATAAAAAACAGTCTAATGTGAGAGGTCTTTACAAAGGTTACATTCTTAATCAATTAAGAAACACTTAACCAGATAAGCATGTAGTGGGGCATGAGGGGTTAAGTGGGTGCCTTGGGTGGCATGTGGAAATCAAGTAAGTGCCTTGGGTGGCATGTGGAAATCTAGTGGGTTGCCTTGGGTGGCAATAGAAAATATGATTAGAATACTTAACCAAGTGGAAACATGTAATTAAACATGATTAAAGGGGTTAAGTGGGATGCACTAGAAAAGGGACAAGCTTAGGTGGGTAGCTTGCGGGGGCCCATTTCAACCAGTAACCCAAAACGTATCTTTGTGGGCTCGACCCAAGTCGAGGACGGGACACGCATACTGGGTTTGACTATAGAGGCCAAAACGGGGTAGCGGTGGCAACGCAAGTCCAACGGGTTTCATATGCGTGTGTGGGCCCGGGCTGGTAGGTAAGACGTTGTTGCATCGTGTAGGTATAAGTCGTGCACCGTTGGTTGTATCGGGTTGCCACTTTGAGGAGTGATACACCCCACTGTGGGGCCAGCACGGGTATCTACGTTAGGGAGCCGATCGCTTGGGGAGTAGTGGGTACACCTAGTGGAGATAGGGGCTGACGACACCTATGTGGTCAGCTAGGGGTACACGAAACTACTAGTTAAAATTTCTAAGTCCTTGGGTGGGATCAACCTTTAAGTAGGAATGACTGGTGTGGTGCAGTGTAGTAATTATCCTTGGGTGGGTAGATGCGTCTTTACCGATATCTTAGTTCATCCTATGTCTAGTTGGCTGCTTAGTGCAGTCATTTATCCCAGTCATTATCGTACCAAGTTTATATCATACCCTAATTACTTTAATGATTGTATTGTTAAAGTTATAGGACTCGCTCAGACTTATGTCTGACCCCATTGTTTTTATCTTTTTTCCCAACCCTTATGTTCTCAGAGTGGGCCTAGCACTAGTGGGCTTTGATCAGATTGCTTTATCTATCTTTTGGAGCTTGGACCGTTGATGTAAAGCTCAGCTTATCTTTTCTATTATGGCTATTAGTTATGTAGTGGGATTATGTACTTATGTTTTTATCAGGATGGATATTTAGTACTTGACTCTTGTTTTAGTTGGTTTTGGTATTGTAACCAAACATGTTTATCTTGTGCTGCAATGAAATGATGTTTTAGATTTTCAAATTATTTATATCTGTCTTGTTGTAATTTTTCTGTTCTATATTCACTTAAAATACTCCACCGAAGTTAAGGCATTCCCTTAGTGAGTGACCTTAGCGGGTGTGGGTGTTACACTGTCTACAAAAGTTGTACGTGTTATTGCAAAACAACAGACAACAGAAGCAACAACCACACGCGTTAGTACAAAACGCACAAACAACAACGCTATTAAGTGTTAGAACTCGATCTTACGTACAAGATGATCGATTCAGTGAAACGAAAACAAGTAAATAGCAGAAGAGTAGATAAATCGACTGAGGCTCGGTGTACTGATTTCCTTAAGAATTTATTTGGAGTCTCCCAGGATACAACAGGCGAAACTGCTCGAGTATGTGATGATCATGTCAGTCTGAGTATAGAGATTTGGCAGCAATTGTGGTTTCAATTTTGACAGAGGAAGTGAAAGAAGATTAGAAAATCTATGCAGAATGTGATCAGGATTCGCCACTTATTTATAATCTTCGAACAGTCGTAAGAACAATGGTCGCGTCTGTTTACCGTTTGAATTCAACCATAACGGGTCGTGACTGTGCCTCTTCATCTGCTAACGGGCTGTAAACCTGTTTGTTCCTGTTGGGTCGCATCCATATACATTGCCGCGTCCAGTTAGAAAAACCCACAAAAATTGGTTAGGTTTTTCATAGCAAAAATAAGATTTCATTTTAGAGCCAAACCCAAACCCGAACCCGAACCCGACCCGGCCAGGTTCGATACGGGACGGGCGGGCGGCGCGCACGCGTGTATGTTTGGTTCATATGATCTAGGTCCTCCCCCTCGCACAAAATTACCTGACAGTAAGGGCCTATATAGGGAATGAGGAATAGATATAAATACATATATCTAATCTTCTTTTTGCCAATGTGGGACTAAAGCATATGTCATTCATCTCTTTGAATTCTAACAATCCCCCACATGAATGATAATATACTTTTCCCCCACACAAAGTGTAATATCTCAGACTACGTAAGGAATAATGCTTTATCGTGGATAAGTAGATATTTCACTTTGAACTTTTCGTAGTTAAAACTTATCGGATCTACTCGGCTAATCGGTGAATTATTTGATCTTGAACCATCAGCCTTTATTGTATATCAATAACAATAAGTTTTACGAAGCACTGATTCCCTTCTCATCTAATCTCTTGGTTGTGTTCATTTTGGTCCTGAACGCTTTCTGGTTCTGCGAGTATTATAGAGAATTCAAGCCTTTTAAAATTCTCATAGAGCCGACCCAGCTCACACTAACATAGGTGATCGCAACCATTAAGAGTATCCTACATATACCCCACTTTTTATTTTCAAGATATGGTCATCATTAAAAAACATAGTTTTAACCTTGTAATACTTATGTAGACATGCATTTATAGTGTGCACCATAGGAATGGAGTAAGAGTGTGTCCAAAAATGCATTACGTCTTGAGTTATTCATAACTGGTTTGCCTATTAATCCTAGTCCGTGGGATCCCCAGTCGCTAGGATAGGTTTCCGTATAGGATAACTCTTGTTGGTTTAGGCTTTTAAACCCATTCTCCTCGATGCGGAGTAAATTTTCTCTCTTGATAAACCTTTAGTAAACGGATCCGCTAGGTTATCATTTGTTCTCACATAATCTATGGAAATAGTTCCATTTGAGAGTAACTGACGAACTATGTTATGATGTCTACGAATACGTCGTGACTTTCCAATGTACACAAAATTATGCGCTCTACTTAGCGCTGCTTGGTTATCGCAGTGTATGCATATGGCCGGTACAGGTTTAGGCCAGAATGGGATATCTTCTAAAAAATGACGAAGCCATTCCGCTTCTTCGCCTGCTTTATCTAATGCGATGAACTTTGATTCCATAGTGGATCGAGCTATGCATGTCTGTTTTGAAGATTTCTATGATACTGCTGCTCTTGCTAGGGTAAATACATAACCACTCGTTGATTTTGATTCCTCTGAATCAACAATCCAGTTTGCATCACTATATCCTTCTAATACGGCTGGATATTTTCCATAGTGTAAGGAATAGTTTGTAGTATTTTTCAAATATCCTAGCACTCTCATTAGTGCTTTCCAGTGTTCCTTCCCTGGATTGCTTGTGTGCCTGCTTAATCAACTTACTGCATAAGATATATCTGGTCTTGTGCAATTCATGAGATACATGAGACATCCTATTACACGAGAGTATTCCAGTTGCATGACAATCTCATTTGTGTTTTTATGCAATACTTCAGATGGATTAAAAGGTGTTCGTACTCCTTTTATTCCAAAAAATTTTAAATTTGTCAATTATTTTGTCTACATAGTGTGATTGAGACAATTCAATTCCATTAGATGTTCTTATTATTTTGATTCCCAAAATAACGTCTGCAAATCCTAAATCTTTCATATCGAAATTGATGATTAACATTTTCTTTATGGTCTCTATTACTCGGGTATTCGGACCAAAAATTAGCATATTGTTTACATACAGACAAATCATCATATATGATTATCCAATTTGTTTATAATAAACACATTTATCACATTCGTTTATACGAAAACCATTTTTCATCATGACACTATCAAATTTTGCATGCCATTGTTTTGGAGCTTGTTTTAGTCCATATAATGATTTTACTAACCTACATACTTTATTTTCATTTCCTTTGGAAATGAAACCTTCTGGTTGCTCCATGTAGATCTCCTCATCGAGATCTCCATTTAAGAATGCTTTTTTTACATCCATTTGATGAATTTCTAAGTTATAGATAGATGCAATTGCTATCAACATTCTTATAGAGGTTATTCGTGTTACCGGCGAATATGTACCAAAGAAGTCTACTCCTTCTTTTTGACGATAGCCTTTGGCTACTAATCTGGCTTTATACTTGTCAATAGAGCCATCTGCTTTCATTTTCTTTTTAAAAATCCATTTGCAGCCAATTGTTTTTATTCCAGGTGGAATATCAACAATTTCCCAAGTTTTGTTGCTTAGAATTGAATCAATCTCACTTTGGATTGCTTCTTTCCAACATGCAGATTCAGAAGATGACATTGCTTCCTTGTATGTTTGAGGTTCGTGTTCTAACATATATGTTAAAAACTCCGGACCAAATGTCTTGGAAGTTCTAGCCCTTACACTTCTTACGGGTTCTATTTCCTCAATTTCACGATGATTTTTATCTTCATGTGAATTGATCGATTCTTCTCTTGTCCTTTTAGGGACATAAGTTCCTTCATTCCTTTTGTACGGAAACACAACTTCAAAGAACGAGGCATCTCTTGATTCCATGATTGTATTTATTTGAATATCAGCTATATCAGACTTGAATACCAAAAATCTGTTGGCGCTACTATTTTGGGTTGTCCCTAGGTAGTAGCAGTCAACTGTTTTTGGTCCTAGTTTGACTCTTTTAGGAGGCGGAACTGGAACTTTTGCCAAGCACCCCCACACTTTGAGGTATTTAAAGCTTGGTTTATGCCCTTTCCATAACTCATATGGAATCAGTCCTATTTTATTATGAGGAACCTTGTTTAAAATGTGGTTAGACATATTTAAGGCTTTCCCCCACAAGTTCATTGGTAGACCTGAGGTTATGAGCATTGCGTTTATCATATCTTTTAGCGTTCTGTTCTTTCTCTCAGCAATACCATTTTGTTGTGGTGAATATGGAGCTATTGTTTGATGAATTATACCATTCTCTACATAGAATTGTTCGAATGGTGATTCATACTCTCCACCTCGATCAGATCTTAGTATCTTGATCTTTTTATTTAGCTGATTTTCTACTTCAGCCTTATATTTTATAAACGATGCTATTACTTCATCTTTACTATTTAAAAGATATACATAGCAATATCGAGTACAATCATTAATAAATGTGATAAAATATTTTTTCCCACCTCTTGTAGGTAAGTTTTTGAAATCACATAAGTAAGTATGAATCATTTGTAATGGTTCAGTACTTCTTTCAATGGTATGAAATGGTTTCTTAACCATTTTTGCTTCTACACAAGTCTCACATTTATATTTTTTATCTACTTGAAATTTTAAAAATTAAATCCAGATTTGCAAGTTTTTTCATTTTCCGAAAGTTTGTGTGTCCTAATCTTTCATGCCATAATAGAAAATCATACTCGACAACAAAAGAAACTTCTTTTTTATTCATTTCAGAATTACAACATACATTGTTATTGCCGATTACGGCTACACTAGCCTTAAATAGGCCATCACATATGTATCCTCTCCCTATATAGACCCCAGCCTTGGACAGAACAACTTTATCTAATTCAAAGACCATTCGGAAGCCTTTCTTCGAAAGTATAGGTCCAGAAATCAAGTTTTTCCGGATATCTGGAACATGAAGCACATCATTCAGTGTAACCGTTTTACCAGATGTGAATTTGAGGATTACCTTCTTGTTGCTTTCAATCATTGACACTACCGAGTTACCCATGTACAATTTTTCTCCATGATCCAGTTTGTTATATGTGGAGAATATGGACTTTTCAGAACACACATGTCGTGTAGTGCCTGTGTCAAACCACCATTGAGAAGGATTCTGGACTAGATTGCATTCTGAAACAACTCCGGAAAAGTTAGGCACATCGATGTCCATGTTGTCCACCACATTCGCTTCTGAATTTTTATGTTTCTTGTGTCTGCAATCTTTTGCCTGATGACCAGTTTTTCCACACACCCAACATTCGCCATTGAATTTTTTGGACTGCTTCTGATTATGTTGCTTGTTTTCTGGCGCCTTCCTTTTCTTTTTATTTTTGTTAGGGTGCCCTTTTTTCTTTGACCCTTCTGCAACAAAAGCCTCTTTTCCTTTTTGGTTTAGTGACTCCGCGATTATCTGCCTCTATCTTCAATCTAACGATTAGGTCTTGTAAGGATATCTCCTTCTTCTTGTGCTTTAAATAGTTGAGGTAGTCTTTCCAAAATGGTGGCAACTTTCCAGTGATCGCCTCAACCAGAAAAGATTCACCAACTTCGTGGCCTTCTGGTTCCATTTCATGGATAATGATTTGAAGTTCATGTAGTTGCGCAGGAACAGGTTTTGAATCTACCATTTTGTATTCCATGAACCTGTCAGCTATAAACTTCTTCAGGCTCACGTTTTGTGTTTTGTACTTTGCGGTAAGCACATTCCAGAGGGCTTTTGTAGTCTTGATTGGCTGATACACTTTGTACAAAACTTTGTCTAAACAGTTGAGGATGTAATTCCTGCACAGGAAATCTGAGTGCCTCCATGCATCAATGTTTGAAATCTTATCTGACTCCTTGGTTTTGCCTGGCATAGGCGGCACTGGTTCATCTTCCTCAAGATACTTTTGCAGACTGAGAGTAGTGAGATAAAAAAGCATCTGACTTTGCCATGTCAAAAAATCATCACCTTCTCCCTTAACCAGGTCTGGTTTGTTCAAGTTGGCTGTCTTTATTGATATTTGTTCTGTTGCCATCTCAATTTCCTGATCTTACATAGAAGCAACAGCGACACGCGTTAGTACAAAACGCACAAGCAGCAACACTATTAAGTGTTAGAACTCGATCTTACATACAAGATGATCGATTCAGTGAAACGAAAACAAGTAAATAACAGAAGAGTAGATAAATCGACTAAGGCACGGTGTACCGATTTCCTTAAGACTTTATTTGGAGTCTCCCAGGATACAACAGACAAAACTGCTCGAGTATGTGATGATCACGTCAGTCTGAGTATAGAGATTTGGCAGCAATGGCGGTTTCTATTTTGACAGAGGAAGAAAGAAGATTAGTAAACCGGTGAAGAATG
The DNA here is from genome assembly GCA_030737875.1 of Allium sativum. Lineage (NCBI taxonomy): Eukaryota > Viridiplantae > Streptophyta > Magnoliopsida > Asparagales > Amaryllidaceae > Allium > Allium sativum. The sequence goes on from CM060924.1 coordinate 876,429,211, forward strand.
TGATTAGGATTCGCCACTTATTTATAATCTTCGAACAGTCGTAAGAATAATGGTCGCATCTGTTTACCATTTGAATTCAAACATAATGGGTCGCGTCCGTGCCTCTTCATCTGCTAACGGGCTGTAAACCCGTTTGTTCCTGTTGGGTCGCATCCATATACATTGTCGCGTCCAGTCAGAAAAACCCACAAAAAGTGGTTAGGTTTTTCGTAGCAAAAATAAGATTTCATTCTAGACCCACACCCAAACCCAAACCGAAACCCAAACCCGACCCGGCCCGATTCGGTACGGGACGGGCAAGCGGGGCGCGCGTGTGTGTGTTTGGTTCATATGATCTAGGTCCTCCCCTCGCACAAAATTACCTGACCCTAAGGGCCAATATAGGGAATGAGGAATAGATATAAATACATATATCTAATCTTCTTTTTGCCAATGTGGGACTAAAGTATATGTCATTCATCTCTTTAAATTCTAACAGTACGTCCTTGGGATTGTGCCGACACTTACATGGAATGGTATAGCTCTGCTTCTCATCCTCTTGTGGCTAATCCTAAAAACAGATTAACTGAACGAAGGAATGAACGTGACGCAACTGAACTGCTTCGTCGTATTGTAAGCATTATTTATTTCATTTTTGATTACGTAATTTCCAATTTGATGTTAATCATTTTCATATGTCATCATGCAGCAAAAGAGGTTGCGACACATTACTGAGTTCATAAGCTCTTCTGCTCCTGATGAAACAATGAAGAAGCAAACACTAGAGAAGATTGCACAGATCGAGGGGCCAGAGCCAATGGAATTATACTGAGAGGATATTGCAGCTGGGGAACAAAATGTTAGCAAGGTGCTGCGAACAAAAGCAACCAAAAAGGTGGCATCCAAAAAGAAAGCAGTGAAGAAGAGGAAGTAGTTGCATTACTATTCTGTGTACTTGTTAATATATGTACTTGTTAATTATGTACTTGTCGTAGGTGATAGTGTTTTGTGGTGGGTTAACTTATTGTGTTTTGGTACGAAACTAATTCTGTGTATGGTATGATGGTTAAGACTTTGTGTATGGTACGAAACTATTCGCTAGAATTTTGCATTCTAGGTTAAGGTTATGGATGCATAGCTTGATTAATGCTAGTTTGGATAGTAAATAGGCTGCTTGTGGATGGTAGGCATGCAAAATTGTTTGTGGTTTTTGTGTTTGTTTGGGATTTCGAGGGAGAAATTCCTAAAGGAGGAAAGAATGTAACAACCCCCATTTTACATATTAGAGGATCGTAAAATATTTTTATTTAACTCCTTGAGGGTTGGCTCATTCTCATATTTTGATATGTTGGTTACGGGATGTTAGACATGTCCATAATTTTTATCAATTTTATTGTGACCATTTTGCCCCTGTCAATTTTGTGTAGGGAATAATTTTTAATTGGGATCGATCGGGTGCTAAGGTCGATTTCGTTGGAAAGGAAACGAGGTTTCCAATTCCGTAGAGTGGTCACATTAAAGATTTGGTCTAGCAGTTTGGGGGGAATCGCTGTTTAAGTGCTACACAATTTCTGGACAGGTTAATTAGTCATTAGTGGGCTGATTTGAGGGGCCTACTAAGGCTTGGGTTGTTTGCTATTAATTAAGAGGTAGAGGCATGGAGAATAGTTTAGTTTCTTCATTTCTCTATTTGGTTGGGGTTTGAGATTCTCCTTGCTCTAATAAAATAAATATCTACTTCATTCATTTCATAGATCTAGATTAGAAGATTGAAGATCAACATTGAAGAAAGGTAGATCGCATCAAAGCGGTTTATTCAGGGATCGATCTTCGCTGTCTGGATGTGTAGATCATCGTTTTAAAGCTAATTCATGGATTTGGTGAGTGATAAGCACCTCTCACGTGGATTCAACTGAATTTATGGGTTGTTTGATCTTTTTTTTCATCATTTCAGGTTGTTTTCACCTAGATGTTCATCATGATATGTATATTTTCATTTGAATCACGATAGGATTTAATGTAGTAGTTTAAATTGGTAAATTCTAGTGTTCATTCTATGTTTATACAAGTTAGATCCATTTATTTGATTTGTTCAATTGTTTTATCATGATTTGTGAATTTTATGATGTATGGATGTTTAATTGATCAATGTTTGATTATGATCTTGAGTGTTCATTTGAATTGGACGATTTGAGTTGACGATGCTTAGATTCGAACGACAAAACGTGGTTTAGTTAAGAATGTGGTGAAATAGTGGATCAACCAAAGGTGTGCATGGTGAAACTTGGATTTGGCAAGAGTCTTCGATGGATCGGTGCATAAACTCATGGATCAGCCCTTATAGAGATGTTGGATTAGGTACGGTTCAATTGGATGGATCGATCTGACTTGTTTTCCAAGAAAAGCATGGATCAGCAAGTGGTAAAACATGGATCGGGAAAAGCAAAATGGATGGATCAACATAGCTTTTTGATGGATCGCCCAATGCCAGAATTGACAGATTGGCTGGCAAGAAGCTTGGATTGGCATACGTAAAAACAAGTGGATCGGCAACGTTCTGGTATGGATTCGGGCAACTTGGTACGTGGTGGATCAACAACGTTTTAGAAACGTTGTGCACAATGGATCAGAAAAGTATAGATCGAGCACAATTTTCTGACGGATCCAGCACGGGAAACTCAGAGGATCAGATGGATCGGCAAGGCTCTGGTATGGATCGAGGGAACTGGATCGGGAAATTCTGGACAACGTTTTGGAAATGCAGTAAATTGATGGATTGAGCAAAGAATGGTTGTGTGGATCAGATAGGTGCGGATGCGAGAAAAGATGATCGGACAAGGGGCGCATTGGACGATCAAGAGGAATGATGGATGACTGATCCATGATGGATCGGTGAAAGGTATGACAAGATTTGAGAAATGTTGTAGATGGAGATTAAAATGCAGTGGGATGTTATTCACAACAAAGTCTTAAATGATGTGAATTGAATATCGACCAAACAAAGTATGTTTTTGGTTCAATGATGGTCTTGACTTCTAAGCTAACTCAGGACGAAATATTAGAAGTGTTGTGAAGTGTTCATTGATCATCGAAATGGAACGAATTTGAAGATGACTTAGGATGATTTGAGCTTGTGGATAATGGCTGCTCAAGATGATTGAGCTTGTGGATAATGGTCATCGATTATGACGAGTAGAGATATGGAAGGCCGAGGAATTACCGTTGTCGTAGATTCTAGCGGACTTAAAGTTGGGGTATAACAGGGACGCCTGAAAGACTAATCGAGTACGCTGGGTACCGATGAAAGGTCTAGATAAGTATCGATGTAAGGTGTATGGAGCTTCTACTAGAACTGGGGTTACCATTAGCCCTTGACGGATGGCATGACGATATGTCCATTCATACGATTAATGATGGTTTCAAGGGCAATGATAGCCAAGGACATGGATGATGATTGTTTTGCTTGTATCATCTTGTGTAGATTATTCGACGTTGAAGGAGGCATCGCTTGGGTGCTTTTCTGTTGTTGGTTTAGGTCTTAGGTGCTTGTGCTCGAGGGATGTCGATATCGATAAGGATGGTCTACGCTGCATAACTGGTTGCTATTCCTGCTATGTTTTCCTATTATGATTGTTGTGATGGCTATCACTGTTAGATGTAGAGGAGACGGGTTGGGTTCTTTTCTGATGTATTGGTAGATTAGTTGTTTGATCCACCTATTTCTCATATACTTTATTGACGATGTTAGATAGCTATTTTATCGCTCATTAAGACTATTTTCTGACTCAAGGTTTTTCGTCTCCCTCTTATTACCTTGGGCTGTTCATTCATGTGATGAATGGGCAGACCGAGTAGTTGGTGACAGGTAGTGGATCTTAATGAGGATGATGCTGCTACGTGACGATGAGCAGGATGCTGGTGTATTATTTTCTACTATCTACTATTGTTGTTTTCAGCTATTTGATGTATTCTCTGAGTGACTTGTAGTGAGGAATTTTGTACAAACCCTTATAGTATAATCCAATGTTGTATGGATATTTCATAATGATATGAAAAAGTTTAAAATTTTACTCAATTCTACGTCACTGTTATTGCTTGTTGTATATGTTCTATTATATTTTATCTTTGTATTGTGAGTTAAATGACAAGTTCCACTTGTGTTATCCTACCTTAACGATCGTCTGCAGTTGTGTGGCACGTCCCTCGCGTATTATTTCCTTTTTTTATGTGGCAAAGTTATGGGCGGTCATCACATTTGGTATCAGTGCTCTGGCTATCGATTTTAGCCAAAGTTCAAGGACGTAATTACGTATGAGAGACGTACCTGTAAATTTCTGATGGATGTATACTATATATGAGTGTATAGTATAATAGCATTTGAACTCCATTTACAGTTTTTCTCGTATATGGACTAATCATTCTGTATTACAAATTTAGAATGAGTCGTTGACCATCGAGACACGCTACTATGGACAAGACTGTTCCTAGAGGGGGTAATGGCGATAAACCAGACTAACCAACTATGTTCGAGACCATGATGGCAGCAACCATGAGGAGGGTACCCGCTCAGGAGACGGCCGCAATAGATGTGGGAGTTCAAGTACAGGTGCCTATAGCCGTGGAATTCGCAAAGCTATGCAAAGACTCCACTCTAGGAGGAAGGCCATTTGAATGGATGATGCCGATTGTTAGGATTCAAGGGTGGCTTGATACTTGCATTCAGATCTTTGAAGACTTAGGAATTGACTATGTGACTAAGACGAAGCCTGTATCGAGACAGCTACAGGACTGAGCTATGGATTGGCGGAACTCAAGATAGAGACTACAGAAGATGACATTTCATGGGAACAGTTCCGAGTCAAGTTTGAGACGAAGTTCATTTCAATTGTTAGAAATCTATTTTGTTTAAGAGGTTTGTCGAACTTAAGCAGAATGGTCAACCAGTGCTTAAGTATGCTTCTGATTTTGAAGCCTTGTCGAAGTATGCTCGTTCATATGTCGAGACTCCTTATCAGAAGAACAAGAAGTTTGTCATGGGCTTGGACAAATGTCTTGGGAATTAGCTTGTTGATCCCTTAGACGACTCTTATGAGAAGATAGTCGAGTTTAACTGTAACAACCTGCCCTTTTTGAACGGTTTAAGTCGACAATAAACCACACATGTCCAACTCAACCATCAAAAATTGACGAACTGTTAATGGGGTTTAACAAACGAAAGAAATAAGAAGAGAAGGAACTAAACAATACACAGAATCTCACAGCGGAACGATAAAATATAATAATAACATAGACAATTCAATTGAACTGTTAAACAATATACATTTGATCTTAATTCATGATATATCAGAGTTACACATTAACTAGAACATACCAATAATGCAGCGGAATAATAATAGTATAAACGATCTTCAGCCTCCGTCTTCGTTTTCGAGTAACAAGTGTCTTCGATAACTAAAATACTTGGTCTGACCCGAGTCAAACAAAACTCGAGTCAGGACTATATATTCTTATGTCAGTCAATGCAAATCAGGAATTAAAAATGTAATACTTCAGAGTTTACCACAAGTGAAATATAATTACTTAATTCTTCAAATTAATAATTCTTTCGATAATATTCCTTCCAAGTAAATTCCAGTATATTATAGCATCCTTAGAATAATAATATATTCATTTCCATAACATATTTCATATACAAGGTTAACCAAATCCTTTTTAAATACGGTTAACTAAAAATGCAGTTACATACAGCCATACACAAAGATATGAAATCAAATTAGGAGATTTTTCCCAATACCAAGGTCAGCATGTTATGATCTATCGAATCTAATAAATTAATCGAACTATGTTCTCTACAAACGAACAAGATGTATACATTATATAACTTCGAACATAATTGATTTTCAAATACGCTTACCATATAAAATATCGTCATTTGACTCAAACCATTTGATTACATTATTTCATCATACTTATAATTCAAATATCAATTGGAAATAAATAATTCTTTACATAAAAAAAAACAAATTCCACTTAAAATCAAATATAAATTTCAAATTAACAAACTCACACTCCAGGTTCATTTAAACCAATTTATATTACATTTACAGTTGTAAACATATTTCAAATCTAAAATTAAAGTAGTTCAAAACTGGCTTAAATTTAGCGTAAACTAATCAAATTTCCAATACAATGTAAAACAGGTTTAACCACCAAATTTCATTAAATCGAATATAAATTATCAAATTTAAATTTACAACAAATTTCACTAATAAATTCAAGTACTTAAATTCGACTTCTTTAAATAATTCGGTTTGAATAATTCATTCAAGTAAATGAGTATACATCATTTCAATTCATTCCGGTTTTTCTAAGTCCAAATAGGTTGTATAACCATTTAACATCATTTCGATAATTGATAACATGAGGTTACAAATATATCCAAGTAACACCATAATAACAAACATCATAACAAATAAATCAATTCAAGCATACAATCAAGACACGAGCAAACATATAACACAACAATCATATATCAATGTGTGTGACTACTAATGCTTTTTGATTACAATATTAAACTAAAATTTAATTCAATGAATCTCAAATTTGTGAAATTAAATATTTACCAATCTGATATTATAAATCAATAAATTCAATTTAAAGATAGTTTCTATATTAGATTTAAATAATCAAAATTTTCATTTAATTCACTTTAAATTCACCACAATAAATACTATTCAATTTAATTTACCTATATAAATCAACCACAATCAATCCATTTGATTAAATTTAAATGTCGTGTGTCAACTAACACTAATGTCCATTTATCCATATTAATTTAAATCACTGATCGACAGTTAAATGAATTAACTAGCATAACAACATATAATTTGATAATTCTACTTAGCATAAAAATATATAAATCGTGAGTTAAAACGCTCAGATTTAAATCAGCGAAGAAATTGAAGCAAGTGGCGGTGACAGTAAAACGGATCTTTGGTGAAGAACAAAGGTGGTCCGCGACTTGCAGCGATTCAATTTGGGCGACGATAGACCAGTCAAGGTCAAAGTTTGGTGCAGGCGCTGTAGATCAGGACTGGAAGGATTCAATGATTTTTTTAGGAGGCGTGAGAATATAATGTGGAGAAAGCAGTATATATAGCATGTGTGTGAAAAATAGGGGTTGGAAGGCTTCAGAGAAAAGAACAAAAAGAAAAGGGAAGAGAGATAAGGTCGTGAATTGTGGATCTAAATGTTGAATCATTCATGGCAATATTTCAAAAGTTTAAATTCTTCCTATGTAATTTTCTTTTTTAAAACGTACGTCAAATTGAAAAAGGGAAAGGAAATTAATGCCATGCATTTAAGGTGTATAACATTTTAGCTAATGCATGCATAAAAAAGAAAAAGAAAATAACATGAGTGGGAACAATTAATGTGCATGCAACAAATTTCAATTCATTCATTTGCATGAAATAAATTTCAATTCATTTCATTTGCATGCATTGATTCAATTCATTTTAATTGCATGTACTGGTCCAACTAGATTTATGAGCATTCATTTTATTTGCATCTTGCTTATTTGTGGTTGCCTTGGAATAAAAGAGATCATGCATGCATAATTCAATTGGTCTTGATTGCATGTCAGTTGCATCTTACTATATTTTGAACAAATATTTGCTGCATGCATTCTGAACTTGAATTTGGGCTGACTAAGTTCAATGGAACGATGTATATAGGAGAAGACATACCACCATTTTTCCATTTGTAAGTATTGTAGAAATTTTCCTTTGTATGCCTCACTTTGATATTGGTTGTTGCTCACGCATGCAGCCACATCGTATGTTTCTTTGCTATGATTTTTCGGTAGTTCACTAATGGTTTTACTCGAAAAAAATATAGTTCGGATTAAGCTAATTATATTTAGTGCCATCGAAGTTTGCTAACTTGAAATAAGTTTAATCCTGACTCGGGTGTTTTTTGTATTTTGCATGGGACACTCGGGTCAGGCCCTAAGTGTTTCAGGTTATAGATATCAGCACATAAAGAGGAGAGGAACGTGAAGACGTGGGGACGCTCGCGTGCGATTACCCCAACAAATAAAGTGTAAAATTTTATTCGTCAAAAATTTATGTACAAATTTATTTATTTTCCGCCGTAAATTTTGTACAACTCTGATATTTTATATGAAATTTTATTCCGCTGTAATTTTTTGTACTATGTGATTCTGTATTGATTCTGTTTAAACCGTGTAAGCCAATAACAATCTGATGTCTTGAGCGTTTTAAGTTGGTTTAAATACCGATTTGAGGCAGTCAAAATGTCAGGTCGTTACATTAAGGCATGAAAATTATTTCCCAAGTAAGAGACTGTTGTTGCGACTAAGGAAAAACAGAAACTACAGCAAGGTGGTAATAACAAAAATAGGAAGCCGTAACAACCAAAAGGAAAAGATGGACATAAAAAGCAGAAGGACGAAGTGACTTTATTTAACTACTGGTAGAAGGGCCATTATTCCAAGGATTATAAGAACCCAAAAGCCAAAAAGAAGTGCTTTAAGTGCGGAAAGCCTGGGCATGACAAGAAGGATTGTCCAGAACTATCTAAGGATAAGCAGGTTGTGAAGGCGTATGCTTTGGAAGTTGTGCCATCATCTTTAAGGGCTTCCACGGTAGAGGAGAAAGGAAAGAGTGTTATTGTTCAAGGTATTATTTCTGTTAGAGATGTTTCAGTTCGTGTTTGATTGATAATGGAGCATCACATTCATTTATTTGTAATGAGCTTCTGTGCCGCTTGGGTTTGGAACCCAAGAATTGTAACAGACCTTTTTTGTGATCCAGTTGGGGGTTCATCCAGTTTGTGTATGATTTGTCATGGTCTAGTGTTGTCGAGTCATGGTTTCTCCTTTGTGTCTGATTGCATTGTTTTGAACTTCGTCGGGTTTGGGATTATCTTGGGTATGGACTGGATCAAGAGGTATGCGACAAATGTGGATTGTAAGAAGCTAGATGTGACAGTTGGGAATGTGGAAGGGTGAATGGTCATGATTCGATGTAAGCCCGAAGATGGTGTCTTCGTGAGCTATTTATATTCCCGTGTGATTCCACGAGAAGAATTGTCATCGATGTCGATTGCAAATGAGTTTAAGGATGTCTTTGATGAGGTCAAAGGGTTGCCGCCGCATCATGAGATTGAGTTCAGAATCGATTTGGTCGAGGGTGCTAGACCTACCGTTATGCCTCTTAGGCAGATGGCGCCTAAGGAACAATGAGAGTTAGAGGTGCAGGTACGTGACCTTTGGGAAAATGGTTTTCTCAGAGAAGTGTGTCCGAATGGGGTGCACCGGTTATGTTTGCAACCAAGGCAGATGGATCTTTGAGATTGTGTGTGGACTATCGTGAGATGATCAAAGCAACCAAGAAGAACAAGTATCCGCTACCGAGGATCCATGACTTGTTCGATTAGCTTCATGAGGTAAAGTTGTTTTCTCAAATGGATTTGGCAACGAGATTCCACCAGTTAAGGGTGGCAAAGGATAGTGTGCCGAAGACAACTTTTAGGACACCATCCAGTTTCTTTGAATGGTTGGTGATGCCATTTGGGTTGACTAACGCACCAACGTATTTTGTGGATCTTATGAATAATGTTTTCAGAGATCAGTTGAACAAGTTTGTTCTTGTGTACCTGGATGATATTCTGGTTTTCTAGCGAGATAAGGAAGAGCATAAGACGCACTTGAGAGTTGTTTTGGAAATCTTGCGAAAACATCATATGAGAGCTAAGTTTTCGAAGTGCCACTTCTGGAAGAGCGAAGTAAGATTCCTAGGCCATATTATTTCTGGAAATGGAATAATGGTCGATCCCACTAAGGTGGCGGCATTCCAGGACGGGGATAAGCCTAAGAATGCGATGAATGTTTGGAATTTCCTTGGGTTGGTGTGTTATTATCTTCATTTTATCAAGGATTTCTCCAAGACGGCTGCACCTTTAATTGGACTAACGAAGAATAATCAAGTATTCACATGGGATGCGAAGCGTGAGTGTTAACGGGCTTTTTGGTCCAGTTCCCAAAAGTACGAATGGCATGCTCGACTCAATGCATCGCATGAAGCCAAAGTCGAGAGTGTCGCTAAGGAGTAAAGGAAATAAGCCAAGAAGGGATCATGTTGAAAAAAACCTCGCCGCTCCTCCAAACATTTCCAAACCAATATCTCGAACCCTAGAATTCCATAAGTCCTAGCCTCGACTCCCCTTGTCCATTTTTATATAACCTTCGTACCCCCCAGGGGTGCGAATTTCGTACCCTTAGGGGTACGAAATTATACCCTTAGGGGTACGAAATTCGTACCCAACGGGATACGAAGTTTCTTGGGGCAAGCATAATAGGATCTGAGGTTTTGGTGGCCGGTTACAAGGGATACGAGATTCCTAGTGTGGTCCCTTATTTCTACCTACTCCCACCTAACCACTCCATCAAAAATACCCCTTGACCTCACATTTCAAAGGGGCTAGAATTTGGTGATTTGACATCTCTTGAGAGCTCCAAGTAGCCTCTTTAATGACATCCATGCTTTGAGCAAGAAGAAGGACAAAAGTGTTTTTTTACGAAATACTTGCATATGACAATTATGGCCGCATATAACTTAGTCACATGCGTAAAGAGATGTCATGATATAGTTTCACCTTAATAACTCTTTGTTATTAATAATATTCCAACGACTCTTCCAAAGTGGATGTAGGCCTCTATCGAGACCGAACAACTATAAATCTCTTGTGTGATTTACTGCTTTCCGCACTTACTTTTCCGGGCAAAACTATAATTCCTAAGTAATTGGAATCTTGGGTGTTTACGACATTTTTTGCCATCAACATTTTGGTGCTTTCACCGAGAAACTCGGATTTTCTTCTTCGTTGTACTTTACCATCTCAACTCAGACGTGCCTTAGGTTCCTTCCTTAACCTGCTGCCAAGTCCGCTTACCATGGCAAAGCAACCAAAGAATGCGATGATCGGCTCTTCTGCTAGAGTCGAGGCTGTAACCTCCCAGCCACCCCAGCCATGGATATCCCGGCTACAACCGAAACCCTTCCTCCCATGGACCCCCAAGCTCCCACAACACAAGTGAAGATACACACACTTAATGAGAAGTATGAGAGCATGACTCTCGAGCTCAATCAGGCATTAATAAAAGAAATTGAGCTTATGCACCAACTCCAAGAAAGTCCGCACATCATCACCTGACTTCAGCTCTCTCACAACAACGCCCACCCGAGGTGTACTATCTCGGAAACTCTTCTTCCGAGTTAGGGGGCTCACATCAAAGAAGAAGGTTTAGCCTCATCAACAATGTTTCCATCCGATCCAACGCCCACAACAATGGCAATGACAACGGCTACGGCAATGGAAATGGGAATGGAGACCGAACTACCACCACATATAGCGAGGGAGCGGAATACCGCGACTGTTCTCGGTTGATTATCAACAACGAGCCGTGTCCGAGCAATCGACCCCCTCCTCGGCAGAACCCAGCTGTCACCACTCAAGATCAGAGGCCTACTTGTCACACAACCCCGCAAGTCTAAGTGCTTCACGAACAAGCTTTACACCAACCTGCTCAACCTCGCCCACCATACCAACGTAAGATCATCGATGTCGATGATATGGAAGAGGATGACCCAGAGGTGCATCATAGGAGACGTCCTCGCAACAGAACTCCTGAATCTCGTCAAAATCCATTGATTCCGATGGCGAATACCCATCCAACTTATCTTCGAAGGATCGTGAGGGAAATGCGAGGAAACAAAAACGACTCATGGGAAGCCCGCATAAGGCGTAAGCCCTTCACGAGACGGGTAAACGAAGCCGAGTGGCCTCGACGCTTCAGCATGCCACAAATGGCGCTTTATGACAGCACGACCGACCCTTGTGCCTTCCTCAGTCGATACGAATGGCAGATGGACTCTAGCCAGGCGGATGACCTAGTCAAATGCAAGTGCTTTCCGGTCTTCCTATCAGGGGCAACTTTACTCTGGTTCTCTCATCTCTCGCTTGACCATTAACAACTTCGGCCAGCTAGCGACAGAGCTGACCAAACAATTCAGAGTACACATCCCGACTCCAAAGAATGCTCTCACTCTATCCAATCTTTACCAAGGACCAGCCGAGTCGCTCAAGAGCTACCTTTCCCGGTTCAACACTGCCCTCGCCGAGATCGATGACCCGGACCCTCGTACCGTACTTTTTCAACTAGCAAAAGGCGTCCTCTCCACTCCCAAGTTCGGGGCGAGGATCGACAGGAAGCAGCCTAAAAGCCTCGACGCTTTCTATGAAAAGGCGGGGAAGTACTTGTGCCAAGAAGAAGCAAGACGAAACTGACTCTCCGGGATCAATCGCCCCAACAATCCGCATTTGGATACCATTAATAACAACATCAAAGGTAAACAGGTTGGGGAGCCCTTCCATAAGGACAAGGGGCAGGTCCCTACAGACAAAGGCCGAATAATGGTAGGCTGGGCGGCAGCAACAACAACAACCAGGTTCCAACGGAACCCAAGAAACCTGGCCCCTACCGAGCTTACGATACTTACACCCTGCTAAATGAGGACTTGAAAACAATCTACTTGGAGACATGTAATACGCTTCAGTATAAGTAGCCATACACCAGAGAATCCACTAATCAGAAGAAGAATACTGGCAAGTACTACCGATTCCATGACATGTAAGGGCATAATGCCAATGAATGCCGTCAAACTAAGGACACAATCGAGAAGCTCACCCACAAAAAGTTCCTTGAGAAATATGTCCAAGAACCTTTTCCTCCTGAAGCAAACGTTGGCCCTCTTGTGCCAACACCTCCAGCACCCTCCAAGGCAGCTCCGGGTCCGTCCAACCAAAGGCGGGGAACTGTAATCGATACTATCTATGGCAGGCCATACCCTACGCATGAAAGCTTCCAAAAAATGGAAGAATATGTAAGCTCTATCAAGCATACCACCCATGAAGCTTATTCTGCTCCGGACGAGTCCATACCTACTAAGCTTCAGAAAATAATGCTGGACGACATAGTCTTTCGTGAAAGAGAATCTATAGGAATTGAGATCCCAACTACGGATCCTCTCACGATCACAACACAGATCGGTGTTGCTTCCGTTCGAAGGGTACTGATTGACTCAAGAAGTTCAGTTAACATCATCTTCAAAGCTACTTATGATCAAATGAAGCTGGAGACCAAGGACTTGAAACAATGCCATGCCACGATCCACAGCTTCAATAGATCTTCTAGTCACCCAGTATGCATGATCGACTTACCTGTTGAACTTGGTGACAGGGACCGGAGCCGAGTCTGAATCCTTACCTTTGTAGTCGTTGACATTGCCTCTCTCTACAGTGTCTTCCTTGTACGTCCCTTCCTTACAGAATTCAGAATCCGCATGTCACCATAGTCCCTTCTAATGAAGTTCCCGATAAAGAATGAGATCAGAAAAATTAAAGGAGAGCAAGCAACAACTCGAGACTGCTATGCCATCGAATGGAAGAGCACGCGAAATAAGGACAAAGGCAAGACGGTGTCTCTGCCTTCTTGCACCAAGACCATCTACGCATAGCAACCAAAGGCATCTGGGACTTGGATCAAGCGTCACTGCCGTCTTTCCAACAATCTCGATCCAAGGAAGGATGAAGAGCCCAATTACGAGAGGGATACTCCAGTTGAACCTACGGTGGATGTCCCGATCGATCCCGATGACCCATTAAGGTTCTTACAAGTGGGATCACAACTCCACCCCACAATAAAAGAAGATCTTGTGGATTTCCTAAGGGGCAATATTGACATATTCGCTTGGACCCACTCAGACATGAAGGGCATTGACTCCGCTATAGCTTGCCATCGGTTAAATCTCGACCCCACACTGCCTCTGATCAAACAGTAACACCGCTTCTTGGGACCAGAAAGGGTCTACGACACTCAAAGAAGAGGTAGATAGGCTACTCAATAATAATTTCATCCACGAAGCCGACTATCCGGAATGGGTCTCCAAACCAGTCCTAGTCAAGAAAGCCAACGGCAAGTGGCGAACATGTATCGACTTCTCTAATCTAAACAAAGCATGTCCCAAGGCAATTCCCCACTTTTGAATATCGACCGACTTGTTGACTCGACCCCTAGATACCAGCTCTTGTCCTTCTGGACGCCTACTTAGGCTACACTTAGATTCCAATGTGTCTTCGCGACCAGGATCATACCTCTTTCATATCGATCTTGGACTCTATCGCTATAGCGTTATGCCTTTCGACCTCAAGAACGCAGGAGCCACTTACCAGTGGATGTCAACCGCCTCTTTAAAAACCAGATCGGAAGGTCCATGGTGGTATACGTGGACGATATGCTAGTAAAATCTAAAATATTAAGCAACCACGTCCACGAACTCTCCAAAATGTCTGTTTTCCTCCATCAATATGACATGAAACTCAACCCCTTGAAATGCACCTTCGGAGTCTCATAGGGAAAATTCTTGGGTTTCATTGCCAATTCCCGAGGCATCGAAGCGAATCCAGATAAATTCTAGATTATCTGGGACCTTCAAGTCCCTCAGAATATCAAGGATGTTCAAAGCCTAACAGGAAGGCCATCTCTTTAAGTCGGTTCCTATCCAAAGCCACCGATAAATGCATTCCCTTCTTCGACTTGCTTCGAAAAGGGAATCACAACTTCGAATGGACCCCAGAATGCGTCGCCGCGTTCGAAGACCTATTGAATCACATAGAGAGACCACCTATCCTGTCTAAGCTTGTAGATTATGAAGACTTATACGTTTATTTGGCTATTTCCATGCAGGCAATCAGTTCAGCACTGGCGCACATCGAAGACCGCGTCCAGCGAACCATCTGCTACATCAGCAAAAGATTGACGGGGGCAGAAAAGAATTATCAGAAGCTTGAGTAACTGGCCTACTACTTATTAATTTCCTTTAGAAATCTCCATCCATACTTCTAGTCTAATCCCATCAAAGTCTACACTAATCAGCCACTGCGACAGATCCTACAACGACCTAAGGCATCCAGACGACTGTTTAAGTGGAGCATAGAACTGAGTCAGTTTGAGATAACATTCATCTCTCGTCACGCCATCCTCTTGAGGCTCTAGTCGATCTCATAGTGGAACTCACCGCCCCCGAGGAGTCGCCTACTGAAGACATCGAAGCTCCCAAAATTCAATGGAAACTATATGTAGACAGGTCCTCTAATTGCAAATGCTCCGGAGCCAGAGTCATGCTCGTCACCCATAAGAGTGCTCGATATGCTACGCTCTAAAATTCAACTTCCCTGCTACCAACAACGACGCCGAATATGAGGCCTTGATAGCCAGACTAAGAATCACAATCGAACTTAATCTAAAGGCCTTCCAGATCTTTTCTGACTCTCAACTCATCGTACGCCAAGTGAAAGGAGAATTCCAAGCCAGGGGGGCATGGTTCGCTCCATATTTCCCCTAGGTTTAGGAATTTCTCACCAACTTCGACCACTTCGCCATCACACTCACCCATCGAGAGTAGAATGAAAAAGCAGACTCATTAGCCAAACTGGCGAGCTCCGAGGACACATAGCTCATGGGGCTCACCCAGTCGAAGTGCTTGATTCACTAAGTATACACCAAATGCAAACTGATGCGATCATGAACACTGCATCCGAACCCGAATCCTGGATGACCCCGATCAAGAACTACATGCAACATGGGACCCTCCCGGAACGCTCTAAGGATAGACGAGCGCTCACTTGCCAATTCGCTCACTACATTCTCATGGAAGGAGTAGTCTACTGAAGAGGCTTTTATGTCCTGCTACTTCGATGCGTAGCTCACGACGAAGCCAACAACGAGCTAACATACATACATGAAGGCGAGTGCGGCAGCCATACTGGAGGGTAAACCCTAGCAAGAAAAATACTTAGACATGGCTACTATTGGCCCACGTTCGATCAAGACGACGCAGACTACGCTCGCACAGGCGATAAGTGCCAGTGCTTCTCAAAGATTCCAAGAGCCCTTCCTACAGAGTTGATGTAAATGGTCAATCCTTGGTCGTTTGAAATGTGGGGAATAGATATCATTGGAACCCTTTCAATGGCCAGTAGGGGGCATATTATGCTGTCGTCGCCATTGATTACTTTACCAAATGCGCAGAAGACGAAGCTCTCACCACAATAACCGCCAAGAAGATAATCAACTTCGTCGTCCGCAACATCATCACCCACTACGCGGTTCCTCAAGCCATCATTTCCGACAATGGAACTCAGTTGGAGAGCGCCAAGTTCAAAACCTCCTGTCAGTGTCACAACATCGACAAAAGATTCCCAGCAGTGGCTCGTCCTCAAGCCAATGGGCAACTCAAGGCAGTAAATAAAGTGATTAAATACATCATCAATAAGCATCCAAAAAAAGCCAAGGGCATGTGGGAGAACGAACTCCCTTGGGACCTATGAGCCTAACGGACTACTCACAAGTCAACAACCGAACACACTCCCTTCTCCCTCGCTTATGGATCTGAAGCCGTCATCCCCATTGAGCTGAAGCTTTATTCCCATCGAGCGACCAACTATGATCCAAAGACCAATCAAGAATTACTTATGGGATCACTCAATCTATTCAAAGGAAAGAGAAACGAAGCTGAACTTAGGGCTGCCGCCCAATGACAATGAGTAGCCCGATACTTCAACTCCAGAATCCGCCATAAGGACCTTGACATCGACAACCTCGTCTAAAACGGGTCTTTCCCCCACTAACTAGCCTTTATCCTCGCTGGGAAGGCCCGTATGTCAAAAAACGGAAGCTCAACAATGGAACTTACAAACTTGCAACCGTGGATGGAGCCGAGCTTCCAAGGGCATGGAACAGTGAACATCTTCGCTGCTACTTCACATAACTTAGTGTACAGTTGTTTATGCTTTCCAACGATGTTTTGTTTTCTTGGAATTCAAGGAATTGTAAAGCTATTACTGCCAAAGTTATCAGTAGAAATGATGTTCAGTTTCCTGCGTCCCTTTCGTGTTTACTTGTTGCTTACTTCGTGCATGACATGTTTGATTAACCATCACAGCTGGTTTGCGTACAAACCCTCGATCGCTGCATCAGCACCCCAGACACAGGAGCCGACACCGCCATCCAAATCTCAAACAAACATCGAGGACTAACACCACTGGCATCGATCGGCACCCTGAGCACGGGAGCCGGCGCCGTCACTAGAGTCCCGGGCCCGCGACGTGACCTAGTATAAATAACCTCTAACTCGAATCTCGGCCCTGCACCCAGACTAAGGATAAATCGTTCCGCTCTCAAGTCCTAGGGCTTGGGGGCAACCCATTAGCCAATCTAACATGATACTAACTACTCACACGGCTTCATACGACCTCTTAGGTCGAGATTCAATCGTCTGTCGAATCTCAGCACAACACCAAGACCGAGCTTAGATCATTTTCTTCACCAAAAGCCCCAGGGGTTTGGGGGACCATGGCCACGTTCGGACCCTACGGGCTGGTGATCCCGGCATACTCTGGCAAATAGATGACGCCTTCGCTCTTAACACGAATGAGCAACAGAAGAGCCCAACATCAGACGAATCACTACGTCCTAGCCTTCACTCTACTTGGGGAAAACTCCAGGCAACCCAAGGCCGAAGGCTTCTGACCTGGTTCATGGTGTTCAGTGGGATTCCTGAGATGAGGGAGGCCCCCCATGAATGCTACCAACGCTCGATCTCTACATAACTGGATTTTTCCCAGAGCGAGATCTCTGACCACATTCCTGTGAAGTGTAACAATAAGTACGCTTATGTAAGTACATGACGCTGGAAAACATGAGAAGAACATTCGAAACACTTAACATGAAATGCGATTTTTACTAGCTAAAATTTCATTCCACACACACACTAAACAAACTACGTGTGTAACATTCTTCTTTTCTAATAACAGGGGAGCCGCTCCTGCTCCTTCCTTAGCCCTTTGAAGGAGTCACTGACTCATATGAAACTGAGGTGTGCCTTCCACCCTCGTCGTTGCCGCTAGTAATCTCCGTGACGCCAGCAGGGTCAATGATTTGCACTGGCTTGGGAGAAGAACCAACGAAAAGGGCTAGCATGACTTCACTTTCCTAGGGAACCTCCTAAGCCTCCTGCTCCGCCTTCTTCTTTGCCTCCTTTGCAACCTTCCGATTAGCTGACTTCTTAAATTTAAGCTTCTTGGCGTCATCAACTTTGAGCTTCTTAAGGGTCTCGGTGGTCCTCTGCTGGGTTTTGTCATCCTCCTTCTTTTTTGAGCCTCATCAGCAAGCCTCTTCCTCTCTGCCTCGATGTCATCTTTCTACTGCTCAACAATAGTAGCTGCTTTCCCTTTTGCATCCTGCATGGCATTCACCTGGGCCTCTTGGATAACGGCCTCATCCTGCCTCCTCTTCTCTTCCTTGTCTTCACACTTAGCCACCATTCGGGCTTTCTAAGCCTCCACCATGGCTGACATTGAGGGAACATCAGCATCTACGGGGACCGTTGCACGAGCACTTTGACCATCTACCACCTCTCCTTCCTTTATGAGACCGTCATAGATGTCGGACCCTAAACTGAGATCAAAAAAAGTGTCCAGTTGGCCATCTCCTCCTCCAAACTGCATCTCTGGCAATGTTGATCCCGGCTCCGTTGTTTAGGGGAACATAGGGGCAAGGCCCAGTGTCACGACAGCTTCAGTGTTGGCTGCATGATAAAAACATAACCTTTTAGTCCATGAATTCGGTAATCACATCATCTTTGGGAATACGCGGAAAAAGGAATTTACCTCCAGTTAGGGATGGTGCAGGAATGATGGGAAGTGTGCTCGTCGTAGTAGATAGAGTCCAGACATTCCCAATCCCGGATACTTGGGATCATATTCAATCAAGGCCCGAGCCAAGGCTGCGGGATCACTAGTGGTGGCGGATTCGGAAACCAATGGCCGACAAGAGCTTCCCTCTGCAAATGTCTCCGCAACAACACGCACTCGGCAGGAACAAACTTCCTCTTCTCGGTGGCAAGTCTCCAGTCTCTCTCTTTTCGTATCCTCTTGCAGCAACTTTCTCCCTTCCTCCAGCTTCTCACGCTCCTCGTCGTTCAAGAACTCGGTCATCAACTGATACTCGTCCAGGGATCTCATATCCACATGACGTAAATAAGCCTCATAATGCACTAACCTCTCCCAAGTCTAAGCCAACCTTCGGGGATAATCGCTGACCCAGGGGGTCCTATGGAATTTCAGAGCCTTAACATACATGTAATGGATAGGTTCCACTAGCGAGTCCCATGCCCTGGTTTCGGCTTCCTCGACATCCTCTCTTTGGCTGTCCATTTCCCGTTGATACTCAGCCTTTATTCCATCTATGGAGGTCAACAACTCCTTATTACTAGCCTCAGCGTCCTCTTTTTCCTTCCTCATCGGCTCTATCTGCCTTCTCAACTCTACAACCTCCGCGTTCTCTGCCTTCAGCCTCTTGTTCTCGGCCCTTGGGCCACATTGTCATTCTGGAGCAAGGTTACTCGTTCATGGTCCTTTTCCAGTTCAACGCTCACTTTCACCATCTCGATCTTGTCCCTCTTTAGGATCATGTTTTCGGTGGTTATAGAGGTCGCGTTATACTTAAAAGTCAATTAGGCATGCTCTGCCTCCTTCTTCAGTATCTCGTACGCATGCTTAATCTCCACTATAACAACAACAATACAAATTTACAATTGGAGGTTTAAAGGCGAAAAAAGAAATGTTTACGACACGAGGAGCAGATAAACCTATTTCCCTCTTTAAGTTGTTGGCGGTCGTCCGCTCAGCGTCGATGGTCAGCCCCTGATTTAGTAATTCCAAATTCTTCTTCCTAATCAACTCTGGGAGATGGAAGGAGTATCTAGTAAGCTCATCGACCTGGTGATAAGAGGCCCTTACTCGCATCCATACCTCTCCGGACTCTTTAACAGGAGTCGAATGGAGATTAGGAAGGAATACCAGCTCATCAAAGTAATACTACGGGAAATTCTACTTTGGTAGTGCCTTTCTTTCAACAATGGTAAGCACTAGGCTCCCAGACTCTGATGTTTCCTGCCTCATCGCTTTAGTGGCCCCTATCGACCTCAGAAGGTTAACCAATGTCTCTTTTCCTTTGGTAACATCGGTAGGATCCAGAGGTGTTGTGTGTAAAAGAGTTGTCGATGACGAGTTCCCCGAGCCTCATACTTCAAACCAGGAATCTGCCCTGGAAGCTTGATCGGGAGGAGGAGTTGGGGATCGGCGAGATCGGTCCTGACGATGTTGACTGCTGCGGTTAGGTGGAAGAGGGGTATCACCATATAGGCTCGTCTCCCTTCTAAAGTTATTGATAAATGCGCTCCTTGAGGGCCGACGGCCCCCGTACCCATAGCCTTGTCCTCCGCGTCCTCTTGCCATATCACCTTCCAAAGAAACGAGTTCAACATCAGACACATCGCACACATGGACAATCTTTATGTTATGCAATGCTTATGAGTGTATGTCCTATGCGTTCTCTTAACATACCAGACGATTGTCCGCCCGAAGCTGTGAACCCTCCGCAACTAGAGTGAGCTTTTCCATACTTGTCGTACCCAGCCAGTGAAACAAGTCTTTATAAGTTTATTGAGACCATCAAACTAGCCCTCTTCCTCGAGCGAAGCGGCAGTCCCTAATGGAGTCACAGGGGATTGTGGCCTAACCGACGCTTCTCCCCTGCCTCTTCTATCGGAGGCGAGACAGAAGCATCCAACAGACCCTCGTCCCGGGAAACTATCTCCTCACCACCATCCTCATCTCCACCGGTGTCTCCCTAGGACTTTGCAACCTTTCGCGGTTTGGGCCCAGCATAGGGAATTTTTCTCTTCCGACTAGGAGCTCCTTTGTCCTTCACCGCCTTCTCTTTCGACCCACTGCCTGCAACAACATGCCTGATTATAACCCGATCATCAGGTAGTAGCCCAGCATGACGCAGGCGATGCTAACTTGTGATTGTATTGGTAGAACATGACGCAACCGGAATCGCCCGTAGAGCCTAGAGGCGTTGTTGATACTCGATGCTGGTAGGTGCCTCCGGATTTTCTGCCATGTTAAAACAAAGTCGAGTATGAGAGGCCAAATCCACAAACTTTATGGTAAAAAGCAGAGTTCAAGAATGCTTACTTCCTTCAAGCCATCTCCTCGCAAATCCAGGAGGACAACGCATGAAGAACCACTCATATTTGTACACTATCGGCTTGGGCCATGCTCCGACAAAAAACTTGGTGTTGGGCGAAGCTTCTAGAAAGTACTGAGACGACAATATGTTAACCCTCCTCTTTAGTTGAAAGAAGTACCGAGTGTCCTCTTCGGTAGGTTCTAAATGCAAATACCCCCGATAGAGAACATATGTGCCCAAGAGCGAAGCATATGCATTTGGATGCAGCTGCGACGGTGCAATATAGAAGTAATACAGCATGTCCCTAATGAGTTCGTTGGCCGAGGGCACACACCCTATAATGCAAACTTGTATGTTCCAAGAAGTAAGACCCTCGGCCAGAGCGTGAGCCCTACCACCCCTCCGTGTGCATGAATGTCATCCATAGGAATATTAATCCGCAACGAAATTTTCCTAACTACCATTGCGTCCATGTGCGACGACACCGAATCCTATAAGTTCTCAAGAAAAACTGCATCAGGCAACATATCTGGGGACACCGGACCCACCGGTGCGTCCCCCTCGATGATTTCCACATTCACGACATCTTCATGCTCCACCGGGGAATATTGTGGCTCTGGTTGCTCCTCATGCTCAGACGCTTATGGTACACTAGTTGTTTGAGAAGGGATGGATTTCTCGGAAGTCTCAAGCTCGTTGCCCGCCGAGCTAGCGTTGCTAGTTGAGCCAGAAGTATGCGATGATGACAGAGAAGCTTCAACTTCCGAAGTCTATTCTGTCATGGATCTTGTCTTCATTGCTAGCTATACTTTAATACACTAGTGTTAGACATCGCAACTGAATAACCTGTACTCCTCGTGTTGGTGCAAACTAACATGTGCATCAGTGTTATGCAGAATCAAGACACACAAAAAATATATTCAAACAGTCAAATAGTTCGGTCACAGTTCGGGTTTATGCTCTATCCTATGTGAAAACTCGAATTGTTGACCACATAATCAATAACATGTGCATTAGCGCAATCACGTAAGTGACACAAGAAATTAAGGATCGAAGCGATAGGGTCGGCCACAAACTCGCACCTCTTCGAGGTTTGAAGACTCGAAACCCGGGGTTCGAATGCTCGAACCTCGCTTAGGGTTCGAATGGTCGAACCTCTTTAGGGGTTCGAATTCTCGACCCCGCTGGGATTTCGAATGCTCGTACCCCGCTTGGGGTCCGAAAGCTCGAATCCCATCCACGTTCGAGAATTCAAACCCCATCGGGATTAGCGACTCCATGCCCCCACGGGGTGCGAGTCCGTCACCACTGCAACGCTCGACTCCCTCACCCTACTTCCTCTTACTCTCTTCTAATTCCACTCTCTCGAACCTTCCTCTATCCCGTTCCAAACCCGTGCCCAAAAGAATCTCGAGGCAGGCCTCGACATCTCAACGAGACACACGGCCGAACTCAAGAGAATGAGGCTCATGCTTCTAATGGCCTTCAGATCCTACCTAAGTTCATCGTTCAAGTTTTCAAGTGCGAAGTTTAGAGCTTGAGCTTAATGGCGGCTAAAATCAATAAAGGAAACGAAAGGAAAGAACGGAGGGAGAGCCCTATTTATAAATAGGAAGGCGCCTCTTCGTATCCCAGTGGGGTACAAAAGTTCGTACCCCACTGAGGTAAGAAATTTCGTACCCAGCAGGGTACGAAAACTCATACCCCACCAGGGTGTGAATTTCTGTACCCCATGGGGTACGGTAATTCGTACACAAGACAGGGTACGATAAAAAAATAAAAATAATAATGATGATGATGATGGAACATACACGTGTACATGTGAGACGCACACGTATATGAATAGTAATGGACGCGCAAGCGCGACGCAACACAAGAACTTAGCGACGAAGACACACCGTCGCGCCAACCGTGACCCGTTTACGGCTCAACTATAAACGAGCTCAACAAATAACATCTATTTTCTTAAGTTTACAGGAAAAGTCGATGACTCCTCAACTACTTCAACCAACACAAAACACATCATGCTAAGACAAGACGTACTTTGGGGGGGGGCAAATGTTAACCAACATTTTGGTTTGGTTCCCAAAAGTACGAAAGGTACACTCGACTCAACACATCATGTGAAGCCAAAGCCGAGAGTGTCGCCAAGGAGTAAAGGAAATAAGCCGAGAAGGGAATATGCCGACAGAAACCTCGCCACACCTACAAACATTGCCAAACCAATATCTCGAACCCTAGAATGCCATAAGTCTTAGCCTTGACTCCCCTTGCTCACTTTTATATAACCTTCGTACCCCCGGGTGGTACGAATTTTGTACCCTAGGTGGTATGAATTTCGTACCCCAAGGTACGAAATTCATACCGCAGGGAGGGCTATGAATTTTCTAGGGGTTAGCATAATGGGATCCGAGGTTTTAGTGGCCGGTTAAAGGGGATAGAGATTCCTGATGTGGTCCCTTAATTCTACCTACTCCTACCTACTCCCACCTAACCACTCCACTATAAATACCGCTTAACCTCACACTTCAAAGGGGTTGGAATTTAGTGATTTGACATCTCTTGAGAGCTCTAAGTAGCCTCTTTAATTACATCCATGCTTTGAACAAGAAGAAGGACAAAAGTGTATTTTTCCGAAATACTTGCTTATGACAATTATGGCCTCATATAACTTAGACACATGTGTAAAGCGATGTCATGAGATAGTTTCACCTTTGTAACTCTCTGTTATTAATAATATTCCAATGACTCTTCCAAAGTGGACGTAGGCCTTCAGCGGGACCGAACTACTATAAATCTCTTGTGCGATTTCCGCACTTACTTTCCTGCGTAAAACTATAATTCCTAAGTAATCGGAATTTTGGGTGTTTACGACATATTTTACCGTCAACAGTGAGCAAGCTTTCAGAATGCCGAAAGAAAGACTGACGAGTCCCCCTATTTTGATGATTCCAAGTGGAAATAAAGAGATGGTGGTATACATCGATGCATGCGGTCCTGGACCTGGAGCACCTATGATGTTGAATTCTATGTCGTGGTTCAATCTATTAAGCATTAGAGACATTATCTTTTTCACAAGGAATTCGTTTTGTACTCATATCTTGAAGCATTAAAGCATCTCCAGGATCAAGATAAAGTTGCAGCCAGACATGCGTCTTGGATTGCTTACCTGCAGCAGTTCACATTTGTGGTGAAGCATAAATTAGGGCTTACCAATAAAGTAGCTATTGCATTAAGTCGGAGGAGCTTTCTTTTGACCACAATGAGATTTGAAGTGCTCGGGTTTGACTCACTTGCTGTGTTGTTGACTATAGATCCTTATTTCTCAAAGATTTTTGAAAGGGTCAAGAATGGGGACATGATAGATTTCTTAGAGGTAGACGGATTTCCTTTCAAAGGAAATCAATTGTGCATTCCAAATTGTAGTTTTCGATTGAAGATAATCCAAAATCTACACAACGAAGGTCAGATTAGCAGATATCGTACGCTAAGCCGATTATGGAATTTTATTATTAGCCATCTATGCGGAAAGAAGTTGAAAAGTTCGTGCAGAGATGTCATATTTGTCAAGTGTCAAAGGGAACCGCAACTAATGTTGGATTGTACATGTCATTGTCAGTTCCTTCTCGACCATGGGTTAATGTGAGCATGAATTTTGTATTGGGTTTGCCAAGAACGCAGAAGGGCAATGACTCTATTTATATGCTCGTTGATTGATTTTCCAGGATGGTTCATTTTGTTGCTTGCAAGGAGATGAAAGATGTAGTGAAGAAAGCACGGTTATTCTTCCGAGAGATATATCATCTTCATGGATTACAAGATTCAATTGTTTCAGATCAAGACACTCGGTTTTTGAGTCCTTTCTGGCTAAGTTTGTGGAAAATGGTGGAGACAAAATTAAAGTTTAGCAGCGCCTATCATCCACAAATAGATGGATATATTGAAGTGATGATCAAATCATTAGAAAATTTGCTTAGAAGTCTTGTTAATGACAACTTAAAATTTTGGGACTCTAAATTGTGTCAGGCTGAATTTGCACATAATCGTGTTGTCAATCGCAGCACTGGATTTAGTTCTTTCAAAATTGCGTACTCAGTGGTACCTAAGGGGCCCTTGAATCTAACTCCATTACCTCGACAAGGTGGAATGCAAGGGAAAGCCATTGACCTTGTTTTGGATTTACAAGAGCTTCATCGTGTGATGCACAAACGTTTGGTTGGAAAAAGTCCCAAGTACAAGCAAGCCGCTGATTCAAAACTTTGACATGTTGAGTTTCAGAAGAGTGACTTCATGTGGGCAATATTAACAAAAGACCGATTTCCTACTGTTATATACAACAAGTTGGCCTCAAAGGCAATTGAAACTTCTGAATTCAGAAAATCATTTTACACTACAAGAAATTGTGCTTTTAGTTGCCTTATGTAGCAGAGTTTGAACATAAATGTATCTATTTCGCCAGACCCACTAATATTGTTGCGTTTTACATGTATTGGGCAGGATTTCTTTCCCCATTCCCGGTTATCACCATCTAATTTTCGTTCTATGGAAATTTTGTTAAAAAAACCCTCATTCCATAAAATTTACGCTGCTGTCGCTCCATCCTAATTTTCAAATCAGCCCCATGAATATTTCCATCTTAATTTTCAAAACAACTTTAATGCGCTCCGCCACTTCTTCAACTTCTCAGCTATAATTCTCAATCGCTCACCTCAGTTTTGTCATTGCTTATATCAACTAGGTATGTTCTCATCTAGACAACGTAAGGTTTCATTTACGATTTTTTCTTCCCGTTTACATATATTTTGGAGTTACTTTATGAATTTAACATTAATATGGATTTTTCATAAACCACCATGCTGCTTCAATGGATGTTTCACTGGTTTATTTAGAATCCTGAGGGTATTGGGTGTTTAGCTCATTGTTATTTTAATTTTTACTAGCATGCTGCAGTACAACATTAATTTCACGATTTATTATTTATAATTACCCTAACAAGGATCGGAGAAATAAAGAGAATTTGATTACCTCTTACTATTTATGAACTTCCTTCTTAGATGATCAATTTTTTTACTAGATGATGAATTATAAGAGTAATTATCTTGTTTTTATATTTTATATTATTATATATCAATTACTTTGATGTTACAGTAGTGATATGTAGATATCTAATATATTTAATCATCGGTGAGTAAGGTTTGTATACAAATCGAAAAGCATAATTTGGCGGAATTCAGATCCAACCAAATAGCCAAACTTGATTAAGAAAAGGAAAAAACACATTGAGCCATACTGAACTTACTTTTTAGTCTGTTGAAGACAGTTTTTGTTAAGATTCCAAAAATGATAACATGATTGACTCGCTGGGTATATCTATAAATGAAGATTATTCAGTTTAGATGTTTGACATACATTACTAGATGGAAACAATAAACAAAACCAGAATTGATTTAAGAAGATAATAACTATTATAGTAGAAGGATATTACCAAATGTCACTTTTTGAATTTTGAAAAGTATTCTTTCTTATCATCTATTTGTCGGTTATACTGCATTGGGATGAAATTTTGCATGGTCTATCAATAGCACCCTTTCTTATTTATGTCATGCGTTTTGTAATCTGCAGTTCCACATGTTGAATTGAGAATTTTGGATTACTTAAATGTTGTTTTGCTTAGTTAAAAACCAAGTCAAAATCTGATCAGTTCTTAGATGAGTGAAACTTAGTTAAAAAAAGTTAAAACACACAATTAAACTGAATCTTTAAACCAGAGTTATTTATCTTAGTTCGAACATGGTTTTTGACTAAGTTTAACATAGTTTATACAATAGTAAACCTTAACATATGTGTAAAATCTTTGTATTTCAGCAATGTACATGTAGTCTTAATTTCAAAATCATAATGTACATTGTTTATAATTCAGATTTAGTAACTGTTATATGTAAAAAAAAAAGGTAATTGTTAACTTCTGCAATGTTTGACCAAAATGTGTCCTTAATGTAGATTTTTTATAGGCTTGATTTTGTGACATGTTAGCATCACCATGGTCATGATGATAAACATTCATGGTCTAGAAGGCTATGTGCAGCACTATATTTCATGTAGAAATTTGGCAGTGAGGTTATATGAGAGCAGCATTCTACATTGGTAGGGACAATTGGATTGCTTATATGCTTGAGTGATAGTGTTCTCATCACCAGTCTACTATTACTAAACCAAAAGTCTTGAATCAATCAAATGATGATAGTAATGGTGGAGATGAAGAGGAGCAAACATTAAAAACAACTAGCTCTAAAGAAATAAAGATGCCTCTGGTTTTCCATGATATTTCATTCACTAGGTTGGATAAAATCATTTCAAGAGATATAATATGATAACACCTTTATAAAATAAACAACTAAACCACAATAACCTTAGTTGCGAAGAACATTTACTAAGTGTCTATATTTATGCTGCCCAAGATATTGAACACATCTAGTTTCTGTATTCAGGTAGAGTGATCAGTTGGGAAAAAGATGAAATAATGGATATGAACATAAAGCATTCTTTATAAATAGAAGACTAGATAGTTTGGCCTTTTTTGAACGTTATGTTTTTGTTCACAAAAAGGAAAGCATGCTAATTTATATTAGTAAATTTCACTAAAAGGAGATAATACGGTAATAGTAAACAATATAATTAACTGCTGAATCAATGGACTACCCAACTTCATTTTCTTTTCAAGCAAAATATGTACAAGGTTAAGAAAAACGGAATAGACAACATGCCTTACACCATGGCTAATTATAATATGTTATTTTGTGAACGAACTTGGGCTATTCCACGAAGGCAGGGTTAAGTAAAATGCAAACTGATCTATATGGTCAACATAACTTCATTTGTGTTGGATATACATACATATATATATATATATATATATATATATATATATATATATATATATATATATATATGTGAGTGTGTAGTATGTATGTATATATGTCCATATTATGTTTGTTTGGCCTAGTATACATTCGTAGTACATAAATGGGTTGTTATAAAAATTATCCTATCTTCTTATTATTTTTCCTCATTTAGCCTAGCTTGCACTTAGAGCATCTCCAACAGTGTTACGGGCCGTAACGTTACGGCCCGTAACATTACGGGAGATATCTTTGATATCTCCCAACAGGCGCGAGCTGATTTTATCAGCTCGCAGCCTGCGAGCTGATTTTATCAGCTCGCGAGCTCGCGAGCTGATAAAATCAGCTCGCGCCTGTTCCCGAGCCTATATATGCGCGGCAAATAAGTGTGTTGCTTGAAACAAAATTTTCGTGATAAAGGTGTCTGTTTGTTTAATAAGTGCGCACCTCACTTTTATTTTATTTTATTTTATGATGCTCGCGAGCTGATTTTATAGGCTCGCGACGTCGCGAGCTGATAAAATAGGCTCGCGACTTCGCGAGCCGATAAAATCAGCTCGGCGGACCAATTCCGAATCCGGAATTGGTCCCGTAATATTTTGCTTAATATTACATTTTGTAATAACCGTTGGAACAGATTTAAACGAGAATTCAGAATTAAGACGCTGAATAGAGCATCTGTTGGAGATGCTCTTAGTCCTAGTGCACAGTGTTAAGTACTATGTTAATAGTTGAAATAAGTATAGTTGTAGTTGAAATTTAGTCCGAATGTTCTATTTTATACTTATGTTTTAAAAGAAAATAATTATGAAACCAAGATAGGAAAAACTATCAAGATCATGTTCGTTAGAGTTTGAATCAACTTCGTTGCAGCTGAAATTTTTAATACCTATTTAATTTGAGGAGGAGAAGGAAAGAGAGGACCGATGAAGGTTTTAGGCATGTTATGTTATCTGACATTAGAATACCAAAGGTGGGCAACAACAATAATGAAGAAACGACACATCTTTAAGTCCAAACACATTTAGTAGAATGCTATGAACACATAGAAAAGGAGGATGTGGGAAGCCAAAGTATAACTAAATTCATCCTACTACAAATCAATCAACCAAAGAACTTTCAGCCATCACTACCAGTGACTGTTTAATCAGAGGCTCTCTTTCTTAGAAGGTATAATACTTTCATTTTGGCCTATCTTTATATTTTAAAGGATATATTTACATCCTATTTAGATTATATTTCCTTTTTTTGAATCAGTCTGCTAGTCTTAATAAATAGACCTTTTTCCGAAGGTTAATTTTTATATCTATTCAAATTAAAGAATTTTTTGGATTTTTCCAAAAGTTCATTTTTCGTACTATCGGTGAATCTCTTAAATATGATTAGCATAAAACTTATACAGCTTTTATGGTTATGGTTTTAGGCATAGGTCATACATTAATCATACAGTTCTCTTTTCAACAATGTAACTACTTTCAATGTAGATCCATACATTAAACGTGAAAATGAATAAATTGTCTGTCAATTATAACTTTTCATTTTGTTGCCTTTTCATCACAAAATGCTATTTTTCTACTTTAAATTAACAAATATATATTTAACGAAGAAAATTTTGGTCTTCGTGAATGGCTTCTTTATTTATGTAAATATTGCAATATTGAAGAGTATCAAATGTATATGAGTACTGTTGTTTCTAAGTTAGAACGAAGAAAGAAAAATCACTCAATTTAGATACATATACTTGAAAACTTCGAAGACAAGTAACAATTTTTTTGTGGCCATAAATAGTCTCAAAAGCTCTTGAAACCCATCGATTCAAGGTCAAAGGGATAAAATAAAATGTTTTGGTATAAACATTTGCAGTAGTAGGAAATAATTGTTTTTTTTACTATGGACTACTTTTAGTATGTGTTAGCGAATATGGTGGAAGCTTATGTTGTATCAAATATATTATACATTATTTATTTATTTAAAGGTTCATGTTTTTTTTCTATTTTATTTTAGCTCATCTTATTGCTATGTATTATGTGCCGAACTGCTGGAAAGTTGCTTTTTATCCAATCCAGATAGTATGCAGCAGAGGGTTATTATTGATGTGTGTAAACTTAGGTATTTATGGGTGCTTGTGTGGGACTTGAATCAAAAGATGATGTCATTTTCTTAAAAATTTAACCATAAATTATATGTACTTTACTGTGTATGATTGATTTATAGTGCTCTAAGTAAAAATAAGGTGTACAATTACCAACAAAAAAAAGTATAGTTATAGTAAAGCAAGGATATTTTGAGACAACCATGAAGTTTCGAAAATGCCAATATCATGTTTAGATGAGGTTACACGTTTGAATCCCACTTATAATGAAGATTGACATTTGACTTGTTTTAAAAATTGAGATATACATATAAGGTCGCAAAATCAGCATTTACTTCAATAAAAATATTTACACTATTTTTCTGTATATTTTTAGGCTTATGTTTATTATATCAATATAAAAAATTTAAATTAGGCTTTAATAATTTTTATCATATTAATATACTTTTATTCATAGATGCTTGGACACCAATGTGCGTAGCACTTGTTCTAAAATCTCCTTTATGTGTATAGAAAGCTTGCATATTGAATTAAGTATGATTTACTATGTACATTATACATAATTAGCTCTCCGGATTCTAAGAGGCTAAAGTTGAGTATGAGTTTTCCATATTTAATATAATGAATGTTTATTTTCTTTGTTTTCATGTGTTTATCAATGAGATTTTTCAACCCTCCATTTGAATTAGTTTTCATTATATCTGCCAACATTCCGTTCTGTGCTCTTGAAACAATCAACCTTTAGAAATTTCAACTAAAATGTTTCACTCACCTTCCATTATAAAAAAAACTAAATGTAATTGAAGTTTTCACTCAGTTTAGCTGGGAAATACCTTAACATATCCAATATCATGAGAGTCCAGAACTGAAATATTTACATTGCTTCAGCTGAAAAATTCACTATGAAACCAGTGAGATAGCTCTGAAACAATAAAGCGAGCTTGACTGAAGGCACAAAACCAGGCTGATACTGATATTATGCATTGCTGAGAATGCAGCTTGATCCATAGCATACGCTACACTGAAATTGAGGCCAAGAGGTTGTAGCATAGCTTTGGATTAAAACTGCTTGTGAAATAAATTTTTAAATGCATGCTACTAAGAAAGAAGGGTTATTTCTTCTTATTGTCATGTATGTGTCTATTACCTCTACTTATTCTCAGATGTTTATATTCTGTTCCCAAGGTTAACTTCGTCCCATTTTATTTTATTTCATTTTTTAAAAAGAAAAAGAAAAAAAGAAACAAATGCTTGAAATGGAACTTGTCGCCGAAGAATAAAAATGCAAGGAGAATGAAAGGTAAAACAATGGATTTGGTGGAGGGAAGTCCTATAGGTGGGGTAGATTTACATAGTAGGTATGTTTTTTATAGCTGCATTTTAGTTTAAGATGAAAATATGTGGAATATTCTCCTCCTATACATGAGTCAGTTATCAATTAATTAAGGAGGTAACATTATACTTTCTATTCTTCAAGCTTTCATGATTTTGTACTCCTGCTTTCGCAATTTTGATGTGTGCAAGCACAAATTAATAGTTTATACCAGGACTTCGAAATTTCACAAGTAATTTATGCTTGCAAAAATTCAAATTGCACAAATACAAAATGCTGAGTCAACAAAACACTGTAACAAGTTAAATAAAGTGCAGCAAGAAATATTTTTTATTATAAACTAATCTATGCAGCATGTGAGGGATCACTTTGAAAAAACATTCTTGTACATGAAACCAAATAACATTATTGGCCTCTTACCTGGATTCATTTTTGGTCACCTGCAGTCGCTTGGCCTCGATTTTTTTAAGAACATCAGTGTAGTTGTCGTGTGCCCCAAGGGCCTGGGACCATCAGTAAGAATGCTGTAAGTCCAGGAAAGGAAGTCAATGGTGTTGGCATTAATGCTGGATTTACTTTTCGGTAGGTACTGTTTTTAGTGCAACTATTATCATTTTTCACGTTCTAATGTTTTTGTTGCCAAATAAGAAGGGACATATATGAGTTAGACAAACTCTGTTTGAATTATTTACGCATATGAGTAAAGCTATCTGTAGCTTTTTATGGTCATTTGTTTGCCACACTCTAATTGTAATTGGCTTGTTCATTTTCTCCCAGAATAGTTAGCAACATGAATCTGACCTCTTCGCAAAAATTTATATAGCTACTCCATCTTGTAAAATTTAAACTATTTTAAAACGTGCAAAAAAGTACATTATGAGTTGCATATATTAGGAGATCTTTCATTTGACGTAAACAAAGACTCAATAAACATATATTAAGAATTTATGGTGCAGGTTGATGACTAGTTGGACCAAAGATCTTGATAGATTTTTGTCTAGTTGCAACTTTTTATTGTCGTACTAAATTTTACAGAAAACTAGGTTCTGTTCAGAGTTACAGCAAGTAGCTATAGGAACTCCTGTAGGAGTTATCTACCTATTACTCTTGTATTGTTGTATTTTTGCTATATGCTTGACAATATGGTGCAACACATGTATTAGAGTTTGTTCCGTTCATATTAATATTGGAGTATCAACTTATGACTTTTTAGAAATCTATATGTTGTTAGGAAATTATGCAAATTTCCTTATGATTAGATTTGTGGAGAACAGAAATGAAATGTAGGATGGTAAGAGACATGCAAACTTGATAATGGAGTTCGGCCAATTATGCCTACGTCTCCGGGTTGCTGATCTTTTATTTCAGAGAATATTACAAAGTGATTACATAGAACACTTTTCCCTCAACACTCGATCTCACTCTAAGCTTTGTTTCCTTTTCTTCTTATTGGATTTGAGATGGGATGAAAGTTATGAATAAGAAGGATGTATTTATAAGGTGAGAAGTGGTTGGTGGGGTTGGTGGCTTGGTTGGTGGCCCAGTAGGTGGCGGTTGGTTGCAGTCCCATACAAAAAACATGGGCTGCTTGGGTGCAGCTGCAACATTTCTAACAATCTCCCATTTGAAGACTGATTTCAATCCGTCTTCACACTTTGATCAATGCAACAGCCATTCTGCTCTTTTTACTCTAGCAGACCGATTGAAGTTGAACACAACTTAAGTTTATCGATCGTTACCGTCTTTGTCAACATATCTACTGGATTCTTGCTTCCTTCGATCTTCTCCAGTATTAAAACATCATCTTTCATTAGAGATCTGATGAAGTGATAATGAAGCCCAATATGTTTGGTTCTGGAATGAAATGCCGAATTCTTCGCCAAGTGTATTGCACTTTGACTATCACTGTATAAGATATTCTTTCCCTGCTTGAATCCCAGTTTCATTAATAAACCTTGAAACCGTATCATCTCTTCACTATCTTCGGTGATTGCTACATATTCAACTTCTGTAGTGGATAAAGTGACAATCTTCTTTGCCTGTGACATCCAACTAACAGCTGTAGTTCCAACCGTGAGTTCATAACCTGTAGTGCTTCTTTGATGATCGACTTCGCCTCCAAAGTCTGCATCTACGTAGCCTTGAGATTTTAACTGCCCTTTACCAAAGTACAGACCGTTCTGTACGGTGCCTCGTAGATACCTCAAAATCCACTTGACTTCTTCCCAATGAGCTTTCCCTGGATTTTACATAAACCTACTAACAACTCCCACTGCATGGCCAATGTCTGGTCTCGTACAGACCATGACATACATCAAACTTTCAATAACTGAGGAATAAGGAACATCAATCATGAAATTTCTTTCTTCCTCAGTTTGTGGGGACTGATCCTTGGATAGGTGAAAGTGACTGGCCAGTGGTGTATTGACTGGCTTACATCTTCCATGTTGAATCTCTACAAAACACGATTGATGTAATCTGCCTGAGATGGCTGCAAGAGTCCTTTCTGCTTATCTCTACCGATTTTCATTCCGAGAATCTTCTTTGTTGGACATAAGTCATTCATGCCAAATTCTTTTGATAGTTGTAGTTTCAACCTTCTGATATCATCCATATTTGATCCTGCTACTAACATGTCATCAACATAAAGCAGTAAAATGATATAACTCGACCTATATCACTTGAAGTAGCAACAATGATCATCATCGCATTTCTGGAAGTCTTCCTTATGCATGAATCCATCAAACTTTTTGTACCATTGTTTTGGGGCTTGTTTCAAACCATACAAACTTTTCCTTGGTCTGCACACCATGTTCTTTTTCCCTTTCATAGAGAAACCTTCTGGTTGATGCATGTATATCTCCTCATCCAATTCCCCATGAAGAAATGCGGTCTTCATATCTAACTGTTCAAGATGAAAGTCTTCAATAGAAACAATACTTAACACTGACTTGATAGTATTTAGCTTCACAATGAGAGAAAAAATGTCATTGTAGTCCACTCCTTCTTTCTGTTGGAATCCTTTGACAACTAGTTGAAATTTGTATCTCTTGGAACCATCATGCTCCTCTTTCACCCAATACACCCATTTATTATGAAGTGCTTTCTTTCCTATGGGTAACTCAGCTAGTTCCCATGTCTGGTTGGAGATAAGAGACTTCATCTCATCTTTTATGGCAAGCTCTCACTTGCTAGCATCTTCAGTTTGAGAAGCTTCATCATAGCATTCAGGTTCCCCTGCATCAGTCAGCAACAAATAGCTCATGTATCTTTTGTTAGGTACATGGTGTCAAGTAGACCTTCTAAATACAGGAGTTGTTGTAGGATGTTGTGGTGTGTCAGACTGATCCACACTGCTCAAATCAACGATTTCATCAGGCTGAGGATTTGCTATAGTCAGTTCTGTTATGAGACTATCTGGAATATCATTTGAATCTGTAAATACTCGCTCACTCTGCTTTGTGTCATTGGCTTCTGTTTTATGTCTGTCTTTGTACACTACTCTTTCGTTAAAAATCACATCTTGGCTAAGGATCACCTTCTT
The DNA here is from genome assembly GCA_030737875.1 of Allium sativum. Classification (NCBI taxonomy): domain Eukaryota; kingdom Viridiplantae; phylum Streptophyta; class Magnoliopsida; order Asparagales; family Amaryllidaceae; genus Allium; species Allium sativum. The sequence goes on from CM060924.1 coordinate 876,464,239, forward strand.
GTTTTCATCATCCCAAATGCGATAGCCAAACTCATTTTTGCCATAGCCGATAAGAGTGCATTTCTTGGATTCGGGATCTAGTTTATTCCTGCCTTGATCACTAATATGCACATATGATATGCAACCGAAAACTTTTAAATGTGATAATTTTACCTCTTTTCCACTCCATAACTCCTCTAGTATTTTGTGCTTTAATGGAACCCAAGGACCTCTGTTGATCAAATAAGTTGCTATGTTGATTGCTTCTACCCAGTACTACTTTGGTAGACCTGATTGTATATGAATGCTTCTGGCTCTTTCTGTGAATGTTCGATTCATACGCTCAACTACACCATTGTGTTGAGGTGTACCCGACACGGTTCTCTGCATTTTGATCTCGTGCTCATAACATAACTGCTTGAATCTAGTATCTTCATATTCACCTCCATTGTCAATTCTAAGCTTTTTGATCTTTAGATTTGTCTCATTTTCAGCCATAACTTTCCATATCCTGAAACCCTCAAATACTTCAGATTTATGCTTTAAAAAGTAAACCCATACGTTTTGCGAGTGATCATCGATGAAAGTAATGAAGTAATGCTTTCCACCAATGGATGAGATGGTCGTTGGCCCCCAGACATCGGAATGAACAAGCTCCATCTTTTTCTTTTTTTGGGTTTTACCATTTATTTGAAAGCTGACTCTCTTCTGCTTTCCAAATATGTGATTTTCGCACATACCTATTTCCAGTGACTGTAGATCTGGAAGTTTTCCCTTCGAGTGCATAATCTTCATTCCCTTTTCGCTTATATGGCCTAGCCTCTGGTGCCATATGTTGGAATTTTTGTTGCTAACTGCAACAATGATTGAACATCACGCTCATGCTGTCATGTAAATAGTACCACTCTTCTTGCCTTGAGCAATCGTCATTGCACCCTTCGAAATTTTCCAATCATCGCCATGGAAAGTCGTAGTATAGCCTTTACTAGCCAATTGTCCTACGGACATCAAATTCTTTCTCAAGTCAGGTATGTGCCTAACATCCTTTAGCTCCCAAACTGCATTTAGCTTTATCTTCACAACATCTTTACCAACGTTATCACAAGGTTGATCATCATCAAGATATATCTTTCCAAGATTTCCAGAGGCATACCTTTCGAAGAATTCTTTCTGCGAAGTGGCATGAAAAGATGCCCCAGAGTCTAGCACCCAAGGCTCTTCCTTGCACTCCAAAGAGCATATCAACGCTTCATCTCCTCCTGAGGTAGAAGTAACATTTGCCTCTGCTTTTGCCTCCTGGTCCTTTGGTGCACTTCTACATTGATTTTTGTAGTGCCCGGTCTTTCCACAGTTCCAACACTCAACGGACTTTGAGCTGTGGGAATTGTTGGGATTTCTGGATTTAGGTCTTCAGTCCTTCGACCTAACTCGATAGTTCGATTTGCTATGTCCATTTTCTCGTGTTGAGTTTCTTCCTCTTAATTATGTATGCAAAATTGGAAATTTTGACTACTCACCAGGATCTCTTCGTCGGATCTCTTCACTGAGAACCATATTATGGATATTATCAAATTTTAACTTATTGCTTCTCGATGAGCTACTCACTACTGTGACAGTAGCATTCCGACTTTATGGCAGGGAAGAAAAAAGTATCAACGCTCGTACTTCTTCATTAAATTCAATTTCAACTGAACTTAGCTAAGAAGTAACAGTATTCAACTCATTGAGATGTTGAGCTACCGATGCAACTTCTGTCGTCAGCAAATTGAACAATCTCCTCATCAAGTGAAATTTGTTAGAGGTCGATGGCTTTTCATACATATTGGAGAGCGCTGCCATAATACTTGCCGTGGTCTTTTCCTTTGCTATTTTGAAAGCAACATTGTGAGATAACGTTAATCGAATAACTCCAAGAGCTGGTCTATCAAGAAGAACCCAATCTTCATCCTTCATATTAGCTGACTTCTTTTCTGAGAGAGGTTGATAAAGCTTTTTCTGATATAGATAATCTTCAATTTGCATTTTCCAAAAGCCAAAGTCTGCTTCATCAAATTTCTTGATTTTTACCCTTTCTTCATCTGCCGCCGTTGCTCCTACTTGAATTTGATTTCTTTTCTAACAAATTATGGCTCTGATACCAGTTGTTGGGAAATTACAAAAATTTCCTTATGATTAGATTTGTGGAGAAAAGAAATGAAATCTATAATGGTAAGAGACACACAAACTTGATAACGGAGTTCGACCAATTATGCCTACGTCTCCGGGCTGCTGTAGATCTTTTATTTCAGAGAATATTACAAAGTGATTACATAGAACATTTTTCACTCAACACTCGATCTCACTCTAAGCTTTGTTTCCTTTTATTCTTATTGGATTTGAGATGGGATGAAAGTTATGAAGAAGGATGTATTCATAAGGTGAGAAGTGGTTGGTGGGGGTTGATGACTTGGTTGGTGGCCCGGTTGGTGGAAGCCCCATGCAAAAAACATAGGCTGCTTGGGTGCAGCTGCACCATTTCTAACATATGCATAATCCAACTGACTAAAAATGGCAGTTTTTTTCTTCATGTTTATATTATTATTCATGTACTAAGAATACAGAAAATTCATTTTTATATTTCTGTTGGATGTTAATGTTAAAGGGTGTTGTTTTACCTATTATTTTTCAACTTAGATTCTTCATCCACTTGTACAATCATATTTTTCTTAGCCCAGTGAGGCAACTGATGTGCAATTTACTTTAGTGCATTGAACAAGTTAATACTGAAACATGATATACAATGTTTCAGTCAGATATACAATTTAACTCTAATATGTCTTAAGTTGTACAATATTTCAGTCAGATGTACAAGTTTTTATATTTAGATTTCCTATATAATGTGCAGTTTACATTTTAAAAGCAGTCTAAATTTTTGACGATTAAAAACTCACATATAATGTTTAAGACATATAATGTGCAATTTACATTTTAAATATGTTTTTTCAACTTGTATAAACAGTCAAATATACGAGTTTTTACGTTGATTTCGCAGAGCAACTTAAGTTCTCTTTGTTTAATGACAGGAGATGATAATTCTAACAATTGACCGTTATACTTTTTTTTGGCAAAATTGACCGGTTTTTATAGTATTCCGTAACACTATTTTATTATGACTAATAATAAAATTACAATATAGTACAGGTGACTGTAATTAATAGTCAGCTAATTCGGTTTTTAAGGTGGACCATCCACCGTCAACAGCATTTATAATGGGCCGTCCACTGAATCTAAACTAGATTACAGTCGAGGAGCTAGTTTAAGTAACTAGACTACTATATAAACTTAACGCAGGAAGCGTTACATACTGAACAAACAGTAAATTACATACTACATTTCATGATACAGTGTTGTAAACAGCATTGCATGCTTTACAGCAAAAGCCACAAGAAAAGCAGATTATATGGCCTCAAGCCACACAAAAGATATGGCTTCGCATGTCTTCCATTTCATGGCATACTATTGCAGATTTGAAGTTGACGTGATGAAATAGAAGCAACAGTGATTTGCATGCTCCATATTCCAGACCGCAGAACAGTTTGTAGAATGGAGGAGATTAACATTGAACACGCAAAAGCATGCTCAATTGCATGGAAAGAAACTAACAGAAATTACAATGACATGATGAAAGGTATGGAAGGAAATAATAAAAGTTCACCGAAAAAGTAGCAAAGTCGAGAGCCTGGTGGCTTCACTCTTATCACTAAGAATCGATGATCGAAGAATAAGCTAGAGCACCAAACCTCGCATACACCATTGTTGAACTCTGTGTGGATACTAAGCTCGACAATTAGATTGTAAATAGCACAAAGCAGTATCTGCAAAGGCAAAGTAAACCTCCAGCAAGAATTCAGAGTTACGGTCAATGCCGAAGCATCTCGTTTGGTGATAGAGAAGACTGGAGGTGACCTTCTTTACAAACACCAAAAGTAACACTTACATATGTGAAGGAAATGAAAGCTAAGAACCAGATTACATAACTATCCTGAGCAACCAAATCCGAAGATGATAACCAAGCACCTAAGAAAAACAACAATCCAAAATCTCCAAGAACAGCAATCATGAAGCTACCAGCAAGACAAGATCCAGCAAACATTGAAAATCCAGATTGCAATTTGTCCCATCAAAGACTAACAGTCTAAACATGTAAGCGAAAAAAGCCTTACTGCTCGCCAGAGATTCCACGCCGGTGAACAAACCCTTTCAGCATTAAGCCCAATAGTTGAATAATGTGATAGCACGTAGTTGCCTGAATTGGAGTCCAACAGTGGAAAAAGCGATGCCGTAGGAGGAGCTAGTGAGGTCTATAGATCTGAGATGAGATCGGTGAAAGTGGAGTTCAAAACTCAGGAAAGATTTCGTTGAAAAGGCTTAGATCTGAAGTGGAAAAAAATAGGTTATCGAGAAAAGACCAAGCATGGCAAAAGCATAGATGTGAGGAGATCGAAACTGAGTAGATAGAAGGCGGAAAGGAAGGATCTCGGTAGTGGAGATGAAGTGGAAGGTTAAGATCTGGAGAAAATTATCTATGTCGCCATTTTCAATTTCTCGATAACGAAGCCTTTTTGATCAAATATTTACTATTGTTATATCATCTGTATGTTGTTCGTGAATTGACCGTTATACTTGTTTACAGGTAATTAGCATTTCCGAAGTGAAGAACAACCCATCAAATAAATGTCGGTAATTAATACATAAACATGACTTTAACTATTATGTATTATAATATTTTTTCGTGTTAGTTGTGTATGCTTTTTTGTAAATGATTGTGGTATGTGGATTCGTTTATTTTGTCAAAATATCATTATTGAAATGATTATGGATATTATACTTGTTTATGCTATTAATGTGTTCTTTTATTATTTGAATATAGTGGTTATCGATGTTAGTTTGAAAACGATAATTATGTGATTGGTTATTTATTATAATATGGCTATTACATATAACTGATTATTGGAAATGGTACAAGTCATTAACAGTAAATAGCTGCGATTAAAATGTGTAGTAATAAATTATTAAGTTTTAGTAGCGTTTCAAAAATGCTACAGAAAATAAAAACGACGAATGAAGTTGCACTTTGGTTGCATTTTTAAGTCGCTGCCAAAAAACATTTTGTGGGGTTTCAAAAACGCTACAGTATATCCCTTTTTGGTAGCGTGTGCAACAAAGCAACTAAAACTTCCAGACTTTTAGTTGTATGTCATGTCGCAACGTTTACCAGAATGCTACTATAAGTTTTCATAGCCATTTTTCAACGCTACAAAAGGCATTTTCTGGTGTAGTATTAAATGCTTATCGTTTGAAATTACCAACCCATATTCATACTGTTAATGTTTTCAATATTAAGCATTTAATACCATACTACGAAGATGATTCAGTGAAAGAGGATGCTTTAAATTCGAGGACGAATTTTCCAAACCTGCGGAGGATGATGTAGCACAGGGTGTCGTGCTTTGGCCAAGAATTAGCAGCGATGTCAGTGTCAAAATCAACGGATCTTTCGTTTTAAACATTTAAGCTAGTTTCCTATTATTGATTTCGGGTATCACAAGTGTTGTTATCGGTGTCGAATGAACAAACTCCCGGCTCTCGGCACCAATCAAGCTTCTATATTGTTTCCTATTCGACTCCGTGGTTTCTCTATCGTTTCTGTTATCGACTGCTCTAATAAAGTTCTTTCGATTTCGAGCTAAGCTTTCGGTACCAGCTCAAGCAAAGTGGTTCCGAGCTAATTCTTTAATTAGTGTCGGTGTCGTTTGTTTTATTAATGTGTATTGTTGTTGTTTACTTTCGGTATCGAACTCGTGTGTATTCAGTTTCAGTGTCGTAATAAGTGTTGTAGTGCTAGTGTTGGCCCGCGTGTCTGAAGCCTATAAATAGGCGGGTTGAGTACTTGTAAAAGGTGTTGATTTTGAAACCGAAAACTTGGTAGTTCGCCATTATTGGGAGCATGTTACTCCATCCCCACTTATGGTATCCATTTGTGGATCAACGACTTAAAAGACCATCTTTCCAGCATCAACGGATCAATGGATAGTTGGTAATCACGATTCCGATATCTTTGGATCAACGGAATTTGAGTTTCCATTCATCTCGTGTTCATTGAGATCTACAATATTGAGTACCTTTCCGGCATCGATCTCGATCAACAAAACCGGGAATTATCGTTTTTTGTGATTGTATGTATCAATTTCATTAGGGAATTGAGATTTGTTGTCATTACATCCAATTTTCTAATATCCATTCTAAAGTTAAAGACTTCCGCTACGACAAACCTTTATTACGAACATACCACTATTTTAATTTTTAGCTTCAGTTTCATGTACAAAAAATGTTTTAAAATGTGTATTTTTTGTATATTCACGAATATCAAGGGAGATTATTTATTATATAATTTATATGCTTAGCATCTTCATATTTTTATACATAAATTCTTCATCTAGAGTAAACACAGCTAGAACAGAGAAGAGAAAAGTTTGAATTATTGGTGCAACCTAGTTTGCAACTGGCGCAATAATATATTGCTCTAGGTTAGCTTACTTGATAAGAAGAATTTTTTTTCATAATTTTTTTTCATTTATTTTCCAAAATCATATTTAAGCACGAAATACAGGGAAAGAATTTAGGGGTGTAAATATTTGTACAAACATTAAAAAAGTACATATTTCAAGCTAAAAAGTAATTTCATAATATAAAGAGATAAATGGATTACAAACTTTGTAAAAAAAATGATGATATAGAATTCAAAAATTAAGTGTAAACTTGTAAGTTAAAGGTTGAATATAAAGAAGGAAAAAGAATGATAGTTCTAACATATTAACAGGTTTATAAATTCATTTTATCCAAAAGAAGAAGAAAAGAAAGTAAATTTACTAATTAATAAATTTGGCCTCACCAACCTTCTACTATTACTAAGTTTATACATGATATACTGTACATTTTATTTTGTGCAAATAATTACCCAAGGACTCAAACTCAGTATATACGTATCTAATTTTTCAAACTTAATAATTACCATTTGGTTTTGAAAAGAAATCACCTGGTCCTTATTTTTTGTATGTTTGCATTTTCACCTGTCCATTTTCAGCAAAAAAACTACTGGTCCTAATTAACAAGTATTCATTTTTATTTTCATTTTTATTTTCATTTTTATTAAATCTATAGTAAGAAATAAATGATTTAGATTTGTTTGGCCTGCGAATACCATGGGAAATGATACAAGGCAATTTAAACCCTTTGGTTTCAGTAAACTTTCAGTGATAATCAAACTTGATATTTATTTCTTAAAATTAAATATTTGAGTGATGAATAGTTACATGAATCCTATTAAACATGGTAAATTTTATTCAATAACCACACGCGATATCATCGAGAACCTTCCAATACTAGAATTGTTGTCAGTTTTAACTCTATATGGTTTGTAAGTATTTTATACTCTCTTGTAAGTATGAACTAATTAACAATGTTTGTCTACTATTTTTTGCTTATAAGAAAAGGTGAAACATGTTGTTGATGGCCAAGGCACGAACAAGCCTGCTATTAAAGTAGAAGAAGCAGCCTTTTCATTTGGCTGTAATGAAGATGGAGACAACATCATCAGTGAATATGAAGCAAGCGCACAAACCATGACGAAGATGCTTTAGCTGTCCAAGTAAGATGTTACATCTATCATATATTCATAACCTTAATAAAAGTAGTTATTCATTTTTTTTTTTTTTTTTTTTTGGTGTGTTACTGCTAGGTGGCTTTGTACATATAGTGAAAAAAATAATTCATGTTAGATTAAATAATAAGATCCCTTTATCTATTAAAACATAAAAGTATGGTTTTGGACACACACGTAAATGCAATGCTTAGACTTCGGTTTAAAATTTCCACTGTTTTGATAATCAATGTTAAATTAAAACTAAATTTGGCATAGAATAAAAAAGGAAGAACTGGCCTCAAAGTTTGTACTTAAGGCATGATAGGTGAATTTATGATTTTGAAACCCAAGGCCAAGATTAGAGCTTTTCGATATCAATTCATGCTTATTTTTGTTTCTATTTTTCTTAACGAGTAGTACGGTCGTTTGTTTAAGCATAAGGATTGATATGTGTGTTAACACAATAATTTTTTAATGTACCTTCAAATTAATCTGATTTAATAGACTCAATTAATGTGTTACGATTCATGTATCATTTTCAAACTATGTTATTGGCAATTAGATCGATAAGTGATCTTCAAAATTTACCCAAAAACAAGTTACACATATACTGCCTATATTGTTTGACTGGTGTTAATTTTCAGAGTAATTATCGGAATTGTTTAGCACATGAATAACCCTACTACCCACATGATTCTTTTTTGTTGACGCCTCATGGAATTATATACTTGAAAGCATATGAATGTATTACTTGAGAGCTATTTATGTACCAAGGCATCCTGTTCTTTTATGTTGTTAATAAAAAATATTTAATAATGTAGTGGTATGTGGCAGTTGTACATGGATAGTTGTTCTCATATGTTTCTTTACGTTGTACTGAATGAGTACGTTTTGGATTGCACTTACTTAATAATGCTGTGGTATGTTAGCATTGCACTTGCGCATCCAATTTTATTTTCCGTATTCCTTTACCCTCCTGTCCCTCTCAGTGTTACATATCCTCTAACTTCAAGTTTATACTATATTTCAGAATATTCATAAATTGTGATCACTTATTGCATAAGAGTTAATATAAATATGCAAATGTGGCCAAGTTGTCCGTTATTGTATATGAATGATCAACTATTCTCCATATGCTATCTTTATTTCCATATTTGGATGACCCTTTTGTACTCAATGAATTATTGTACAGTCAATAAGTAGTGCACTGAAGATGAACCTGTTATTCTACATGCTCTAATAAATGGTGTGGTATATTTGTGCATTTTAGTAGCTATGAGTCTAACAACAAAATACACAATTTCGAATTATGTAATTTAAAATTCTAAATTGCTTCCAATAGATGATTACGGGAGTAACATCATAAAAGTAAAGTTTAAGAGATTTATATTGTCACTTTGCACCTAAATACTATCCATATCCTTTCATTTTCATACGTATGTTTCTACTGAATACGTTAGCTCGTGCGGATCCGGTTTCTTATTTTTCGACTATCAATTTAGTTCGTCCCAATTTCTCAACTCCGCCTGCTACTTGGAGCATTCCCAGCAGTGGGGGAATTTGCTCAAAACGGTGAAAATAAAGGCAGCTCGTGCTATAGCAGAGTCGCGACGAGCGTTGGGAGGAAATGGAGTCGAGGGGGATAGCCATTTCAATTTAAAAGTGGCGATATGTAAATGGTTTTATAAAAACTGTATATACATTAAACGGTTTTCATAAAACTGTTTAACATATAAATGGTTTTATGAAAACCGTTTATACGTGTAAACGGTTTTCATAAAACCCTTTTTGTGTTAGACAGTTTTATGAAAACCGCATAACATGTACGACATTTTTTTCCAAGCATTTGTTGAAGTTTTTTTAATAAATTTAAATTAGTTTGTAAAGCAAAGCACAAAGACCTTTTTATGAATTAAAACTTGACTATTTAAATGTTTTAAATTTGTTTTTTTATTAGTTTTAACTTTGTTTTTGTATCAACCAATTACTACACATTTTTATTTACCTTTTTGATATAGTTTTGAAATCATATACACATTTGAAAGAATTGTAAATTAAGTTTGAATTTCATATACGCATCAAAATTAGATATTAAAATTCCTTAAAACTATTTAATTGTTTTTGATAACCCACAAAATGTTACAGCAAACATAGAAAATTGAAATTAGGATACAACCAGCTTGAAATAGCAACATATATAGAATTCGTCTACATCTCTGAACTTCCTTCTTCTTCCTAATATTGTTTCTTTTGAGCCCTCAAAATACTACGTTTTTTGGCTAAAGCATTCTCAAGGGCCTCTCCAGTCAGATGAGATACATCTCTTGTTAGATACTCCTCCTTTTTTTTTCCGTCAAACACCTTTCACGTCTCTCTTTATAATCTGTTCTTTTGTTGAGAGCTCTAGTTCTATCGGCATCTTGCTGTTGTTCCATCTCCATAATCTTCAGCCGCTTCTCTTTCTGCTTGTTACGGTCTTCTTTTTTGGAGGCCGATGCAAGTGATATATCACTTAACAATGAAGTTAGTCTATCACTAGACGCTGCCAAATCCATTGCTTCCTTATTTCTCAACAATGCTCTCTTCCTTAATTTTATACCTTTTGGTCTTGTTTCAACCTCACCACATAGCATTCTCGAATGTGGAATCATCAGACTGTTGCTCCCATCTCTGTCTATAGCCATAGGACATTCAAATGAATTTCCCGGGGATGAATCCATCGAAAGTCTTGAAACTACATTTATCAAGTTAGAACCTTTGGTGTCCAAAACATTTGTTTCACATAGATTAGGCCAACATGGCCCTAATGAAAGAGTTTCCAATGCTTTATGAGTAATGAATTCACTATTACAAGTGTCACGATAGATCGTATCATAATCTTCTTTTAAATCTCTAGAAGTTTGACCGCTTCTAAGCGAATCTCCCCTTAGTGCTTTTATCCCTTTGTACTCGGTACACATAGTATTCAGATTATACCATGCAGTCGTTGTGCTTTCAAATGATCTTCTTGTTACGCATTCAGGATTTCCACTGTACAGATCATTAACCCAGAGATAGAAAAACTTACCGCCGTAACACGGATGCATTTACCTATGCATTGGCTTGAACTTTATGGTCAATTTCTCTCCATATTTTACCAGTACCTGTAGTTGCTTCCACATTGGCCGTGAGTTTTCTTTAGCTTTCGCTTGTTGTAAGACCATTTGGCCTTAGTTTGTCCTTTGTCGTGTACAGGGTCGGCGAAGCCATCTCTTGGTGTACGTTTTGATTAGGAATCATGGGTTGTGACCCAAAGTAGTTTTTGGTTTGAGGAATTTGGTTGTACATGTTTCCATACTATGGAGCGAGGTTTAATTGGTGGAGATATCGACTTTGTTGGGTAGTTAGAAAAGGGGGTGAAATCATTGATGAGGCTTCAGCTTGAGATAGTAAACTAGTAAAATCAGCAATGTTATCATTGGTATAGCCAGAGATATTGTTGTTATTTGAATCGGCCACTGTCTTTTGTTTAGACTAGGATTTGTTTGCGAGTATGAAGAAAACAATAACTAATATGCCATATTTATTTAGATAAAGGACACAACTTAGTTTGATCATTGAAAGAAGCCATTCATTATTCTGCACTATGTCGTCGAATCAAATGTTGAATACGCCAGTAAATTTAATTGCCTTGACCAATAAAGTTGTTCAATCAAATCAACTTTACTGATTCCCTAAAAGGAAGTGATGTGCTTTATTGGTTTAAGTGTGAAAAAAGTAACATTATGCATATGTTAGAGTGCGCGTGCTGTTTATAATATTTGGTTGGTGTGCCTTAATTGTCTTGACTATCATGACAATTTATGTATTTTCCTTTATTGATACCTGTGCATATAGTGACTACCATTGTGTTGTCGACTCATCTGGGGAAGGGTTATTTGAATTAACATTTGAAAAACTGTACTTGTTATGCCTATATAATCTATTGGAAATTTTGTTTGACTTAACATTTCAAGATAGCAAATGAAAACTGGACTGCATCGAATTATGTCATTTTGATAAAGGCTTACATTGAAGCAGATATACTACATATGGAAGAAGAAGTAGATCAAGATTTTTGGGCAACCCTCAATGAAAAATCCAATAGTCTTCCGGGTTGTAGAATTATGAGAACCAATTTAGCCACCAGAAGTGCATTCTACTTATTTACTATAGATTATGTGAATTACCATAGAGTAATAGATGAGGTAAAAAAGGAAGATGTTTTTCAACTGGCACGGTCGATGTATGACTCAATCTATCATTTCAAGTGCCGGTCAAACTTCATTGGTTACGAAGCATACGGGTTATGGTACAATCATATTATACAGTTTAAGTAATATATCATTAGATTATTTGCTACCTTTAGTAGGTATCTTTTGGTTTATGTATTTGGAATGTATCCGTAGAGTTTAATTTAAATTCATCGCTATATAAAGAGTATATTGTCCCACGCGTTGAGATGACTAGTCTATGAACATTAAAAGTCTTGTTGACACATACATTGGACTATGCGCTGAGAAGATTAGTCAGTATCATGCTGACAATAATTGCGACTATTTGAAGGAGTTAAAAAATTCGGGTCGTCCTCTAGTGAATTGTGAATATTGAATACAACAAAAAATAGAAATGAGATATATTTAAGTAAAGAACACAATATATTTATTGACTACTACAACGTTAAAATAGTTCAACAAATGCATAGACTAAATCTAAGCATTCCCTTTCAGATGCCACAAATGTTCAACCCGGTCATCTTGCAGATTGTTGTGTATCTCTCTACGTCTAATTTTACGCAGACGGCTCAGAAATACCTCAATGGTCGCTGGATTTCTATGAACAACAATTATTGCAGTGTTATCTGGATCATATCCCAAATAAGATGGAAAATTTCCTCTTTCTTCTTCAGTGATCATGTTATGCACTATAATACAAGCTCGCATAATGTTGCTCAAAGCCTGTGGCTTAAATAATTTGATAGGGTTTTTAATGATGGCAAAAACCTTGCTTGTAGGACCCTAAAAGCACGTTCTACATCTTTTCTCGTTGCCTCTTGCCTTTTAGCATAATATTTTTCTTTTTCTGTTTCAAGGGATGAAATAGTTTTGACGAGGGTACCCCAAGAAGGATAGATGCCATTTGCTAAATAGTACCTGTAACGATCCAAGATTTTCAACATTTTTATGTATAAAATTTATTTGGGCTTTATGAATATAAATTGGATTTAATAAGGTTTTAAGTACAAATTTTATTAGTAATAACAAGAATTTTTAAATCTTAAGTAAATATCTAATTTGGTGTTATAAAGATGGATTTTTAAACCTATTTTTAAAGCTATACTTTGATATATGATTAAACAATGACAATTCTTGATAATATATAAATCTTATATTTAATATATAATTGAAATGAATATTTTTAATATAAGTAATGATATTTTTTTAAGATTTATAATATATTGATATTAGTATATGATTTTATATAGCATAATTTATTTATATTTTTAAATGTGTTTCTTTTTATCAATAAGTAATAATATCTATGTAGCCATAAATATTACAAGGAATTGTTAAGGTATATGTATACATACTTTTATAAGCAATAATAACAATTGTTTTTGAAATATTTAATAATTTATGAATACTATTTAGAACTATGTTTGGAAATGCAATATAACGTGTATATTTATTTAATAGTGTTTCAGCTTTACAAAAATTATAAAAGTATATGTAATAATAATAAATAATCAACATTTGTTTGTTTATACCATGTGGATCCTAGCATATATGATTTAATTGGTATGTATATGTAAACAAATTGTTTACGTCTATTTATATTGAGAAAGAAAAAAATCTAGGACCCTTGCTAAGATTTAAAATAGGCATGGAACACTTGTATTCTACCTCGAACCAAAATTTACAGGTGTCCTTGTTTTTTTTTGAGATTCCTTCCACCTGGTAACTCTTCTCTTCTCTTTCGATGCTTCTTCTTCTTTAAGGTTCACGGAGAGAAAAATTCGGATCAAAATTTTCTGAAGGAAATCGATTTACTTAAAAACAAAAAAACAAAGCATTCAACATTTTATCTCCTTCGTACTTCCAACCTGTGTTCTTCCTCTCCTTTCCCAATCTGTGCGGCTCCTCTTCCCCATAACAACTCCACCGCCACTTTCATCTCCACATGCAACCACTCCAGCACTTCGTCAGCCGACGCCGTCGGTCGTAGAGCCTACCTCCTCCACCGAAATCAGCACCTCTCCCCAAAATCATGTGTTGCCTGCTCTCCCCATATTAGCCGCCTTTCTCCACCACTTTAGCAACGCTAGTCGCACCAACCGAACCCCCCACTATCGCGGCCCTCTCCTCTACTCAGCGCGTATTGTCCTTCAGTACAACTGATCACCTCCTGGCAGTCCTTCTCTTCCGTCTCTCCGCTCTTTGAAACTTCGTGTTACGCCTCTTCTAAAACAAAGCCATCGCCTTCCTCCCCAGAAGCTCCGCTATCTCCGGCACATTCTCGTCAGCCCGCCACCTGCGTAGGACCCTGCGCCATCAACAGTCATGTTAGCCTACCGAGCTCCTCCTTGGACTGAGATGCACGTACCAAACCCGTAGTAGCCTCAAACCGTCGAGTTCTCTTGTAATGATGGAAGGCAACCACACATGCATGAGTGGAAGTTTTACCCTTAAATCGTTTAGCTTTCCCCTTAAACCGCAACCTCAGCTCACGTAACCAGCTTGACGGATACATTTCTCTCTTGAAACTTGAACCAAGAACTCATCACGGAGTTTCTTAAACCATTCCCTCATCTGAGCATGTAGGGGATAAGTTTCAAGTTTGTGTAGCAATTGTAGAGAAGATAATAGTGGATAAGGTGTTTTGTTCAGAATTTGATTCACATTGTAAGAGCGAGCCGGGATTGGTTATTTGGGGTCTAGTGAGTGGCTTGATAAGTTGTTTGGCAGATAACGGTCGAGATCGAACACTTTCAACATCGTCGAACTCATATTGACATCGTCTATACTTAGGAATGTGGTCGAAAAGAAAGAGAGGTAGTGCACTGTAATGACCCGCAAATCCATTATATCAGAGTTGACTACATACACCATACATCCAACCCAAATATCACGAAAATACGAATCTTTTTTTTACAAGAAAAAGGTAGAAGAAGAACAGAAATAACAACACATAATCTCACATCGCAGCGAAACAAAATATAATATATCATAACTTTTGAAATACAAAATTCAACTGTATAACATACACTTATCAGAGTACAACACTTACAACACAGCGGAACAAAACTCTATATAACTAATGCTGAAGCCTCCTGCTCCAAGCTCCTTTAGATAGATCTGTAAAATCCTGAACTACTTGACTGCCCGTACAAATTTAGGCACCCAAGAGTTTAGGTTGAACAAAATAAAATAAACTCTGGGTCAGTCATGGGACTGGTATGAGTAAACAATTTAAAACAGTTTAAGAAACTAAATGATATCTCATAAGACCATGTCGTACAACACGAAACGGGTTTTTCCCTTATGAGAATCCAAACACTTGACTTAACTTTCAAATCCTTTTTGAAAGAAACGATAATCTTTATATCAAAACTCTTTTGATATTATAAAAATGTCTAAATCAAATAAATAGTGGTCTAGTGGAATGTTTGTATCTCACGTTCCATATATATAATATACAATCAAAACCGCAAGCACTTATTGGGTAATGGATTTCCAACTATGACAAGGTATGGAACCACCTTCCGATCATGTATTTCTAGAGGAGAATACACTGGGTTCAACAAGAACATCTTGCAACCCGACCACACATGACCGACCACTCATTTTGCTTGAGTGCATCAAATGTATATCACCAACAGTTGGGATCAGCAACCGTTTTCCCGAATGGGACAACATCAAATAGAATAAGGAATTAAATGAATCTCTAGATAGGTGATGATACACCCTAATGGAAGCTACCCACATAGCCATGCTGCCTGCCCGATTTTTGTCATTTCCCGGTTGTTGAGGCCAGAGGCTACGATTACTTCTCTCATTGATAACACGATTACTTTGAACACCACATTATCAGATCCGTTAATCATTAATTGGTTTACACAAACATTCTGGATGTTATGTTAAGGGAATAAATCCGTTGCAACCACATATATTTATACAGACCAACCCATTCGATCATTGGAAATATTCTGTCAGACATTCGTCCATATACGTTCGTTCTGGGACTGAACGAAACCGAAGGCACTATTCAGTATATCCATCCTAGGCAATCTCTACCTAGGACATATACAACAGCCCTTGCACTCTACTCCAACTTCAAAATATTCAGCATACTTGGTTTGCAACTCTTATGCCAATACAAAGTGGTTCTTCGGGTAATAATCCAACCGGTCTCTCCATATTGACAACGATGGTCAAAACTTCGATAGTCTGTGATTTAACTATCGAATAAAAACAAGTGTACATTCAACATTTCAAACAAATCATCGGGCTCTTTAATTAATATTTCATTAATTAAATCTCTTCTCCATTTCCTTATCAATATTTGTTAACCAAATATTTTCGATAATCATCTTGGCCTTTTACGTTAATTGGAAAACATTTTCATATATCATCTTTTTTATTTTCTGCACTTAGAAAATATCTTCTATTTATAATTGGAAAATATTCCAACTACTTATCTCTTTCCTGACCATTCATTTTTAGACTTAGGAAATATTTATAATCATATTTCCGAAATTTCACTTTCATGGGTTAAAACGAATGTTGTGTAAAACATCGTTACGACAACCCAAAACACTGCATTCAACTAACTCTTATTCAAACATTCCTCTTCGAGACTGGATCTTTCTATTTATCGGTTAAAAATGAAATTAATCAAGTTGGGGTATAACTACCTCTCAGACCTTGACTGAAAACATCCTTAACTTAAAAACGGACAAGACCACTTACCTCGAATAACTAACATCATATAAAACCAATTCTCCATTTTTGAAACGTATATACAATTCCCGTTCTATTTCTAGATTATCGATTTCCTTTTTGTTTATAATATTTTATTTTCAAGTTCGTTTTCTTATCGAATTCTATATATATCGATACATTGATTTCTAATTATCAAAATTTCTTAAAAATATTCTTACTCCTTAAATTCCCGGAAAAATTCACCATAATCTCCCTTGTACCGGGAGCATCGGGAAAATCCCCAAACCGCCACAAAGGCCTCTCCATTCAAAAAGAAAATCAAAAAGCCAAGCGGCTTGCCGATACGGCGCATAAAACCTCATATTTAATTTAAATACATACCTTCTTGTCGAGCACTCTATCTATTTCACTTCTATACTTCCTTCCATGCCTGTCTCATGTATATCCATACATTTCTAATTCATTTCAACTTAATACGCTCGTTTTAACTCAACTCGTTAATTAATTCGTTAATTAACTCTTTGCCTTTTTTACTTGTATATTTGAATATAACATGTTTCAAATATATTTCAACTTACTCATAAACTATTATATTTCCATTTCAACTCGAGTTACATATTCGATATCGAATAAAAATTCTCAATCTCTTTAACTTATCCAAAGCCCAATTTCGATTCAAATCTCGATTAACTATTTACTCTTCAAACTAGTTAAATCTATTTAATAATTAAAAATCTGATTTTTGTTTCAAAATCATTTCACTTACTTCACTAGAGTTCATATTTATTTTATCTCTCCAATCTGGATTTTTCTAATGTCAAATTCGGATTTTTATTTCTTCAAAATCGTTTTATTCATTTACATAAATTGTTATGTGTAACAACCCGTATTTTCCATAACCTGTTATAACTCAAAACAAGACAGAATTAAATAATAAAATCTGAATCAAGGGAAACTGGCTATGCCATTGCGTTCGTCTCGGAAAAATACGCGAAATAGAGTCCGAGTTTTCGAAAATCGGAGTCCGTATGACCCGATTAAGGCCCAACAAAGTTTTCAAAAAATTTCTAAATAAAAACATATTTTCAAATTCAAATCTAAGCTTGGAAATTGGGCCAGTTTGGGCCAGGCGGGAGAATTCCCGCCACAGTACCCAAGTCGACAGCCCTGTCGACTTGGGAGTCGACTGGGTCTGACCAGGTCGATAGCCCTGTCGACTTGGCTGTCGACTTGGCTCAGACGCCCAGTTCTGCCTGGTGCACCATTTTGGGTTTGTGTTGAGCTTGGGGGCCAGATTCGATTTGGAGGGTTGAGATGAGAACTAGGGTTTAATCCTATGGTCTAAATCACTAGCCTAATCTATAAATAAGACCCTAACCTACCCTAAATCATCATTAATCTATCCTACAACTAAACTATGGCAAAATCAATCCTCTCATGGCCTCCACTCTCTTCATAAATTCCTAAATCAAATTTCTAAGAGATTTCCATGCATACAAGTGTATTTAGGCTTGTATGATCCTCTTTAGCTTGCATTAAAGTCTTGTTTCTCTATTGGCATCATAAAGGAGGAGTCTTGATCAAGTTTGCTTGCATTTTGGGGTTTTAATTTGTTGCATAAGGGGTTTCTTACATTTGCTATACTCATTTGAGTCCACGTAAGCATTGTAAGCCTATTTCTACTCTTGTATTTTAACTATGAAGTTAATATGTTATGTTGCAAGTTGAGTTTGGGGTTAATCATGATATGTGCTTTGATCTTATGATTTTATGCATAAGCTTACTCTATGCATGTTAGTAAAGTCATTATCTTGGCTTTATGCATAGAAAGATATGATCTTTGGTTGGAAATGTTGCATAATGCAATTTTGAAACTCTCATAACCCTTGCATTAACATGCATATAATGTTATATGCATGTTACTAACCCTTATCTCATGCTATCTATGACCATGTTCCACCCATTTGCCAAGTTTGATGTTATGCATGCATATGAACCTTATGCAAGTTGAAACCATGTTATGCATGCATATGAACCTTATGCAAGTTGAAACCATGTTATGCATGCATATGAACCTTATGCAAGTTGAAACCATGTTATGCATGCATATGAACCTTATGCAAGTTGAAACCATGTTGTGCATGCATATGAACACTATGCAAGTTAAAATGATGTTATGCGTGCTTATGAATATTTTGCAAGTTGATAACATGATATGCAAGTTTATGATCACATCTTTGTCTCATGCCACCATGTTTAACTTGTGGCTCCAACCCCTCTATGTCATGATTATGCCAAGTTCTCTCTTTCTATCCTTTATGCGCTATTGCGATATGTAAGCGATGGGATTGCGTTTGGGGTTGGGTAAACTTAAAAGACATAAAAACATAAGCTTGGGAATTTACCTATTAAGTTAGGTCTATCCATTGGGAATTTACCTATTAAGTTAGGTCTACCCATTGGGAATTTACCTATTAAGTTAGGTCTACCCAATTGCTTGAAAACTTGTAATGTGATGGACATGACACTTAGAAAACATGAGAATGGCCAACTCGAGGTTGGGTTGAGCTTGTAGCATAAACCTACCCGGAACCGACCGGCTTAACTAGTGGCTACAAGCAATAGGACCCAATGTGAGTAGTTGGTCATGTTGCACGTGAAACCCGAGGTTAGACTAAGTTGTGGTGTAAACCTACCCGGACCCGCCCGGCCTAACTAGTAACCACAACAAGGTCTAATGTGAGAGGTTGGGTGCATTAAATTAATTAATGCCACATGGTAGGGTTAAGTCATGGACTGCTTGAATACTTAACCAGTTAAACACGATGGGTTGGTAGGGTTAAGTCATGAACCTTGGGTACACTTAACCAACTTGGTACTTGGATGAGTTGGGTTAACTACGTTTAACCCATTAAGGAAACCCTAGTTACGTGGTCCTTTGCACCAGTAACCCTCTTGGTTGTATCATGATACCCTAGGGACTAGGCTAGGGTGGGCACGATTACTGGGATGACATGTAAGCGACCAAAACGACGGCTGTGTAGGTGCGCCGGTGTAGGTTCAGGCGGGCCATGGTTGTGCACATGGTCCGGAGTTGAAAAAGCAGGCACGGGCACCAGTAGGTTTAAACTGTGCGTGCTTGGTTTGTGTCAGGGGTTGACACCCTAGGACTTGATACACCCTAGGGTGGACCTAGCACAGTTTAGCTACACTTCGTAGTTGGGCCGTAAGACACCGACACTTGACGAGTTAGGCTTTAGGGAGCCGATCGACTAGACCGTGCTAGTTGGACCTTGATTTAGGTCATTCATGGTATTGGGCCAAACTTGGGCCTGGGGATCACTTCTTGTTTACACTTGACATGACTTGTGAAACTAGTACACTTGGTGCAAACCTCAACCATGTACATGCGGTGCCACACTTGATCTATCTTGTTGACTTTTTACCATGCCAGTTATCATCCTATGACTCATCCTTGTTTACATATACAGTTAACTTTATTAGTTGTTGTACAATAGTAGGTAGGACTTACCAGTCTTTTGACTGACCCATTTTCTTTCGCCTCTTTTCTTTCGTTTCCCCCCCTCCAGGTTTACAGGGCGGGAATACCAGTACTTAGCTTGGATCTTAGCTGCTTTTCTTGGATAGCTCATGTATGCTTTGGACTTGAGCTCGCTATGGTTTCCTACCTTGGGGATAGCTACTTTATGTTTTCCTTTCCAGTTTCTAGTTTTATGTTTCTAGACTTCGTTTATGGAAAATAATGATCAAGTACTGTGTTGTAACTTAACTCATGGTTTTGATATGCTAGTTTTTATCCGCTGCTATATTTACTCTGTTTTTACTTATATGTTCTGTCTTGTGATATCTGCATGCATGTTTACCTTGTTTAAACGCCCCGCCAAAGTCAGTGCCCTTGCAAGAGTGGCACTGGCGGAGGTGGGGTGTTACATTTGGTATCAGAGCATAAGGTTTACGAGATTGGAGCAAAAAGGGTTTTAAAGTTACTTTTAAAAGCTATTTTCAAAACCAATTAAGTATTTTCCAAAGAAAAGTCTGGTCTATTTTGAAAGGCTATCCCCCAAGAGCCATAAGCACTATCCTTCGTTTCCTCGTTCTAAATCTATCTTTTCCCTTTTTCAGCATGGCCGATCTCAATCTTCCTGAGGGAGTCACCATTCCCGGATGGTTCCGGAGGTACTTGGAAGCTAGGGCCAACAATGCAGGTCCAGCAACCACTCCCACTATCACTGAGGTTCCACCCCCTCCTCCTCCCCCTCAGCAACCGCAAGCCGATTTCGCCAAGGTTTGCAAGGACTTCAAGGCCATGGGTGGCAAAAAATTTATTGGGACAGAGACTTTCGTGGAGGCAAGAAATTGGTTGAAGGAAACCGAAGATCTCTTTGCCATCTTTGATATAGAGGACCGTAGAAAGGTTCTGTTGGCGGTTTGGCTACTAAAGGAGGAAGCTGCTTATTGGTGGGAGGTCACCAATGCTACTAGGCCCGTAGAAACCTGGGCCGACTTTAGGGCAAGGTTTGGGCTTAAGTTTCTATCGTCTGCAGAGGCAAATTTGCAACTAGAAAAGTTCATAGCCTTGAAGCAAGGAGACATGACAGTGAGAGAGTATGTGAATAAGTTCAACCAGCTTGCCCGATTCGGTTTGGACATGGTCAATACTCCCGAGAAGAAGGCTCTACGTTTTGCACGAGGGTTAAATGAGCCATTACAAGGTCTAGCCATGTCACACATACCCATGGGGGCCACTTTCGAGAGCCTGGTAGACATGGCATTGCTGCAGGGAGAGGATAAGAATGGGAAGAAAGAAGTCAAGCCCAATGAGACTCAGTCTAAGAAGACAGACTCCAAGTGGGGAGGGAATCAGAGTAATCAGAATAACAAGAACAACAAGGGAAACAAGAACAAGGCAAAGGACCCAAGAAAGTGCAACTTCTGTGGGATTGTTGGGCACATAGCCAAGGACTGTAGGAAGAAGAGAATGAAATTGGGTGGGTGCTTTCACTGTGGAGAGACAGGACAATTTAGCAAGGATTGCCCTAAGAAGCAGGGGCATGGACAGACTCAACGTGCAGGTTCATCAGGAGGGCAAGTGCATGCTCTCAACGCCGCTCCAGCTCAGGATCGAGGTAGCATTTCTGTAGAAAGTCTTGTTTATATTTCTGATTATCCTGTTCGCACCTTATTTGATTCAGGCGCATCGCATAGTTTTATTTCTTCTGACATTGTTGAAAGTTTACACCTAAGTACTAGCTTAGTTGAGGATCCCGTTTGTGTTTCGAATCCGATTGGGGGTTCAGCTCATTTATCTATGGTCTGTATGGATTTGAGGATCTCTATCTTGACCGTAGAATTCTCGTGTGATGCTTATGTCCTCGGGTTCACGGGATACGGGTTGATCTTGGGCATGGATTGGTTATCCCGTTATGGAGCCATTCTCGATTGTGAGCATAGGGTGGTGAGACTCATGACTCGCCTTGGTAATACCCTAGAGATTTCTTGCAACCCGCTAGATCCCGTCATGCTATGTTATCTTGAATCTCTTGACTCGTCTATCGATGATCTGCAATCTGTAAGGGTGGTTCGAGAATACCCTGATGTTTTTGAAGAAGTTAAGGGGTTACCCCCTAAGCGAGAGATAGATTTCCACATTTATCTGGTTGATAACGCTAAGCCAGTCTCCTTACCAGTTAGGCACATGGCCCCGCGTGAAAGGAGAGAGCTCAGTAAGCAAATCAAGGAGCTACTTGAGAAGAATTTTATTAGGCGAAGCATTTCCGAATGGGGTGCTCCTGTGGTGTTCGCTACTAAGGCAGACGGCTCGCTTCGTCTATGTGTTGATTATCGAGAGTTGAACAAGCTGACCAAGAAGAATAGGCATCCATTACCGAGGATAGATGACCTCTTCGACCAGCTTGTTGGTGCTTCTGTTTTCTCTCAGCTTGATCTTGCTACTGGATTCCATCAGCTCAGGGTAGCTGAAGACAGTATAGACAAGACTGCGTTCAGGACTCCAGATGGATTCTTCGAATGACTTGTCATGCCGTTCGGCTTGACTAATGCACCCGCATATTTCGTGGACTTGATGAGTAGGGTGTTCAGGGAGTTCTTGAACAAGTTTGTCGTGGTCTTCGTGGATGATATTCTGATCTTCTCAAAAGACGAGGAAGAGCATGCTAGACATCTCAGGGAAGTGATGGATACGCTTAGAGCCCATCAGTTGAAAGCCAAGTTCTCCAAATGCCACTTTTGGAGAAAGGAAGTCCGGTTTCTTGGACATATAGTTTCTAAGCAGGGTATAGCTGTGGATCCCGGGAAAGTGGTTGCAGTTCAAGACTGGAAGACTCCTAAGAATGCAACCGAAGTGCGAAGCTTTCTCGGTCTGGCAGGCTATTATAGGAAGTTCATTAGAGACTTCGCTAAGATTTCAGCCCCTCTCACTAGATTGACGAAGAAGAACTTAGCCTTTGCATGGGACGTAGAGTGTGAGCTCGCTTTTCAAAGGCTCAAAAGGGCCCTTACCACAGCTCCAGTTTTGGCATTACCCGATAGCGGTAAGATGTTTACCGTGTATACCGATGCATGTGGCACGGGGTTAGGCGCTGTTCTAATGCAGGTGGGAAGAGTGATATGTTATGGGGGTAGGCAACTTAAAGTTCATGAGAAGAACTACCCCACTCATGACTTGGAGTTGGCGGCGATTGTCTTTGCACTCAAGTCCTGGCGCCACTATCTTTTAGGCGAAAGGTTTGAGTTGTATACTGATCACAAATCACTCAAATATCTCTTCTCGCAGAAAGATCTGAATCTTAGGCAGCAAAGGTGGATGGAATTCTTGGCATCGTATGACTTCGAGATAGCTTATACCCCTGGCAAGGGTAATGTTGTGGCTGATGCACTAAGCAGAAAGAGGTTGACCCTAAGTCCTCTATTCGTTGAGATGAAGAATTTAGAGTATGTGGCAACCTTTGATTTCTCTTTGGCGATTGAGTCGATGACCGGTTCTTTAGCATCTCTGGAACTCAGACCTACCCTTCTTGATCAAGTTGGGGCTTCGCAGAAAGAAGACCCTCAGATAGTTGAGATTATGGATAAGCTGATTCGAGGAGAGACGTCTGGTCATCTCGCTCGATACTCTATTGATGACAAGGGTTGGCTGAGGAGAGATGGAAGGTTATGTGTTCCAGTGGTAGAAGATCTAGTAAGGAAAGTTCTTGAGGAAGCGCATCGCTCCAAGTTGACTATACATCCCGGCGGAGATAAGATGTATAAAGATATGAAGCGTATTTTCTTTTGGCCTGGGATGAAGAAGGATGTGGCAGAGTTTGTTTCTAGATGTATCATTTGCCAGCAAGTTAAGGCCGAGTCGAAGAAGCCTGGTGGGCTATTGCATCCTCTAGACGTCCCACTTTGGAAGTGGGAGAGTATTTCCATGGATTTTATTGATGGGCTACCAAGGTCAAGAAAAGGGAATACGAGCATTTGGGTCATTGTGGACAGACTTACGAAGAGTGCTCATTTCATTCCGGTAAAGAGCAAGAGGACCGCATCTTGGCCAGCGTCTGTATATCTTCGTGAGATTGTGAGACTTCATGGAGTCCCTTCTAGTATAGTCAGTGACCGTGACCCAATCTTTACAAGTCAGTTCTGGAATAGCTTGCAAGAAGCCATGGGCACGAGGTTGAATCTAAGTACTGCTTATCACCCACAGACGGACGGTCAAACCGAAAGGGTGAATAGGGTACTCGAGGATCTGTTAAGGCTTTGTATTCTGGATTTTGGTGGTACTTGGGAAGACCATCTTCCTCTTGTTGAGTTTGCATATAATAACAGTTATCAAGCAAGCATAGGGATGGCACCATTTGAAGCCTTATATGGGAGGCCGTGCAAGTCGCCTACATGTTGGTGGGAAATTACAGATAAGCTTATACTTGGGCCTGATATGATCAGAGATGCATCCGAGAAGATCGAGTTGATTCGAAGGCGGATGAAAGCGGCCCAAGACCGACATAAATCCTATGCTGATAAGCGAAGATCTGACTTGAAGTTTGATGTTGGAGATATGGTTTTCGTGAAGGTTTCTCCTTTGCGGAATGTGGTCCGATTTGGAGCCGTTGGGAAGTTAGCACCGAGATTTGTTGGACCCTTCCCTATTATAGAGAGGATCGGGCAGATGGCTTATAGAGTGAAATTGCCCGAGAAGCTTGCCGGAGTACACGATGTTTTTCATGTCTCGCATCTCCGGAAGTGTTTACATGAGTCAGCAGAGGTTGTTGAGCCAAGTGTTCTGGAAGATGTGGAAGTGGAGAAAGAAGCTACTTTGAGGAGAGCTCCGATTCATATCTTGGGGACAGAGACCAAGAAGCTAAGGAATCGAGAGGTCAAGTTGGTGAAGGTTCAATGGGGTGAAGCCGAAGAAGACGCAACTTGGGAAACCGAGGAGAAGATGCGTGTGCTTTATCCATTCCTTTTTGAGGGTACACTCTTAATCTCCCTTCTTTGTCTTTCTCTTTGCTATCCATGGTTGTCTAGTTATCGTGCTAATCTTGTCATGAGAACCTTAGGTAGAAACCCTTTGGATGAAACATGTGTTTGAAACATGTTATGCTTGATGGTTGCAAGTGGCTGCAAGTGGTTGCAAGTGGTTACTCGTGGATGCATTATACACGATTAGGCACTAGATCGGCTCACACACTCCTCATATTGCATATGCATGAGTGTTTATGCTTATACATGGATGAAGAATTTTTGTGTTATCACATGGATGTTGCATATGGATGTATGTGATGTGCACACATATAGATGTTATACATTATGTTAGGAATTGCATACATATGGATTCATTTCACTAACATAATCTGCATGGATGATATTTGCATTAGATAAGTACATATACACACACCTTTGCATATGTTCATACAACATTTAGAATCTTGTAAGGACAATGGTTGCTCGTGGATGATGTTTTGAGTAGATGGATGATTGGATGGTAGGATACGTTCTTCCTAACTTGAAGATTTCGGGAACGAAATCCTTTAAGGAGGGGAGAATGTAACAACCCGTATTTTCCATAACCTGTTATAACTCAAAACAAGACAGAATTAAATAATAAAATCTGAATCAAGGGAAACGGGCTATGCCATTGCGTTCGTCTCGGAAAAATACGCGAAATAGAGTCCGAGTTTTCGAAAATCGGAGTCCGTATGACCCGATTAAGGCCCAACAAAGTTTTCAGAAAATTTCTAAATAAAAACATATTTTCAAATTCAAATCTAAGCTTGGAAATTGGGCCAGTTTGGGCCAGGCGGGAGAATTCCCGCCACAGTACCCAAGTCGACAGCCCTGTCGACTTGGGAGTCGACTGGGTCTGACCAGGTCGACAGCCCTGTCGACTTGGCTGTCGACTTGGCTCAGACGCCCAGTTCTGCCTGGTGCACCATTTTGGGTTTGTGTTGAGCTTGGGGGCCAGATTCGATTTGGAGGGTTGAGATGAGAACTAGGGTTTAATCCTATGGTCTAAATCACTAGCCTAATCTATAAATAAGACCCTAACCTACCCTAAATCATCATTAATCTATCCTACAACTAAATTATGGCAAAATCAATCCTCTCATGGCCTCCACTCTCTTCATAAATTCCTAAATCAAATTTCTAAGAGATTTCCATGCATACAAGTGTATTTAGGCTTGTATGATCCTCTTTAGCTTGCATTAAAGTCTTGTTTCTCTATTGGCATCATAAAGGAGGAGTCTTGATCAAGTTTGGTTGCATTTTGGGGTTTTAATTTGTTGCATAAGGGGTTTTTTACATTTGCTATACTCATTTGAGTCCACATAAGCATTGTAAGCCTATTTCTACTCTTGTATTTTAACTATGAAGTTAATATGTTATGTTGCAAGTTGAGTTTGGGGTTAATCATGATATGTGCTTTGATCTTATGATTTTATGCATAAGCTTACTCTATGCATGTTAGTAAAGTCATTATCTTGGCTTTATGCATAGAAAGATATGATCTTTGGTTGGAAATGTTGCATAATGCAACTTTGAAACTCTCATAACCCTTGCATTAACATGCATATAATGTTATATGCATGTTACTAACCCTTATCTCATGCTATCTATGACCATGTTCCACCCATTTGCCAAGTTTGATGTTATGCATGCATATGAACCTTATGCAAGTTGAAACCATGTTATGCATTATGAACCTTATGCAAGTTGAAACCATGTTATGCATGCATATGAACCTTATGCAAGTTGAAACTATGTTATGCATGCATATGAACACTATGCAAGTTAAAATGATGTTATGCGTGCTTATGAATATTTTGCAAGTTGATAACATGATATGCAAGTTTATGATCACATCTTTGTCTCATGCCACCATGTTTAACTTGTGGCTCCAACCCCTCTATGTCATGATTATGCCAAGTTCTCTCTTTCTATCCTTTATGCGCTATTGCGATATGTAAGCGATGGGATTGCGTTTGGGGTTGGGTAAACTTAAAAGACATAAAAACATAAGCTTGGGAATTTACCTATTAAGTTAGGTCTACCCATTGGGAATTTACCTATTAAGTTAGGTCTACCCATTGGGAATTTACCTATTAAGTTAGGTCTACCCAATTGCTTGAAAACTTGTAATGTGATGGACATGGCACTTAGAAAACATGAGAATGGCCAACTCGAGGTTGGGTTGAGCTTGTAGCATAAACCTTCCCGGAACCGACCGGCTTAACTAGTGGCTACAAGCAATAGGACCCAATGTGAGTAGTTGGTCATGTTGCACGTGAAACCCGAGGTTAGACTAAGTTGTGGTGTAAACCTACCCGGACCCGCCCGGCCTAACTAGTAACCACAACAAGGTCTAATGTGAGAGGTTGAGTGCATTAAATTAATTAATGCCACATGGTAGGGTTAAGTCATGGACCGCTTGAATACTTAACCAGTTAAACACGATGGGTTGGTAGGGTTAAGTCATGAACCTTGGGTACACTTAACCAACTTGGTACTTGGATGAGTTGGGTTAACTACGTTTAACCCATTAAGGAAACCCTAGTTACGTGGTCCTTTGCACCAGTAACCCTCTTGGTTGTATCATGATACCCTAGGGACTAGGCTAGGGTGGGCACGATTACTGGGATGACATGTAAGCGACCAAAACGACGGCTGTGTAGGTGCGCCGGTGTAGGTTCAGGCGGGCCATGGTCGTGCACATGGTCCGGAGTTGAAAAAGCAGGCACGGGCACCAGTAGGTTTAAACTGTGCGTGCTTGGTTTGTGTCAGGGGTTGACACCCTAGGACTTGATACACCCTAGGGTGGACCTAGCACAGTTTAGCTACACTTCGTAGTTGGGCCGTAAGACACCGACACTTGACGAGTTAGGCTTTAGGGAGCCGATCGACTAGACCGTGCTAGTTGGACCTTGATTTAGGTCATTCATGGTATTGGGCCAAACTTCGGCCTGGGGATCACTTCTTGTTTACACTTGACATGACTTGTGAAACTAGTACACTTGGTGCAAACCTCAACCATGTACATGCGGTGCCACACTTGATCTATCTTGTTGACTTTTTACCATGCCAGTTATCATCCTATGACTCATCCTTGTTTACATATACAGTTAACTTTATTAGTTGTTGTACAATAGTAGGTAGGACTTACCAGTCTTTTGACTGACCCATTTTCTTTCGCCTCTTTTCTTTCGTTTCCCCCCCTCCAGGTTTACAGGGCGGGAATACCAGTACTTAGCTTGGATCTTAGCTGCTTTTCTTGGATAGCTCATGTATGCTTTGGACTTGAGCTCGCTATGGTTTCCTACCTTGGGGATAGCTACTTTATGTTTTCCTTTCCAGTTTCCAGTTTTATGTTTCTAGACTTCGTTTATGGAAAATAATGATCAAGTACTGTGTTGTAACTTAACTCATGGTTTTGATATGCTAGTTTTTATCCGCTGCTATATTCACTCTGT
The DNA here is from genome assembly GCA_030737875.1 of Allium sativum. Lineage (NCBI taxonomy): Eukaryota > Viridiplantae > Streptophyta > Magnoliopsida > Asparagales > Amaryllidaceae > Allium > Allium sativum. The sequence continues at coordinate 876,492,849 of CM060924.1, forward strand.
TTTTACTTATATGTTCTGTCTTGTGATATCTGCATGCATGTTTACCTTGTTTAAAAACCCCGCCAAAGTCAGTGCCCTTGCAAGAGTGGCACTGGCGGAGGTGGGGTGTTACATTATGGCTTTTAAACGATTTTGGCACTGCTTTTCTGAAAATTTGATTTTTGACATCACTCAAAATTTGTACGATGAAATCCAGATTTTTCTCTTCCATTAGAAAACTATTATCAAATCGGTGCTGACAATTCTTATTTCAAAGAATTCCGACTTTAATTGAGTTCTGTATACTCAATTGAAGTTCGAATTGCCAATTTACGAACTGCAGCGCTGCGGCGAGTTCGTTTTAATTATATTTATATAAATAAACGTTTAAACTTCGTTTATAATAAATTCAACTCCCTTCTGATATATTTTTAATATATATCAAATCCATTTTTCCAATTCAACATAATATTTCCGATCTTCTAAAATTGTCGATTTTCCCTAACTCGGAAATAAATTTATTTATGCTTCGATCTTCTATACTCAAATTCCATTTCAATTCTATTTGAATTTCCTATATTCAAATTCCATTTCAATTCTATTTGAATTCTATATGCAAATTCCATTTCAATTCTATTTGAATTCTATATTCAAATTCCATTTGAATTCTCTTTGAATTCTATATTCAAATCCCATTTCAATTCTCTTTGAATTCTATATTCAAATTCCATTTCAATTCATTTTGAATTCTATACTGAAATTCTATTTCAATTCTATTTCAAAATCCTATATTCAATTTCCATTTCAACTCTATTTGAATTCTATATTCAAATTCCCATTTCAATTCTATTTGAATTCTATATTCAAATTCCATTTCAGCTCTATTTGAATTTCCTATATTCAATTTCCATTTCAACTCTATTTGAATTCTATATTCAAATTCCCATTTCAATTCTATTTGAATTCTATATTCAAATTCCATTTCAACTCTATTTGAATTTCCTATATTCAATTTCCATTTCAACTCTATTTGAATTCTATATTCAAATTCCCATTTCACTTTCTATATTCAAATTCTATATTTGAATTTCCTTTATATTTTCTATATTAAAATTCTATATTTGAATTCCATTTGAATTTCTATATTCAAACTCCATTTGAATTTCTATATTCAATTTCTATTTGAATTTTCTTTATTCAAATTCTATATTCAATTCTATTGAGTTTCATATATTCAAACTCCATTTGAATTTATATATTCAAATTCTATTTTAACTCTATTTGAATTTCCTGTATTCAATTTCCATTTCAACTCTATTTGAATTCTATATTCAATTTCCCATTTCACTTTCTATATTCAAATTCTATACGTGAATTTCCTTTATATTTTTTATATTAAAATTCTATATTTGAATTCCATTTGAATTTCTATATTCAAACTCCATTTGAATTTCTATATTTAATTTCTACTTGAATTTTCTTTATTCAAATTCTATATTCAATTCTATTGAGTTTCATATATACAAACTCCATTTGAATTTCTATATTCAAATTCTATTTAAATTTTCTTTATTCAAATTCTTAAACAAGTCTCGATTTCAATTTCTTTTGAAATCGATATTTCTAATTTTAGAAAATAGATTTCCCTTTTCAATTTCACACTTGTATTTTTATTTCGGAATTATCCAATGATAATTCTTTTCACTTCATTTATAAACTTCGTTTATAAAAGAACTACTTGTTTTTATTCTTTTAAAACAAGTTAATATTTTTATTCTATTCAAATTTCAAATTCTATTTTAGAAAAATAGAATTTCCCCTTTTAACTTTAGTAATTTCCTTTTTCGATATTTTTAAAATATCAACATTTAAGCCCAGTGATATTTAAACACCACACAACCAATTATTTATTTCAGGGTTTCTAACACATCATATATGACAATATATGTGCAAACAAATAAACAAACAGATAATATATTTTTGAGGGATCCAGTTGGATCCATCCAACCTGTTTTCCTGCATCCACAGACGTTAGTCAACATAGTAATACCCGTCCTGCTTCGAGGCAGGATATCGCGGTATGAAGGTCATCCACTGATATATATTTGTGGGGCGCATAGGGAAATCGTCAGCTATGAAACTGCGGGCATCCGCTAATGAGACTGCAGGAACAATCCAATCATCAACCCGATATATATATATAATAGTCAACCCTAAATAACTAATATATTTAAATCAACCAGAAAGCATTCAAACAAGCAACAACAAATATTTTTACCAAATAATTCTAATTAACAGGTGAGTGAGGTTTACTCACAGTGATTTTATTTGAGACTCGGTCCAATTTATATTCCTTAGCAAAGATTTTTCAGCTCCACACCCTACATGATTTGATTTGATCGACCAACCTTGTAAAATTAATTTATCCCCTTTATTAATTACTTGGTCGAATATACGTAATTTATCAAGAAATTGCAATTTGATTTTAAATAATGATAGTTGCAACTAATTACTTATCTAAAAAAATATAACTTAATCTTGATTAACACCTCAAACTCGTCTCTGAAACTATTTAGAACCAACTCTAACCGAGTAGCCTCGTTATCCCCTGCATCCACTATAAATAAAATCTCAGCCTTCCCTGTAAACTACTGCACAACCTGACCCTAGCTTCCCTGACATGAATCACGCTCTTATACATCTCCACAAAGACAAACATTTCCATAGTTCACTACTTCGGCTTCATCACAAATACACAACCATTAATTCCCTAACAACACTTCTTACCAAACTCCTCAGCTTCACCTCCCCTTTGTTTCCTTAAAAAATTCCCGTCCTTTGCCCAGCTACAGATGAAAAGAACAAACTGAACTCCATTCAAAAGCCAGTGCAACCAACCAGGTCCAACCCCCCAAAACCGTGAACTCCGACATCAAGCTACAGGAGGAAGACGATGCTTCTCAGCATCGAACTCCATAGTGTTTGAAACGCTAGATGCTACCCACTGCCGTGAATCCAAAATGAACCCTAAAATCGAAACCCTTAAGTGCGATAGCCACAGTCGAACTTCCAGGAAGAAAATCGCACCCACAATTTTGACTTTCCCAAATCAATCATCGGTTCACTCAAATCCTCTAACTTCCCAAACTGTCGACCCCAACTCCTTGCAATCGTGAGCGCCCATCCTGGTCTCGAGCTCAAATCCCTCAGCGATTTCAAGTCGCCACTTGTCAATCAACGCCCCTTATCGTTCAACCCAACCTCGCCTCACACTCCGCTTACAGGCAGATCTCGAGCTCCAGAATCATCGATTATTGTTAAGGGTTGAACTGCTTTAATTTCTGAATGATTCTGTAACACCCCATGTCCATTAATGTCACTCACAAAGGGAATGCATCAATGTCCATGAAGCGCTATTGTTGTATAGAACAGATAAATTACAAGAATAAATAAATAAAACAACACAGCAGAAGATAAAATTTATTTCGTAGCATCATAACTCAAAACAAGCTTGCATAAGTAGTCTCCAAAACCATTACAACAGGATCAATAGTCTTTCCAAAAACTTCAAAGTACATAAAGAAGAAAATACTTAAATAACATAAATGCATAAATTCCCACTGAGCATAAGCAAGCCATAAGGATGAGAGAGTCCAAAGCGATACATCTACTCTCTTCAAGCAACTGAAAGAAATCAGCACTAAGTTGTAGTATTCCCTCCTTGCAAACCTGAGGGGGGGGGGAAGGAAAGAAAAGAGGTGGAAACAAAACGGGTCAGACATAAAGTCTGGCGAGTCCAGTAATTTTAACAAATAATAGGTAAGGTAAATGATCAAAACATAAATAGGCATCATGATATGGCTGTAACATAGATAAGGTAGATAAAAAGGATGGACAAGATGATTTCGTTCCTAAGTACTAAGACAACCCTACACCTTGGTTAAGCGAACAACCCTCCAAGTACTAACCCCGAAGACCGAAGTCAACATCAGACTAGCACCCAAAGGACTATCCAACTCAACCAACATGTATTTCGTTACACCGCACTTTTGCTAAGTTACACCACATTACTTAATTACACCGCACATCTACTAGTCTCTTTTACTCAAGGTTGATCCCTTCCCACTAACTATACCCACATGACATACCTGGTAGTTACTTGTACCTAGCTGCTATCGTAGGTGCCGACTTGTTCCTACCACCGGTAAGGTACCCTTACTCTACCCATTTGATCGGCTCCCCAAACCACGTAGGCACCCGCGCTGGCCATACAGTGGGGTGTATCACTCCCCAAAGTGGCAACCCCAATACCAACATGAAATGCACGGCCATACCTACACGATGCAACAACGTCTTACCTACCAGCCCGAACCCATGCACACACATGAACCCGTTGGACTTGCGTTGCCACCGCTATTCACGTTTTGACCTCTTATATTCAAGCCCAGTAAGTGAGACGACCCGAACTTCCCCGGTAAGGAAAGCACGGATAGAATTGAGAACAACACACAAATGAACGCAGACGGAAGAACATTTCATTGCTATTACAACAATTCCATCAGATACAAGAATATACAGAGTATAAATGAATAAATTACATTCAACAAATATCAGAGATTACAATAAATTATATAGCAGCGGAAAAATATACAAAATACAACTGAAAGTGATACACGGATACAGAGCTTTCCGGATATCGTTCCAGCTGTAAACCAGGATCCTGGAAATATAAATCTGCAAAACCCAAAACTACTAGCTGCCCGTGTGGAAAATAGGGGCACCCAGAGTTTAGGTTAAAACAATAAACTCCAGGTCAGTCATGTGACTGGTGTGAGAACTAAAACGGTTATTAATCTTTATTTTAAAGTTCGGTAAATCAAGGGACCACACCGTATAACACGGAACGGGTTTCCTCCCAAGAATACCAGTGCATAAAACAAACAGCGCAATGCTAAATAAAGAAAGATGAAGCTGTTATAAGACCCAGGTCCCATCACACAATGCAACGCAAGCCGGAGGATAGGGTTTTTACCTTATAACAGCCAAAGCATGCTTGATACGTTCAACACACATTATTTGATACTATTATAGGTATATAGTGTCAAAACAATTTCAATCATAAATATCAATCATAGGCGGCATGAATGACCCATACCACTATGTCGCCATACTAGGTTCTACAAATAAAACCGAAACACACGTATTGGAAATTGGATTCCGTCATGAGTCGAGGCAAGGGGCAAGCTCCTCTCCGATTCGAGACACTCTAGCAAATGTCCCAGGACCCCACTATGATCCTTGGATCTTCAGGGCCGGTCCTCTCTTACTTTTGAGGATTGGCAATTCCTGAACACACGTTTCCCGGTCCTTACAGACCTATATCCGAGGCGCCTCGTATCCGACAACCACACAGGTGAAAAGTATATAAATGTCAGGGCTGGTAGGTCACTGACACCACCCTAGCTAGAAAGAAAGGTCGTGCTCTCCCTACAGTCACTATCCCGTTTTTGACTCATACCGAGGTGTGAGGCTCGCGAATTCACGTTATACACAAAGCTACGCCACACAGGCCGTGTTTTGATCATCAACCACAAGACTTTGCTTTTCAACAGAAGCCCTGATCAATTGCCACTTACGCGTGCCACACTGGCAATTCACTCCATGCGACTGATGTCCATCTATATACAACCTCTGAGCTCGTACATCTCAGAGAAGGGCGTTATGCAAGAGAATAAATTCTCCGCCGCCAAACAGATGTATATTTAATAGAGATCAATCAACACAGAATAAAATCCAATGTAAGACACACAATCCATTTACAAGTTCGTTCTGGGTCTGAACGAAACCGGAGGCACTTTCCTCGCATATCCATCCATCTCCAAGTACGTCTGGACAATCACCAACTGATTCCCTCATCCTGGGTGTACAGCCCAATCAAGATCATCAGTAATCACCCAAACGATGTGAAGACTTCCGGTCTTCAACCACCGTCTTCATCTTTGACATCTCGTCGAATCGGTTATTCAGAATGGGTATAAACCCGGCCTTTCTGAATAACCCACGTATATAATAAACGAATGTTACACAAACACAACAAACGCCTCATTCCAATTTAGAATATTCTTTTATTCACAAAATCACATTCTTAGTGAAATGTTCCCATTAATTTTATCCAAGATAAATTCTTCTAAATTTATCCTATAATCTTCCTTTGGATATCATTTCAAACCATTTTATGGTTTTCCAAACTAGTCGGGATTAGTGAACCACACCGAAGTAATTATTTATTTTATTTCCCTATCCCAACCTATATCCCATGGAGCGAAACTGGTGATACTCCATTCCTAACACCACGGTGTTATCGGTAAAATTAATTACCATTTCACGTTCAAATCTAATTAAAGATTTAACTATCGCTTTGGAGCAAAACTGGTGATACTCCACTCTCGATCACTTTTCAGATTTGATAATATAAATTATCAATTCACTTTTTAATCTAATTAAAGATTCATTAAAACTCCACTTAGTTTTAATCCTTTCAAAAATCAACATCTTGCCTTTAACTGGGTTAAAGAACCAATGTCATCTAAAACACGATTCACGATAAACCCAAATCACATTTGATATTAAATACAAGGCTCTGAATAGAGAATATACCGGCTTATATTCAATATCAAATTCTGAAACCAACAAATATCGTATTGGAAATAACGATATAAAATATATCTTTAAAATTCCAATAACATATTTGTATAGTCACGAAATCCAACATCGAAATATTCCGAAGATAATCTCGATTCAACTCCAGTCCAATTCACATATTGGGAATATTGGTTATTTTTAAAATCACTTTCAAATTCAATTTATTTATTTCAAAAATAAATTGATTTTAATTCTAGTTCAAAACTAGTTTATTTCGATAAAAATCTATTTTTATCTTTTCAAATGTGGAGTTTTTCATCCCAGTTCTTTCCAATTCACATATTATGATTTTACACAAATTATAGATATTTTTGATAATTTTATCAAGGCCCGTACAGTCGATTTCCAACAACGGCCATCGAACTGCACTTACAGCGACAATTTTCGAATTTGATTTGGACATAACTCCAAATCCAACCGTTAGATTTCAAATTCCTAATATTCATTGGAAAGCTCTTTTCGATACGAACCCAACGGTTCCGATTTTAGGAGAATCCGACGGTCGGATCTCCCGTAATGTCAATTCGAAGTTAATGGTCGAAATTCACGAACTACCGCGGCGCGGCGCGTTCTATTCAGGCCATTATGTATATATAATATATATATTATATATATTTCGTCGATTTCCTTTTAAAACGTATTTTATAAATCGTTTAAATTCGTTTTCAAAACCATTTCAACACTATATTCAATTTCAAATCGATTTGATTTCAATTCAATTCGAATTCATTTCAATTTTATTTTATTCGAATTCAAATTTGTTTCAATTCAATTCAAATTCTAATTCGTTTCAATTCAATTCAATTTGAGTTCATTTTCTATTCAATTCGAATCGAATTCATTTTCTATTCGATTTGAATTCATTTCAAATTGATTCAATAAAATTTCAATTTCGATTTTTATCTAATTCAATTTGAATTTCATTCCAAAATATTAGATTTTGAAATCACTTTTCAATATTCATTGTAAAACGAATAAAATCGATATAAATATCGTTCACGTCAAAATAGCGCATCTCTAATCCACACGGCTTTATATTTTTCAAAAACTTCTTTATTCTATTCAACAAATGAATATTTATTCTATTCAACACATGAATCTATATTTCTTTCAACACACGACTATTTTTGTTATGTAAAATATTTTATAAAACTATGGTATCTATCGTTTGATTTTAATTAGACTCCATCGTAAAGTAGTTCTAATTTTAAATATGATAAAGATGTGAATTTTATTATTAAAATATTTCACTCAACACATGAATAGATTCAACACATGAATTTTCCTTTATAATATTCATTATTTTCCCGATTGGAATGAGGCCAATCAATCACCATATAATGTCAATTATTTGGATTCCATACAACACATGTATATAATAGCATTGAAAAATAATCAACCATCAACCAAAGTGCACTACACTGTATAAGCATCGAATATAGATATCTAACGCTTATAACAGCCTGTCAATCAATCGATCGACATATTTAATCAATCAGGATGCGTGAACTTCAAATTTCATCCCAACACCCGTGTGGGGTTTCAAATCAACAAACACAGATTTTATTTGTGCAGTTGGGCGATGTGTAAAATTTATCGTCCCAATCAATGTCCTTCAAATAGGTGTACATAAACAAACCGTCCAGTTTGTAAATGAATATTTATTTATACACATTCACGTTAAAAATTATATTTTTAACGATAAAACATTTTATTTCAACATATGAATTTTTTTATTCAGTTCATTCTTTAAATAAAATGATATTTTTATTTTTAGAAAATTTCGGCGGCATAACGGCACGATACTAGAAACGGGACAAGGCCTAGCCTTATCCCCGGTCTAGTGAAGGCCCACGCCATTCACACATCAATCAAATCAATTTCATTTCACCAAACAATTCAATCCAAACCAAATAATCTAACTAATCTATGCAACCAAACAAACAAGTCCATGGTCTGTGGACGATTGTGTCGGGTGCTACTAAGCACCGTCTGCATCCTAGTATATATATATATAGCTAGAAAAAGAAATTTAGAGTGAGAAGTTCTCACCAATAGCTACCCAACTTCACGACACTTCATTTATAGAAATCTTCATCGTTATTGCATCCTTGTCATCTTCGTTGCCCGTAGCCACTACATATACAAAAATCACATTTTTATTTGTTCACTTTCAATTTAAAAATCATATTTTTATAATCACTTCATATAATTAAAAATCGAATTTTTTTACTATGCTATTCAATATATAAAGATCTCGCCTTTTCAACTGTAAAGATTTTACCTTTTCAATTTCATCACATTTTTATTTTGCTACATATATAAAGATGATATTTTTAATATTCCTATCATGTAAAAATTATATTTTTAATTCTCTACATAAACAAAAATCATATTTTTACATCTTCTATATAGTAAAGATCATATTTTTAATACTTTAAAAATATAAAAATCATATTTTTATTAATAAAAATATAATCTTTTCAATTCTAAAAATCAAATTTTTATATATACTTTGTTTTCAGATCTTATGAATGCTAATTCATGTATATAAAAACTGATTTTATAAATAAAAATATAATTAAAAACTTACATTTTTCTGCCTTTAATTGGGAAGAGGGGTGCTGGGCTGTTGGAGGTTCGTCGGAGGTCGGCTGAGGGCCAATTGGGGGTGCAGGTTCGGGTCTGGGTCGCGGCAGGTGGGGTCAGGCGGGGGTAGGGCGGCACTGGCGGCGTCGGCTTCGAGGAGGGGGTTGCGGTCTGATGCGGAGGGGGGTTTGTGGGTTGCGTCAGGTGGCTCCACGAGGAAGGAGGAGGAAGGTGGAGAGGGCACGGCAGCGTCGCTGGGGGGGGGCGATGTGGTGGCGGCGGCTCACCCCCCCCCCTCGTCGCCCTTCTTTCTCTTTTTTTTTCTATCGTTCGATTGAATCGAATTATGAAGGGGGGGCAACCTGAAGGAGATAAGGGGAGGAGGGAGATTTAATTAATTAATTTTTTTTTTTTCAAAAAGTTGACTTTTACATACGACCTCTAAACGAGGTCAACCGCCTGTCGTCCATAGCGTATTACCCCCATTCCGAACACAATGGGATATGTATCGTTGGCTGATTCGACTGTTTGAATCAGTTTTCGTCAAATTTACATTTAAATCATTATATTGAATTTTAAACGTACATTTTAAATTACTGGGGTTACATACTAACTCTAAAAATTCCTGTAAAATATTTTCTAGCTTCGTATTGACGATACGGTCCTAACAAAACTAGTTTCGTCGAATTCTGAGACCGTTGGAAAAATGGCTATTTTTCAGTCGATTAAAATCAACTGAAATGGTCAAAACACGTTTTCCTTTGCCACGCTCACATATTGATTCGAAAAATTATGAAATTTAAAACCTAGCAATAATTTGACATCACGGACCCAACAAAAGTGGTTTCGTCAAAATCCGAGGTCGTTTGCAAAATTCCCATTTTTAAGGGCCTGAATTCCATAGCGACTATTTAGAATTTTCAACTGGACATATCTTTTGATTCCCGCTATGAAATTTCGATTTTTCGGATTCGTTGGAAAGATATCATCAAATAGATCCTATTATTTTTGGTTTCACTAAAATCCGGTTTGTTTTGCACCTGGAACATTCAATTGAAGTTTGAAATCGAATTATCGAACTACCGCGCCATTTTCAATTCTATTTATAATTATATATAAATATTTATATTCTAACGACGACGTATATAATATATACGTTCGAATTCTATTCAAAATAAATTTCTCGTCGATATTATTTAAAATAATCTATTTTAAATGTGCAAAATTCACTAAAATTGCCAAAATAAAAATTTTAAACTGGCCCAGATTTTCGGGTTGTTACAATCTCCCCCACTTAAAACTTTTCGTCCCCGAAAAGGAACAAAGTCGAAAGTGGTTTGATCAATCAACTCTACGTTCGATCTGGCTTGCATTCTCCAACTTTTTAGTTTTTGAGAATTTTCAAATTTTCAAAAATTTGGCTAACACCCTAAATTTTCGAAAAATTTCGCCATAACCTCCCCTGCACCGGGAGCCACGGGAAAATCCCGAAATTGCCATATAGGCCTTCTGATCTCAAAAAGAAAAAGAAAATGCCAAGCGGCTAGCCAATAGGCTCATAAAATCATCATCACCCAAACAAAACAGTAAATTATGTAGTAAACATGTACCTATTTGTCGGGCAAACAAATTTTATTCTCTGCTCTAGCCTCCTTGCTATGACCTGTTCAATGTAAGTACATGTATATGCATGCAAATGTAACTAATTTTCAGTACGATTCAATATTTGATTCAATTAGGCATAAATGGTTAAGATTATCAAACAAATAAAGAACCAACACAAACATCAATCAATTAGTGGATTAGAGTTTCAAATCCATTAAATTTGATACATATACAGAAAATCATGTTTTTGATGCCAATCCATAACAATGTATTCTAGCTATATTTTGGTTCTCACACCAGTCTAATGGAAATATATAGATATCACACCTTCGAAACACGAACGTAAATACTGGTGATGGCGCGCCATCATCAGAATCATGTCCGGGCGACTAGAATGCGGTTCTATATCTATCCAGTATATTAAAACTTCGAATATACGTTCATGACGCGTATATGCAAAACCTTTATATACTAGATTGTCCAAATCAAAATAAATAATCAAATACGTAGAATTAATTTAAGTTTCAAAACAAAATTGTTTTCAATTGAAAAATATACTCTTCACACTCGTTCTAGGATACTACTGATCCTATCTCTAACGAGTCATTCTAATTGGATATTACTAATCCAATATATGATGAATTCTTTCGTATGGTTCTAATGTGTCTTGTTCTCGAGCTCTGTAAACCAAGGCTCTGATACCAAACTGAGACGACCCGAACTTCCCCGGTAAGGAAAGCACGGATAGAATTGAGAACAACACACAAATGAACGCAGACGGAAGAACATTTCATTGCTATTACAACAATTCCATCAGATACAAGAATATACAGAGTATAAATGAATAAATTACATTCAACAAATATCAGAGATTACAATAAATTATATAGCAGCGGAAAAATATACAAAATACAACTGAAAGTGATACACGGATACAGAGCTTTCCGGATATCGTTCCAGCTGTAAACCAAGATCCTGTGAATATAAATCTGCAAAACCCAAAACTACTAGCTGCCCGTGTGGAAAATAGGGGCACCCAGAGTTTAGGTTAAAACAATAAACTCCAGGTCAGTCATGTGACTGGTGTGAGAACTAAAACGGTTATTAATCTTTATTTTAAAGTTCGGTAAATCAAGGGACCACACCGTATAACACGGAACGGGTTTCCTCCCAAGAATACCAGTGCATAAAACAAACAGCGCAATGCTAAATAAAGAATGATGAAGCTGTTATAAGACCCAGGTCCCATCACACAATGCAACGCAAGCCGGAGGATAGGGTTTTTACCTTATAACAGCCAAAGCATGCTTGATACGTTCAACACACATTATTTGATACTATTATAGGTATATAGTGTCAAAACAATTTCAATCATAAATATCAATCATAGGCGGCATGAATGACCCATACCACTATGTCGCCATACTAGGTTCTACAAATAAAACCGAAACACACGTATTGGAAATTGGATTCCGTCATGAGTCGAGGCAAGGGGCAAGCTCCTCTCCTATTCGAGACACTCTAGCAAATGTCCCAGAACCCCACTATGATCCTTGGATCTTCAGGGCCGGTCCTCTCTTACTTTTGAGGATTGGCAATTCCTGAACACACGTTTCCCGGTCCTTACAGACCTATATCCGAGGCGCCTCGTATCCAACAACCACACAGGTGAAAAGTATATAAATGTCAGGGCTGGTAGGTCACTGACACCACCCTAGCTAGAAAGAAACGTCGTGCTCTCCCTGCAGTCACTATCCCGTTTTTGACTCATACCGAGGTGTGAGGCTCGCGAATTCACGTTATACACAAAGCTACGCCACACAGGCCGTGCTTTGATCATCAACCATAAGACTTTGCTTTTCAACAGAAGCCCTGATCAATTGCCACTTACGCGTGCCACACTGGCAATTCACTCCATGCGACTGATGTCCATCTATATACAACCTCTGAGCTCGTACGTCTCAGAGAAGGGCGTTAAGCAAGAGAATAAATTCTCCGCTGCCAAACAGATGTATATTTAATAGAGATCAATCAACACAGAATAAAATCCAATGTCAGACACACAATCCATTTACAAGTTCGTTCTAGGTCTGAACGAAACCGGAGGCACTTTCCTCGCATATCCATCCATCTCCAAGTACGTCTGGACGATCACCAACTGATTCCCTCATCCTGGGTGTACAGCCCAATCAAGATCATCAGTAATCACCCAAACGATGTGAAGACTTCCGGTCTTCAACCACCGTCTTCATCTTTGACATCTCGTCGAATCGGTTATTCAGAATGGGTATAAACTCGGCCTTTCTGAATAACCCACGTATATAATAAACGAATGTTACACAAACACAACAAACGCCTCATTCCAATTTAGAATATTCTTTTATTCACAAAATCACATTCTTAGTGAAATGTTCCCATTAATTTTATCCAAGATAAATTCTTCTAAATTTATCCTATAATCTTCCTTTGGATATCATTTCAAACCATTTTATGGTTTTCCAAACTAGTCGGGATTAGCGAACCACACCGAAGTAATTATTTATTTTATTTCCCAATCCCAACCTATATCCCATGGAGCGAAACTGGTGATACTCCATTCCTAACACCACGGTGTTATCGGTAAAATTAATTACCATTTCACGTTCAAATCTAATTAAAGATTTAACTATCGCTTTGGAGCAAAACTGGTGATACTCCACTCTCGATCACTTTTCAGATTTGATAATATAAATTATCAATTCATTTTTTAATCTAATTAAAGATTCATTAAAACTCCACTTAGTTTTAATCCTTTCAAAAATCAACATCTTGCCTTTAACTGGGTTAAAGAACCAATGTCATCTAAAACACGATTCACGATAAACCCAAATCACATTTGATATTAAATACAAGGCTCTGAATAGAGAATATACCGGCTTATATTAAATATCAAATTCTGAAACCAACAAATATCGTATTGGAAATAACGATATAAAATATCTTTCAAATTCCAATAACAATATTTGTATAATCACGAAATCCAACATCGAAATATTCCGAAGATAATCTCGATTCAACTCCATTCCAATTCACATATTGGGAATATTGGTTATTTTTAAAATCACTTACAAATTCAATTTATTTATTTCAAAAATAAATTGATTTTAATTCTAGTTCAAAACTAGTTTATTTCGATAGAAATCTATTTTTATCTTTTCAAATGTGGAGTTTTTCATCCCAGTTCTTTCCAATTCACATATTATGATTTTACACAAATTATAGATATTTTTGATAATTTTATCAAGGCCCGTACAGTCGATTTCCAACAACGGCCATCGAACTGCACTTACAGCGACCTTTTTCGAATTTGATTTGGACATAACTCCAAATCCAACCGTTAGATTTCAAATTCCTAATATTCATTGGAAAGCTCTTTTCGATACGAACCCAACGGTTCCGGTTTTAGGAGAATCCGACGGTCGGATCTCCCGTAATGTCAATTCGAAGTTAATGGTCGAAATTCACGAACTGCCGCGGCGCGGCGCGTTCTATTCAGGCCATTATGTATATATAATATATATATTATATATATTTCGTTGATTTCCTTTTAAAACGTATTTTATAAATCGTTTAAATTCGTTTTCAAAACCATTTCAACACTATATTCAATTTCAAATCGATTTGATTTCAATTTAATTCGAATTCATTTCAATTTTATTTAATTCGAATTCAAATTCGTTTCAATTCAATTCAAATTCTAATTCGTTTCAATTCAATTCAATTTGAGTTCTTTTTCTATTCAATTCGAATCGAATTCATTTTCTATTCGATTCGAATTCATTTCAAATTGATTCAATAAAATTTCAATTTCGATTTTTATCTAATTCAATTTGAATTTCATTCCAAAATATTAGATTTTGAAATCACTTTTCAATATTCATTGTAAAACGAATAAAATCGATATAAATATCGTTCACGTCAAAATAGCGCATCTCTAATCCACACGGCTTTATATTTTTCAAAAACTTCTTTATTCTATTCAACAAATGAATATTTATTCTATTCAACACATGAATCTATATTTCTTTCAACACACGACTATTTTTGTTATGTAAAATATTTTATAAAACTATGGTATCTATCGTTTGATTTTAATTAGACTCCATCGTAAAGTAGTTCTAATTTTAAATATGATAAAGATGTGAATTTTATTATTAAAATATTTCACTCAACACATGAATAGATTCAACACATGAATTTTCCTTTATAATATTCATTATTTTCCCGATTGGAATGAGGCCCAATCAATCACCATATAATGTTAATTATATGGATTCCATACAACACATGTATATAATAGCATTGAAAAATAATCAACCATCAACCAAAGTGCACTACACTGTATAAGCATCGAATATAGATATCTAACGCTTATAACAGCCTGTCAATCAATCGATCGACATATTTAATCAATCAGGATGCGTGAACTTCAAATTTCATCCCAACACCCGTGTGGGGTTTCAAATCAACAAACACAGATTTTATTTGTGTAGTTGGGCGATGTGTAAAATTTATCGTCCCAATCAATGTCCTTCAAATAGGTGTACATAAACAAACCGTCCAGTTTGTAAATGAATATTTATTTATACACATTCACGTTAAAAATTATATTTTTAACGATAAAACATTTTATTTCAACATATGAATTTTTTTGTTCAGTTCATTCTTTAAATAAAATGATATTTTTATTTTTAGAAAATTTCGGCGGCATAACGGCACGATACTAGAAACGGGACAAGGCCTAGCCTTATCCCCGGTCTAGTGAAGGCCCACGCCATTCACACATCAATCAAATCAATTTCATTTCACCAAACAATTCAATCCAAACCAAATAATCTAACTAATCTATGCAACCAAACAAACAAGTCCATGGTCAGTGGACGATTGTGTCGGGTGCTACTAAGCACCGTCTGCATCCTAGTATATATATATATATATATATATATATATAACTAGAAAAAGAAATTTAGAGTGAGAAGTTCTCACCAATAGCTACCCAACTTCACGACACTTCATTTATAGAAATCTTCATCGTTATTGCATCCTTGTCATCTTCGTTGCCCGTAGCCACTACATATACAAAAATCACATTTTTATTTGTTCACTTTCAATTTAAAAATCATATTTTTATAATCACTTCATATATTTAAAAATCAAATTTTTTTACTATGCTATTCAATATATAAAGATCTCGCCTTTTCAACTGTAAAGATTTTACCTTTTCAATTTCATCACATTTTTATTTTGCTACATATATAAAGATGATATTTTTAATATTCCTATCATGTAAAAATTATATTTTTAATTCTCTACATAAACAAAAATCATATTTTTACATCTTCTATATAGTAAAGATCATATTTTTAATACTTTAAAAATATAAAAATCATATTTTTATTAATTAAAATATAATCTTTTCAATTCTAAAAATCAAATCTTTATATATACTTTGTTTTCAGATCTTATGAATGCTAATTCATGTATATAAAAAATGATTTTATAAATAAAAATATAATTAAAAACTTACATTTTTCTGCCTTTAACTGGGAAGAGGGGTGCTGGGCTGTTGGAGGTTCGTCGGAGGTCGGCTGAGGGCCAAGGAGGGGTGCGGGTTCGGGTCTGGGTCGCGGCAGGTGGGGTCAGGCGGGGGTAGGGCGGCACTGGCGGCGGCGACTTCGAGGAGGGGGCTGCGGTCTGATGCGGAGGGGGGTTTGTGGGTTGCGTCAGGTGGCTCCACGAGGAAGGAGGAGGAAGGTGGAGAGGGAACGGCAGCGTCGCTGGGGGGGGGGGGGGGGGGAGGGGGGAGGGGTGGCGATGTGGTGGCGGCGGCTTACCCCCCCCCCCTGTCGCCCTTCTTTCTCTTTTTTTTTCTATCGTTCGATTGAATCGAATTATGAAGGGGGGGGCAACCTGAAGAAGATAAGGGGAGGAGGGAGATTTAATTAATTAATTTTTTTTATTATTTTATTTTCAAAAAGTTGACTTTTACATACGACCTCTAAACGAGGTCCACCGCCTGTCGTCCATAGCGTATTACCCCCATTCCGAACACAATGGGATATGTATCGTAGGCTGATTCGACTGTTTGAATCAGTTTTCGTCAAATTTACATTTAAATCATTATATTGAATTTTAAACGTACATTTTAAATTACTGGGGTTACATACTAACTCTAAAAATTCCTGTAAAATATTTTCTAGTTTCGTATTGACGATACGGTCCTAACAAAACTAGTTTCGTCGAAATCTGAGACCGTTGGAAAAATGGCTATTTTCTAGTCGATTAAAATCAACTGAAATGGTCAAAACACGTTTTCCTTTGCCACGCTCACATATTGATTCGAAAAATTATGAAATTTAAAACCTAGCAATAATTTGACATCACGGACCCAACAAAAGTGGTTTCGTCAAAATCTGAGGTCGTTTGCAAAATTCCCATTTTTAAGGGCCTGAATTCCATAACGACTATTCAGAATTTTCAACTGGACATATCTTTTGATTCCCGCTATGAAATTTCGATTTTTCGGATTCGTTGGAAAGATATCATCAAATAGATCCTATTATTTTTGGTTTCACTAAAATCCGGTTTGTTTTGCACCCGGAACATTCAATTGAAGTTTGAAATCGAATTATCGAACTACCGCGCCATTTTCAATTCTATTTATAATTATATATAAATATTTATATTCTAACGATGACGTATATAATATATACGTTCGAATTCTATTCAAAATAAATTTCTCGTCGATATTATTTAAAATAATCTATTTTAAATGTGCAAAATTCACTAAAATTGCCAAAATAAAATTTTTAAACTGGCCCAGATTTTCGGGTTGTTACAGTAAGCGTGCCCCAACCCCGGCCTAGTACCGGGCCCAATAGATACTCAAACGGGTTACTGGTTGAAACGGGTCCCCATCCGACACAAGCCTCCCACCTATGCTTGGTCCCCACTATGTTTTTCCCCTACTTAACCATTTTAATTTAAATGTCCATGTCTTTCACATGCTGCAGTTAAGTCCATACTTACATGTCATAATTTACATGTCTTAACTTATTCCGGTTAAGTCCATATTTACATGTCATAATTTACATGTCACCCCACTTAACCCTCTAACCATACCCATGTCTTATTATGGTTAGTATTCCTTAATTCATTCCTTATGACGAACGGTGCATGACCTCCCACATTAGACCGAACACTTTGTGGCCGCTGGATTTGTCGGGCGGTTCTGGGCAGTCTTACGCCACAAACCGGGTCTAACCTCATGTCACCCATCGCTATGCCTACAATTCATGCCTTTGACCCCTCACATTAGACATCCAATTGTGGCAGCTGGATTTGCCGGGCGGTTCCGGGGAGTCTTACACCACAATTGCGCCTAACCTCATGTCAAAGGTTTATTAATAATCGTATTTCACCCAAATCCCAATTTTCATGTCATGTGTTTCCAATTCAACATATAATCATGTTTACACTTTTTGCCTATTCCAACTTGTCACTAGTTACACTAATTACATATTAATTAGCCTCAATTACAAATTTTCAATTATAGGCAATTTCATCAACTCCATGTAATTCATACCCAAATATGCCAGTTTCACATATTATCCAATTATCCAATAATATCAAGTTTTCCATATTTCACATATTCCCATCGTTCCCACGTATTTGCATTCGCGCATATTTTTAACATAGGCTCGAAGGTAGCCTAGATCCAAAAATAAAAGGAATAGGGATAAGAAGAGAGAATCAAATCACAGAAAATTGGAATTAACATAACATCATGAAATAAAGGGGCATATAAACTGGCATAGAGACATCATGACATATTCAACATGAATAAACTGATAAAAGGTATGAACTTTACATAGAAACACATGCATATGATGACATGAATCAAAAGGTGAAAACTTGGATGAGATTCAAATTACATACATACATATGAATCCTCTTTACAACTTCATCATGTTACTTTTAATCCCATTATATTGTGAAAATCACCGTACTCACCTTTCATGGTTAAAGAACAGAATTATGCACTGAAATTGGTTAAAAACATTGCAGTTTTGCTGATTTATCTTCTTGAATTGTTGTAGATGCTCTAATCTTTAATTTGAGTTGAAGTTGAATGCTTGCAATTTGAGTTAGAGGCGGCGGCTAGGGTTCAAGAGAGAGTTTGGCAGCATAATGGTGTCTTAGAAATTATTTTATGAATTAGGGTTAGGTTGATGACACATTTATAGGTGTAGGAAGTTATTTAGGCCTTAGGATTAACCCTAGAACTGATCTGGACCATCAAGAATCATCCCAGACCCAAAAATCGCACCACGCAGCAAAACTGGCCGAACCAGGTTTGACCTCCCAAAGGGGGAGGTCGACCCCCAGGTCGACCTGGGGGTACCCAGGTCGACACCATGGTCGACCTCCCCCTTGGGAGGTCAACCTCCCTGGTCGGCCTGCTCACATTTTTTTTCTTCTTATTATCTTCCGAGGGTCATATCTCCTTCATCCGGACTCCGTTTTTTGAAAACTTGGACTCTATTCCATGCAGAATTCCGAGACGAACGCAATGGTGCAACCCGTTTCCCTTTATTCCTTTTCTAAAAATTAAGTGTACTTAAATTTAGTTAATTCAATCATTCAAAATTCGGGGTGTTACATTCTCCCCTACTTAAAGGATTTCGTCCTCGAAATCCCTAAGTCAAGAAGAACGTATCCTACCATCCAATCGTCCATCTACTCAACCATCAACCACAAGCAACCATTGTCCTTAAAAAAATTTCTAATGCTTTTTATGTACATATGCATAGTGTGTGTATATGTTCGTATACTAATGCAAAATCAGGCGGTCCACTGATTCAGTTGACCTCCTTAATGCAAATAATGATAGTGCCATGTATCCATCATGTATGAAAATAACCCTACACATATCATTACTACATGTGTGCACAACCATTCATTTAAATGCAACATCCATATGATACACACATTCAATGTACATTCATTTTACTAAATACATCCATTTATATGCAATATGAAAGTGACTGAGCCGATTTAGTGCCTAAAGTGTGTGTATATGCATCCACGAGCAACCACTATCGAACACTTACATCCACATGCATCCACCATACATAACATGTCTCAAACACATGTTTCAACCATAGGACTACCCTATCTAAAGGTCAAAGATACTAGCGAGAGGACATACTAAAGATAGAACAAGTACAAGCTAAGCGATAAAGGAGAAATAAAAAGACATACCCTCAAAAAGAAAAGGGTACAATGAACGCATCTTCTCTTCCGTCTCCCAAGTAGCGTCGCTCTCATCATCTCCCTATTGCACTTTGACTAGCTTGACCTCTCGATTCCTCAACTTATTAATCTCTGGCCCAAGAATGCATGTAGGAGCTCGTCGAATCATCACATCACGCTCTCCCTCCACTTCTCTAAGCAAGATCGGCTTCACCACTTCCGCGGCATCATGCAAGCACTTCCTCAAATGCGAAACATGGAACACGTCGTGTACACCACTAAGTTTTTCGGGCAACTCTACTTATATGCCATCTGTCCAATCCTCTCCTTAATAGGAAATGACCCTACGAACCTTGGTGCTAACTTCCCGACGGACCCAAAGCGATCAACATTCCGTAATGAAGACTCCTTGATAAAGACCATGTCCCCAATCAAACTCAAGATCGGTCCTCCTCTTGTCCGCATACGATTTCTACCTATCTTGTGCCGTCTTCATCCTCCTTCGAATCAAATCGATCTTTTCCGAAGTCTCTCTAATCATATCGGGCCCAAGCAAGATCTTATCCGTAGATTCCCACCAACATATAGGTGAACAACACGACCGTCCATGAAGAGCCTCGAAAGGTGCCATGCCAATGCTAGACTGAAAGCTATTATTATATGCAAACTCCACCAAAGGAAGATGCTCCTCCCATGTACCTCCGAATTCCAAGACACACAACCTCAAAAGGTCCTCTAGAATACGATTCACCCACTTGGTCTGGCCGTCTGCTAACGATGATATGCGGTGCTCAAACATAACTGAGTCCCTACCGCCTCTAGCAAGCTCTTCCAAAACTCACTAGTAAAGATAGGATCGCGATCGCTCACTATGCTAGAAGGAACACCGTGCAAACGAACTATCTCTTTAATGTATACGGAGGCTAACCATGGAGCAATCCTCTTACTCTTCACGGGAATGAAATGGACGCTCTTGGTAAGTCTGTCTACCACGACCCAAATTCCCGTATTACCCTTCCTCGATCTCGGTAACTCATCAACAAAGTCCATAGACACTCTCCCACTTCCATTGTGGGACCTCCAGTGGGTGAAGCAACCCACCGGGCTTCTTTTTCTCTGCTTTTACTTGTTAGCACACCAAGCATCTGGGGACAAATTCGACCACATTCCTCTTCATACCGGCCCAAAAGTAAACTCATCTCATGTGCATGTACATCTTGTCCCCGCCGGGATGAATGGTCATCTTCGAACGATGTGCATCTTCGAGAATGGTCTTCCTCAAGTTCTCGTCCCGTGGTACACAAAGTCTACCATCCCTACATAACCAACCCTTATCATCTAGGGTATACCTACTGAGATGGCTCGATGACTCCCCCCTTATGAGCTTCTCTACTAACTCAACCAACTGTGGGACATCTCGCTGTACCTCACCAATTCGTCCCAAAAGTGTAGGTCTGACCTCTAAGGATGCTAGCAAACTAGGTACAAAGTCAATGGAAGGTCTAAAGTCAAACGTAGAGACGAACTCTAAGCTTCGCCGCTAAACAAACAACGGACTCAAGGAAAACCTTTTCCTACTTAAGGCGTCTACCACCACGTTACCCTTGCCAGGGGTATATGCTATCTCGAAATCGTAGGACGCTAAGAATTCCATCCACCTTTGCTGCCTTAAGTTCAAGTCCTTCTGAGAGAACAAGTATTTTAGCGATTTGTGGTCTGCGAACAATTCGAATTTCTCGCCAAGAAGATAATGGCGCCAAGACTTAAGCGCGAAAACAATAGCGGCCAACTTTAGGTCATGTGTACGGTATTTTCTCTCATGCACTGTCAACTGCCTTCCTCCATAGGCAATTACCCTCCCCTCTTGCATTAAGACTGCGCCTAGTCCTGTCCCACAAGCATCGGTATAAACGGTAAATGGCTTACTCCCATCTGGCAACACTAAGACTGAGGCTGTGGTCAAAGCTCTCTTTAAACGTTGGAACGCATCATCACAATCTATGTCCCACGTGAAAACTAGGTTCTTCTTCGTCAAGCATGTCAATGGGGCTGATATCTTTGCAAAGTCCTTGATAAACTTCCTATAGTAGCCAACCAACCCAAGAAACTCCTCACCTCGGTAGCATTTTTAGGGACTTTCCAATCTTGGATGGCCACCGCCTTCGCGGGATCCACAGCTATCCCTTCTTTGGAAACCACGTGCCCTAATAATCGCACTTCCTTCCTCCAAAAGTGACATTTAGAAAATTTAGCTTTAAGGTTATTCGCTTGAAGGGTCTCCAACACTTCCCTAAGATGTAGGGCATGCTCTTCCTCGTTCTTAGAAAAGATCAAGATGTCATCCACAAAGACCACCACGAATTTATTATGGTACTCCCTAAACACCCTACTCATCAAGTCAACAAAGTATGCGGGGGCATTTGTCAAACCGAAGTGCACCACAAGCCACTCATAGAAACTGTCCGGAGTCCTAAAGGCAGCCTTGTCTATGCTATCCTCAGCCACTCTCAACTGATGGAAACCAGTGGCTAAGTCCAACTGCGAAAACACTGAGGTGCCAACCAACTGATCGAAGAGATCGTCAATCCTCGGCAGTGGGTGCCTATTTTTCTTAGTAAGCTTATTAAGTTCTCTATAGTCCACACGAAGTCTAAGGGACCCATCCACCTTTGTGGCAAATACTACTGGAGCACCCCAATCTGATATACTACGTCTTATGAACCCCTTCTCAAGCAACTCCTCTACTTGCTTATTGAGCTTCCTTCTCTCACGAGGAGCCATGTGGCGTACTGGCAGAGAAGCTGGTTTTGCATTGTCAACAAGATAAATACGAAAGTCTATCTCATGTTTTGGGGGTAGACCCCTCACCTCATCGAAGACATCAACATATTCACGGACTATACGAACGGAATGTAAATCATCATTGGATGCGTCATGTGACTCAAGATAACTAAGCATCACCGACCCTCTAGGGTCACAAGAAATATCAAGGGTCTTTCCACTACGAGTCAAAAATTAAACTACCCTTTGTTCACAATCTAGGATGACACCATGTCTGGCTAGCCAATTCATCCCTAGAATCAACCCATAGCCCATGAAACCAAGCACAAAAGCATTACATTCAAAACCAACACCTAAGATCGACAATCTCAGATCCCCATAAACCATGGATAAATGAGCTGACCCACCAATAGGATTTGAGACTACAATAGGATCCACAATGAGACTAGTATTTAAGTGAAGTGTTTCAACTATTGATGTAGAGATAAACGAATGTGATGCGCCAGAATTGAACAAAGTGCGGACAGGATGATCAAACAAGAAAATCAAACTTTCGACAGAAATTTTTCTACCTTCCTGTCCCGGAGCCATGAGAGCATGAACCTACCCTCCCGAAGTAGAACCTGCCCTTGCTTCTTAGGACAGTCCTTCACAGCACGACCCGCATCACCACAATGATAACAAGCGAACTTCTTCTTCTTCCTACAATCTTTCTTCGAATGGCTGGGTATCCCACAGTTGTGACACTTCCTCTTTTCTTTACCACCTTTCTTTTGTTGTTGGACTTTCTTCGGAACCTCCTTCTTATCTTGCAGCCTAAAAGTACTTACACCCTTCTCTTCATCATGCATGTATGTCATATCAACAAGCTTTTCATACGTAGCCCCTATTGGAATGTGTGACATAGCCAAACTGTGAAGAGGTTCATTTAGGCCCTTTGGAAACCTCAAGGCCTTCTTGTGAGGCATATTCACCAACTCTAGCCCAAATCTCGCCAACTTATTAAATTCGGTCACATACTCCCTCACGGTCAAGTTTCTCTGCTTCAATGCCAAGAACCTCTCCATGTACATACTCTCCTCAGCTTGAGAAAGGAATTTCAACTCAAACCTTCCCCTAAAATCTGCCCACGTCTCTACAACACGCTCTCCATTAGTAACCTCCCACCAAAACGAAGCTTCGTCCTTCATCAACCAAGCAGCCAATTGGACCTTCCTACAATCGTCCGAATCGAAAATGCCAAACAGATCCTCCACTTCTTTCAACCAATTTCTAGCTTCCACGAACGTTTCAGACCCACTAAAAGGTTTTCCACCCATCGAACAAAAGTCTTTACATATCTTAGAGAAAACATCTCCACGCGGAGGAATGACTGGAGCTGGGGGAGGAGGAGGAACGTCGGTCGGACCCGCGGCAGCGGCCCTAGCCCCGAGATATTGACGGAACCAACTAGGTACATGAACACCCTCTGGTATCTCAGATGCTCCAGACATGCTGAAAAGAAAAAGAAAGAGTCTCAAAACAAGGGAAGCGAAAGAGAGATGTATGGCTTGCGGGGATTATGCTCCTTAAAGTAAACTTTCCTTGAAAATAGTTTCTTTAAAACAAGTTTTTGAAAATATTTTCTAGGAAAATAATACTCTTGAAAACACTTTTCAAAACTTTTTATCTGTTCTTGTAACCCTAGCTCAGATACCACGTGTAACACCCCATGTCCATTAATGTCACTCACAAAGGGAATGCATCAATGTCCATGAAGCGCTATTGTTGTATAGAACAAATAAATTACAAGAATAAATAAATAAAACAACACAACGGAAGATAAACCTTATTTCATAGCATCATAACTCAAAACAAGCTTGCATAAGTAGTCTCCAAAACCATTACAACAGGATCAATAATCTTTTCCAAAAACTTCAAAGTACATAAAGAAGCAAATACTTAAATAACATAAGTGCATAATTCCCCACTGAGCATAAGCAAAGCCATAAGGATGAGAGAGTCCAAAGCGATACATCTACTCTCTTCAAGCAACTGAAAGAAATCGGCACTAAGCGGTAGTGTTCCCTCCTTGCAAACCTGAGGGGGGAAAGGAAAGAAAAGAGGTGGAAACAAAATGGGTCAGACATAAAGTCTGACGAGTCCAGTAATTTTAACAAATAATAGGTAAGCTAAATAATCAAGATATAAATAGGCATCATGATATGGCTGTAACGTTAATAAGGTAGATAAAAAGGATGGACAAGATGATTATGTTCCTAAGCACTAAGATAACCCTACACCTTGGCTAAGAGAACAACCCTCCAAGTACTAACCCCGAAGACAGAAGTCAACATCAGACTAGCACCCAAAGGACTATCCAACTCAACCAACATGTATTTACAGTGGGGTGTATCACTCCCCAAAGTGGCAACCCCGATACCAACATGAAATGCACGACCATACCTACACGATGCAACAACGTCTTACCTACCGGCCCGGACCTGTGCACGCACATGAACCCGTTGGACTTGCGTTGCCACCGCTATTCACGTTTTGACCTCTTATATTCAAGCCTAGTTAGCGTGCCCCAACCCCGGCTTAGTACCGGGCCCAATTAGATACTCAAACGGGTTACTGGTTGAAACGGGTCCTCATCCGACACAAGCCTCTCACCTATGCTTGGTCCCCACTAGGTTTTTCCCTCACTTAACCATTTTAATTTAAATGTCCATGTCTTACACATGCTACGTTTAAGTCCATACTTACATGTCATAATTTACATGTCTTATCTTATTCCGGTTAAGTCCATATTTACATGTCATAATTTACATATCACCCCACTTAACCCTCTAACCATACCCATGTCTTATTATGCTTAGTATTCCTTAATTCATTCCTTATGACGAACGGTGCATGACCTCCCACATTAGACCGAACACTTTGTGGCCGCTGGATTTGCCGGGCGGTTCTGGGCAGTCTTACGCCACAAACCGGGTCTAACCTCGTGTCACCCATCATTACGCCTACAATTCATGCCTTTGACCTCTCACATTAGACGTCCAATTGTGGCGGTTGGATTTACCGGGCGGTTCCAGGCAGTCTTACACCACAATTGCGCCTAACCTTGTGTCAAAGGTTTATTAGTAATCGTATTTCACCCAAATCTCAATTTTCTTGTCATGTGTTTCCAATTCAACATATAATCATGTTTACAATTTTTGCCTATTCCAGCTTGCCACTAGTTACACTAATTACATATTAATTAGCCTCAATTACAAATTTTCAATTATAGGCAATTTCATCAATTCCATGTAATTCATACCCAAATATGCCAATTTCACATATTATCCAATTATCCAAAATATCCAATAATATCCAACTTGCCATATTTCACATATTCCCATCGTTCCCACGTATTCGCATTCGCACGTATTTTTGACATAGGCTCGAAGGTAGCCTAGATCCAAAAATAAAAGGAATAGGGATAAGAAGAGAGAATCAAATCACAGAAAATTGGAATTAACATAACATCATGAAATAAAAGGGCATATAAACTGGCATAGAGACATAATGACAGATTCAACTTGAATAAACTGATAAAAGGTATGAACTTTACATAGAAACACAAGCATATGATGACATGAACCAAAAGGTGAAAACTTGAATGAGATTTAAATTACATACATACATATGAATCCTCTTTACAGCTTCATCATGTTACTTTTAATCCCATTATATTGTGAAAATCACCGTACTAGTCTTTCGTGGTTAAATAATAGAATTATGCACGGGTGTAGAAACGTTGCGGTGTTGCTGATTTATCTTCTTGAATTGTTGTAGAAGCTCTAATCTTTAATTTGAGTTGAAGTTGAATGCTTGCAATTTGAGTTAGAGGCGGCAGCTAGGGTTCAAGAGAGAGTATGGCAGCATAATGGTGTCTAAGAAATTATTTTATGAATTAGGGTTAGGTTGATGACATATTTATAGGTGTAGGAAGTTATTTAGGCCTTAGGATTAACCCCAGAACTGATCTGGACCATCAAAAATCGTCTCAGGCTCAAAAATCGCACCATGCAGCAAAACTGGCCGAACCAGGTTCAACCTCCCAAAGGGGGAGGTCGACCCCCAGGTCGACCTGGGGGTACCCAGATCGACACCATGGTCGACCTCCCCCCTTTGGAGGTCAACCTCCCTGGTCGGCCTGCTCATATATTATTATTTTCTTGTTATCTTTCGAGGACCATATCTCCTTCGTCCGGACTCCGTTTTTCGAAAACTTGGACTCTACTCCATGTAGAATTCCAAGACGAACGCAATGTTGTAACCCATTTCCCTTCTTTCCTTTTTTAAAAATTAAGTGTTCTTAAATTTAGTTAATTCAATCATTCAAAATTCGGTGTGTTATAGATTGTGACAGGAGCGACTACGGTTTGTATAAAGGAATTTGTGGATCAAAAAGAGGACACAGTTTGGTTTTGATTTGTGGTAATAAAGGAGGCAAAGTTGGTTTTCTTGAGTGAAGGGTGGGGCAAACAAGGCCACTAATTATTTTATTTATATTTTGAACCAATACAATTCTAATCAAAATAATCCGTGATGCTAAACTCCCTTATGAACCCAACAACGGTCGTTCCTAGGGTTATAACACTATTCTGAACACACTGGGATAGGTCACGAAGTCCAATTTGATCATCTTGAGACGATATTAATTAAATTTCAAACCATTAAATTCTTCGATAATAATTTAATATTATTATTCCAATTCAAATAGAAGCTGTAATTGATCATCTGAACTGTTTTCAAATTCAGTTTAAATCTTGAACTGAAGCATTTATCGTATTACGATAATTTAATATATTCAATATTAAATCGAAATCGATTATTAAGTCGATAACTAAATATAAAAATTTATTTATATTATAAACTTAATATTTAAACGATATTAAATATTTAAATTAAACTGTTCAAAAATCCGGGTCGTTACATTCTTCCCCACTTAAAAGAATTTCGTCCCCGAAATTACTAAGGTATGAAAATGCCTCAAACCTATTTATTTTTCAAAAACTCACTTATGTTGAAACTCAAATCTTCATATTTCAACAAATTTTAGTTCTACCAAAACTTTTGGTTTTCCTTTATTCACATCCAATTCATATTCCATTCATATGTATTCGTATTCATTCCAGATTCATTCAAATTGATTTTAAATCAATTTGTTCACTTCGATCCTTTTAGCTTACTTAAGTTAAATTTAATTTCAATCATTCAAATTCCTGGGTTCTTATTTCAAATCTTCTTTGAAATAATATAAATATATACATATATTTATATCTATCTCAAATTCAAAACATTTGAATATTCAAACTAACTTGTTTTCCTTTAAAACAATTTCCATCAAAAACTTTTCTAATGTAGCAATTCGTCACTTAGAAACTCGAAAATGAACACTGATGATGTTGCAGTCATCATCAGAATTATTTTCCAGCCACTGAAATGAGTTCAGTGCTTATACAATTTCAAGATCCTTTTAAAACAAAGCTATATTGTTCTAATATACTTCAGAAAATATTTTCTAACTTCCCAGGATTTTAAATTCCACATTCTGGTTTGGATTAAATTTTAATTCAACTCATTTGTATATACTTCATTCATATACAAGTTCTGTTCGGTTATATATAACCATTCCCATTTTATAATCTAATTTGATTATAACACCGACAACCAACTCATCCATAGATAATAATTTCAGAAAATTATTCCTTTTCTATTAAAATAGAATTTTGGATAAAATTATTTCATCTACCCATTAAAACAATATCGTGTCAAATTCTCTGTTCAAGTGTTTATAAATTCCTATCGACTTCGTGGCGTCCCACGATTCGACCAAAATTTATAATCCACTCAATAGACTAGCCAACACAACATAAACCATTTGTTTTAATCAATTAACAAATACACACTCTCGTATATATATACACACACTCAACTCATTCTAGGGTACTACTAACCCTATCTCTAATGAGCACATCCCACAAAGCCTCGGTGTTCGCTCAACCTAAGCTCTGATACCAACTGTAATGACCCGCAAATCCGTAATATCAGAGTTGAGTACATATACCATACATCCAACCCAAATATCACGAAAATACGAATCATTTTTTTAGAATAAAAAGGTAGAAGAAGAACAGAAATAACAACACAGAATCTCACATCGCAGCGGAACAAAATATAATATATCATAACTTTTGAAATACAAACTTCAACTGTATAACATACACTTATCAGAGTACAACACTTATAACACAGCGGAACAAAACTTTATATAACTGACGTTGAAGCCTCCTGCTCTAAGCTCCTTTAGATAGATTCGTAAAATCCTAAACTACTTGACTGCCCATACAAATTTAGGAACCCAAGAGTTTAGGTAGAAAAAACAAAATAAACTCCGGGTCAGTCATAGGACTGGTATGAGTAAACAGTTTAAAACAGTTTCAGAAACTAAATGATATCTCATAAGACCACGCCGTATAACACGGAATTAGTTTTTCTCTTATGAGAATCCAAAAACTTGACTTAACTTTCAAATCCTTTTTGAAAGAAATGATAATCTTTATGTCAAAACTCTTTTGATATTATAATAATGTCCAAATCAAATAAATAGAGATCTAGTGGAACGTTTGCATCTCATGTTCCACATATATAATATACAATCAAAACCGCAAGCACTTATTGGGTAATGGATTTCCAACTATGACAAGGTATGGAACCACCTTCCGATAATGTATCTCTAGAGGAGAATACACTGGGTTCAACAAGAACATCTTGCAACCCGGCCACACATGACCGACCACTAATTTCGCTTGAGTGTATGGAATGTATATCACCAACGGTTGGGATCAGCAACCGTTTTCCCGAATGGGACAACATCGAATAGAATAAGGAAATAAATGAATCTCTAGATAGGTAATGATACACCCTAATGGAAGCTACCCACATAGCCATGCTGCCTGCCCGATTTTTGTCATTTCCCAGTTGTGGAGTCCAGAGGCTACGATTACTTCTCTCATTGATAATACAATTACTTTGAATGCCACATTATCAGATCCGTTAATCATTAATTGGTTTACACAAATATTCTAGATGTTATGCTAAGGGAATAAATCCGTTGCAACCATAAATGTTACAAGGAATTGTTAAGGTATATGTATACATACTTTTATAAGCAATAATAATAATTGTTTTTGAAATATTTAATAATTTATGAATATTTTTTAGAACTATGTTTGGCAATGCAATATAACGTGTATATTTATTTAATAGTGTTTCATCTATACAAAAGTTATAAAAGTATATGTAATAATAATAAATAATCAACATTTGTTTGTTTATACCATGTTGATCCTAGCATATATGATTTAATTGGTATGTATATGTAAACAAATTGTTTACGTCTATTTATATTGAGAAAGAAAAAATCTAGGACCCTTGCTAAGATTTAAAATAGGCATGGAACACTTGTATTCTACCTCGAACCAAAATTTACAGGTGTCCTTGTTTTTTTGAGATTCCTTCCACCTGGTAACTATTCTCTCCACTTTCGATGCTTCTTCTTCTTTAAGGTTCACGGAGAGAAAAATTCGGATCAAAATTTTCTGAAGGAAATCGATTTACTTAAGAACAATAAAACAAAGCATTCAACGTTTTATCTCCTTCGTACTTCCAACCTGTGTTCTTCCTCTCCTTTCCCAATCTGTGCGGCTCCTCTTCCCCATAACAACTCCACGGCCACTTTCATCTCCACATGCAACCACTCCGGCACTACGTCAGCCAACGTCGTCGGTCGCAGAGCCCACCTCCTCCACCGAAATCAGCACCTCTCCCCAAAATCATGTACTGCCTGCTCTCCCCATATTAGACGCCTTTCTCCACCACTTTAGCAACGCCAGTCGCACCAACCGAACCCCCCACTATCGCGGCCCTCTTCTCTACTCAGCGCGTATTTTCCTTCATTACAACTGCACCTCCTGGCAGTCCTTCTCTTCCCTCTCTCCGCTCTTTGAAACTTCGTATTACGCCTCTTCTAAAACAAAGCCATCGCCTTCCTCCCCAGAAGCTCGGCTATCTCCGGCACATTCTCGTCAGCCCACCACCTGCGTAGAACCCCGCACCATCAACAGTCATGTTAGCCTACCGAGCTCCTCCTTGGACTGAGATGCACGTACCAAACCCGTATAGCCTCAAACTGTCGGGTTCTCTTGTAATGATGGAAGGCAACCATACATGCATGAGTGGAAGTTTTACCCTTAAATCATTCAGCTTTCCCCTTAAACCGCAGCCTCAACTCACGTAACCAACTTGATGGATACATTTCTCTCTTGAAACTTGAACCAAGAACTCTTCACGAAGTTTCTGAAACCATTCCCTCATCTGAGCATGTAGGGGATAAGTTTCAAGTTTGTGTAGCAATTGTAGAGGAGATATTAGTGGATAAGGTGTTTGGTTTAGAATTTGATTCACGTTGAAAGAGCGAGCCGGGATTGGTTATTTAGGGTCTAGTGAGAGGCTTGATAAGTTGTTTGGCAGATAACGGTCGAGATCGAACACTTTCAGCATCGTCGAACTCATATTGACATCGTGTATACTTAGGAATGTAGTCGAAAAAAGAGAGGTAGTGCACTGTAATGACCCGCAAATCCGTAATATCAGAGTTGACTACATACACCATACATCCAACCCAAATATCACGAAAATACGAATCTTTTTTTTACAAGAAAAAGTTAGAAGAAGAACAGAAATAACAACACAGAATCTCACATCGCAGCGAAACAAAATATAATATATCATAACTTTTGAAATACAAACTTCAGCTGTATAACATACACTTATCAGAGTACAACATTAACAGCACAGCGGAACAAAACTCTATATAACTAACGCTGAAGCCTCCTGCTCCAAGCTCCTTTAGATAGATCTGTAAAATCCTGAACTACTTGACGGCCCGTACAAATTTAGGCACCCAAGAGTTTAGGTGGAACAAAACAAAATAAACTCCGGGTCAGTCATGGGACTGGTATGAGTAAATAGTTTAAAACAGTTTCAGAAACTAAATGATATCTCATAAGACCATGTCGTATAACACGGAACGGGTTTTTCCCTTTTGAGGATCCAAACACTTGACTTAACTTTCAAATCCTTTTTGAAAGAAACGATAATCTTTATAACAAAACTCTTTTGATATTATAATAATGTCTAAATCAAATAAATAGAGGTCTAGTGGAACGTTTGCATCTCACGTTCCATATATATAATATACAATCAAAACCGCAAGCACTTATTGGGTAATGGATTTCCAACTATGACAAGGTATGGAACCACCTTCCGATAATGTACCTCTAGAGGAGAATACACTGGGTTCAACAAGAACATCTTGCAACCCGGCCACACATGACCGACCTCTCATTTCGCCTGAGTGTATCGAATGTATATCACCAACGGTTGGGATCAACAACTGTTTTCCTGAATGGGACAGCATCGAATAGAATATGGAATTAAATGAATCTCTACATAGGTGATGATACACCCTAATGGAAGCTACCCACATAGCCATGCTGCCTGCCCGATTTTTGTCATTTCCCAGTTGTTGAGGCCAAAGGCTACGATTACTTCTCTTATTGATAACACAATTACTTTGAATGCCACATTATCAGATCCGTTAATCATTAATTGGTTTACACAAATAATCTGGATGTAATGCTAAGGGAATAAATCCGTTGCAACCATATATATTTTTACAGACCAACCCATTCGATCATTGGAAATATTCTGTCAGACATTCGTCCATATACGTTTGTTCTGGGACTGAACGAAACCGAAGGCACTATTCAGTATATCCATCCTATGCAATCTCTACTAGGACATATACAACAGTCCTTACACTTTACTCCGACTTCAATATATTCATCGTACTTGGTTTGCAACGCTTATGCCAATACGGAGTGGTTCTTCGGGTAATAATCCAACAGGTCTCTCCATATTGACAACGATGGTCAAAACTTCGATAGTCTGTGATTTAACTATCGAATAAAAACAAGTGTACATTCAACATATCAAACAAATCACTGGGCTCTTTAATTAATATTTCATTAATTAAATCTCTTCTCCATTTCCTTATCAATATTTGTTAACCAAATATTTTCGATAATCATCTTGGCCTTTTACGTTAATTGGAAAACATTTTCATATATCGTCTTGTTTTATTTTCTGTACTTAGAAAATATCTTCTATTTATAATTGGAAAATATTCCAATTACTTATCTCTTTCCCGACCATTCATTTTTAGACTTTGGAAACATTTATAATCATATTTCCAAAATTTCACTTTCTTGGGTTAAAACGAATATTGTGTAAAACATCGTTACGACAACCCAAAACACTGCATTCAACTAACTCTTATTCAAACATTCCTCTTCGAGACTGGATCTTGCTATTTATCGGTTAAAAATGAAATTAATCAAGTTAGGGTATAACTACCTCTCAGACCTTGATGAAAACATCCTTAACTTCGAAACGGACAAGACCACTTACCTCGAATAACTAACATCATACAAACCAATTCTCCATTTTTAAAGCGTATATACAATTCCCTTTCTATTTCTAGATTATCGATTTCCTTTTTATTTATAATATTCTATTTTCATGTTCGTTTTCTTATCGAATTCTATATATATATCGATACATTGATTTCTAACTATCAAAATTTCTTAAAAATATTCTAACTCCTTAAATTCCCCGAAAAATTAGCCATAAGCTCCTTTGTACCGGGAGCATCGGGAAAATCCCCAGACTGCCACACATGCCTCCCCATTCAAAAAGAAAATCAAAAAGCCAAGCGGCTTGCCGATACGGCGCATAAAACCTCATATTCAATATAAATACATACCTTCTTGTCGAGCACTCTTTCTATTTCACTTCTATACTTCCTTCCATACCTGTCTCATGTATATACATACATTTCTAGTTGATTTCAACTTAATACACTCGTTTTAGCTCAACTCGTTAATTAATTCGTTAATTAATTCTCTGCCTTTTTGACTTGTATATTTGAATATAACATGTTTCAAATATATTTCAACTTACTCATAAAATAATTGAATTCCATTTCAACTCGAGTTACATATTCGATATCGAATAAAAATTGTCAATCTCTTTCACTTATCCAACGTGTGACACCGCATGGCCATCAATGTCACTCACAAAGGGAATGCATTAATGTCATGAAGCGTTGTAATAGTATAGAACAGATAAATTACAAGAATAAATAGATAAATAAAACACAACAGAAGATAAAAACTTATTTTATAGCATCATAACTTCAAAACAGGTTTACATCCAGAGTCATTACAACAGGATCATATGTCTTTTTCAAAAACTTCAAAGTACATAAAGAAGCAAATACTTAAATAACATAAATGAACAAATCCCCACTGAGCATAAGTAAATCCATAAATATGAGAGAGTCCAAAGCGATACATCTACTCTCTTCAAGCAACTGAAAGAAATCGGCACTAAGCTGTAGTATTCCCTCCTTGCAAACCTGAGGGGGGAAATAGAAAGAAAAGAGGTGGAAACAAAATGGGTCAGACATAAAGTCTAGCGAGTCCAGTAATTTTAACAAATAATAGGTAAGATAAATGATCAAGACATAAATAGGCATCATGATATGGCTGTAACATAGATAAGGTATATAAAAGGATGGACAAGATGATTCCGTTCCTAAGTATTAAGACAACCATACACCTTGGCTAAGCGAACAACCCTCCAGGTACTAACCCCGAAGATCGAAGTCAACATCAGACAGCACCCAAAGGACTATCCAACTCAACCAACATGTATTTCGTTACACCGCACTTTTGCTAAGTTACACCACATTACTTAATTACACCGCACATCTACTAGTCTCTTTTACTCAAGGTTGATCCCTTCCCACTAACTGTACCCACATGACATACTTGGTAGTTACTTGTACCTAGCTGCTATCGTAGGTGCAGACTTTCTCCTACCACCGCTTAGGTAACCTTACCTTACCCATTTGATCGGCTCCCTAAACCCCGTAGGCACCTGTGCTGGCCCCACAGTGGGGTGTATCACTCCCCAAAGTGGCAGCCCCAATACCAACATAAAATGCACGGCCATACCTACATGATGCAGAAACGTCTTACCTACCAGCCCGGACCCATGCATGCACATGAACCCGTTGGACTTGCGTTGCCACCGCTATTCACATTTTGACCTCTTATATTCAAGCCCAGTAAGCATTCCCCAACCCTGGCCTAGTACCGAGCCCAATTAGATACTCAAACGGGTTACTGGTTGAAACGGGTCCCCATCCGACACAAGCCTCCCACCCATGCTTGGTCCCCACTAGGTTTTTCTCCCACTTAACCATTTTAATTTAAATGTCCATGTCTTACACATGCTACGGTTAAGTCCATACTTACATGTCATAATTTACATGTCTTATCTTATTCCAGTTAAGTCCATAATTACATGTCATAATTTACATGTCACCCCACTTAACCCTCTAACCATACCCATGTCTTATTATGGTTAGTATTCTTTAATTCATTCCTTATGATGAATGGAGCATGACTCCCCACATTAGACCGAACAATTTGTGGCCGCTGGATTTGCCGGGCGGTTCCGAACAGTCTTATGCCACAAACCGGGTCTAATCTCATGTCATTAACCGTTATGCCTACAATTCATTCCTTTGACCTCTCACATTAGACGTCCAATTGTGATCGCTGGATTTGCTGGGCGGTTCCGGGTAGTCTTATGTCACAATTGCGCCTAACCTCGTGTCAAAGGTTCACTAACATCGTATTTCACCCATACCCAATTTTCTGTCAAGTATATCCAATTAAACATATAATCATGTTTACAATATTGCCTATTCCAAATTATCACTAATTACATATTAATTAGCCTCAATTACAAATTTACAATTTTGGGCAATTTCATCGATTTTATGCTATTCATACCAAATATGCCAATTACATATTATCCAATCATCCAAAATATCCAATAATATCCAATTTTCCATATTTCCCATCGTTCCCACGTATTCGCATTCGCGCGTATTTTTAACATAGGCACGAAGGTAGCCTAGATCCAAAAATAAAAGGAATGGGGATAATAAGAGAGAATCAAATCACAGAAAAATTGAAATTAACACAACATCATGAAATAAAGGGGCATATAAACTGGCATAGAGGCATAATGACAGATTCAACATGAATAAACTGATAAAAGGTATGAACTTAACATAGAAACATAGGCATATGATGACATGAATCAAAAGGTGAAAACTTGGATGAGATTTAAATTACATACATACATATGAATCCTCTTTACAACTTCATCATGTTACTTTTAATCCCATTATATTGTGAAAATCACTGTACTCACCTTTCATGGTTAAAGAATAGAATTATGCACTGAAATTGGTGTAGAAACGTTGTGGTGTTGCTGAATTATCTTCTTGAATTGTTGTAGAAGCTCTAATCTTTAATTTGTGTAAAAGTTGAATGCTTGCAATTTGAGCTAGAGGCGGCGGCTAGGGTTCAAGAGAGAGTTTGGCAGCATAATGGTGTCTTAGAAATTATTTTATGAATTAGGGTTAGGTTGATGACATATTTATAGGTGTAGGAAATTATTTAGGCCTTAGGATTAACCCTAGAACTGATCTGGAACATCAAAAATCGTCCTAGGCCCAAAAATCGCACCATGCAGTAAAACTGACCGAACCGGGTTCGACCTCACAAATTGGGAGGTCGACCCCCAAGTCGACCTATCTGACCAGGTCGACCCCCTGGTCGGCCTGGGTCATGGGTGGGAATTTTCCCACCCGCCCGGGTACCTTCAATTTCGAATTTGAATTTGAATTTTCTGGCTCGGTTTAACTTTAATTAATTCTGCTTAATTACTCAAACTTCTGAGGCCCATAACTTCCTCATACGAAGTCCGATTTACGCAACCTCAGACTCTATCCCAAGAAGAATTCCGAGACGAACGCAATGGCGGAACCCATTTCCCTTCATTCCTCTTTTATAAATTAAGTTTTCTTAAATTTAGTTAATTTAATCATTCAAAATTCGGGGTGTTACATTCTCCCCTACTTAAAGGATTTCGTCCTCGAAATCTCTAAGTCAAGAAGAACGTATCCTACCATCCAATCATCCATCTACTCAACCATCAACCATAAGCAACCATTGTCCTTAAAAATTTCTAATTCTTTTCATGTACATATGCATAGTGTGTGTGTATGTTCGTATACTAATGCAAAATCAGGAGGTCCACTGATTCAGTTGACCTCCTTAATGCAAATAATGATAGTGCCATGTATCCATCATTTATGCAAAGAACCTTATACATATCATTACTACATGTGTGCACAACCATTCATTTAAATGCAACATCCATATGATACACACATTCAATGTATATTCATTTTACTAAATACATCCATTTATATGCAATATGCAATATGAAAGTGACTGAGCCGATCTAGTGCCTAAAGTGTGTGTATATGCATCCACGAGCAACCACTAGCAAACACTTGCATCCACATGCATCCACCATACATAACATGTCTCAAACACATGTTTCAACCATAGGACTACCCTATCTAAAGGTCAAAGATACTAGCGAGAGGACATACTAAAGATAGAACAAGTACAAGCTAAGCGATAAAGGAGAAATTAAAAGACATACCCTAGAAAAGAAAAGGGTACAATGAACGCATCTTCTCTTCTGTCTCCCAAGTAGCGTCGCTCTCGTCATCTCCCCATTGCACTTTGACTAGCTTGACCTCTCGATTCCTCAACTTCTTAATCTCCGACCCAAGAATGCATGTAGGAGCTCGTCGAATCGTCGCATCGCGCTCTACCTCCACCTCTCTAAGCAAGCTCGGCTCCACCACTTCCGCAGTCTCATGCAAGCACTTCCTCAAATGTGATACATAGAATACGTCATATACACCACTAAGTCTCTCAGGCAACTCCACTCTATATGCCATCTGTCCAATCCTCTCCTTAATAGGGAACGACCCTACGAACCTTGGTGCTAACTTCCTAACGGACCTAAAGCGAACAACATTCTGTAATGGAGACACCTTGATAAAGACCATGTCCCCAATATCAAACTCAAGATCTGTCCTCCTCTTGTCCGCATAAGATTTCTGCCTATCTTGCGCCGTCTTCATCCTCCTTCGAATCAAATTGATCTTTTCCGAAGTCTCTCTAATCATATCGGGCCCAAGTGAGATCTTATCTGTAGATTCCCACCAACATGTAGGTGAACGACAAGGCCTTCCATAAAGAGCCTCGAAAGGTGCCATGCCAATGCTAGACAGAAAAATATTACTATATGCGAACTCCACCAAAGGAAGATGCTCCTCCCATGTACCTCCGAAGTCTAAAACACATAGCCTCAGAAGGTCCTCTAGAATACGATTCATCCTCTCGGTCTGGTCGTCCGTCTAAGGATGATATGCGGTGCTCAAACAAAACTGAGTCCCTACCGCCTCTTGCAAGCTCTTCCAAAACTCGCTAGTAAAGATAGGATCGCGATCGCTCACTATGCTAGAAGGAACACCGTGCAAACGAACTATCTCTCGAATGTATACGGAGGCTAACCATGGACCAGTCCTCTTACTCTTCACGTGAATGAAATGGGCGCTCATAGTAAGTCTGTCTACCACGACCCAAATTCGCATATTACCCTTCCTCGATCTTGGTAACCCATCAACAAAGTCCATCTAGACACTCTCCCACTTCCATTGTAGGACCTCCAATGGGTGAAGCAACCCACCGGGCGTTTTTTGCTCTGCTTTACCTGTTGGCACATCAAGCATCTAGCGACAAATTTGGCCACATCCCTCTTCATACCAGCCCAAAAGTAAACTCGTCTCATGTCCATGTACATATTGTCCCTGCCGGGATGAATGGTCATCTTCAAACGATGTGCATCATCAAGAATGGTCTTCCTCAAGTTCTCGTCCCGTGGTACATAAAGTCTACCGTCCCTACGTAACCAACCCTTATCATCTAGGGTATACCTACTGAGATGGCTCGATGACTCCCCCCTTATGAGCTTCTCTACTAACTCAACCAACTGTGGGTCATCTCGCTATGCCTCACCAATCCATCCCAAATGCGTAGGTCTGACCTTTAAGGATGTTAGCAAACCGGGTACAAAGTCAATGGAAGGTCTAAAGTCAAACGTAGAGATGAACTCTAAGCTTCGCCGCTCAACAAACAACGGACTCAAGGACAACTTTTTCCTACTTAAGGCGTCTGCCACAACATTACCCTTGCCAGGGGTATATGCTATCTCGAAATCGTAGGATGCTAAGAATTCCATCCACCTTTGCTGCCTTAAGTTCAAGTCCTTCTGAGAGAACAAGTATTTTAGCGATTCGTGGTATGTGAACAATTCGAATTTCTCGCCAAGAAGATAATGGCGCCAAGACTTAAGCGCGAAAACAATAGTAGCCAACTTTAGGTCATGTGTAGGGTAATTTTTCTCATGCACTCTCAACTGCCTTCCTCCATAGGCAATTACCCTCCCCTCTTGCATTAAGACTGCGCCTAGTCCTGTCCCACAAGCATCTGTATAAACGGTAAATGGCTTACTCCCATCTGGCAACACTAAGACTGGGGCTGTGGTCAAAGCTCTCTTTAAACATTGGAACGCATCATCACAATCTACGTCCCACGTGAAAACTAGGTTCTTCTTCGTCAAGCATGTCAATGGGGCTGATATCCTTGCGAAGTCCTTGATAAACTTCCTATAGTAGCTAGCCAACCCCAAGAAACTCCTCACCTCGGTAGCATTTTTAGGGACCTTCCAATCTTTGATGGCCACCACCTTCGAGGGATCCACTGCTATCCCTTCTTTGGAAACCACGTGCCCTAAGAATCGCACTTCCTTCCTCCAAAAGTGACGTTTAGAAAATTTTGCTTCAAGGTTATGCGCTCGAAGGGTCTCCAATACTTCCCTAAGATGTAGGGCATGCTCTTCCTCGCTCTTATAAAAGATCAAGATGTCATCCACAAAGATCACCACGAATTTATTAAGGTACTCCCTAAACATCCTACTCATCAAGTAAACAAAGTATGCGGGGGCGTTTGTCAAACCGAAGGGCATCACAAGCCACTCATAAAAACTGCCCGGAGTCTTAAAGGCAGTCTTGTCTATGCTATCCTCAGCCACTCTTAATTGATGGAAACCTGTGGCTAAGTCCAACTGCGAAAACACTGAAGTGCCAACTAATTGATCGAAGAGGTCGTCAATCCTCAGCACTGGGTTCCTATTCTTCATAGTAAGCTTATTAAGTTCTCTATAGTCCACACAAAGTCTAAGGGACCCATCCGCTTTCGTGGAAAATACTACTGGATCACCCCACTCTGATATACTATGTCTTATGAACCCCTTCTCAAGCAACTCCTCTACTTGCTTATTAAGCTCCCTCCTCTCACGAGGAGCCATGTGGCGTATTGGTAGAGATACTGGTTTTGCATTGTCTACAAGATAAATACGAAAGTCTATCTCACGTTTTGGAGGTAGACCCCTCACCTCATCGAAGACATCAACATATTCACGGACTATACGAACAGAATGTAAATCATCATTGGATGCATCAAGTAACTCAAGATAACTAAGCATCACCGATCCTCTAGGGTCACAAGAAATATCAGGGGTCTATCCACTACGAGTCAACAATTTTACTACCCTTCATTCACAATCTAGGATGGCACCATATTTGGCTAGCCAATCCATCCCTGGAATCAACCCATAGCCCATGAAACCAAGCACAAAAGCATTACATTCAAAACCAACGCCTAAGATAGACAATCTCAAATCCCTACAAACCATGGATAAATGAGCTGACCCACTAATAGGATTTGAGACTACAATGGGATCCACAACGAGACTAGTATTTAAGTGCAGTGTTTCAACTAATGATATAGAGATAAACGAATGTGATGCGCCAGAATCGAATAAAGTACGGACAGGATGATTAAACAAGAAAATCAAACTTTCGACAGAAATATTTCTACCTTCTTCCTGTCCCGGACCATGAGAGCGTTGACCTGCCCTCCCGAAGTAGAACCTGCCCTCTGCCCTTGCTTCTTAGGGCAGTCCTTCACAGCATGACCTGCATCGCCACAATGATAACAAGCGAACTTCTTCTTCTTCCTACAGTC
Organism: Allium sativum; assembly: GCA_030737875.1. Taxonomy (NCBI): domain Eukaryota; kingdom Viridiplantae; phylum Streptophyta; class Magnoliopsida; order Asparagales; family Amaryllidaceae; genus Allium; species Allium sativum. Next base: position 876,534,050 of record CM060924.1, read on the forward strand.
TTTCTTCAAATGGCCGAGTATCCCACAGTTGTGACACTTCCACTTTTCGTTACCACCTTTCTTTTGTTGTTGGACTTTTTTTGGATCCTCCTTCTTATCTTGCGGCCTAAAAGTACTTACACCCTTCTCTTCTTCATGCATGTATGCCATATCAACAAGCTTTTCATACGTAGCCCCCATTGGAATGTTGGACATAACCAAACTGTGAAGCGGTTCATTTAGGCCCTTTGCAAACCTCAAGGCCTTCTTGTGAGGCGTATTCACCAACTCTAGCCCAAATCTCGCCAACTTATTAAATTCGGTCACATGCTCCTTCATGGTCAAGTTTTTCTACTTCAATGTTAAGAACCTCTCCATGTACATACTCTCCTCAGCTTGAGAAAGGAATTTCAACTCAAACCTTCCCTTAAAATCTGCCCACGTCTCTACAACACGCTCTCCATTAGTAACCTCCCACCAAAATGAAGCTTCGTCCTTCATCGACCAAGCAACCAATTGGACCTTCTTACAATCGTCCAAATCGAAAATGCCAAACAGATCCTCCACTTCTTTCAACCAATTTCTGGCTTCCACATATGTTTCAGACCCACTAAATGGTTTTCCACCCATCGAACGAAAGTCTTTACATATCTTTGAGAAAGCATCTCCACGCGGAGGATTGACTGGAGCTGGGGGAGGAGGAACATCGGCCGGACCCGCGGCAGCGGCCCTAGCCTCGAGATATTGACGAAACCAACCGGGTACATGAACACCCTCTGGTATCTCAGATGCTCCAGACATGCTGAAATGAAAAAGAAAGAGTTTCAAAACAAGGGAAGCGAAAGAGAGATGTATGGCTTGCGGGAATTATGCTCCTTAAAGTAAACTTTCCTTGAAAATAGCTTCTTTAAAACAAGTTTTTGAAAATACTTTCTAGGAAAATAGTACTTTTGAAAACACTTTTCAAAACTTTTTATTTTTTCTTGTAACCATGGCTCTGATACCACGTGTGACACCCCATGGCCATTAATGTCACTCACAAAGGGAATGCATTAATGTCATAAAGCGTTGTAATAGTATAGAACAGATCAATTACAAGAATAAATAAATAAAACACAGCGGAAGATAAAAACTTATTTTATAGCATCATAGCTTCAAAACAGGTTTACAACCAGCGACATTACAACAGGATCATATGTCTTTTTCAAAAACTTCAAAGTACATAAAGAAGCAAATACTTAAATAACATAAATGCATAAATCCCCACTGAGCATAAGCAAAGCCATAAAGTTGAGAGAGTCCAAAGCGATACATCTACTCTCTTCAAGCAACTGAAAGAAATCAGCACTAAGCTGTAGTATTCCCTCCTTGCAAACCTGAGGGGGGAAAGGAAAGAAAAGAGGTGGAAACAAAACGGGTCAGACATAAAGTTTGGCGAGTCCAGTAATTTTAACAAATAATAGGTAAGGTAAATGATCAAGACATAAATAGGCATCATGATATGGATGTAACATAGATAAGGTATATAAAAGGATGTACAAGATGATTCCGTTCCTAAGTACTAAGACAACCCTACACCTTGGCTAAGCGAACAACCCTCAAAGTACTAACCCCAAAGACCGAAGTCAACATCAGACTAGCACCCAAAGGACTATCCAACTCAACCAACATGTGTTTCGTTACACCGCACTTTTGCTAAGTTACACCACATTACTTAATTATACCGCACATCTACTAGTCTCTTTTACTCAAGGTTGATCCCTTCCCACTAACTATACCCACATTACATACTTGGTAGTTACTTGTACCTAGTTGCTATCGTAGGTGCCGACTTGCTCCTACCACCGCTCAGGTACCCTTACCCTACACATTTGATCGGCTCCCTAAACCCCATAGGCACCCGTGCTGGCCCCACAGTGGGGTGCATCAATCCCCAAAGTGGCAACCCCAATACCAACATAAAATGTACGGCCATACCTACACGATGCAACAACGTATTACCTACCATCCCGGACCCATGCATACACATGAACCCGTTGGACTTGCGTTGCCACCGCTATTCACATTTTGACCTCTTATATTCAAGCCCAGTAAGCGTGTCCTAACCTCGGCCTAGTATTGGGCCCAATTAGATACTCAAATGGGTTACTGGTTGAAACGGGTCCCCATCCGACACAAGCCTCCCACCTATGCTTGGTCCCCACTAGGTTTTTCTCCCACTTAACCATTTTAATTTAAAGGTCCATGTCTTACACATGCTACAGTTAAGTCCACACTTACATGTCATAATTTACATGTCTTATCTTATTCCGGTTAAGTCCATGTTTACATGCCATAATTTACATGTCACCCTAATTAAACCTCTAACCATACCCATGTCTTATTATGGTTAGTATTCTTTAATTCATTCCTTATAACGAACGGTGCACGACCCCCCACATTAGACCGAACACTTGTGACCGCTGGATTTGCCGGGCGGTTCCGGGCAGTCTTACGCCACAAACCGGGTCTAACCTCGTGTCATTAACCGTTACGCCTACAATTCATTCCTTTGACCTCTCACATTAGACGTCCAATTGTGACCGTTGGATTTGTCGGGCGGTTCCGGGCAGTCTTACGTCACAATTGCGCCTAACCTCGTGTCAAAGGTTCATTAACATCGTATTTCACCCATACCCAATTTTCATGTCAGGTATATCCAATTAAACGTATAATCATGTTTATAATATTGCCTATTCCAAATTGTCACTAATTACATATTAATTAGCCTCAATTACAAATCTACAATTTTAGGCAATTTCATCGATTTTATACCATTCATACCAAATATGCCAATTGCACATATTATCCAATTATCCAAAATATCCAATAATATCCAATTTTCCATATTTCCCATCGTTCCCACGTATTCGCATTCGCGCGTATTTTTAACATAGGCTCGAGGGTAGCCTAGATCCAAAAATAGAAGGAATAGGGATCAGAAGAGAGAATCAAATCACAGAAAATTGGAATTAACACAACATCATGAAATAAAGGGGCATATAAACTGGCATAGAGGCATAATGATAGATTCAACATGAATAAACTGATAAAAGGTATGAACTTTACATAGAAACACAGGCATATGATGACATGAATCAAAAGGTGAAAACCTGGATGAGATTTAAATTACATACATACATATGAATCCTATTTACAACTTCATCATGTTACTTTTAATCCCATTATATTGTGAAAATCACCGTACTCACCTTTCATGGTTAAAGAATAGAATTATGCACTGAAATTGGTGTAGAAACGTTGCGGTGTTGCTGATTTATCTTCTTGAATTGTTGTAGAAGCTATAATCTTTAATTTGAGTTGAAGTTGAATGCTTGCAATTTGAGTTAGAGGCGGCGGCTAGGGTTCAAGAGAGAGTTTGGAAGCATAATGGTGTCTTAGAAATTATTTTATGAATTAGGGTTAGGTTGATGACATATTTATAGGTGTAGGAAGTTACTTAGGCCTTAGGATTAACCTTAGAACTGATCTGGACCATCAAAAATCGTCCCAGGCCCAAAAAATTGCACCACGTAGCAAAACTGGCCGAACCGGGTTCAACCTCATAAAGGGGGGTGTCGAGCCCCATGTCGACCTCCATGGGGGGAGGTCGACTCCCAGGTCGACCCCCTGGTCGACCTTTCTGACCAGGTCGACTCCTTGGTCGACCTAGGTCGTGGGCGGGAATTTTCCCGCCCAGCCCAGGTACCTGCAATTTCGAATTTGAATTTTCTAGCTGGGTTTAACTTTAATTAATTCTACTTAATTACTCAAACTTCTGAGGCCCATAACTTCCTCATACGAAGTCCGATTTACGCAAACTCGGACTCTATCTCAAGCAGAATTCCGAGACGAACGCAATGGCACAACCCATTTCCCTTCATTCCTCTTTTAAAAATTAAGTGTTCTTAAATTTAGTTAATTCAATCATTCAAAATTCGGGGTGTTACATAACGTCCAATTTCGATTCAAATCTCAATTAACTATTTATTCTTCAAACTAGTTAAATCTATTTAATAATTAAAAATCTAATTTTTTTTTCAAAAATCATTTCACTTACTTCACTGGAGTTAATATTTATTTTATCTCTCTAGTGTGGATTTTTCTAATGGCAAATTCGGATTTTTATTTCTTTAAAATCCTTTTATTCATTTACACAAACCATTATGGCTTTTGAACAATTTTGGCGCTGCTTTTCTGAAAATTTGAATTTTTACATAACTCAAAATCTATACGATAAAATCCGTATTTTTCTCTTCCACTAGAAAACTATTATCAAATCGATCCTGACAATTCTTGTTTCAAAGAATTCCGACTTCAATTGAGTTCTGTATACTCAATTGAAGTTCGAATTGCCAATTTACGAACTGCAGCGCTGCGGCGAGTTCGTTTTAATTATATTTATATATATAAACATTTAAACTTCATTTATAATAAATTCAACTCCCTTTTGATATATTTTTAATATATATCAAATCCATTTTTCCAATTCAACATAATATTTCCGATCTTCTAAAATTGTCGATTTTCCCTAACTCGGAAATAAATTTATTTATACTTCGATCTTCTATATTCAAATTCCATTTCAATTCTATTTGAATTTCCTATATTCAAATTCCATTTCAATTCTATATGCAAATTGTAACGACCCGGATTTTTGGTCGATTAATTTTTAATATTTAATATTTATTTTAAACATTGGGTTGATATATATAAATGAATTTTTATATTTATGTTATCGATTTAAATATCGATTTCGATTTAATATCGTATATATATATATATTAAATTATCAAAATAAGGAATTTGTGAATAACTGAATTTGAAGTTAAAACTGATTTGAAAATAGTTCAGATAATCAATACAAACTTTTATTTGAATTAGAATAATAATATTAAATTGTTATCAAAGAATTTAAATGGTTTGAAATTTAATTTATAGCAATTTAAATAAATGTCTGTTCCGGATGATCGAACTGGACTTCGATACTTATCCCAATGGGTTTAGAATAGTGGTTTTACCCTAAGATTGTCAGTTGTTGGGTTCAGAAAGGAGTTCGCAGTCAAGGAGTATTTTAATTTAAGGATACCGGTTTTAAATTAGAAAAATAATATATGGCCTTTATATAACCAGAAGAATCAGAAAGAGGAGAAGCAAACACATCATTCTCCTCAACTCCACCAATTTAAATGGCCTTGCTGTTCAAAAATAAGTCGCACCCTCCTCTTTAAAATCAGACGCAATTTCTCTCTTTCTATTCTTGCTTCACAAATTCTTTTGTGGCTTTCAAAATAAATTAAAAATGGCAGCCTTCATATGGGAATCGCGACTTTTGATTCGATTCAAGTTCGATTTGCGATGGGGAGATAGTGTAATTTTCTGGTGATGGTGCGATAGGAATTGGGGGAGTTTGGGAACGACCTCGACTTCAAGAAAAGGGGAGGCGACGAGTGAGTTCACCATCGATAGGGCTTGAAGCTCGAACTATTCAGGAAGGTCACGACTTCCAACTTGTTGCGATAAGGGTATCACCTGATGTGACGCTGGAAGGGGGATTCCGTATGGGTTCTGCGGAGTTTACAGGGAGGTCGGATATTGGTTGGAAATGGCGATTGGAGGTCGCAAGGCTTGGCTAGGGTTGGAATTTGAATTGGGAGAGTGACGCACTGTCACAGTAGCGACTGGAACCAACTCCAGGCGGTGAACACAGTAGCAGGCCATTGCAAAGGCAAAAAGTTTAAAGGTAAACTCATTCTGGATTTCTGTTCCAATAGAGATGGAGATGAAGGTTGCTCAAACTTGTAGTCTTGGGTTGTAGGATTCAATGGATGGTATTGGTGTTGCTTTGGAGCTAGGTAGGGAAGTCTGGTGAGTGTTGTTTGATAGCAGGTTTTTGTTGCTGTTAGTAGCAAAATAGGACTTGTGAGCTGTTCTAGTGTGATATTGGTTGTGTTGAGTTTGAGGAGTGGAAGTTGTAGATGAAAATAGTTCGCTGGTTTTCACGGATGGCGTAAAGATGGTCTGAGCTGCGATGGCCAGGCATAGTGTCAAGTTTGTGATGTAGGGTGTAGCAAGCGGTACTCGCAGTTGAGATCGAAACAGTGGCTTATTTTCGTTAAGCAAGGTGCGAATTCATTCGAGGAGATTTGTAACCGATGATTCGGAACTAAACAGGATATTCGACAACTGCAAATTTGGATGAGTAAATCTCACTCACCTGTTATTTAGAATTATTTTTATTTGTTAAAAATAATTGTTTGTTGCTTGTTGAATGCTTTCTGATTGTTTGAAATATATTAGTTATTTAGGGTTGACTATATATATATATATATATATATATATATATATTGGATTGATTCCCGCAGTCTCATTAGCGGATGCCCGCGGTACCATAGCGGATGATTTCCCTATGCGCCCCACAAATATATATTAGTGGATGACCTTCATACCGCGATATCCTGCCTTGAAGCAGGATGGGTATTATTATGTTGACTAACATATGCGGACGCAGGAAAACAGGTTGGAGGGATCCAGCTGGATCCCTCAAAAATATATTATCTGTTTGTTTATTTGTTTGCACATATATTGTCATATATGATGTGTTAGAAAACCTGAAATAAATAATTGGTTGTGTGGTGTTTAAATATCACTGGGCTTAAATGCTGATATTTTAAAAATATCGAAAAAGGAAATTTCCAGAGTTAAAAGGGGAAATTCTATTTTTCTAAAATAGAATTTGAAATTTGAATAGAATAAAAATATTAACTTGTTTTAAAAGAATAAAAACAAGTAGTTCTTTTATAAACGAAGTTTATAAATGAAGTGAAAAGAATTATCATTGGATAATTCAGAAATAAAAATACAAGTGTGAAATTGAAAAGGGAAATCTATTTTCCAAAAGTAGAAATATCGATTTCAAAAGAAATTGAAATCGAGACTTGTTTAAGAATGAATAAAGAAAATTTAAATAGAATTTGGATATAGAAATTCAAATGGAGTTTGAATATATGAAACTCAATAGAATTGAATATAAATTTGAATAAAAAAATTCAAATAGAATTTGAATATAGAAATTCAAAAGGAGTCTGAATATATGAAACTCAATAGAATTTGAATAAAGAAAATTCAAATAGAAATTGAATATAGAAATTCAAATGGAGCTTGAATATATGAAACTCAATAGAAATTGAATATAGAAATTCAAATGGAGTTTGAATATAGAAATTCAAGTGGAATTCAAATATAGAATTTGAGTGTAGAAAATATAAAGGAAACTCAAATATAGAATTTGAATGTAGAAAGAGAAATGGAATTTGAATAAAGAAATTTTAAATATAGAATTTGAATATAGAAATTTAAATGGAGTTTGAATATAGAGAATTTGAAATAGAATTAAAACAGAATTCCAGTATAGAATTCAAATAGAGTTGAAATGGGAATTTGAATATAGAATTCAAATAGAGTTAAAATGGAAATTGAATACAGAATTCAAATAGAGTTGAAATGGGAATTTGAATATAGAATTCTAATAGAGTTGAAATGGGAATTTGAATATAGAATTCAAATAGAGTTGAAATGGAAATTGAATATAGGAAATTTAAAAAGAATTGAAATGGAATTTGAATATAGAAGATCGAAGTATAAATAAATTCATTTCCAAATTAGGGAAAATCGACAATTTTAGAAGATCGGAAATATTATGTTGTATTGGGAAATGGATTTGATATATATTAAAAATATATCAGGATGGAGTTGAATTTATTTTAAACAAAGTTTAAAAGTTTATATATATAAATATAATTAAAACAAACTCGCCGCAACACTGCAGTTCGTAAATTGGCATTTCGAACTCAATTGAAGTCGAAATTCTTTAAAACAAGTATCGGTGGGACCGGTTGAATAATAGTTTTCTAATGAAAGAGAAAAATCTGGATTTCGTCGTATAGATTTTGAGTTATGTCAAAATCAATTTTTTAGAAAAACAGCGCCATAATCGTTATATAAATTATAACGGTTCATTTAAGTAAATAAAAAGATTTTAAGGAAATAAAAATGTGAATGTTCATTAGGAAAATCTAGACTTGAGTTATAAAATATATATGAACTCAAGTGAAGTAAATGAAATGATTTTTGAAACAATAATCATATTTTTGATTATTGAATAGAATTAACTACGTAGAAGAGAAATTAGTTAATCAATGTTTTGAATCGAATTAAGACTTTGAAAAGTGCATTGGATTTGTAAATGTATATTCGAAATCGACTATGAAACCTGAGTTGGAAAATGGAGTTAAATTAATTTATAATTAAGTTGGAATATATTTGGACATGTTATATTCAAATATACTAGTGAAAAAGGCCAAGAGTTAATTAACGAATTAATTAACGAATTGAGTTAAAACGAGTGTATTAAGTTGAAATGAATTAGAAATGTATGGATATACATGAGACAGTTATGGAATGAAGTGTTAGAAGAGATATAAATAGAATGCTCGACAAAAGGTATGTATTTAATTCGTATATGAGATTTTATGCGCTGTATCGGCTAGCCGCTTGGCTTTTTCTTTTTCTTTTTGAATGGAGAGGCTTGTGTGGCGGTTTAGGGATTTTCCCGAGGTACAAAGGTGGTTATGGCGAATTTTACCGGGAATTTAAGGAGTTCGAATATTTTTAAGAAATTTTGATAGATAGAAATCTATATATCAATATATATATAGAATTCGATACGGAAACAAACTTGAAAATAGAATATTATAAACAAAAAGGAAATCAAAAATTTGGTAATAGAAAGAGAAATGTATATACGTTTTAAAAATGAATAATTGGTTTGTTTGGTGTTGATTATTCGAGTTAAGTGGTCTTGTCTGTTTTGAAGTTAATGATGTTTTCAGTCAAGTTCTAAGAGGTAATTATACCCCAACTTGATTGATTTCATTTTTAACTAATAAATAGCAAGGTTCAGTCTCGAAGAGGAATGTTTGAATAAGAGTTAGTTGAATGCAGTGTTTTGGGTTGCCGTAGCGATGTTTTACACAACATTCATTTTAACCCAAGGAAGTGAAATTTGGAAATATGATATTAAATATTTCCTACGTCTATAAATGAATGGTCGGGAAAGAGATAAGTAATTGGAATATTTTCCAATTATAAATAGAAGGTATTTTCTAAGTATAGAAAATAAAAGAAGACAATATACGGAAATGTTTTCCAATTAACGTAAAAGGCCAAGATGGTTATCGAAAATATTTGGTTAACAAATATTGATAAGGAAATGGAGAAGAGATTTAATTAATGAAGTATTAATTAAAGAGCCCGGTGATTTGTCAGATATGTTGAATGAACACTTGTTTTTATTCGATAGTTAAGTCACAGACTATCGAAGTTTTGACCATCGTTGTTAATATGGAGAGACCGGTTGGATTATTATCCAAAGAACCACTCCGTATTTGCAGATCGTTGCGAATCAGATTATATGAAGATAATCGAAGATGGAGTATAGTGCAATGACTTTTTCTATTAATAAATTGTGCCTTTGGTTTCGTTCAATCCTAGAACGAACATAAATGGACGAATGTCCGTAAAAGTATTTCCAATGATCGCATGGGTTGGTCTGTATAAATATATATGGTTGCAACGGATTTATTCCCTTAGCATAACATCCAGAATATTTGTGTAAACTAATTAATGATTAACGGATCTGATAATGTGGCATTCAAAGTAATTATGTTATCAATGAGAGAAGTAATCGTAGCCTCAGGCCTCAACAACCGGGAAATGACCAAAATCGGGCAGGCAGCATGACTATGTGGGTTGCTTCCATCAGGGTGTATCATCACCTATTTAGAGATTCATTTAATTCCTTATTCTATTCGATGCTGTCCCATTCGGGAAACGGTTGCTGATCCCAACCGTTGGTGATATACATTCGATACACTCAAGCGAAATGAGTGGTCGGTCATGTGTGGCTGAGTTGCAAGATGTTCTTGTTGAACTCAATGTATTCTCCGCTAAAGATACACCAGTGGCAGGTGGTTCCATACCTGGTCATAGTTGGAAATCAAATATCCAATAAGTGCCCGCGGTTTATGATTATATATTATATATGTGGAACGTGAGATGCAATCGTTCCACTAGATTGTTATTTACTTGATTTAGACATTATTATAATATCAAAAGAGTTTTGATATAAAGATTACCATTTCTTTCAAAGAGGATTTGAAAGTTTGAATATGGGTTATGCATCTGCCTTTATCTTTCATTAAAAATCTCAACCAAGTTTTAACGTAGAATAAAAAAAAATGTTACTCAAGCTAGATTACCATAGATTTCCCATCAATGAAATTCAATTTTGCCTTCTACATCATTAGTAGTTACAAATTCAACCTATTTTAAATGCAACAGAACATTAATGTTGACTCTAAGTTTAAGGGGGGAATGTAAAATTTTAATTACATAAAATAAAAACTGAATGAATGCCTAATTTAAGTGACAATTTGAATTTGAATTTGTTGAAAAGGTTTATTGGATCCTAATTTAAGTGACAGTAAATGCCTAATTTATTGGGGATTTTAGGTTAAATAATTATTTTGTATATTTAAAAGCTTATATGTAAGGGCATTTTGGGAAGTTCATGGTCAGACTAAAACTTTATGCTTCCAAGAGAACTATTAATAAAGATATACATATAATGGCCTAAATAGAACGCGCCTCGCCGCGGCAGTTCGCGAATTTCGACCATTGACTTAGAATGGACAATACGGGAGATCCGACCGACGGATCCTCCTAAAACTAGAACCGTTAGGTTCGTATCGAAAAGAGCTTTCCAACGAATATAAGGGATTTAAAATCTAACTGTTGGATTTGGAATTATGTCCAAATCAAATTTGGAAAAGGTCATTGTAAGTGCAGTTCGATGGTCGTTTATGGAAATCGACTGTACGGGCCTTGATAAAATTATTTAAAATATCAATAATTTGTGTAAAATCATATTAAACGATTTGGAAAGAATTAGGATGAAAATTTTCATATTTGAAAAGATAAAAATATATTTTTATCGAAATGAACTAGTTATGAACTAGAATTATAATCCAATATTTTTAAATAAATAAATTGGATTTGAAATGGTTTTAAAAATAACTAGGATTTCCAAAATTTAAATTGGAAATTATTTGAATCGAAATTGTCTTCGGTATATTTCGATGTTGGATTTCTTGATTATACAGATATTGTTATGGAAATTTGAAAGATATATTTATATCGCTATTTCCAATACGATATTTGTTGGTTGTAGAATTTGATATTGAATATAAGCCAATATAGTTTCTATTCAGAGTCTCGTATTTAATATCAAATGGGATTTTGGGTTTGTCATGAACGGTGTCTTCAGTAACACTGTTCTTGAACCCTATGTGAAGAGAATAAATCTTTTAATTAAGATTGCTAGAGTTTCCAATTATATTTAATAATTGGAATAAAATGGAATGTGAATTGGGTTTATCGTGAACTATGTTTTAAAGACATTCGTTCTTTAACCCGATTTATAGTGAAATGTGATTTGAAATTTATAAATCTTTTGTTAAGATTTAAAGGATATTTTTCCAAAGTAAAGTTTTCCAATTTAACATATTAAATTGGAATTGAATGGAATTCGATTTGGTAATAATCGAAGTGAACTTCTGTGGAGGAAGGCTGTTACTATATATGGAATTTAAAAGGCTTTGCCATTATTCCATTTATACTATCGGTTGGATATGGAAGTTTATATTGATTATATATCAGTCTGTTTTCCATGAAAATTCCATTGTTAATGGACTGTGATTTTGGATTTATCGTGAACCATGTTTTAAATGACATTGGTTCTTTAACCCAGTTAAAGATAAGATTAATTTCTTAGCTTTGAATAATCATTAATATTGATTGTTAGGAAGATTAAAACTAAATGGAGTTTTAATGAATCTTTGATTAGATTGAAAAGTGAATGTAATAATTAAAATTATCAACTCAAGAAAATGATCGAGAATGGAGTATCACCAGTTTTGCTCCAAGCGAAAGTTAAATCTTTAATTATATTTGAACGTGAAATAGTAATTAATTTTACCGATAACACCGTGGTATTAGATATGAAGTATTACCAGTTTTACTTCATGGGATGAATAGGTTGGGATTGGGAAATTAAAAAATGATTACTTCGGTAAGGTTCGCTAATCCCCACTAGTTTGGATAAACCATAATTTGGTTTGGATTGATATCCAAAGGAAGATTAAAGAGTAAATTTAAAGAATTTATCTTTGATAAAATTAATGGGAACCTTTCCCAAAATATAAGAATATTTGAATAAAGGAATATTCTGGATTGGAATGAGGCGTATGTTGTGTTTTTATAGCACTTGTTTATTATATACGTGAGTTATTCAGAAAGACCGGGTTTATCCCATTCTGAATAACTGATTCGACGATATGTCGAGGATGAAAATGGTGGTTGAAGACTGGAGGTCTTCACATCGTTTGGATGATTACTGATGTCTTGATTGGGCCGTACACCCAAGACGAGGTAATAAGTGGTGATCGTTCCAGACGTACTTGGAGATCGACCGGATATGTGAGGGTCACTCTCCTGTATTGGACATATGGGACAAGGAATAAAATGCCTCCAGTTTCGTTCAGACCAGAACAAACTTGTAAATGGATGTGTGTCTGACATCGGATTTCATTCTATGTGATTGATAGACATCGGTTTCATAGCGTGAATTGCCTGTGTGGCATGTTGAGATGCAAATGATCAAGGCTTCTGTTGAAAAGAAGAGTCTTGTGGTTGATGATCAAAGCATGACTTTAATATAGCATAGCTTTGTGTAGAGTTAATTCGTAAGCCTCACACCCCGGTGTGAACCAGAAACGGGAGAGGACCTCAGGGAGGACATGTGTTTCCTTCTAGCTAGGAGTGGTCTCAGTGGTTTACAAGCCCTGACAAGTTTGACTCATGTGGTTGTTGGAGTGCGAGGCGCCTCGGTTATATCGGTCTCTACGAAGCTAATGAATGGTATGGTATTTATACAGACCAGATTGACGCCCCATAGGGCGGGGAAACGCAGTGTTCAGGTATTTTAATCCACTCTGTGTGGACCGACCCTGACGATCCAAGGTGCAGTTGCGGCTGTTCCTGAGGGGCTGGCTAGAGCGTCTCGAAGTGGTAAGGACGATCCCTTGCCTTGGTTCACAGATGGAAATCCAACTTCCAATACATGACATTTCGATTTTGATTGTAGAGTCTAGTTTGGCGACATAGTGGGATGGGGCACTATGTCGTCTATGATTGATACATTTATATTTGAAGTTGTTTTCATACACTTTACACTACAATAGTATCAAAATGATTTGTTTTAAATGTACGAAGAATGTTGGCTATTATAAGGTAAAACTCTATCCTTCGGCTTGTGTTGCATTGTGTGATGGGACCTGGGTCTTATAATAGCTTCATTTTTCCAGAAAGCATTGCGCTGTTTGTTTTTGCACTGGTATTCTTGGGAGGAAACCCATTCTGTGTTATACGGCGTGGTCCCTTGATATATCTGATTTTAAAGTAAAGTTTTAAATAATTGTTTTAGTTCTCACGCCAGTCACATGATTGACCTAGAGTTTATTGTTTTAACCTAAACTCTGGGAGCCCTTATTTTCCAGACGGACAGCTAGTAGTTTTGGTTTTGCAGATTTATATTCACAGGATCCTGGTTTACAGCTGGAATGATATTCGGGAAGCTCTGTATCCGTGTATCTCTTTCAGTTGTTTTTTTTTCTGCTGTAGTAAGGTATTTAAATCTCTGATGTTTATCAAATGTATATTATTTGTTCATACTCTGTATATTCTGGTACTCTGATGTAAATTGTTGTAATAAGCAATGAAATGTTCTTCTGTTTGTGTTCCGATGTGTGTTGTTCTCAAAGAAATATGGGATTTCCTTCACGGGGAAGTTCGGGTCGTCTCATTTGGTATCAAAGCTTTGGTTTGCAAAGCTCAGAGAATAAGACACATTAGAACCAAACGAAAGAACCCATCAGAGATTGGATTAGTAATATGCAATGAGAATGACTCGTTAGAGATAGGATCAGCAGTATCTTAGAACGAGTGTGAAAAGAGTATTATTTTTAAAAGAAAAATGAAAACAAATTTTGTTTTGAAATTTAAACCATTTTGTTCGTATTTGAATATTTATTTTAGATTGATTTGGGCAATCGAGTATATGGAGATTTTGAATATACACGTAATTAACGTGTAGTCAAAGCCGCAAATATACTGGATAGATATTGAATCACACTCTAGTCGCCCAGAGATGATTCTGATGATCGGTGCACCATCTTCAGGGTTTATATTCAAGTTTTCAAAAGGTAGATATCTATATATTTCCATTAGACTGGTGTGAGAACCAAAATTAGATAGGATTATTTGTTGTGATTTGGCATCAAAAACATGATTTTGACTATATATGTAAAAGGTGCGTGTTGGAAAATCTAATCAACTAATTGATTGCTGGTTGTGTTGTTTGATTATTAGTTTCACTAATTAGAATAATATAATCAAATTGTGTCGAATGTTGAACTAAGTTGAAAAATTGTTTGAAATTGCATGCATATACATGTATATACATTGGGCAGGTCATAGCAAGGAGGCTAGAGAAGAGGAATAAAATTGTATGCCCGACAAATAGGTACATGTTTACTAATTTCTTGGGTTTGGATGATTTTATGAGACGACTGGTTAACCACTTGGCTTTTTATTTTTCTTTTTGAGATGAGAGGGCCTGTATGGCGATTTGGGGATTTTCCTGGTGCTCCCGTACAAATTAGGTTATGGCGAAATTTTTCGAAAATTTAGGGTGGTAGCCAAATTTTTGAGAAATTGTAAAATTCTTAGAAACTGAAAAGGTGAAGAATGAAAGCCAGAATGAAAGTTGAGTAGGTTGGTTAAACAACTTTCAGCTCCGTGCCTTTTCGAGGACGAAAAGATTTTAAGTGGGGGAGATTGTAACAACCCGGAAAATCAGAACCAGTTTAAAATTTTTATTTTGGCAATTTTAATGAATTTTGAATATTTAAAATGATTTATTTTAAATAATTACAACTGGAAATTTATTTTGAATAGAATTAAAATGTATATATTTATTTAAATCGAATTTAGAATATAAATATCTATTTTAATTATAAAAGGAACCGAAAATGGCGCGGTAGTTTGGAAATTCAATTTCAAATTTCAAATTTCAAATGAATGTACAGGATTCAAAATAAACCGAATTTTGGTGAAACCAAAAATACTAGAATATATTTGGAAATATCTTTCCAACGAATCCGAAAAATTGAAATTTCATAGCGGGAGTAAAAAGTTATGCCCAGTTGAAAATTCAGAATATTCGCTATGGAAATATGGCCCTTAAAAATAGCTATTTTGCAAACGACCTCCGTTTTTGACGAAACCACTTTTGTTGGATCCGGAATGTTAAGTTGTTTCTAGATTCCAAAATTCATAATTTTTGGGATTAATATGTGAGCGTGGCAAAGAAAAATTTGTTTTGGCAGTTTCAGTCAATTCGGATCGACCAGAAAATGGCCATTTTTCAAATGGTCTCCAAATTCGACGAAATTAGTTTTGTTAGGATCGTATCGTCAATACAAAGCTAGAAATAATTTTTCAGGAATTTTTCGGGTCTGTATGTGGCCTCAGTAAATTGAAATGTACGTTTGAATTGAATATATATAGATTTATATTTTAATTTAAACGGAAACTGATCGAAACGTTAGAATTGGATTACGAAACATATCCCATTGTGTTCAGGATGGGGGTTATTAGCTAGCGGCGACAGTCATTGGGTCTCGTTTGTGGTTCGAATGAAAAGTCAACCTTTTGGAGAAAATAAAATAAAATAATATATATATTTGCATATGAGCCCCTCCCTCCTTACTCTCTTACCCCGTCAGTTTTCATAAAAGAAAAAAAATCATCAATCCGCTCCTCCATCCACCACTGCTCCATGTTGCGCGCCTCCCTTGGCCTCCGCCGCAGATGATCACCCCCCCTCGCGCCTCTCTCTGTCCTCCCTCCCTCCGTCGAAGACCCCTATTGCCCAAAACCCCCCCAAAGCCCCAAAAATCGAACCACCTACCCCCTTGAGAAGCCACCATCCTCACTGTTGGCGCCACCGACCACTTCCATCGCTCTCCCCTCCATCCATCTCTGAATCGAAACCCTAGAAAGAAGAAAAAAACGATAAGTTTTCTGATTTTTACTCTTAGAAAAATATGATTTTTATGAGGATAATTATAGGATTTTTATGAGGATAAGAATAGGATTTTTATGAGGATAAACATAGGATTTTTATGAATTTAAAGATGGGATTTTTTTATGAACATAAAGCTATGATTTTAAATTACATAAAGACACGATTTTTATGTTGTTAAAAATATAATTTTTAGTTCATGAAGAAGTATGCTTTTTGATTAACAGATTTGATTTTTAAATTTGAAAAGATTAGATTTTTAAATTTGAAAAGGCGAGATTTTTGTTATAGTAAAGGTAAGATTTTTATTAAATATAAAGAAAGTAGTGCTTTTTATTTGTTCAAAGATCGGATTTTTTATATGAAAATAAAGAATAAGGAAATGATTTTTAAAATAAAAAGATGCGATTTTTACACGTATGGATTTGAAATAAAAACATAATTTTTATAATGAAGTAGCGGTATAAAAATATGATTTTTATTTATGTAGAGATATTACAGAAATATAATTTATATACATGTAGCGTTATAAAGATATGATTTATATATATAATATAACGTTATAAAAATTTGATCTTTATAATGAAGTAGAGATATAAAAATATAATTTTTATATAGGAAGTGGCGTTGTAAAAATCTGATTTTTATAATGTAGATTTGAAATAAAAATACAATTTTTATTATGATGTTAGCAAAATAAAAATACGATTTTTATATATACATTAGCGAAATAAAAATATGATTTTTATATAGGAAACATCGTTATAAAAATATGATTTTTATGTATGGAAACGTTATTAAAAATGCGATTTTTAATAACAACTGCGTGGAACAGACGGCGATGGAACGGACTGAAATCCAAACGGAATCCAAACCGTACAGTTAAAGAATGACGGAGTGGAAACCAAAGGTGAGAACTCCTCACTATAATTTTCTTTATATAGTTATTTATTTTATAACTGCATATATGAATTGCTCCCCGTCGTCCACAGACCATGGCTGACTTGTTTGTTTGATTGTATTGTGTTGTTGTGATTGATTGTGATTCAAAATAAATTATTCATGTGTTGAATAAAATATATAATCGTTAAAAATATCATTTTTAATGTGTAAGGCAAATTAAAAATATTCAGTTGTTGAAATAAATATTCTATAGTTAAAAATATAATTTTTAACGTGTATATGAATAAATTAAATATTCATAAACAAATTGGACGATTTGTTTATGTACACTCATTTGACTTATATTGATTGGGACGATAAATTTTACACATTGCCCAACTGCACAAATAAAATCAGTGTTTGTTGTTTGAAAACCCTACACGGGTGTTGGGATGATATTTGACGTACACTAATCCCAAATGTTTAGTAGTATGTCGATCGTTTGGTTGACAAACTGTTGTAAGCATTAATTATTTATATTTAATGCTTATGCAGTTGTGTAGTGCACTTTGGATGATGGTTGATTGTTTATCATTGTGGTTATATACATGTATTGTATGAAATCCATATAATCAACATTATATGGTAATTGACGGTGTCTGATTCTAGTTCAGAAATAATGAATATTTTAAAATAATATTCAGTAAAAGATCAAAATCTGATTTTGATGTCCCATTTGGGATGGACACGGAAATATTTAAATATATAAAGCTGTGTTGATTAGTTATGCACCATTTTGATGCAAACGATATTTATATCGATTTTATTCATTTTTATAATGAATATCGAAAAGGAAGTGATTTCAAATTCTATCGTTTTGAACATATTATATTAATGATATGGATTATTCAATTTTGATTTGAAGTTGAATATGAAGTTGAAATCATTTTGAAAACGAATTTAAAATGATTTATAAATACATTTTAAATGGAAATCGACGAAATAAATATAATATATATATATTATATATATAATGGCCTGAATAAAACGCGCCGCGCCGCGGCAGTTCACGAATTTCGACCATTGAATTCGAATGGACATTACGGGAGATCTGACCGTCAGATTCTCCTAAAACCAGAACCATTGGGTTCGTATCGAAAAGAGATTTCCAATGAATATAAGGGATTTGAAATCTAACAGTTGGATTTGGAATTATGTCCAAGTCAAATTTGGAAAAGGTCGTTGTAAGTGTAGTTTGATAACCGTTTATGGAAATCGACTGTATGGGCCTTGATAAAATTATTAAAAATGTCAATAATTTGTGTAAAATCATAATAAATGATTTGGAACAAATTGGGATGAAAAATTCCATATTTGAAAAGATAAAAATATATTTTTATTGAAATGAGCTAGTTATGAACTAGAATTATAATCCAATATTTTTAAATAAATAAATTGGATTTGAAATGGTTTTAAAAATAACTAGGATTTTCAATATGTAAATTGGAATGGATTTGAATCGAAATTGTCTTCAGAATATTTCGATGTTGGATTTCGTGATTATACAGATATTGTTATGGAAATTTGAAAGATATATTTATATTGCTATTTCCAATACGATATTTGTTGGTTGTAGAATTTGATATTGAATATAAGCCGATATAGTTTCTATTCGGAGTCTTGTATTTAATATCAAATGGGATTTTGGGTTTGTCGTGAACAGTGTCTTCAGTAACACTGTTCTTGAACCCCATGTGAAGAGAATAAATCTTTTAATTAAGATTGCTAGAGTTTCCAATTATATTTAATAATTGGAATAAATTGGAATGTGAATTGGGTTTATCGTGAACTTTGTTTTAACGACATCCGTTCTTTAACCCGATTTACAGTGAAATGTGATTTGGAATTTATAAATCTTTTGCTAAGATTTAAAGAAGATATTTCGAAAGTAAAGTTTTCCAATTTAACACATTAAATTGTAATTGAATGGAATTCGAATTGGTAACAATCGAAGTGAACTTCTGTGGAGGAAGGTTGTTACTATATATGGAATTTAAAAGGCTTTGCCATTATTCCATTTATATTATCGGTTGGATATGGAAGCTTATATCGATTATATATATCGATCTATTTTCCATGAAAATTCAATTGTTAATGGAATGTGATTTTGGGTTTATCGTGAACCGTGTTTTAAATGACATTGGTTCTTTAACCCAGTTAAAGATAAGATTAATTTCTTAGCTTTGAATAATCATTAATATTGATTATTAGGAAGATTAAAACTAAATGGAGTTTTAATGAATCTTTGATTAGATTGAAAAGTGAATGTGACAAATAAAATTATCAATTCAAGAAAATGATCGAGAATGGAGGATCAACAGTTTTTCTCCAAGCGATAGTTAAATCTTTAATTAGATTTGAACGTGAAACGGTAATTAATTTTATCGATAACACCGTGGTATTAGATATGTTGTATTACCAATTTTACTTCATGGGATGAATAGGTTGGGACTGGGAAATTAAACAAATGATTACTTCGGTAAGGTTCGCTAATCCCGACTAGTTTGGATAAATGATAAGTTGGTTTGGATTAATATCCAATGGAAGATTAAAGAATAAATTTAAAGAATTTATCTTTGATAAAATTAATGGGAACCTTTCCCAAAATATAAGAATATTTGAATAAATGAATATTCTGGATTGGAGTGAGGCGTATGTTGTGTTTTTATAGCACTTGTTTATTATATACGCGAGTTATTCAGAAAGGCCGGGTTTATCCCATTTTGAGTAACTGATTCGACGATATGTCAAGGATGAAGACGGTGGTTGAAGACCGGAGGTCTTCACATCGTTTGGATGATTACTGATGTCTTGATTGGGCCATACACCCAAGACGAGGTAGTAAGTGGTGATTGTTCCAGACGTACTTGGAGATTGACCGGATATGCGAGGGCCTCTCTCCTGTATTGGACATACGGGATGAGGAATAAGGTGCCTTCGGTTTCGTTCAGACCCAGAACGAACTTGTGACGACCCAAACCCCGTAACACGAAGGCAAGGGTAATCTTTGGAATATGACACATAAACAGATAACAGCAGAACATAAATAATTAAATACACCAGATAATGTACAACATAATATACGGGATAAATATAAACATCAGAGTTACATAGTATACAGGATCATACTTAGCATAAATACAGTTCAACTATACATAAATGTCTACAGCGGAAACAAACACAATATGTACAATAGGAGCTGAACAACATAAAAAGAGATAAATGATAGAATCCATCTTCAGCTCCAGCTATCCAGAAAGAGCCTGCTAAAACCTGAATACAAGGCTGTCCATGTAGAAATAGGGGCACCCGAGTTTGCAAGTGAAACAAACTACGAGTTAGTCATGGGACTGGTATGAGAAATCTACTTTAACTTATTTTAAAATATGGCCAATCACACGACCACGCCACTTTCGCGGAACGGGTTTACTCCGGTGATTGCCAGTGCTCTAAAACAAGTAAATCTTTTTAACATCGCAATGCTTTTTATAAAAATGAAGCCATCATAAGACTCAGGTCCCATCATACAATGCAACATAAATTGGAGGATAAAGTTTTACCTTATAATGGCCAAAATATGCTTGATACGAGCAAAACAAATCATTTGATATTATTGCTAGTGTTTATATGTTTCAAAAACAATTTGAATCATAACTGTAAATCATAGACGGCATTAATGCCCATACCACTATGTCGCCATATATAGGTATACAATCAAAACCGCACGATGCCATATTTGGAAATTGGATTCCATCATGAGCCAAGGCCAGGGATCGTCCTCACCGCTTCGAGACCCTCTAGCCCGAGCCTCAGGCAAGTACTCTGTCAAGCCTTGGATCGTCAGGGCCGGTCCACCCGATGTGGATTAAACTTAAACCCTGAACACTGCGTTTCCCTACCCTATAGGGTGTAAACTGGTCATATCCGACCACACATCGGCTCCGAAGAGACCGATCTAACCGAGGCGCCTCGCAATCCATCATCCACATAAGTAAAATGTCAGTCCGTGTAAAATCTGACACCACTCCTAGCTAGAAAGAAACACAGGTCCTCCCTGAAGTCCTCTCCCGTTTCTGGCTCATATCGGGGTGTGAGGCTCGCGAAACAACGATAAACACAAAGCTATGTCACACAAGCGGTGCTTTGATCATCAACCACAAAGCTCTGCTTTTCAACAAAGGCTCTGATCACTGCATCTCAGTATGCCATACAGGCAATTCACGCCATGTAACTGATGGCTATCAATCACACAGAATGAAATCCAATGTCAGATACACAGTCCATTTACAAGTCCGTTCTGGGTCTGCACGGAACCGGAGGGTCTTTATTCCTCGCACATCCGTACAATCAACATGTACGTCCGGACGGCTACTACTTCAACCCCTTCAAGGTAGCAACTCATATCATGAACATCAGTAGCACCCCTCCATTTGACGTGAAGATCATCGGTCTTGCACCGTCTTCATATCTTCGACTTTTAATCGTCGATCAATTATTTGAAATGAGAATTAACTCGGTACTTTCAAGTAAATCATGTAAATTTAGAGTTTCAAATTAATTCATTTCAATGGTTAAATTATTCAACATTAATAATTCAGTTCATTAATTTTAATTTTCACGCCAAACACATTCAACCATCAAATATCCAATAAACCGAGCAAATTCAGTTTATTTTCATTCCATATCGTTTATAATATTATCATGATTTATCGCTATTTTTATTTATTTAAAAACATCCAATTCTTTCAAACGACGCTTCAGGCCATAACGCGGCCGTGGCGCTGTTTTTCTTCAGATTTGATTTACACATATCTGAAAATCTAACCGTTGGATCTTCACAAATTTTATATTATTAGAAAGATCTTTTCAAAACGAATCCAACGGTTTCAGTTTTGGGAAAATCCGACGATCGGATCTCCCAGTACAATCGTTTGAAGTTTCGATTTCAAATTTCGAACTACAGCGTCATTATTCGATTTATTTTAATTATATTTATATATATATATATATAAATATAATCGATTCTAGCGCTGTTTTTCTTCAGATTTAAATTAAACATTCCAGACAATCCAACCGTTGGATTTCTACAAGTTGGTGCCGTTGGATAGATATTTCCAAGGCGAACCCAACGGTTGTGGATTCGGGAAAATCCGATGGTCGGATCTCCCGCAATAATCGTTTGAAATCACGGTTTCAAAATAGGAACTGCAGCTTCGTTATTCGATTTATTTTAATTATATTTATATATATATAAATATAATTCATTCTTCGATTTGAAAACCATATTTATTTCATATATTTGATAAAAATGATATTTTTATCCAACAGATATTTATTTCAACACATCACTATTTTTAACAATTCATATATCTAATAAAATGTGTTTTTTATTATAAAACAATTTATTTCAAAACACGATTATTTTATATAGTTCAAATAGGTGATAAAAATGTAATTTTTATTATAAAACAATTTATTTCAAAACACGATTATTTTATATAGTTCAAATAAGTGATAAAAATGTAATTTTTATTATAAAACAATTTATTTTAAAACACGATTATCATACAACACAGGAATTACTATTCAACACATGAATATAAATCAAACACAGAAAGATTTCAGAAAATTTCGGCAGCATAACGGCAGAGTAGTTAAAACCGGGACGGTATCGATGTTCGACTCCTCGCTCTACCTTAAAACCTTGCGGTTTTTGACAATGGGGATTTCATTCATCTAATTCGCACGCAGGCGAGCATGTTTTTTTTCATTTCCACTACCTATTATAATTTTGTTTTCAACCACAAATGGGTATTTTTCAACCACTATCAATCATTCTCAACCACAAACAATTCTATCAACCATTCGCATTATTCACCAAATTTCACATCAACCAAACAATCCAAATAATATCACAACCTATATATATCGTCCATGGTCTGTGGACGAGGGGTATGATATATAAATATATTTCAATTCACTTTAATTCATTTCAATTTTCATTTCATCGCATATATAATTTTTACAATGCATATATAACTTATACATCGAACATACAACTTATACATCACTTATACATGAGGTGTACAATGCTAATATAACTCATACATTGACTATATAATTTATACATCGTCGTTTCCATATCGTTTATAATTCAGAAATCTCACATTGGGTTCCACTCTAGCAAAAATTGCAAAAGACTCAGAAAAATATGCGGTCTCTTCTAAAATGTAGAAGACGTCCTCACGGTCCTGGTGTCTCTTATTTCACTGAATTTCGACCACAAACGAAAAAGATATGATTTTTATAGTGAAATCAAAATCCGTAGCGCTTAGAAGTGCTATAATAAGTTTAAAATAAAATAGGCCGTTACCTTTCTGAATTCTTCAAAACTAGGTTTTAACTTTCCTCGAAATCCGTGCAGAGTGGTTACGATCGAAGGGTGCCACCTTGGAGTGCTTGGAGAAGCGCGTCGGCGGCTGGTGGAGGCGTCAGGTGCGGTGGAAGATCGGAGCGGCTGCGGGTCTTCAAAAGTCCGAACTTCGTGGCAACGAATCTCGAAAATGGTGCAGGGAGGAAAGCCGATTCTGGAATGGATTTGTAGAGGGGAGTGAGGGCTTCAAAAAGCTCAACTAGAGCTTTGGCTATCGGTGCGTGTGGAGGGAGATAGGGAGGAGAGAAGGAAGGAACGGCAGCCGCTGTTTATCGCGAGGGAGAAAGAGGAATTACGGGGAGAGAGAAACTTGAATGGGCCAATCTGATTTTTTTTTATATTTATATATTTTAAAAATCCAAAAATACCCCTCATCTCATATGAGCTCCAATCCAAACCCTACGACTGTCCCCCTAGCAAAATACCCCCATTCCGAACACAATGGGATATGTTTCGAAGGCACATTCGACTATTTCAGTCAGTTTTTCTTCAAATTAAAATATAAAAACATTCAATATTTAATTTGAACGTACATTTCAATTTGCCGGGGCTGCATACTTATTCTAAAAATTCCAGAAAAATAAACCTAGCTATGTTTTGACGATACAGTCCCAACAAAACTTGTTTCGTTGAATTCTGAGACCGTTTGAAAAATGGCCATTTTCTGGTCGATCCAATTTAACTATAATTGACCAAAACACATTTTCCTTCGCCACGCTCACATATTTAGTTCAAAAATTATGAAATTTGAAATCTAGCAATAATTTGACATCCCAGATCCAACAAAAGTGGTTTCGTCGAATTCTGAGTTCGTTTGCAAAATGTCTATTTTCAAGGGCTATATATTCTCTATAGCGACCTTTCCGAAAATTCATTTGGCCATAACTTTTGATTCCTGCTATGAAACTTCGATTTTTCAGATTCATTAGAAAGATATTCACTAACAGATTTAAATACTTTTGGTTTCACTAAAATCCATTTTATTTTGCACCTGGTACAATCAGCCAAAGTTTGAATTCGAATTTTGAAACTACCGCGCCATTTCAGGCCTTGTTTATAATTAAAAATAATTATATTTATTTTCAAACATCGATTCAAACTTACTTTTCATCGTTATTATTTAAAATATTTATTTTAAATATTTAAAATCCACTAAAATAGCTAATTTAAATTTTTTAAACTGGTTCAGATTTTCCGGGCTGTTACAATCTCCCCCACTTAAAACTTTTTGTCCCCGAAAGGAACAAAGTCGAAAGTGGTTTGATTAACCAACTCTACTTTCAATCTAGCTTCCATTCTTCAACTTTTTAGTTTCTAAGAATTTTCAAATTCTTCAAAATTTTGGCTAACACCCTAAATTTTCGAAAAATTTCGCCATTACCTCCTTTGTACGGGGAAGGGTTTGGAAATTTATTGGGCCGTATTAGGTACCCAATAAATCCTAATAAGCATACACATATTTATAGTGATATATTCTAGTGTCCACGGGGGAGTGTGTATAGATAATAACTCCAAAGAATAAATTCTCGTCACCCCACAAATAGTTTTTGTGCCTTATAAGACTAGAGAGACGTGTTTATTATCATCTCTAGACCCGTGTGGGGTTTTTATTAATCTGGCAATTTATCATTACATTTTATATGGTCCATATCAGTCATCAATTCAACCTGTAAAATATAGTCATCGCCATACAAGCCTCTCGCTTGTATGGTAAATCTTCAACCTCGTCACACAAGCTCCAAATGCTTATGTGGTATATGATGAAGTATGTCTATTTTCAAGGAGTATGCCATGTAGTGTAGTTCAAAATTAATTGTTACTATCCTATGGCGACATTTATTAATTACACGCAGAATAACCAGCACTCCGCATCCAATGGCATTCACAGGAGTTGATATAATAATAAAATTGCGCATCCAACTCATTAAGGTTTACCTACTTGTCGGGCACGCAGATAAATTCTTTACTCAACAGCTAATCCATTTACCTGTTCAAACATATATAATACACTTGTATATATTTCTATCTATTTTCTAATCAGTTCAATGTGTGATTTAATCGAATAAATTCTACCATTCATTCTCTTATTGATTTAATTAACTATCATTCTAATAATTTAATTAATCAAATCCACAATCACACAACACAAACTTCAATCAATTTATTTTTAACTTCTCAAAAATACACTAATTAATTCGTATAATCTTTTAAATCATTCTGACTATATAATTAAAATTCTACATCCATGAAAGGAAAACAACAACAAAGAAGAGAATATAATGGAAATTGCAAAATATGGTAAATGTACCTTGCACCAGAGTCAATCAGAGATATCCACTCTGCACATGGGGTAGGCTTTCTTAATGCTTTCCTCTGTTTCCCAAGTACAGTCTCGCGGATCTCCACTCCATTGCACTTTGACTAAGCGAACCTTCTTGTTCCTCAGCTCTTTGGTTTCTTTGCCAATAATCTTAATCGGCTCTCTTCTCACAGCCAATTCTGGAGTAATTTCTATATCCCATTGCGTTGCTTCTTCCACGATCAAATCGGGATCATGTACATGCTTTCGAAGTTGAGATACGTGAAAAACATCATGCACTCCAGGCAACCAATCAGGTAATTGAACCCTATAAGCGAGAGTTCCAATTCGTACAAGAATAGGAAACAGACCAATGAATTTAGGGGCCAATTTCCCTGTTTTACCGAACCGGATCACTCCTCTCATCGGAGATACCTTTAAATAAACATAGTCGCCAACAGCAAATGATATATCTCTTCTTCTCTTATCTGCATAGCTCTTTTGTCGGCTTTGAGCAGCTAGTAGTCGTTTCTTAACGAAATCGACTTTGTCCGCAGCATCGCGAATCATATCAGGGCCCAATACAAGTCTATTACCAGGTTCAACCCAACAAGCACGGGATCGGCACGGTCTACCATACAATACTTCGAATGGAGACATTTTCAAGCTCGCCTGGTAGCTGTTGTTATACGAAAATTCGGCCAAATGCAAATGGTATTCCCATGATCCGCCAAAATCAATAATACAAGCCCACAATAGATCTTCTAAAATACGATTCACCCTCTTAGTTTGACCATCTGTTTGAGGATGATAAGCGGGACTCAAGTTCAGCTTCGTTCCCAATTCTGCTTGGAATTCTTCCCAGAATTTACTAGCAAAAATCGGGTCACGATCGCTAACATGCTTATGGGAACTCCGTGCAGTCTAACAATTTCCTTAAAATATATCTGCGCCAGACTCTCAGCAGTTCTGTTCGATCTGACAGGTATGAAATGGGCGGTCTTTGTGAAACGATCTACGATCACCCAAATACTATCATTTCCTTTCCTGGTTCTGGGCAAACCATCTATGAAATCAATAGGAATTTGTTCCCACTTTCCACCTGGAATTTCTAAAGGTTGCAACAATCCAGCGAGCTTCTGCTGATCGCTTTTGACTTGCTGACAGGTGGAACACTGGCTTACATATATAGAGATATCTCTTTTCATTGCCTTCCACTAGAAAGTTCGCTTGAGGTCATTATACATTTTACTGACCCCTGGGTGGATACTCAGTTTGGACTTGTGGCTCTCGTCCATTACTTCTCTTTTGAGCTCAAGATTGTCGGGAACACAAATTCTACCTTTCAATCTCAGAACTCCTGCGTTATCCACTTGGAAACTGGAGACTTCGCCCCTTTGAATTCTTCTGATCATCTCCTTAATAAAACTATCGTCTTTCTGAAGAATAGATATCTTATCAATCAACGATGGTGTAATGATAATACTGGCGATGATCACATTCTTTCTGCTGAGCGCATCATCTACAACATTGGCTTTCCTCGGAGTATATAAAATATCTAGATCATAAGCTGTGAGAAATTCTAACCAATGCTGCTGCCTCATATTCAGATCTATCTGGGTGAATAAGTACTTCAAAGATTGATGGTCAGTATATACTTCGAACTTCTCACCCAATAGATAATGCCTCCAGATTTTCATTGCAAACACGATTCCTAATCATTCAAGATCGTGAACTACATAGTTCTTTTCATGTGGCTTCAATTGACGGCTGACATAAGCGACCACTTGGCCTCTTTGCATTAATACTGCACCAAGACCTTCTTTAGAAGCATCTGTCCAGACTTTCAAGTCCTGATTGCCATCAATTATGGTTAACACTGGAGCAGTTGTCAGTTTCAGCTTCAGCTTCTAGAATGCCTCCTCACATTCGGGAGTCCAATTGAATCCCGAATGTTTCTTTGTAAGCTTTGTTAAGGAGCTAGATATCTTCGCAAACTCCTTAATGAATTTCCGATAATAACTGGCTAATCCGAGAAAACTTCGGATTTCTATGGGTGTACGGGGCTGTTTTCAATTCTGAATAGCAGTGATTTTACTGGGATCCACTGAAATTCCTTGTTTTGACACGACACGGCCAAGAAATTTGACTTCTTCTTGCCAGAAAACACATTTGGAAAATTTTGATTTTAAAACATTCCTTCTTAGAATTTCTAACACTTGTTCCAAATGTTTCTCGTGTTCGCTTTCTGACTTAGAGAAGATCAGGATGTCATCTCTGAAAACCAGAACGAATTTATTCAACACCCCTCTGAATATTCGGTTCATTAGATCAACAAAATAAGCTGGAGCGTTACATAATCCAAACGACATTACTAACCACCCATAGAATAAGTTTGGACCTCTGAATGCTGTCAAAGGAACACACTCCTCGGCAATACGAAGCTGGTGGAAACCTGTAGCTAGGTCCATTCGTGAAAATACTTGCGCGCCATTCAATCGATCCAACAAATCATCAATCCGCAGCAATGGATATTTATTTTTCAAGATCTTCTTATTCAAGTCACGATAATCTACACATAGTCTGAGAGTACCGTCTGACTTCGGGATAAATACCACTGCTGCTCCCCAATCAGAGAAATTAGGTCTGATCAGACCCTTCCATACAAGTTGTCGAGTTTGATTATCTAACTCATCTTTCTCCTTCAAGGTCATTCTTCGAATAGCGTGAACTACTGGCCTTGCATTTGGAACTAAATTGATCTTGAAATCAATTTCTCTATGCGGAGGTAAGCTAACAACTTCTTCGAACACATCCGCATAGTTCTTGACAACTGGTATATTTTCAATGTCGACTGGATTATTCTCCGCAGCGACAGGAACAGGTTCTATTTGAGCAGGAGACACATCTAAAGCTACAGAGAAATCTTTCCTATCAAAATCCGGTCCTTCGCATGGAATGTTTATATATTCCCCGAACTTTGTTTTTGCCTTAACAACTCTCTCGGCGCATTTAACCTCAGCTTCATACTTGGTTAACCAATCCAATCCCAGAATGAGATCGAATTTGGTAAAATTCATGACGATCGAGATAGTAAGGAACCGATAACGAGAAAAAGAAACAGGCACCTCACAAATCCAACTAAGCTCAAGGGAACCCCCAACCGGATTATGATCAGTCATCGGTTCTTTAAGCTTTCTCAAATTCAAATCCAGCTTCTTAACCGCATTCTTTACTATAAAGCTTCGCGACGCGCCTGTATCAAACAGTACTTTAAGTGGAATATCCTTGACAGTAAGCGTGCCTTCTAAAACATCTGACTTTCTCTGACCAGCAGAGGGTTCTAAAGTTTCAACCACTTCATTTACTTGTACCATTTCAGGTTTGTTTGATAGTCGGCAATTTCTAGCAAGATGACCTGCTTGGTGGCACTCATGGCATATCCTTTCACCATGAGATTTCCTTTGTTTCTTATTGGGTTTAGACCCACCCTTTATTCGTTTCTTCAAAGATTTGCAACTTATCGACAAATGTCCTTGCTTATTGCAGTTAGAGCATATGGCAATTATTACTGGCACTTTCTCAGTCTTCACCTTTTCCCGATTGATTCTAGGCTTCTTTCTGACTCCAGACGTCGTGCTTGACTCTGGCTATGTATTTGTCTCTGGGCTATCAGTTTCAGTTTTCCTTTCGTTGTTAGAACTGACTTCCTCTTCATCGATAAAAAGGCCTCGCTTATCTAGATCTTCATATTGATAAGCCATGTATATCATTTTAGCAAAAGGAAGTTTCACGTGCCCCATTACACTATTCTGGTATTTTCTTTGGAGCCCGTTAATAAACCTCAGATTCTTCCTCTTCGGATCTTGAATTAGATGCGGGGCAAAACAAGAAAGTTCATTGAATCTCTTATGATATTCAGGGATATTCGTATCCCCTTGTATCAGATAGTAGAATTCATCACATAACCGCTCAGTTGCTTCTGGAGGAATAAATCTTTCACTGAAAATTTCTTTAAACCTATCCCAGGTGATATCACCTTCTGTATTATCTTTAACAATCGAATCCCACCAGAATAAAGCTTTGTCTTTGAGTGCCCAAGATGCCACTAATCTTTTCAGGTCATCTCTTAACCGGAGAAGCTCAAGAATTCTTTCAGCAGAACGCATCCAATCTTGGG
This sequence comes from Allium sativum, assembly GCA_030737875.1. NCBI lineage: Eukaryota > Viridiplantae > Streptophyta > Magnoliopsida > Asparagales > Amaryllidaceae > Allium > Allium sativum. Next base: position 876,564,186 of record CM060924.1, read on the forward strand.
TTTGACTAATGGATTCATTTCCGAGAATGGTACTCCACCCAGATTTCGATACTTCTTTAATAGAGCTTCTAGATCTGGTTCTGCATTCCTTCTGTTTCTGACACTCATTTTCTAGTACTTCTGCAAATAGCAGATCAAGTGTCAGGTCACAGAAAAGATATTATATAGCATAGAAACATATACTTGAATGTAAATGTGTCTATCGAGGTGTATTTCATCCTGTTCTACTCATACTAGGATATTACTGATCCTATCTGTAATGAGTTACTCGTCCTAGAACACTACTGGTTCTATTTCTGACGAGTTCATTAATATGTTATATTCCAGTTCTAAGCTTAACCAAAGCTCTGATACAACGTTTGGGACGACCCAAACCCCGTAACACGAAGGCAAGGGTAATCTTTGGAATATGACACATAAACAGATAACAGCAAAACAGAAATAATTAAATACACTAGATAATGTACAATAGAATATACTGGATAAATATAAAGATTAGAGTTACACAGTATACAGGATCATACTTAGCACAAATACAGTTCAACTATACATAAATGTCTACAGCGGAAAAAACATAATATGTACAATAGGAGCTGGACAGCATAAAAAGAGATAAACGATAGAATCCATCTTCAGCTCCAGCTATCCGCCTGCTAAAACCTGAATACATGGCTGCCCGTGTAGAAATAGGGGCACCCGAGTTTGCAAGTGAAACAAACTACGAGTCAGTCATGGGACTGGTATGAGAAATCTACTTTAACTTATTTTACAATATGGCCAATCACAGGACCACGCCACTTTCGCGAAACGGGTTTACTCCAGTGATTGCCAGTGCTTTAAAACAAGTAAATCTTTTTAACATCGCAATGCTTTTTATAAAAATGAAGCCATTATAAGACTCAGGTCCCTTCACACAATACAACCCAAAACGGAGGATAGAGTTTTACCTTATAATGGCCAAAATATGCTTGATACGAGCAAAACAAATCATTTGTTATTATTGCTAGTGTTTATATGTTTCAAAAACAATTTGAATCATAACTGTAAATCATAGACGGCATTAATGCCCATACCACTATGTCGCCATATATAGGTATACAATCAAAACCGCACGATGTCATATTTGGAAATTGGATTCCGTCATGAGCCAAGGCCAGGGGTCGTCCTCACTGATTCAAGACTCTCTAGCCCGAGCCTCAGGCAAGTACTCTGTCAAGCCTTGGATCGTCAGGGCCGGTCCACCCGATGTATATTAAACTTAAACCCTGAACACTGCGTTTCCCCACCCTATGGGGTGTAAACTGGTCATATCCGACTACACATCGGATCCAAAGAGACCGATCTAACCGAGGCGCCTCGCAATCCATCATCCACATAAGTAAAATGTCAGACCGTGTAAAATCTGACACCACTCCTAGCTAGAAAGAAAAGCAGGTCCTCCCTGAAGTCCTCTCCCGTTTCTGGCTCATACCGGGGTGTGAGGCTCATGAAACAATGATAAACACAAAGCAATGCCACACAAGCGGTGCTTTGATCATCAACCACAAAGCACTGCTTTTCAACAAATGCTCTGATCACTACATCTCAGTATGCCACATAGGCAATTCACGCCATGTAACTGATGGCTATCAATCACACAAAATGAAATCCAATGTCAGACACACAGTCCATTTACAAGTCTGTCCTGGGTCTGAACGGAGCCGGAGGGTCTTTATTCCTCGCACATCCGTACAATCAACATGTACGTCCGGACGGCTACTACTTCAGCCCTTCAAGGAAGTAACTCCTATCATGAACATCAGTAGCACCCCTCCATTCGACGTGAAGATCATCGGTCTTGCACATTCTTCGTATCTTCGAATTTTACTCGTCGATCAATTATTTGGAATGAGAATTAACTCAGCCTTTTCAAGTAATTCACGTATATTTAGAGTTTCAAATTAATTCATTTCAATGGTTAAATTCTTCGATATTAAAAATTCAGTTCATTAATTGTAATTTTCACGCCAAACACATTCAACTATTAAATATCCAATAAACCGAGCAAATTCAGTTTATTTTCATTCCATATCGTTTATAATATTTTATCATGATTTATCGTTATTTTTATTTATTTAAAAATAGCCAATTCTTTCAAACGACGCTTCAGGCCATAACGCGGCCGTGGCGCTGTTTTTCTTCAGATTTGATTTACACATATCTGAAAATCTAACCGTTGGATCTTCACAAATTTTGTATCGTTAGAAAGATCTTTTCAAAACGAATCCAAGATTTCAGTTTTGGGAAAATCCGACGGTCGGATCTCCTAGTACAATCGTTTGAAGTTTCGATTTCAAATTTCGAACTGCAGCGTCGTTATTCGATTTATTTTAATTATATATATATATATATATATATATATATAATCGATTCTGGCGCTATTTTTCTTCAGATTTGAATTAAACATTCCAGACAGTCCAACCGTTGGATTTCTACAAAGTTGGTGTCGTTGGATAGATATTTCCAAGGCGAACCCAACGATTGTGGATTCGGAAAAATCCGATGGTCGGATCTTCCGCAATAATCGTTTGAAATCACGGTTTCAAAATATGAACTGCAGCTTCGTTATTCGATTTATTTTAATAATATTAATATATACATATATATAAATATAATTCATTCTTCGATTTCAAAACCATATTTATTTCATATATTTGATAAAAATGATATTTTTATCCAACAGATATTTATTTCAACACATCACTATTTTTAACAATTCATATATATAATAAAATTGTGATTTTTTATTATAAAACAATTTATTTCAAAACATGATTATTTTATATAGTTCAAATAGGTGATAAAAATGTAATTTTTATTATAAAACAATTTATTTCAAAACATGATTATTTTATATAGTTCAAATAGGTGATAAAAATGTAATTTTTATTATAAAACAATTTATTTCAAAACACGATTATCATACAACACAGGAATTACTATTCAACACATGAATATAAATCAAACACATAAACATTTCAGAAAATTTTGGCCGCATAACGGCAGAGTAGTTAAAACCGGGACCGTATCGATGTACGGCTCCTCGCTCTACCTTAAAACCTTGAGGTTTTTGACAATGGGGATTTCATGCATCTAATTCGCACGCAGGCGAGCATGTTTTTCTTTCATTTCCACAACCTATTCTAATTTTGTTTTCAACCCCAAATGGGTAATTTTTAAACCACTATCAATCATTCTCAACCATAAATAATTCTATCAACCATTCGAATTATTCACCAAATTTCACATCGACCAAACAATCCAAATAATATCACAACCAATATATATCGTCCATGGTCTGTGGACGAGGGGAGTATGTGTGTGTGTATGTGTGTATATATATATATATATATATATATTCGTATATAAATATATTTCAATTCATTTCAATTTTCTTTTCATCGCATATATAATTTTTACAACGCATATATAACTTATTCATCGAACATACAACTTATACAACGCTCATACATGAGGTGTACAACGCTAATATAACTCATACATTGATTATATAATTTATAAATCGTCGTTTCCATATCATTTATAATTCAGAAATCTCGCATTGGGTTCCACTCCACCAAAACTTGCAGAAGGCTCAGAAAAATATGTGGTCTCTTCTAAAATGTAGAAGACGTCCTCACGGTCCCGGCGTCTCTTGTTTCACTGAATTTCGACCACAAATGAAAAAGATATGATTTTTATAGTGAAATCAAAATCCGTAGCGCTTAGAAGTTCCATAATCAGTTTAAAATAAAATAGCCCGTTACCTTTCTGACTTCTTCAAAACAAGGTTTTAACGTTCCTCGAAATCCGCGCAAAGTGGTGACTATCGAAGGGTGCCATCTTGGAGTGCTTGGAGAGGCGCGTCGGCGACTGGTGGAGGCTTCAGGTGTGGTGGCAGATCGGAGCGGCGGCGGGTCTTCAAAGGTCCGAACTTCGTGGCAACGAATCTCAAAAATGGTGCAGTGAGGAAGACCGATTCTGGTATGGATTTGTAGAGGGGAGTGAGGGCTTCAAAAAGCTCAACTGGAGCGTATGCTATCGGTGCGTGTGGAGGGAGATAGGGAGGAGAGAAGGAAGGAACAACAGCCGCCGTTTATTATGAGGGATAAAGAGGAATTACGGGGAGAGAGAAAGTTGAATGGGCCAATCAGATTTTTTTATATTTATATATTTTAAAAATCCAAAAATACCCCTCATCTCATACGAGCTCCAATTCAAACCCAACGACTATCGTCCCTAGCTAAATACCCCCATTCCGAACACAATGGGATATGTTTCGAAGGCCCATTCAACTGTTTCAGTCAGTTTTTTTTAAATTAAAATATAAAAACATTCAATATTTAATTTGAACGTACATTTCAATTTGCCGAGGCCACATACTGATTCTAGAAATTCCAGAAAAATAAACCTAGCTATGTTTTGACGACACGGTCCTAACAAAACTAGTTTCGTCGAATTCTGAGACCCTTTGAAAAATGGCCATTTTCTGGTTGATCCAATTTAACTGTAATTGACCCAAACATATTTTCCTTCGCCACGCTCACATATTAACTTCAAAAATTATGAAATATTTGAAACCTAGCAATAATTTGACATCCTGGATCCAACAAAAGTGGTTTCGTCGAATTCTGAGTTCGTTTGCAAAATGTCTATTTTCAAGGGCTATATATTCTCTATAGCGACCTTTCTGAAACTTCATTTGGCCATAACTTTTGATTCTCGCTATGAAACTTTTATTTTTCAGATTAGTTAGAAAGATATTCACTAACTGATTTATATACTTTTGGTTTCACTAAAATCCGTTTTATTTTGCACCCGGTACAGTCAGCCAAAGTTTGAATTCAAATTTTGAAACTACCGCGCCATTTCTGTCCTTGTTTATAATTAAAAATAATTATATTTATTTTCAAACATCGATTCAAACTTACTTTTCGTTGTTATTATTTAAAATATTTATTTTAAATATTTAAAATCCACTAAAATAGCCAATTTAAAAATTTTAAACTGGTTCAGATTTTCCGGGTTGTTACAGAACTTGTAAATGGATGTGTGTCTGACATCGGATTTCATTCTGTGTGATTGATAGACATCGGTTGCATTGCGTGAATTGCCTGTGTGGCATGCTGAGATGAAAATGATCAAGGCTTCTGTTTGAAAAGAAGAGTCTTGTGATTGATGATCAAAGCACGACTTTAATATAGCATAGCTTTGTGTAGCGTTAATTCGTGAGCCTCACACCCCGGTGTGAACCAGAAACGGGAGAGGACCTCAGGGAGGACATGTGTTTCCTTCTAGCTAGGAGTGGTGTAAGTGGTTTACAAGCCCTAACAAGTTTGACTCGTGTAGTTGTTGGAATGCGAGGTGCCTCGGTTATATCGGTCTCTATGGAGCCGTTGGATGGTATGGTCTTTATACGGACCAGATTGACGCTCCATAGGGCGGGGAAACGCAGTGTTCAGGCATTTTAATCCACTCTGTGTGGACCGGCCTTGACGTTCCAAGGTGCAATTTCGGCTGTTCCTAGGGGGCGGGCTAGAGCATCTCGAAGCGGTAAGGACGATCCATTGCCTTGGTTCATAGATGGAAATCCAACTTCCAATATGTGACATTTCGATTTTTATTGTAGGGCCTAGTATGGCGACATAGTGGGATGGGGCACTATGCCGTCCATGATTGATACATTTATATTTGAAGTTGTTTTTCATACACTTTACACTATAATAGTATCAAAATGATTTGTTTTAAATGTACAAAGCATGTTCGGCTATTATAAGGTAAAACTCTATCCTCCGGCTTGCGTTGCATTGTGTGATGGGACCTGGGTCTTATAATAGCTTCATTTTTCCAAAAAGCATTGCGCTATTTGTTTTTGCACTAGTATTCTTGGGAGGAAACCCATTCCGTGTTATACGGCGTGGTCCCTTGATATATCTGATTTTAAAGTAAAGTTTTAAATAACTGTTTTAGTTCTCACACCAGTCACATGACTGGACTGGAGTTTATTGTTTTAACCTAAACTCTGGGTGCCCTTATTTTCCACATGGGCAGCTAGTAGTTTTGGTTTTGCAGATTTATATTCAAAGGATCCTGGTTTACAGCTAGAATGATATTCGGAAAGCTCTATATCCGTGTATCTCTTTCAGTTGTGTTTTGTATTATTTTTCCGCAGCAGGAAGGTATTTAAGTTTCTGATGCTTATCAAATGTATATTATTTGTTCATACTCTGTATATTCTGGTACTCTGATGTAAATTGTTGTAATAAGCAATGAAATGTTCTTCTGTTTGTGTTCCGATGTGTGTTATTCTCAAAGCAATCTGGGATTTCCTTCACGGGGAAGTTCGGGTCATCTCAGGTTTGCTGTGAACTCGAGAGGGCACCCGTAAAAGCAAGTACGTGGCACCAATGTAATGCCACGGTGGGAGGTTAGCCCACTGGATCAGGGTTGAAAAGCCTAGTCCCGTTACAGCTGGTATCAGAGCTTTGGTTTATACAAAGCTATTGGGTATGACATATTTGAACAAACGATAGGACTTATCAGAGTTATAATATCTCATTAGAGATAGGGTTAGAAATGCCCTAGAATGAGATTCTGGAGTATTTTGTTTGAGAGAGAATATTTTGAAATCTATATAAATTATTTGAAACAAAGTAAATTGTCTTGAAAAGTGAAATTATTTTGAAATATAATACATGATAAGAGTTTGAATATTTATTGACGTCGAGGTTGGACTGTCAAGTATGTACGGATTTTGAATATACGCCTAGCTAATGTATATACAAAGTCTAATATATACTAGATAGATACAGAATCACACTATGGTCTCCCGAGGATGATTCTGATGATTGATCGATCATCATCAGAAATTTATTTTCGAGTTTCGAAACTGGGATGATTGTATGGTTCTGATTTGAACGTTAATAAATACTTGAAACCGTTTAGATAAGTGCTTGAAAATGTTTTGATAAATTCTAATAAAATGTTTCGATAAGTTAATGCGAACTTGAATAGATAAGTGGAATTTAAATAAATTTGAACTTGAATGAGTGTTTGAAAAAAATATTTTTGTCGCTTTGTTTGTCCTGTTTGTTTAAGCCTAAACCGACCGTTACCTTTCGCTTACTAATTCGAATCGTTCGTGCTTGAATTCCTTTGAACTGTCTGATCCTTACCTCCGAATTTTCCCTTTTAACTTGCTTTGACAAAATTTATGGACAAGGTGGATTTTGAGGTGAAATGGTTATTTGAGAATTTAGTTCCTAAATTTTTGAAATTAATTTCTAATATTTAAAATTTGTATTTGGAAAAATTTGTTTGAAATATGTATATATTGATCAGGGTAGCACAGTGAAAGCGTGAAATTATTTCAAATAAATTAATTCAAGAAATTTTCGACTATTTGAATAACTGATCTTTTCAGATAAGATTTAAATGTTTGAAATTGAATTGAACGAAATCTTATATTTGTACAAATGACTTCGAAGGTAAAATTCGGAAAGGAAATTTACTTTGAATCCCTTGGAAAATATTATCTTCTGTGTAGTTGTTCGAAATCTCATTTCTTGAACGTTCGAAAATGATTTGAATCTAGTGGTATGACACTCGATATGGCTTATATATTGAAATGGTTTATAAAGTGTTAGTAAACATAGAAGTTCGACAACTTGAAATCCCGATATTTTGAAATGTTTGGAAACGACCATAATATAATTGAAAGTATTTGTAAATTATGATTTTGAAATGTTTTTAACTTCGAGATATGAAATGAAATAAAATGGTTCATACTAAGATTCGAGTAACCCATGACTAAAGAAAGGCATAACGTCCAGAGAGATATTATTTATTTATATCGATATGCGCATAGGCTGTGCCTAGTGACCTTGTCGTTGGGAGAAAGCTCTCGACTTGGGACATAAATGCTTTATGTCATTTATCGTAAAATATTTGAAAGCTTCGAAATGATTTTGGATTTGAAATCCCAAAGCAAGTATAAATCGATATAAAAAGAATAATAGTATTCAGATGTTTTGAAAATTAAACTGGGATTTGAGTCGAAGAAATCACTTTGATATACAATTTAATTTGAAATTAGATTTTGATAAAAATGGTTTTGACGAGGTTTAAATTCTAATGTTTACTTTATTTATTTAAATGCAGTACGAGTATAGGTATTGTTAAATATACTGGTATAATTTTACCGACCTCTCCTTTTCGAGGACGAAAAGTTTAAGGGGGGAGATTGTAACGATCCAAGATTTTCAACATTTTTATGTATAAAATTTATTTGGACTTTTTGAATATAAATTGGATTTAATAAGGTTTTAAGTATAAATTTTATTATTAATAACAAGAATTTTTAAATCTTAAGTAAATATCTTATTTGGTGTTATAAAGATGGATTTTTAAACCTATTTTTAAAGCTATACTTTGATTTATGATTAAATAATGACAATTCTTGACAATATATAAATCTTATATTTAATATATAATTGAAATGAATATTTTCAATATGTAATATGTATTGATATTTTTTTAAGATTTATAATATATTGATATTAGTATATGATTTTATATAGCATAATTTATTTTTATTTTTAAATGTGTTTCTTTTTATCAATAAGTAATAATATCTATGTAACCATAAATGTTACAAGGAATTGTTAAGGTATATGTATACATACTTGTATAAGCAATAATAACAATTATTTTTGAAATATTTAATAATTTAAGAATATTATTTAGAACTATGTTTGGCAATGCAATATAACGTGTATATTAATTTAATAGTGTTTCAGCTTTACAAAAGTTATAAAAGTATATGTAATAATAATAAATAATCAACATTTGTTTGTTTATACCATATGGATCCTAGCATATAAGATTTAATTGGTACGTATATGTAAACAAATTGTTTACGTCTATTTATATTGAGAAAGAAAAAATCTAGGACCCTTGCTAAGATTTAAAATAGGCATGGAACACTTGTATTCTACCTCGAACCAAAATTTACAGGTGTCCTTGTTTTTTTGAGATTCCTTCCACCTGGTAACTCTTCTCTCCTCTTTCGATGCTTCTTCTTCTTTAAGGTTCACGGAGAGAAAAATTCGGATAAAAATTTTCTGAAGGAAATCGATTTACTTAAAAACAATAAAACAAAGCATTCAACGTCTCCTTCGTACTTCCAACCTGTGTTCTTCCTCTCCTTTCCCAATCTGTGCGGCTCCTCTTCCCCATAACAACTCCACCGCTACTTTCATCTCCACATGCAACCACTCCGGGCACTTCGTCAGCTAACGCCATCGGTCGCAGAGCCCACCTCCTCCACCGAAATCAGCACCTCTCACCAAAATCATGTGTTGCCTGCTCTCCCCATATTAGCCGCCTTTCTCCACCACTTTAGAAACGCCAGTCGCACCAACCGAACCCCCCACTCTCGCGGCCCTCTCCTTTACTCAGCGCGTATTGTCCTTCATTACAACTGATCACCTCCTGGCAGTCCTCCTCTTCCCTCTCTCCACTCTTTGAAACTTCGTGGTACGCCTCTTCTAAAACAAAGCCATCGCCTTCCTCCCCAGAAGCTCCACTATCTCCGGCACATTCTCGTCAGCCCGCTACCTACATAGGACCTTGCGCCATCAACAGTCATGTTAGTCTACCGAGCTTCTCCTTGGACTGAGATGCACGTACCAAACCCGTAGTAGCCTCAAACTGTCGAGTTCTCTTGTAATGATGGAAGGCAACCACGCGTGCATGAGTGGAAGTTTTACCCTAAAACCGTTCAGCTTTCCCCTTAAACCACAGCCTTAGCTCACGTAACCAGCTTGACGGATACATTTCTCTCTTGAAACTTGAACCAAGAACTCATCACGAAGTTTTTGAAACCATTCCCTCACCCGAGCATGTAGGGGATAAGTTTCAAGTTTGTGTAGCAGTTGTAGAGGAGATATTAGTGGATAAGGTGTTTGGTTTAGAATTTGATTCTCATTGTAAGAGTGAGCCAGGATTTATTGTTTGGGGTCTAGTGAGAGGCTTGATAAGTTGTTTTGGGCGGATAACGATCGAGATCGAACACTTTCAGGATCGTCGAACTCATATTGACATCGTCTATACTTAGGAATGCGGTCGAAAAGAAAGAGAGGTAGCGCACGTAGTGTATCGTTGTTCGTTGGCTTGTTCGTAGTTGATACGGGGTTCTGACAGCGAGGATTTTGGAAAGCTATTGGTGAGAACTCTAATTAAATATTTTTAAATTAGTAGTATAATTAATGAGAATTAATTTATGATGATGATAATTAGCTATTGTTAATTGATGGTGTGGATATGAATGGTTGTATGCAACGGTTGAATGGACGGTTATATAGTTAGAAACACTGGAAACAAAAGCATTATCGACGGTAATGCTTTATGCACAATGAAATGGGTTGATGTTAATTGTATGGATGAGTTCATGTTCATATGGTTGTTTACTGCTTTGTTATGGTTGCACCGCACCCCGTAGTTATGTCATTTTGCGGACAATCTATTTGAATCTCCTGGCCATGTAACGATTTTATTATTAAATTAAATAATTTAAAGTTAAACTTTGAATTTTATTTAAATGGGTTGGAAATTTATAATATTTAAACAATGTTCGCTAAGGATCGCAATTTCGGATGAAACGCTTTTTGAAAGTTAAAGAGAAACGAGATTTTGAATTATGCAGACGAAAATGGATTTATGCAAACAATGGAAGATCGAATAAGTTTAAAGGAAAATTTTTTGACTTAACTTGAAATGAAGATTCGAAATTAAAATGATGATTTGAAATAAAATTGTTTTAGACTAAATGAAAATATAAAAATTGTTTTGGAAAAGATTTGGAATGTGGTTTGAACTTCTAGGTTAAAAGATGATAGAATGACTTTCGTAAAAGGCAAAGCAGTTCCGAAATTTTTCAATAATTTATTTTAAATTTGTTTTGTTATTACGCAAATAAATTGGATTTGAATTAGATTTAAATCTAAAATAATCAACCGATGTTCGTGAACGACTTTTAAATTGAATTAGTTTGACATATGGATCGGATGATGATTTGGAAGAATGTATTCAACAATGGTTGTGTAAACAATTATAAACAATTAAACATGAGTAATTGAACAGTATTTGAACAATGTTGGGTAAGATTTTGATTCAATTTAAATAGTTGAAGATTTGTAATGATGATTTTTGGAAGTAAAAAGAATTTTGAATTCAAATATGAATATAAAATATTATTTTTTAATGTGTTTTTAAAATTTAAGTTATGAAAATTCGAGTTTATTCGAGAAAGAATTTAAACAATTTATATTTAAATCGTTATATGGTTTGAATTGAAAGCGTCGCATAGCAACAATTCGTTAATATCGATTTTAATTTTAAATAAGTAACTTGAGTGTTTTAAATCAGATTGAAGTGAAGCGAGAAACAGTAGGATTCTATTAACGCTAATTTTCGAATATAAAAAGGAATTTTCAAATTTCAACGTATGGCTTTCAGGTTATGTTTAAAACAAAATTTGAAAAGGTCGATATACATGCAGTTCGGCGACTGTAACGGGAAATCGAAATATACGAATGTTTCAAAATTAATAAAATTCGAGAAAATCATGATAAATCATGTTTATTGTTTAAAGGTGATATGAGTTGAAATATTTGAATATCGAATGCTTTTGTATCCATTTTGATTCAAATGACTATTTTACAACAAATTTGGTAACGCTGTTAAATGTTATTGTAACGATTCGTTGGAAACCATTGTGCTTTGAAGTTATGAACCTTAAGCTGTCGTTTTAAACTATCGAAATGGTTTTGCAAATATTTTGGAGAGATTTTAAGAACCTAATTTCTTCATGCGTGATTTGTTACTGACTTTTAAGTCAAGTATTTGGAATATAAATAGTTTGATCTATCGTGAATGACAATTTAAACCAAATAAAGATTTGGTCGTTAAAGAATGTTGGAAACAGTAAAAAAGAATAAAAGAATTATATTTTGAAATATAAAGTTGAACATTGAAATTCTAGTAAGGGTTAAAGTGATAATGGGGTCTAGGGAAACTGGAATGATTCCAACCTTAATTTGAAACGAATTGATAACTATTTGGAAGGAGAATTGAATTGAGAAACTCGTAAAGTCCATAGCTATTGTTTTGGAATGCGCATATAATTTGGAAAGTCCGGGATCGAATATATGTTCGAAAACCATTCCAAGTAATAATACGACGTATAAAACTGGAAACTTGGAAATCAATAGTGAAAACCGAGTATATTCGAATTGTTTCGGTTGATTGTTAATGTCTCGGATCGGGTTGTACACCTGATACAAGGTTATAAGTGGCATGCAATCTGAATTTATTTGAATATTCTCGGGTTGTTGTTCCATTCGGACCCAGAACAGACTTGTATGGATTGTGTGTCTGACATTGAAATTGACTGCATAACATTGATTTCCATCGGATTTGTAGCAATATATTATCCTCTTCTCTAAGATATACAACTTAGATGTTATGTATTGATGGAAATCAGTGATATGTCGTGAATTGTCAATATGGCATATTGAGTTATGAAATGAGCTAGCGATGATCAAAGCATGACTTAATGAAGCGTAGCTTTGTGTATATCGTGACCTCGATGAACCTCACACCCCGGATTGATGGCAAACTGGCGATTAGGTTGTATCCATAATCTCTAGTGAAAATCGAAAGCTGCGGCAGTAGATCTACCTTGAAACCTGAGGGAATAAACTATATATAGTGGCCGATGTCTGGATGTTATTCGGGATATATACTTTTGTGCTATGTATTTGGTGTCCGTTGTCTGGATGTTAACCGGGAGATACTTAGCTTCATGTCATCTAATGATCTTTCGTGTCAGGAACCATCATGTTGGAAATCCAATCTCCAATACGAGCCCATGCGATTTTGATTGTATACCTATATGTCAATATAACCAACTGGAGTTATGGGGGCTATGATTCTATATTTATTTGCGAAATGATTTTTGACACTATGTGCTAATGATAATATTAAAAGAGGATTTTACGTAGTAAAGGATGTTTGGTTATCATAAGACAAAACTCACCCATCTGGTGTGCGTTTGCATTATGTGATGTGCGACGAGCTTATGATAGCTTCATTTTCCAAAGTCATTGCGAATTTCTGTGCATGGGAATTCACATGGAATAAACCCGTTCTGCGTTAGCGGCGTGGCCCAGTGAATTATCCCAACTTTAAAATGAACCCTAAATAATAACTGTTTTAAGTTCTCACACTAGTCCCATGACTGACCTGGAGTTTATTGTTCCTTTATCTAAACTCTGGGTGCCCATATTTTGCACGGGCAGCTAGTAGTTTAGTTTTCAGGTTTAGCGTTTAGAGATGGATTCAGGATATAGAGATAGAGATCGTTTTGAGATTTTTTATTCTTCCGCTGTGAGCCTTTTGTTTCTGCTGAGCATATTATGTACTCTGATTTATTTGTCACTCTAATGTAAAAAAATTGTAATGAAATGAAAAGTTCTGTTCTTTGTGTTCAAATACATTTGTGCCCATAATTATCTGTCTTTATAAACGATTTAAGTTGCTTTAATTACCGGCGAGAATCGAGCAAAAAGGCGGGTCGTTACAATACCCATGTGTCATACGTATTTCCTGCAATATTAAAATCATATGTAGGTGCTTTTCCATGTGTGAGTTTCTTAAACCAATGTGATTGTTGGAGTACGTTAATATCATTCATTGAACCAGGACATCCGAAAAGTGCATGCCAAAACCATAAATCATGTGAAGAAACAGATTCAAGTATCATTGTCGCTTTGGAGTAATGTCTAATAAACTGACCATGCCATGCTATGGGACAAATTTTCCATTCCGAATGCATACAGTCTAGACTTCCTAACATGCCAGGAAATCCTCTTTTGTCTCCTAATGTTTTCATTTTGTTGACATCTCTTTGCGTTGGTGCACGTATATACTCCTCACCATACAATTCAATGATGGTACACAAAACCTTTCAAGACTTAAGCTAATAGTACTCTCACCCATTTGGACAACCTCAGCAAACGCATCTGGAGCTATCTGATAGGGAATGCAGAATGTATCGTTAAAGCAAAACAAACAATAGAGGGGGTGAATAATCTTTGTGAGAATTTAAAAAAAAATCTAAAACTTATGTGAATAACAGAATGAATCAAACACCACAAACACAATCACAGATACAAATTCAAACACAAGTGCAAAATAAACAAAAACAAAAATGCAGAAAAGGAAAGAACAGACCAGATTTTATAATGGTTTGGACTGCTCCTACGTCCAGTCCCGCACAACGCTGGATTGCACAGAGTTTTATTACGATATCAATAGTCAAGTGAAACCTCCTTGATTTCACGGCTACAAGGGATACCATAGATTCCTACTTCCTTGATTTCACGGCCACAAGGAAAACACTGATTCCTACTTCCTTGATTTCTCGGCTACAAGGAAAACACCGATTCCTACTTCCTCGATTTCTCAGCTACAAGGAACACATCGATTCCTACTTCACCCAACCCAAGTAATAACAAACAGCCCTATAACTCTTCAACAACACTTGATTCAGAGAGAGCCAAGAAGAGAGTGTAGAGAGAAGAAGTTTGATCAAAACGGGATTGAATTCGACAGAGTATAAGTGTAGAAAACAAAAAAGTGATTAAGAATAATTATATAATTAAAGAGAGTGAAAGTGGAGAAGTAGAGATGATTAAAAATTTGAATTCAAGTCCTTTTTATAATATGCGAAAGGTTGTAACATTTCTGAAACATTTCAAATAGTGAAAAGACACGTCCTTCCAAAATTTAATTTCTGACGGTTATAATCGACATAGTGTTTTCTACATGTCGACATGCTCTAGTATATTTTTGAATTTTAAACAATTTTCAAGTGTTTTGATATAAATACAATTCTGGAAGTTCTTGAATAAAAATATAGTATTGTAAATTAATATTATAAAGTAGAAAAACATACGAAAACATAAACTTAAACTATATAAACATATTTATAAAATTATAAAGTTTTAAACTATATAAATATAAAGTATAAAAATATAAATATATAAAACTTAAAAAACAAAAACAGAAATAAAATAAAATAGAAAAGATAAGAAATAGAATAGAGAGAATTGAGGATAGAAAATAGAATTTGAAAATCAGAGTTTGAAAATCAGAATTTGAATATTGAACCTAGAGTGCTAGTTAGAGTCTTACAAAATCTAGACTCTATAACTATAATAATCTTGAACTCTTGAAATCTTGAATACTCATGAGTCTTGAAATTTGTCTGAACTCTGAATCTCAATCATCTTTAAACTGTACAGTCTTCAGTAATATTTCCTGTATATAATTCCTGCATATGTGTGTATATATATTCTATACAAAAAGTGTTAGTATATATTTCATAATCAATGATAACTGAAATAAGGTTGTTGTCGTCAAAACTCCATTATCCAACAATCTCCCCCTTTTTGATGATGACAACCTTAGTTTATAAAATATCATACCTGTGTATACCTATTGATGATGATCCTTCTAATACTCCCCCTATCTGTAAGAATCTTATAAACTATATCTATATTTTATAATTTCTCCCCCTTTGGCATTATCAAAAGGAAATCATAAAAGTACTCCCCCTAAATTGTATAACTGTATTAATAGAACTTAAGTAACTTACCCAATAAAGATACTCACCCTTAATCTAATGTCCATACATTTATGTTTAGAGAGTTATAACTAATTAAACCACAAACATAAATGACAATTTTATTGAATATGAACATGAATTTGTACAATTACATGAATTTATACGATTTATTGTAGGAACACAATAAAACGAACGAAAAACAAAACCCTTAAACACTTAATTATTTGACAATGGGAGTGTGAATTGGACAATTTGGATAGTGGAGACAAAATTCTCCATTCTTTTCAATCACATCCCCATTTTGATCAAATAAAACCTCTCCTACACACTCAACCTTATCATCTTCTTCAGAAATCGTTGGTTGAGTCCCTTGTTGTTCTTCCTCCTCCATCATTTCTTCTTTTTCTTCTGGTTCTTCTTCTGGTTCTTCCTAATCCATGGCTTAATTATCATCATCGATGATAATTAGATTAGCCTAATTATCCGTTATGTATTTAAATAAACTCCTTACTACTTTTCCATGCCTGTTTTTGTAACGACCCGATTTTTAGCGACTTTGGTTATCGACATACTCAATGACGACTAACCAAACATCGAAAAAATACCGGTAGTTAATGAAAGAAGTTAGAGGGTGAGGAAAGATAAGATAGAAAGTTAGAATAGAGGAAGAAGAAGACATAACATCAAAATAACACAAATCTCACAGCGGAACAAACAACATATAATAGATAACATATCCTTGAAATAAAATCAGTATATGTATACAGTAACATTATCAGAGTACAACACTTACAACACAGTGGAAATAACTATAGCTATATAATCCTGAAGCCTCCTGCTCCAAGCTCTCCAAGTATATCTGTAAAATCCTGACTACTTGACTGGCCGTATAAAATTGGGCACCCAAGAGATTAGGGAAAACAAAACAAAATAAACTCTGGGTCAGTCATGGGACTGGTATGAGTGAAATAGTTTAAAATAGTTTGAGCCATTAAACGATACCTCATAAGACCACGCCATACAAGGGAACGGGTTTTTCCCTTATGAGAATACAAAATAATCTTTATATCAAACTCATTGATATTATAATAGTGTCTATCAACCATAATATAATAATCATCTAGCAGAAACGCTTTCATCTCACATTCTACATATATAGTATACAATCAAAACCGCAAGCACATATTGGGTAATGGATTTCCAACTATTACATGGTATGGAACCACCTTTCGCTAGTGTACCTCTAGAGAGGAATACACTGGGTTCAACAAGAACATCTTGCAACCCGGTCACACATGACCGACCACTCATTTCGCTTGAGTGTATCGAATGTATATCACCAACGGTTGGGATCATCAACCGTTTCCTGAATGGGACAGCATCGACAATAGATTTTTAGAAGTAAATGAAACTCTAGATCAGGAGATTATACACCCTAATAGGTGCGACCTACATAGCCATGTTGCCTGCCCGATTTTTGTCATTTCCAGGTTGTGAGGCTAGAGGCCACGCTTTTCTTTGACAGATCACACATTTATTCACTTTGAATGTCACATCGTCATACCCGCCAAATCACAAATTGATTTCCCAAAAAATACAACAGGTATACAGCTAAGAGAAACGAATTCCTCCGCCACCAAACATAAATATGTTCGAAGAAATCAACTTACGCGATCTATTAAATATACTCTGTCAGACATTCTTCCATACAGGTCGTCCTGGGACTGGATAAACCGAAGGTACTATTCAGTACATCCATCTTAGGCAATCTTTACCTAAGATTTATACAACAGCCCTTGCACTTTACTCCGTCTTCAATTATCTTTGGCATATATGATTCACAACGCTTATGCCAATACAGAGTGGTTCTTCGGATAATAATCCAACTGGTCTCTCCATATTAACAACATTAAAATGGTCAAAAACTTCGATAGTCGGTGAGTTAACTATCAAAGAAAAAACACGTGTGCAAACAACGATATTATTTCCAAATGGAAATTATATTGATCAATCATCATTGAACATTTATCTCTTTAGTTCATTAATTTACTTGTCTCCTATTTCCATATATTCAACATTTCTTATTTTCTATTATCAGAAAACATTTCTGATTCTTATTTGGAAAACATTTCCAAAACTCCTTCACTATCAACCATTAGCATTCCTTAGTTAAGAAGGAAATCAATCAAGTTGGGGTATAATTACCTCTCAGACCTTAGCTGAACAACGTTTTAACTTCGGAATAGAAAAAGTTTATCTTTTAAATCTTTAACAAACTTCCTTACGAAACTCTCGGATTCTATTTACGAATCCACTTCTTTTATAAAAACATTGGTTATAATGATAACGTTATAATCCTTACTTTCAAAGTATGTAACTTCAAATATAACTTTTATTCTTTAATTTGAATAATTAACATACTCTAATTTATTTATAAGTAAATAAATCCTAATTTAAAACCTGGAAAGTAAATAATACTTTCCCGAATTCGATATAATCGAATTCGACAATTTACTCTCTTCGAATAACTAATATTCGATTAACTCACTTCGAATAACTTATACTCGATAACTATTTCTTTCAAATAAGCGATATTCGATAATCTCTCTTCGAAAAAACTATATTTGATTACTCCTTTAACTCTATTCGAGTAACTAAGATTCGACTAACTTCTTTTTACTCCATTCGAATAACTAATATTCGATTAACTCCTTTTAACTCCATTCAAATAACTAATATTCTATTACTCCTTTTAACTTTATTCGAATAACTAATATTCGATAACTCCTTTTAACTTGATTTGAATAACTAATATTCGATAACTCCTTTTAACTTGATTCGAATAACTAATATTCGATAACTCCTTTTAACTTGATTCGAATAACTAATATTCAATAACTCCTTTTAATTTGATTCGAATAACTAATATTCGATAACTCCTTTTAACTTGATTCGAATAACTAATATTCGATAACTCCTAATTCGACTAGCTCTAATCGATTTATTCTAATTCGATTAACTCTATTTAATTACTCTATTGGTTAACTCTAACTCTAACTGGTTAACTTTAACTCTAACTGGTTAACTCTAACTCTAACTAGTTAACTCTAACTGATCAACTCTAACTGATTAACTCTAACTCGTCAACTCTAACTGATTAACTCTAACTGGTCAACTCTAACTGATTAACTTTAACTGGTTAACTCTAACTGATCAACTCAAACTGGTTAACTCTTACTGATTAACTCTAACTTGTTAACTCTAACTGATCAACTCTAACTGGTTAACTCTAACTGATTAACCCAAACTGGTTAACTCTAACTGATTTACTCTATTCGATTAACTCTAATCGAATAACTAATATTCGATTAACTCATTTCGATTAACTCTTTTCGATTAACTCTTTTCGATTAACTCCTTTGATTAATTCCTTTTCTGTTTGTTTATACAAATAGTTCCTTTTCTATTTGTTTACTGATATGTAGTTTAAAAATATAATTTTTATATGATAGGAAGTTTAAAAATATAATTTTTATATGATAGGAAGTTTAAAAATATAATTTTTATATGGTAGGAAGTATTAAAAACATAATTTTTATATGGTAGGAAGTATTAAAAACATGATTTTTATAAAGTAGAATTATTAAAATGTGATTTTTACATAATAGAGACTATAAAAATATTATCTTTATATATGTAGCGAAATAAAAATTTGATTTTTATTATATATATGTTGAAATGAAAATGTGATTTTTATTGCGATGATATAAAAATTCGATCTTTATATTAGAAGTAGATATATAAAAATATAATTTTTATATAGAGAATAACGTGATAAAGATATAATCTTTATGTTATGAACACCGGTGTAAAAATAGATTTTTTATCTATATAGTAGCGGTGTAAAAATAGAATTTTTATCTATATAGTAGCGGTATAAAAATAGAATTTTTATCCAAATAGCGTAGATATAAAAATGTGATTTTTATACATGTAGTGGCTACAGACAATGAAATTGACAAAAGGCGAGCACGGCTAAGATTTCTACATATGAAGAGTCGTGGCGTTTGGTTTAGCTTGGGTGAGAACTCCTCACCTTTAATTTAATTTTCTAGTTAAAATATATACTAGGATGCAGACGGTGTTTAGTAGCACCCGACACCCGTCGTCCACAGGCCATGGACGCCTTGTTTGTTTGTTTGTTTGATTTTGATGTGTAGTCGATTGTGTGAAGTGGATTGAAATTAAAATATTTTTATAGTTAAAAATATAATTTTTAACTTGTATTTGAAATTAAATAAATTAATATAAACAAATCAAATGATTTGTTTATATACACCCATTTGACTGATATTGATTGGGACGATAAATTTTACACATCGCCCAACTACACAAATAAAATCTGTATTTGATTGTTTGAAACCCCACACGGGTATTGGGATGATATATGACATACATTAATCCCAATAATTAGTTATATGTCGATCGATTGATTGACAGACTGTTATGAGCGTTAAATATTTATATTTGATGCTTATACAGTGTAGAATGCACTTTGGATGATGGTTGATTATTTGTCATTGTTAATATATACATGCGTTGTATGGAAATCCATAGAAATAAAATCTATGGTAATTGATTGGGCCTCATTCCAGTTTTGAAATAGAATATTTGAAGAGAAATATTTGAATAAAATATTTGTGAAGAAATATTTGAAACGAAATATTTGAATAGAATATTTGAAATAGAAATATATAAAACCGTGTTGATTAGATATGCGCTATTTTGACGCGAACGATATTTATATCGATTATATTCATTTTTTTTATAATGAATATTGAAAAGTGATTTCAAAATCGAATATTTTGAAATGAAATTCAAATTAAATTGAATTGAAACGAACTAGAATTCGAATTGAATTGAAACGAATTAGAATTAGAATTAAATTGAAAATAAAATGAATTCGATTCGAATTGAAATTGAATAGAATTGAATTCGAATTGAAATTGAATAGAATTGAATTCGAATTGAAATTGAATAGAAATGAATTCGAATTGAAATTGAATAGAAATGAATTCGAATTGAAATTGAATTGAATTGAAAACGAATTGAAATTGAATTGAAAACGAACTGAAGTTGAATTAAAAATCAGTTTGAAATGAATTTAAAATGAATTTATAAGGAAAAATTCAATTTTGATTTGAAATGAAGTTGAAATCGTTTCAAAAACGAATTTAAAACGATTTATAAAATAGGTTTTAAAAGGAAATCGACGAAATATATATAATTTAATGGCCTGAATAGAACGCGCCGCGGTAGTTTGCGAATTTCGACCATTGACTTCGAATGGATATCGCGGGAGATCCGACCGTCGGATTCTCCTAAAACCGGAACCATTGGGTTCGTATCGAAAAGAGATTTCAAACGAATATTAGATATTTGAAATCTAACGGTTGGATTTGGAATTATGTCCAAATCAAATTGGGAAAAGGTCGTTGTAAGTGCAGTTCGATGGCCGTTGATAGAAATCGACTTTACGGGCCTTGTTAAAATTATTAAAAATAGTGATAATTTGTGTAAAATCATAAGAAATTATTTGTGAAGAATTGGGGTGAAAACTCCATATTTGTAAAGATAAAAGTAGATTTTTATCAAAATGAACTAGTTTTGAACTAGAATAATAATTTATTTATTTTTAAAATAAATAAATTGGATTTGAAATGGTTTAGAAAATAACCAGAATTTCCAATAATTGAATTGGAATGGATTTGAATCGAAATCATCCTCGGAATAGTTCGATGTTGGATTTCGTGATTATACAAATGTTGTTATGGAAATTTGAAAGATATATTTATATCGTTATTCCCAATACGATATTTGTTGGTCGTAGAATTTGATATTGAATATAAGCCGAAATATTTTCTATTCAGAGCCTTGTATTTAATATCAAATGTGATTTGGGTTTTTCGTGAATGGTGTCTTCATTGACACTGTTCTTAAGCCCAGTTGAGAAAAAGATTAAATCTTTTATTTAGATTTAATGAAGTGTACCAATTAAACAATATTTAATTGGAATTGAATTCAAATTGATTCTTGGGTTTATCGTGAACGGTGTTTTAAATAACACTTGTTCTTTAACCCGATAATTAATGAAATGTGATTTTGGGTTGTCATGAATGGTATCTTCAATAATACTGTTCTTAGACCCAACTGAGCTGAGAAAATCAGAAACTAACGGGAGATTAGTTAAGTTGAATGGTTCCTTGGGCATTGATCTGATGTTGGTTTCGGCCTTCGGGATTAATATTTAGGGAATAGCTCACTTGCTATTTTACGGCTAGGGACTGATTGAAATGTGATGTGACTTTGGGGTTTATAGTGAACCATGTTTTAAGTGACATCGGTCCTTTAACCTAAGTAAAGATTAAAACTAAGTGGAGTTTTAATGATTCTTTAATTAGATTGAAAAGATCGAGAATGGAGTATCACCAGTTTTTCTCCAGGCGATAGTTAAATCTTTAATTAGATTTGAACGTGAAATGGTAATTGAATTTACTGATAACACCGTGGTGTTAGATATGAAGTATTACCAGTTTTACTTCATGGGATGAATAGGTTGGGACTGGGAAATTAAAATAAATGATTACTTCGGTGTGGTTCGCTAATCCCGACTAGTTTGAATTGATATTCAAAAGAAGATTAAAGAATAAATTTAAAAGAATTTATCTTTGATAAAATTAATGGGAACCTTTCCCTAAGAAAGTGAAATTTAGAAACTAACTGTAGGTTAGCTAAGCAGAACGGTTTCCTGGGTGTTGATCTGATGTTGGTTTCGGCCTTCGGGGTTAATATTAGGGGAATTATTCTCTTGTTAATTTACGGTTAGTGACTGATGAATTGGAATGAGGTGTATGTTGTGTTTGTGTAACACTTGTTTATTATATACGCGAGTTATTCGGAAAGACCGGGTTTATCCCGTTCTGAATAACTGATAAGACGATAAGTCGAAGGTGAAGACGGTGGTCGAAGACCGGAGGTCTTCACGTCGTTTAGGTGATTACTGATGATCTTAATTGGGCCGTACACCCAAGAGGAGGGAATCAGTTAGTGGTCATCAAGACGTACTTGGAGATCGATGGATATGCGAGGTACAAGGTGCCTCCGGTTTCGTTTAGACCCAGAACGGACCTGTAAATGGTTGTGTGTCAGACATCGGATTTCATTCTGTGTGACTGATATCGGTTGCATAGAGTGGTTTGCCTGTGTGGCATGCTAAGATGCAAATGATCAAGGCTTCTGTTGAAAAGCAGAGTCTTGTGGTTGATGATCAAAGCACGGCCTGTGTGGCATAGCTTTGTGTAACGTGAATTCGCGAGCCTCACACCCCGGTTTTGAACCAGAAATGGGAGAGGACATCAGGGAGGGCATGCGTTTCCTTCTAGTTAGAAGTGGCATCAGTGGTTTTACACGCCCTGACGAGTTTGACTTATGTGGTTGTTGCTGTTGCGAGGCGCCACGGATATATCAGTGACTATGTGAAGCCGATGGAGTCATTCGTTAGCTCATTGACACCCCAAAGGGTGGGGAAACACAGTGTTTAGGCATTTTAATCCACATCGGTGGACCGGCCTTGACGATCCAAAGGTCACTCGAGCTCTGACCTGAGACACGGACTAGAGCGTCTCGAATCAGTAGAGGACTATCTTTTGTCTCGGTTCACAGATGGAAATCCAACTTCCAATACGTGACGTTTCGATTTTAGTTGTAATCCTATATATGGCGACATAGTGGGATGGGGCGGCGCTTATGCCGTCTATGATTGATACTTATGATTTGAAGTTGTTTTATACACTATGCATTTATAATAGTACCAAATGATTTGTTTTAAACGTATCAAGCATTCTTGGCTATTATAAGGTAAAAACCCTATCCTCCGGCTTGCGCTGCATTGTGTGATGGGACATGCGTCTTATAATAGCTTCATTGTTCTTTATTTAGCATTGCGCAGTTGTTTTATGCACTGGTATTCTTGGGAGGAAACCCGTTCCGTGATATACAGCGTGGTCCCTTGATTTACCTAACTTTAAAATAAAGATTAATAACTGTTTTAGTTCTCACACCAGTCACATGACTGACTTGGAGTTTATTGTTTTAACCTAAACTCTGGGTGCCCTTATTTGACACGGGTAGCTAGTAGTTTTGGTTTTGCAGATTTATACTTACAGGATCCTGATTTACAACTGGAATGATATCCGGAAAGCTCTGTATCCGTATATCTCTTTCAGTTGTGCTTGGTATTATTTTCCGCTGCTATGTAATGTATTGTAATCTCTGATATTTTTCTGTTGTGTAATATTTATTCATACTCTGTATATTCTTATATTCTGATGGAATTGTTGTAATATACAATGAAATGTTCTTCTATCTGCGTTTCGATGTGGCTTGTTCTCAATTCAATCCGGGATTTCCCGAAAGGGGGATTCCCTTTCAATTCTATTTATTTCTTAGATAAATATTTCCTTTATACTTCTATTTGTAAATGTTTTACAAATATTTCCTTTATATTTTTTTCACAAATAATTTCCTTTATATTTGTTCTCACAAATAATTTCCCTTATATTTGTTCTCACAAATAATTTCCTTTATATTTGTTCTCACAAATAATTTCCTTTATATTTGTTCTATTTATTTCCTAAATAAATAACCCTTTTATACTTTTATTTACTTCTTAAATAAATATTCCATTTTTATTCTATTTATTTAACAAATAAATAACCCCTTTCAATTCTATTTGTTGAACCAATAAATATTTCTTCTATATTTGTTTTTCACAAATATTCCTACTCAATTATATTTGTTTTCACAAATATATTCAATTCAATTATATTTGAATTACAAATATTTCCAATTCAATTATATTTGGTTTACAAATATTTCCAATTCAATTATATTTGATTTACAAATATAATTTATATTTCAATATACAATTTGAAAAATCCCTTTGTATATTCCAGTATTTCTTATGGTGTTTCAAATACCATATATTACTGCTCGGTATCACCCAATCACACAAAATCAACAACAGATTGTATATCACATCATATATCACAATATATATGAAAACAGTAAAATAAATGTTGAGGAATCCAGTTGGATTCCTTCGACCTATTTCCCTGCATCACAGATGTTAAACAATATAATCTACATCGATTTCATTTACATATGAAATATTCTGCTAAACAAAATCAATATTTGATTAATGATTTTTATATATATCGTTATCTGTAATTTCAACAAATACACAAGCAATTCAACAAAAACAGTTAACACACAGCAATCAACAGATGATTAGCAGTTCTAAAAATAAGTAATAAAAATATAACTGTTCAGAGTTAGTGAGTTTTACTCACATTGGATGATCATCGTTAATAACGATAACCATCGCTCGATTCAGACGGACAATTTATTTTGCTATAAATTGTAACGAGCTCAGATTCGCTCCCAGTCAATTCTATGTGTAGCCACCGTCCATACGATCCCAACGGATCTTGTTTCGCTGAATTCTGATTACGTATGTAGAAGATATGATTTTTACAACTTTGAACCTTATTTAATATAAAAATAAACTTAAATATCCTTTTAATTATTCGGCTCACAATACACCTAAGGCCTAAAACAATTCAAACCCGGATCGTGCCTTCTTCCTCACCACAAATTTGTCGTGACTTGCTCCTCCGTTTCAAAATATTCCCGAATCTTCAAACCTCCACCGATCATCACTTCTTCAAAAAAAAAACCACAACTGAAACCACTAAACTACTCCCCATCGAAATATCCATCACCTCATACCAAGCATTCACAGCTCGCACTCACCTTGCAAAACCCGATCTCAACCCCTCCGTCCTCCTACAACAGACGTGCGACATTTTTATTTTAAAAAAAATCACAAACATTCACAAATGAAGCTGCTCTCCTCAACAAACCCAAATATAACACATAAACAACTTATCGCTGCTCGAATTTCATGATTGGTGGAACCCTAGTTCGACGGCTACTAACACCAATGACAGGAACTTATGTCGAGCTCCCCAAAACTGCTACTGCGTTGAAGAGCCTCTCTTGCTGAATCCATAAATACATATAACTTGATTTTAGGATTTTTCTTCAATTTGTTTTGATTTTTATTTTTTTTGAAACATACTGTTTTGGTTTGGAAAAAGGATCGGCGGCTCAAAAGAGATTTTACAAGGGGGATCAAAATTTAAGTGTGGCTGAAACAATCACTGTGTGGCCTTGTTTAGGACCACAAATAAATTAGGATATTTTTTTTATAAATATTTTATATTTTTAATTAGCAAATATCTCATTTATTCGTCTTCTAAAAATCTGTGTGATCACACACGATACCTAAAAATCATGAAAATTGGCATGCAACAACAGTTCGTCATTACGGTCCCAACGAATCTGGTTCCGTTGAATTTTGACTCCGTTTGCTCACACAGCGTATTTTTAACTATCAAAATATCGACTGTTTTTCACTTTAAAAATCGGTACGGCCACATACCAACTTCAAAAATCACGGAAATTGAAATCTAGTAATAATTTAATATTGCGGATCCAACAAAATTAGTTTCGCCCAATTTTGACGTCGTTTGCAAAACTGGCTATTTTTAAAGCTTTAGATAACCCTTTTAAATATATAAATATATTTAAAAACAATTAAATTTAATATTTAAAAATAAATATTATCGTATATATTCACAACAGAATATCATACAGCTCTAGAATATTCCTATATGAATTTCTAACTCGATATTTCAAATCCCGCTTTAAATCGATATTGATTTATAATGAAAACCCTTTTATAAATATAAATAAATATTTTTAAATTTCAAAGGAATTCCACAGTGACTTTTCTAGAATTTGGTTTGGAGATAAATCAAAATTTACACGATAAAATCCCAATTTTTCTCTTTCATTAGAAAAATATAGTTCACCTGTAACACCCCGTAATTCTGTTAATATAAATATTCACAAATTAAAGAATAACTAATCTCAGACTTGAGAATTGTGGGAAACGGGTTGCGCCATTGTGTTCATCTCGGAATTCTGGTTGAAATAGAGTCCGAGTTTGCGTGATTTGGACTTCGTATGAAGAAGTTATGGCCATCGGAAGATACAGAAAATTCAAAACAGATTTCAGAAAATTCAAAATTCAAAATTCTAAGTCAAACAGGCTAGGAGGGAAATTTCCCGCCCAGCACCCAGGTCGACTGGGGAGTCGACTGGGCAGTCGACACCACAGGGACCAGGTCAACTGCGCAGTCGACCTGGGTGTCGACCTGGTCCAGTCGGTCAGGTTTTGGCTGAGCCCAATCTTGAGCTGCTGATGTGTCTTTAGGGCCGAGTTGGCTAATTTAACGGTTCAGGTTAGTTTTGAGTTTTGAGTTGGCTAATTTAACGGTTCAGGTATGTTATGTGATGATGATATCCTATATGTTGTAAATCATGCTATGATGATATTATATATGTTGCAAGTTTCTATGCTAAGTTGCGATGTTACAAAGCCATGATCTTATTATGTTGTAGCTTATGAATCATGATGTTGATTATATATATTTGGGCTATGATAATTCACATGATAAATCACATGTACCTATGCAAGTTTAGATTTATTAGTATGTATAATCTCACATATTGTATGACATCTATTTAGATCTAGAATTATGACATCTATTTAGATCGAGAATTATGCTATAACATGTGTGAGTTCTATGTGTTAGATGCTAGTTCACACCATCATTATGTTGCATAAACCACATATTCCAGTTTATACATGAACTTGGGTTATGATCATATTATGTAAGTTGTGACATTTAACCAAACAAGTTGACACCTTTAGATCCATGACATGTGTAGTTTTATGCAAGTTTCACCCCTATTATGATTTGATCTATTTTATTTGTCTATATGTTGTGATGACTTATCTTTGTGCTATGAGTTAGACTATTCGAGTCTAACGTATATTTTGCGTTGAATAAGCGAACGTATAACGTGGGGTAGGGGTAATATTAAGGATTTAATATTAAGAAATTGGGGTGCAATTGATATGATTTTGCATGCCATAAATGGATGGCCATAATTGAGTCAATTATGGACATCATTAAAATTGGAATTAATTAATGATTTGAATAGGGATATATTTAAAATTGGGGTAAAAGATTATAAGTGATAATCAATGCTTAGGACACGAGGTTGGACTCGTTTGTGACGTAAACCTGCCCGGACCCGCCCTGCAAATCCAGTAGTCACAAATGTCAGCCCAATGTGAGAGGTCCTAGGCCCAAATTAAAGCATAACAGTTGTAAAGACACGAGGTTAGACTCTTTTATGGTGTAAGACTGCCCGGACCCGCCCGGCGAATCCAGCTGCCATAAATGCCAGTCTAATGTGAGAGGTCTTTATGAGGTTATGACCTGAATGAATTAAGAAATACTTAAGTAGATAAACATGTGAGGTGGGACATGGGGGTTAAGTTGGTGCCTTGGGTGGCATGAGGAATCTAGTGGGTGCCTTTAGTGGCATTTGAAATACGATTAGTAAGACTTAACCAAACACACATGTAAATGAACATGACTAAGAAGAGGGTTAAGTGGGATATACTAGTAGGGACAAGCTTAGATGGATAGCTTGTGGGGGCCCATTTCAACCTGTAACCCAAACGTATCTTTGTGGGCTCGACCTAAGTCAAGGACGGGACACGCATACTGGGCTTGACTATAAGAGGCCAAACGGGTTAGCGGTGGCAAGGCAAGTCCAATGGGTTTCATATGCGTGTGTGGACCCGGGCTGGTAAGTAAGACGTTATTGCATCGTGTAGGTATAAGCCGTGCATTCTCAAGTTGTATCGGGTTGCCACTTTAGGGGAGTGATACACCCCACTGTGGGGCCAGCACGGGTATCTACGAGTAGGGAGCCGATCTAAAGTGGGTAATGGGGTACACCTAGCGGAGATAGGGGCAGGCGGCACCTATGTAGTCAGCTAGGGGTACACGAAGTTACTTATAAAATTTCTAAGTGAAGCAAGTTGGTAGTGGGGTACACCTAGCGGAGGTAGGGGCAGGCGGCACCTATGTAGTCAGCTAAGGGTACACGAAGCTATTTATAATTTCTAAGTTCGGTGAGTGGGATCAACCTTTAGGGTGACTGGTGTGGTGCAGTGTAGTAATTATTCGTTAGTATTAGGTGTGCCTTTAACGTTATCTTTATCTGCTCTTCCATACCCAACAGTTCATAGACATTTCCTTGTTTTCCAGCTTATGCCTTAGTCTAGTTATTCTGGTAATAGTATTGTTAGAATTATCATACTCGCCAGACTTTATGTCTGACCCCCTCTATTTCTATCTTTCCCCCCCTCCAGGTCCTCATGGTGGACCCAGCTCTAGTGGAGTCTGATTGAATTGCTTATTCTCTCTTTTGGAAAGCTTGGACCGCTGAAGTAAAGTCCAGTTTGTTATCTTCTTTAATGGCTATTTATGTAATGGGATTATGTATTTTGTTTTACCAAGATGGATATTGTACTTGACTCTGATTTATGGTTTTATGATGTAACAAACATGTTTAATTTCCGCTGCAATGAAATAAAGTTTTAGATCTCCAAGTACTACTTATTATCTGTCTTGTTGTAATTTTTCTATTCTATATTCACTTAAAACCTCCATGGAAGTTAATGCATTCCCTTTGTGAGTGACATTAATGGACGTGGGGTGTTACACGTGGTATCAGAGCTTAAGATTACTAGAACAGATAATTTTTTTAGAAAAACTATTTTTCTAAAGTATTTTTGGAAGAAGTGTTTTCAAAAACATGTCTTGATGAGTAATTTAAAGAGGAAAGTTTTTATGAAAACATAATCCCCAATATCCATATCCTTATCTTTCGAATTCTCCATTTTGAATCTTTCCTTTTTCGTTTCAGCATGGCTGGAGATCTTAACCTTTCGGAGGGTGTAACGATACCAGGATGGTATAGGAGGTTATTAGAGACTAGGGTTGTTGCAGGTCCAGCCAATGTTCCTCCACCACCAGTTGCACCCGCTCCTCCTCCTCCTCCCCCTCCTCGCGTTGATACTTTTGCAAAGACGTGCAACGAATTTAAGGCTATGGGTGGAAAACCTTTTTAAGGGTCAGAAACGTTTGTGGAAGCTAGAGATTGGCTTAAGGAGGTGGAAGAATTGCTAGAAATCTTTGAAGTAGAAGAAGGGAGGAAAGTCAAATTAGCAGCTTGGTTAATGAAGGGAGAGGGCTCGTTTTGGTGGGAGGTCACTAATGGGGAGCGTCCTGTTGATTCTTGGGCGGATTTCAGACGTAGGTTTGAGGCAAAGTTTCTCTCAAGGGAAGAAGAGAATCTATATATGGAAAGGTTCTTGACATTAAAGCAAGGAAGCTCATCAGTGAAAGAATATGTCAACAAATTTAATCAGTTAGCAAGGTTTGGCTTGGACTTAGTGAACACGTCGTAGAAGAAGGCTTTGAGGTTCGTTAAAGGCTTGAATGAGCCGTTGCAGGGGTTGGCTATGACCCACATCCCTATGGGGGCCACCTTTGAGAAGCTAGTAGACATGGCACTCATGCACGAGGAGAAAGGCGCTAATGCTAATAAGGCACCCGAGAAGAAAGGGGATTAGAAGAAACCACAACAGCAAAACAAGAAGGGTGGTAAAGACAATAATGGCAAAGGAAAGAAAATATGCTTTAACTATGGGACACCAGGCCATCTCAGCAAGGATTGCAGAAAGAAAAAGAAGACTGGCTGTTTTCACTATGGCGAAGCGGGACATCTAGTGAAGGACTGCCCAAAGAAGGGGCAGAGGGCAGGGTCTACCTCGGGAGGACAGGTGCAGGCTCTTATGGCACCAGGGCAGGCAAGGGGACAAGTTCAGGCTCTCGCGGTCCCACCACTGCAAGAACGAGGTAGAACCATTTCTGTTGAAAGCTTAGTTTTTCTGTTTGTTCATCATGTCCGTACCTTATTCGATTCGGGCGCATCGCATTCATTTATCTCTACATCATTAGTTGAATCACTGCACTTAAACACCAGTTTAGTAGAGGATCCCTTAGTTTTTTCGAATCCAATTGGGGGCTCAGCTTATTTGTCCATTATATGTTTGGATTTGAAAATTTCTATACTTAGCGTTGAGTTTAGATGTGATGCTTATGTTTTGGGCTTCACGGGCTATGGGCTAATTTTAGGAATGGATTGGTTATCCAGAAATGGGGCCGTTCTTTATTGTGAAAGGAGAGTAGTTAGGCTCATGAATCGCCTTGGCAACACTCTCGAAATCTTTTGTAATCCCATAAATTCCGTTATGCTAAGTTATCTAGAATCGCTTGACGCGTCTGTGGAGAATCTACGATCTGTTAGAGTGGTCCGAGAATATTCGGATGTGTTTGAGGAGG
The DNA here is from genome assembly GCA_030737875.1 of Allium sativum. NCBI lineage: Eukaryota > Viridiplantae > Streptophyta > Magnoliopsida > Asparagales > Amaryllidaceae > Allium > Allium sativum. The sequence goes on from CM060924.1 coordinate 876,595,374, forward strand.
TGAAGGGCTTGCCTCCGAAGCGGGAGATAGATTTTCGAATATATCTTGTGGATAATGAAAAACCAGTATCTTTGCCAGTACGCCACATGGCTCCTCGTGAAAGAAGGGAACTCAATAAGCAAGTAAAGGAGTTGCTTGAGAAGGGGTTCATAAGACGAAGTATATCGGAGTGGGGTGCTCCAGTGGTATTTGCCACGAAGGCGGATGGGTCCCTTAGACTTTGTGTGGACTATAGAGAACTTAATAATCTTACTAAGAAGAATAGACACCCACTGCCGAGGATTGACGATCTCTTCGATCAGTTAGTTGGCGCCTCAGTGTTTTCGCAGTTGGACTTAGCCACTGGTTTCCATCAGTTGAGAGTGGCTGAGGATAGCATAGACAAGATTGCCTTTAGGACTCCGGACGGTTTCTATGAATGGCTAGTGATGCCCTTCGGTTTGACAAACGCCCCCGCATACTTTGTTGATTTGATGAGTAGGATGTTTAGGGAGTACCTTAATAAATTCGTGGTGGTCTTTGTAGACGACATCTTGATCTTTTCTAAGAATGAAGAAGAGCATGCCCTACATCTTAGGGAAGTGTTGGAGACTCTACGAGCGCATAACCTTAAAGCTAAATTTACTAAGTGTCACTTCTGGAGAGAGGAAGTGCGATTCTTAGGGCACGTGGTTTCCAAAGAAGGGATAGCTGTGGATCCCGCGAAGGTGGTGGCCATCCAAGATTGGAAGGTCCCTAAAAATGCTACCGAAGTAAGGAGTTTCTTGGGGTTGGCTGGCTACTATAGGAAGTTTATCAAAGACTTCGCAAAAATATCAGCTCCATTGACACGCCTGACGAAGAAGAACCTAGTCTTCGCGTGGGACGTAGATTGTGATGATGCGTTCCAACGTTTAAAGAGCGCTTTGACCTCAGCTCCAGTCTTAGTGCTGCCAGATGGGAGTAAGCCATTTACTATTTATACCGATGCTTGTGGGACAGGTCTAGGCGCAGTCTTAATGCAAGAGGGTAGGGTAATAGCCTATGGTGGAAGACAGTTGAGAGCGCATGAGAAGAATTACCCTACGCATGACCTTGAGTTGGCCGCAATTGTTTTCGCGCTTAAGTCTTGGCGTCATTATCTTCTTGGCAAGAAATTCGAATTATTCACTGACCACAAATCTTTAAAATACTTATTCTCTCAGAAGGACTTGAACTTAAGGCAGCAAAGGTGGATGGAGTTCTTAGCATCCTACGATTTCGAAATAGCATATACCCCTGGAAGGGTAACATGGTGGCAGACGCCCTAAGTAGGAAAAGGCTGTCCTTGAGTCCGTTGTTTGTTGAACGACGAAACTTAGAATTCATCTCTATGTTTGATTTTAGACCTTCCGTTGACTTTGTACCCGGTTTGCTAGCATTCTTGGAGGTCAGACCTACGCTTTTGGGACGGATTGGCGAGGCACAGCGAGACGACCCACAGTTGGTTGAGTTAGTAGAAAAGCTCAAAGGAGGGGAGTCATCGAGCCATCTCCGTAGGTATACCCTAGATGATAAGGGTTGATTACGTAGGGACGGTAGACTTTGTATACCAAAAGACGATGACCTAAGGAAGACCATTCTTGATGATGCACATCGTTCGAAGATGACCATCCATCCCGGCGGGGACAAGATGTACATGGACATGAGACGAGTTTACTTTTGGGCCGGCATGAACAGGGATGTGGCCGAGTATGTTGCTGGATGCTTGGTGTGCCAACAAGTAAAAGCGGAGCAAAAGAAACAGTGGGTTGCTTCACCCATTGGAGGTTCCACTATGGAAATGGGAAAGTGTCTCGATGGACTTTGTGGATGGATTACCAAGATCAAGGAAGGGTAATACGGGAATTTGGGTTATAGTAGACAGACTTACTAAAAGCGCCCATTTTATTCCCGTGAAGAGTAAGAGGACTGCTCCATGGTTAGCTTATGTATACGTCCGAGAGATAGTTCGTTTGCATGGTGTTCCTTCTAGCATAGTAAGCGACCGCGATCCTATCTTCACTAGCGAATTTTGGAAGAGCTTGCAAGAGGCGGTAGGGACTCAGTTATGTTTGAGCACCGCATATCATCCTCAGACGGACGGCCAAGCCAAGAGGGTGAATCGTATTCTAGAGGACCTTTTGAGGCTATGTATCCTAGACTTTGGGGGTACATGGGAAGAGCATCTTCCGTTGGTAGAGTTCGCATATAATAACAGCTTTCAGTCTAGCATTGGCATGGCACCTTTCGAAGCTCTTTATGGACGACCTTGTCGTTCACCTACATGTTGGTGGGAATCTACGGATAAGATCTTACTTGGGCCCGATATGATTAGAGAGACTTCGGAAAAGATCGACTTGATTCGAAGGAGGATGAAGACGGCGTAAGATAAGCAGAAATCTTATGCAGACAAAAGGAGGATAGATCTTGAGTTTGATGTTGGGGACATGGTCTTTATCAAAGTGTCTCCATTACGAAATGTCGTTCGCTTTGGGTCCGTTGGGAAATTAGCACCAAGGTTCGTAGGGCCGTTTCCTATTAAGGAAAAATTGGACAGATGGCGTATAGAGTGGAGTTGCCTGAGAGACTTAGTGGTGTACACGACGTATTCCATGTGTCACATTTGAGGAAGTGCTTACACGAGACCGCGGAAGTGGTAGAGCCGAGCTTGCTTAGAGAGGTGGAGATAGAGCATGATGCGACGATTCGACGAGCTCCTACATGCATTCTTGGGTCGGAGATCAAGAAGTTGAGGAATCGAGAGGTCAGACTAGTCAAAGTGCAATGGGGAGATGATGAGAGCAACGCTACTTGGGAGACAGAAGCGAAGATGCGTTCATTGTACCCTTTTCTTTTTGAGGGTATGTCTTTTAATTTCTCCTTTATCGCTTAGCTTGTACTTACCTTATCTTTAGTATATCCTCTCGCTAGTATCTTTGACCTTTAGTTAGGATAATCCTATGGTTGAAACATGTGTTTGAGACATGTTATGTGTGATGGATGCAAAGCGGATGCAAGTGTTTGCTACTGATTGCTCGTGGACGCATATATACACACTTTAGGCACTAGATCGGCTCAGTCACTTCATATTGCATAGTGCATATAAATGGATGTATTTAGTAAAATGGATGTATGATGATTGTATTATCATATGGATGCTGCATTCAGATGATGATTGTGCACGCATATAGAGATAATATGTAGCATTAAGGAACTTTTGCATACATAATGGACGCATGGCACTATCATGATTTGCATTAAGGAGGTCAAATGAATCAGTGGACCGCCTGATTTTGCATTAGATATGGACATATACACACATTGTGCATTTAAACATGAAAGCATTAGAAGTCTTTAAGGACAATGGATGCCTGTGTTTGATGGTTGAGTAGATGGACGATTGGATGTTAGGATATACATTCTTCTTGACTTGAAGATTTCGGGGTCGAAATCCTTTAAGGAGGGGAGAATGTAACACCCCGTAATTCTGTTAATATAAATATTCACAAATTAAAGAATAACAAATCTCAGACGTGAGAATTATGGGAAACGGGTTGTTCCATTGTGTTCATCTCGGAATTCTGGTTGAAATAGAGTCCGAGTTTGCGTGATTTGGACTTCGTATGAAGAAGTTATGGCCATCGGAAGTTTCAGAAAATTCAAAACAGATTTCAGAAAATTCAAAATTCAAAATTCGAAGTCAAACAGGCTAGGCGGGAAATTTCCCGCCCAGCACCCAGGTCGACTAGGGAGTCGACTGGGCAGTCGACACCCCAGGGACCAGGTCGACTGCTTTGTCGACCTGGTCCAGTCGGTCAGGTTTTGGCTGAGCCCAATCTTGAGCTGTTGATGTGTCTTTAGGGCTAAGCTGGCTAATTTAACGGTTCAGGTTAGTTCTGAGTTGATCTGACGGTCTAAATAAATCCTAAATTCCATATATACCTAGGTAGTCTCACTCTAAATTCACATGAAAAATAGAATAGCCGCCGTCATGCCATCGCCATGGAACTCAGTGTAGCCGCCGCCAACTAAGAAGGAAGAAAGCTAATCAAAACCCTAATTCTACTCAACTCTAAAGCAAATCAAGACTCTCTTTCTTCTCTAATTGTGAGTATGATGATCTTAACAAGATTATTAGCAAACTAATTAGATTAAGATGTGATATGGATCATAAGAAAATGATGTGAATTGTCATATATGTTGTTGTAAACCTTATGCTATCATGTATGTTGTAAATCCTATGTTATGTGATGATGATATCCTATATGTTGTAAATCATGCTATGATGATATTATATATGTTGCAAGTTTCTATGCTAAGTTGCGATGTTACAAAGCCATGATATTATTATGTTGTAGTTAGCTTATGAATCATGATGTTGATTATATATATTTGGGCTATGATAATTCACATGATAAATCACATGTACCTATGCAAGTTTAGATTTATTAGTATGTATAATCTCACATATTGTATGACATCTATTTAGATCTAGAATTATGGCATCTATTTAGATCGAGAATTATGCTATAACATGTGTGAGTTCTATGTTTTAGATGCTAGTTCACACCATCATTATGTTGCATAAACCACATATGCCAGTTTATACATGAACATGGGTTATGATCATATTATGTAAGTTGTGACATTTAACCAAACAAGTTGACACCTTTAGATCCATGACATGTGTAGTTTTATGCAAGTTTCACCCCTATTATGATTTGATCTATTTTATTTGTCTGTATGTTGTGATGACTTATCTTTGTGCTATGAGTTACACTATTCGAGTCTAACGTATATTTTGCGTTGAATAAGCGAATGTATAACGTGGGGTTGGGGTAATATTAAGGATTTAAAATTAAGAAATTGGGGTGCAATTGATATGATTTTGCATGCCATAAATGGATGGCCATAATTGAGTCAATTATGGACATCATTAAAATTGGAATTAACTAATGATTTGAATAGGGATATATTTAAAATTGGGGTAAAAGATTATAAGTGATAATCAATGCTTAGGACACGAGGTTGGACTCGTTTGTGACGTAAACCTGCCCGGACCCGCCCGGCAAATCCAGTAGTCACAAATGTCAGCCCAATGTTAGAGGTCCTAGGCCCAAATTAAAGAATAACAGTTGTAAAGACACGAGGTTAGACTCTTTTATGGTGTAAGACTGCCAGGACCCGCCCGGCGAATCCAGCTACCATAAATGCCAGTCTAATGTGAGAGGTCTTTATTAGGTTATGGCCTGAATGAATTAAGAAATACTTAACCAGATAAACATGTGAGGTGGGACATGGGGATTAAGTAGGTGCCTTGGGTGGCATGAGGAATCTAGTGGGTGCCTTTAGTGGCATTTGAAATACGATTAGTAAGACTTAACCAGACACACATGTAAATGAACATGACTAAGAAGAGGGTTAAGTGGGATATACTAGTGGGGACAAGCTTAGGTGGATAGCTTGTGGGGGCCCATTTCAACAAGTAACCCAAACGTATCTTTGTGGGCTCGACCCAAGTCGAGGACAGGACACGCATACTGGGCTTGACTATAAGAGGCCAAACGGGTTAGCGGTGGCAACGCAAGTCCAACGGGTTTCATATGCGTGTGTGGACCCGGGCTGGTAGGTAAGACGTTGTTGCATCGTGTAGGTATAAGCCGTGCATTCTCAAGTTGTATCTGGTTGCCACTTTAGGGGAGTGATACACCCCACTGTGGGGCCAGCACGGGTATCTATGAGTAGGGAGCCGATCGAAAGTGGGTAATGGGGTACACCTAGCGGAGATAGGGGCAGGCGGCACCTATGTAGTCAGCTAGGGGTACACGAAGTTACTTATAAAATTTCTAAGTGAAGCAAGTGGGTAGTGGGGTACACCTAGCGGAGGTAGGGGCAGGCGGCACCTATGTAGTCAGCTAGGGGTACACGAAGCTATTTATAATTTCTAAGTTCGGTGAGTGGGATCAACCTTTAGGGTGACTGGTGTGGTGCAGTGTAGTAATTATTCGTTAGTATTAGGTGTGCCTTTAACGTTATCTTTATCTGCTCTTCCATACCCAACAGTTCATAGACATTTCCTTGTTTTCCAGCTTATGCCTTAGTCTAGTTATTTTGGTAATAGTATTGTTAGAATTATCATACTCACCAGACTTTATGTCTGACCCCCTCTATTTCTATCTTTTTCCCACTCCAGGTCCTTAGGGTGGACCCAACTCTAGTGGAGTCTGATTGAATTGCTTATTCTCTCTTTTGGAAAGCTTGGACCGCTGAAGTAAAGTCCAGCTTGTTATCTTCTTTAATGGCTATTTATGTAATGGGATTATGTATTTTGTTTTACCAAGATGGATATTGTACTTGACTCTGATTTATGGTTTTATGATGTAACAAACATGTTTAGTTTCCGCTGCAATGAAATAAAGTTTTAGATCTCCAAGTACTACTTATTATCTATCTTGTTGTAATTTTTCTGTTCTATATTCACTTAAAACCTTCATGGAAGTTAACGCATTCCCTTTGTGAGTGACATTAATGGACGTGGAGTGTTACATCACCAGCTCCTAATGTTTCTTGTTTCACAGAAATCCAATTTAAAACGGCTTCTGTATATTCAATTGAAGTTCGAATCGCCAAATTACGAACTAGAGCGCCATTTCGAGCTCGATTATAATTATATTATAATTCTACGTTCGACTGTCGTTTATATAATATATTCGTTATTCAAATCAAATTCCAAGCTGAATTATATCTTGTAAATAATCCCATTCACATGATATTTGTGAATTCCACCATTTTTGATTATTTCTGAATTAAATATATTATTTAATTATTATTTTAATTAAATATTCAAAGTTATTTAATTAAACGACCATTAAATTCTCTTAATCACATTTTTAAATAATTAAATAAATTAATTATTACTCGTAAAAAATACGGGTTGTTACATTCTTCCCCACTTAAAATAATTTCGTCCTCGAAATTGCTAAGATAGAAAACAAACCCTATCGACTGGCCAGACTTATTTGTTCACTTCTTTAACTTCAATCTCAACTGAACCAATTTAATTTTAATTAAAATATTAATTAATCTTTATCAATGAAAATTTTCAAAAATCCTGAAAATTTTCTAACACCTTTACTTTTCGAAAAATTTCGCCAGCACCTCCTTTGTACTGGTCAATCGGTAAAACTACAACTCGCCTCTCTGGGCCATCTCTAACCCAGAAGAAAATCAAACAGCCAAGCGGCTTACCAATTCGGCTCATAAATCTTATATCCAACAGAAATATAAACATGTACCTTTTTCTCAGCATATCATTATATCCTTTCCACTTGTTATCAATTCAGTAGATACAAGGGTCATCCCAATCAAATTCCAATCTGTTTTTATCCACAAATCCAACCATTCGCTTATACCTAAGTCGAATTCAATTTCAAATCAAAGTTCCATTTTTGATTTTTAAATTATTAACTCATAATTCCAATACTATTTCAAATTCTATCTCACAATTCAATATCTGATTCTTCTTGATATATCGTATCCAATTCAATTTCCAGTTAATTGGTTTCAATTCAGTTCCAGCTCGGTTTCACAAATTTCTATTTAAATTTGTTTTTAATTCAAAGAGTCTGTTCCTGGGAGTTTTAAACAGCTTTGCTTTACTAAAACCAAATATTACTTTTTGGATTTCAAACAATTTGTTTCTCTCAAAACAATTCAATAACAAAATATTTTCGGTAGTAATCCGTCACTTACAACTCGAAATTGAACACCAATAATGTCATGATCATCATCGGAATCTATTTCCAACTTTCGAAGTGGGTTCAATACAATCGCTTTTCAAAACCATTTCTAACATTTCAAATATCCTTTCAATGTTTGTAAAAAAAAATTAAAATCTCCCAGGATTTTAAAATTCTCATATACTTAATTTAACTCCATTTACAAACACCTTTCAAATTCCAGGGTGTAAATTTCAACTCTGATTTTAATTTCAGATTTAATTCAATTCATTATGCTTATTGGAATTCTGATCGGTTATTAACATAACCATTTCACATTTAATAATCTTACTCGATTATAATAACAACCAATATATCCAATATATTATATCCATTTCAATATCAATTTTTGATATCAAAATATAATTTTGGGTAAAATTATTTCATTTACCCTCTTTTCAAAACATACCTTGTCGGTTCATCGTATTCAAGTGTTTAGTAACTCCTATCGATACAGTGGACCAAACTGATCGACCAGAAATTCATAAGCCACTCAATTAATAAATCTCCACAATATAAAACCATTTTATATTAAATAACAAATACGCTCTCGTATATATACACTCAATTCAATCTAGGTTATTACTAACCCTATCTCTACTGAGTCACGCCACAGAGCCAAGGTAATAACTTAACCTTAAGCTCTGATACCAACTGTAACAACCCGGTTTTTAGCGACTTTGGTTATCGACATAAACTCAATGACGACTAACCAAACATCGAAAAAATACCGGTAGTTAGTGAAAGAAGTTAGAGGGTGAGGAACGATAAGATAGAAACTTAGAATATAAGAAGAAGAAGAAGAAGATACAACATCAGAATAACACGAATCTCACAGCGGAACGAACAACATACAATAGATAACATATCCTTGAAATAAAATCAGTATATGTATAAAGTAACATTATCAGAGTACAACACTTACAACATAGCGGAAATAACTATAGTTATATAATCTTGAAGCCTCCTGCTCCAAGCTCTCCAAGTATATCTGTAAAATCCTGACTACTTGACTGCCCGTGTAAAATTGGGCACCCAAGAGTTTAGGGAAAACAAAACAAAATAAACTCCAGGTCAGTCATGGGACTGGTATGAGTAAAACAATTTAAAACAGTTTGAGCCATTAAACGATATCTCATAAGACCACGCCGTATAGCGGAATGGGTTTTTCCCTTTGAGAATCCAAAATAATCTTTATATCAAACTCATTGATATTATAATAGTGTCTATCAACCACAATATAATAACCATATAGCAGAAGCGCTTTCATCTCACGTTCTACATATATAGTATACAATCAAAACCGCAAGCACGTATTTGGTAATGGATTTCCAACTATGACAAGGTATGGAACCACCTTTCGCTAGTGTACCTCTAGAGAGGAATACACTGGGTTCAACAAGAACATCTTGCAACCCGGCCACACATGACTGACCACTCATTTCGCTTGAGTGTGTCTAATGTATATCACCAACGGTTGGGATCAGCAACCGTTTCTCGAATGGGACAGCATCGATAATAGATTTTTAGAAGTAAATGGAACTCTAGATCAGGTGATTATACACCCTAATAGGTGCGACCTACATAGCCATGCTGCCTGCCCGATTTTTGTCATTTCCCGGTTGTGAGGCTAGAGGCCACTCTTATCTTTGACATATCACACATTTATTCACTTTGAATGTCACATCGTCATACCCGCCAAATCACAAATTGATTTCCCCAAAAATACAATGGGTATACAGCTAAGAGAAACGAATTCCTTCGCCACCAAACGTAAATACGCTTGAAGAGATCAACTTACGCGATCTATTAAATATACTCTATCAGACATTCTTCCATACAGGTCGTCCTGGGACAGGACAAACCGAAGGCACTATTTAGTACATCCATCTTAGGCAATCTTTACCTAAGATTTATACAACAACCCTTGCACTTTACTCCGTCTTCAATTATCTTTGGCATATATGATTCGCAATGCTTATGCCAAAACGGAGTGGTTCTTCGGATAATAATCTAATCGGTCTCTCCATATTAACAATGTTAAACTGGTCAAAAACTTCGATAGTCTTTGAGTTAACTATCAAAGAAAAAACACGTGTGCAAACAACGATATTATTTCCAAATGGAAATTATATCGATCAATCATCATTGAGCATTTATCTCTTTAGTTTATTAATTTACTTATCTCCTATTTCCATATATTCAACATTTCTTATTTTCTATTATCAGAAAACATTTCTGATTCTTATTTGGAAAACATTTCCAAAACTCCTTCACTATCAACCCTTACCATTCCTTAGTTAAGAAGGAAGTCAATCAAGTTGGGGTATAATTACCTCTCAGACCTTAACTGAATAACGTTTTAACTTCAGAATAGAAAATTTTATCTTTTAAATCTTTAACAAACTTCCTTACGAAACTCTCGGATTCTATTTACGAATCCACTTCTTTTATAAAAACATTGGTTATAACGATAACGTTATAATCCTTACTTTCAAAGTATGTAACCTCAAATATAACTTTTATTCTTTAATTTGAACCTACTCTAATTTATTTATAAGTAAATAAATCATGATTTAAAACCCGGAAAGTAAATAATACTTTCCCAAATTCGACATAATCGAATTCGACGATTTACTCTCTTCGAATAACTAGTATTCGATTAACTCACTTTGAATAACTTATATTCGATAACTCTTTCTTTCAAATAAACGATATTCGAAAATCTCTCTTCGAATAAACTATATTCGATTACTCCTTCAACTCTATTCGAATAACTAATATTCGACTAACTCCTTTTAACTCCATACAAATAACTAATATTCGATTAACTCCTTTTAACTCCATTCGAATAACTAATATTCGATAACTCCTTTTAACTTTATTCGAATAACTAATATTCGATAACTCCTTTTAACTTGATTCAAATAACTAATATTAGATAACTTCTTTTAACTTTATTCGAATAACTAACATTCGATAACTCCTTTTAACTTGATTCGAATAACTAATATTCGATAACTCCTTTTAACTTGATTCAAATAACTAATATTCGATAACTCCTAATTCGACTAACTTTAATCGATTTATTCTTATTCGATTAACTCTATTTAATTACTCTACTGGTTAACTCTAACTCTAACTGGTTAACTTTAACTCTAACTCTAATTGGTTAACTCCAACTCTAACTAATCAACTCTAATTGATTAACTCTAACTGGTCAACTCTAACCGATTAACTCTAACTGGTCAACTCTAACTGATTAACTCTAACTGGTGAACTCTAACTGATCATCTCTAACTGGTTAACTCTCACTGATTAACTCTAACTGGTTAACTCTAATTGATCAACTCTAACTGGTCAACTCTAACTGGTCAACCCTAATTGATTAACCCTAACTGATTTACTCTATTCGATTAACTCTAATCGAATAACTAATATTCGATTAACTCATTTCGATTAACTCATTTCGATTAACTCTTTTCGATTAATTTCTTTTCTGTTTGTTTATACAAATAATTCCTTTTCTATTTGTTTACTTAACAAATAACTATTCCCTTTCAATTCTATTTATTTCTTAGATAAATATTTCCTTTATACTTCTATTTGTAAATGTTTTACAAATATTTCCTTTATATTTGTTTTCACAAATAATTTCCTTTATATTTGTTCTCACAAATAATTTCCTTTATATTTGTTCACACAAATAATTTCCTTTATATTTGTTCTATTTATTTCCTAAATAAATAAACCTTTCATAACTTTATTACTTTCTTAAATAAATATTCCATTTTTATTCTATTTGTTTAACAAATAAATAGCCCCTTTCAATTCTATTTGTTGAACCAATAAATATTTCTTTTATATTTGTTTTTCACAAATATTCCTATTCAATTATATTTGTTTTCACAAATATATCCAATTCAATTAGATTTGATTTATAAATATTTCCAATTCAATTATATTTGATTTACAAATATAATTTATATTTCAATATACAATTTGAAAAATCCCTTTGTATATTCCAGTATTTCTTATGGTGTTTCAAATACCATATATTACTGCTCGATATCACCCAATCACACACAATCAACCACAAATTGTATATCGCATCATATATCACAATATATATGAAAACAGTAAAATAAATGTTGAGGAATCCAGTTGGATTCCTCCGAGCTATTTCCCTGCATCACAGATGTTAAACAATATAATCTACATCGATTTCATTTACATATGAAATATTCTGCTAAATAGAATCAATATTTGATTAACGATTTTTATATATATCGTTATCTGTAATTTCAACCAATACACAAGCAATTCAACCAAATAGTTAACAACCAGCAATCAACAGATGATTAACAGTTCTAAAAATACGTTATAAAAAAATAACTGTTCTTAGTTGGTGAGTTTTACTCACATTGGATGATCATCGTTAATAACGATAAACATCGCTCGATTCAGACGGACAATTTATTTTGCAATAAATTGTACCGAGCTCAGATTCGCTCCCAGTAAGATCCATGGTGTAGCCACCGTCCATACGATCCCAACGGATCTTGTTTCGCTGAATTCTGATTACGTATGTAGAAGATATGATTTTTAAAATTTTGAACCTTATTTAATATAAAAATAAACTAAAATATCCTTTTAATTATTGGGCTCACCATACACCTAAGGCCCAAAACAATACAAACCCGGATCGTGCCTTCTTCCTCACCACAAATTTGTTGTGACCTGCTCCTCTGTTTCAAACCATTTCCGAATCTTCAAACCTCCACCGATCATCACTTCTTCAACAAAACCCACAACCGAAACCACTAAACTACTCCCCATCGAAATCTTCATCACCTCATACCAAGCATTCACAGCTCGCACTCACCTTGCAAAACCCGATCTCGACCCCTCCATCCTCCTACAGCAGACGGTGCAACACTTTTATTTTTAAAAAAATCCCAAATATTCACAAATGAAGCTGCTCTCCTCAACAAACCCAAATATAACACACAAACAACTTATCGCTGCTCGAATTTCATGATTGGTGGAACGCTAGTTCGACGGCTACCAACACCAACGACAGGAACTTATGTCGAGGTCCCCAAAACTATTACTGCGTTGAAGAGCCTCTCTTACTGAATCCATAAATATATATAACTTGATTTTAGGATTTTTCTTCAATTTGTTTTGATTTTTAATTTTTTGAAACATACTGTTTTGGTTTGGAAAAAGGATCGGCGGCTCAAAAGAGATTTTATAAGGGGGATCAAAATTTATGTGTTGCTGAAACAATCACTGTGTGGCCTTGTTTAGGACCACAAATAAATTAGGATATTTTTTATAAATATTTTATATTTTTAATTAGCAAATATCTCATTTATTCATCTTCTAAAAATCCGTGTGATCACACACGATACCTAAAAATCATGAAAATGGGCATGCAGCTACAATTCATCATTACGGTCCCAACGAAACTTTCCGACTCCGTTTGCTCACACATCGTATTTTAACCGTCAAAATATCGATTGTTTTTCACTTTAAAAATCAATACGGCCACATACTGACTTCAAAAATCATGGAAATTGAAATCTAGCAATAATTTAATATTGCGGATCCAACAAAATTAGTTTCATCGAATTCTGAGGTCGTTTACAAAACTGGCTATTTTTAAAGCTTTAAATAACCCTTTTAAATACATAAATATATTTAAAAGCAATTAAATTTAATATTTAGAAATAAATATTATCGTATATATTCACAACAGAATATCATACAGCTCTAGAATATTCCTATATGAATTTCTAACTCGATATTTCAAATCCCGCTTTAAATCGATATTTGATTTATATTGAAATCCCTTTTATAAATATAAATAAATATTTATAAATTTCAAAGGAATTCCACAGCGACTTTTCAATAATTTGATTTGGACGTAAATCAAAATCTATACGATGAAATCCTGATTTTTCTCCTTCATTACAAAAATATAATTCACTAGCTCCTAACGTTTCTTGTTTCACAGAAATCCGATTTAATACGGCTTCTGTATATTCAATTGAAGTTCGAATCGCCAAATTACGAACTGCAGCGCCATTTCGAGCTCGATTATAACTATATTATAATTCTACATTCAACTGTCGTTTATATAATATTCGTTATTCAAATCAAATTCCAAGCTGAATTATATCTTATAAATAATCCCATTCACACGATATTTGTGAATTCCACCATTTTTTATTATTTCTAAATTAAATATATTATTTAATTATTATTTTAATTAAATATTCAAAGTTATTTAATTAAACGACCATTAAATTCTCTTAATCACCTTTTTAAATAATTAAACAAATTAATTATTACCCGTAAAAAATACGGGTCGTTACAGTTTTGTTCTTCACTCATCCTCATTTGGAGTACTTTAATTTCAGCCATTATTTGTAGAACATATTCCATCTTCTCTTCAATTTTGATAACCCGAGATAGCGTAGATCATTGAAAAGGACTCTCAGATGGTCTAGCGTTTGAATCGGAGTTGATTAAATCAGTGGAGGCCATTGTTTTTGTTAATTCAGAGTTTTTACAGAGAAAAAGAGTGAAAATGAAGAAGAAAAATTGAAATAGAAGGTTTAAATAATTGAAATAACTAACTTTTGGTGGGAATTTAATTTGAAATTCTAGTAGTTATATCTCGATATACCAAAAACTCTATGTCGACATACTATTGTTTTAAATTTTATTACTTTAATTTCTTATGTTGTGTTTAATTTATTTAATTATTCTAACTCACTTAATGAACACATGCCTAATTCTCTTCAAAATTTAGTAAATATTGCTTCATTTAATGGTTTAGATAATATATCTTCTATTTTTTTATCTGTTTCAATAAATTCGGGTGAAATCTTTTCTTTACTTATGTTATCTCTTAGAAAATGATGTCTCACATCGATATGTTTAGTTCTCGAATGATGAGTTGGATTTTTAGAAATATTTATATCACTTGTATTATCGCAGTGTATAGGTGATTTATTTATATTTAAGAGAAAATCGTTTAAAGTTTGTTGCATATATATTACTTGTGAACAAGCCAAAGCAGCAGAGATATATTCTGCTTCAGTTGTTGACAAAGATATGGTAGTTTGCTTTTTACTGAACCATGATACAAGGGAATGTCCTAGGAAGCGACATGTTCCACTAGTACTTTTACAATCAGATTTTCATCCTGTATAGTCAGCGTCACAGTACGAAACTTAATCGAATGAATCATTCTTAGGATAAATTAATCCAAAATCTGATGTATACTTTACATACATCAGAATATGTTTTACGGCTTTTAAATGTGTTTCCTTTGGTTGTGATTGATATCTTGCACAGAGACATACGTTATGCATTATATATGGTCTACTAGCGGTTATATATAATAAAAATCCTATCATTCCTCTGTATAGTTTTTGATCAACGTCTTTTGATGTATCATCATTACTTAAAGCAATACTAGTTTCCATAGGTGTTGGTCTACCATTTGTTGTTGTTAGATTATGTTTATTAATTAAATCTCTTGCGTATTTTTCTTGACTAATAAATATTTCATTCTTTAATTGTCAAATTTGTAAACCTAAAATGAATGATAATTCTCCCATATGGCTCATTTCAAATTCTTTGGTCATAATATCTAAAAATTCTTTATTCATTTTATCATTTGTTGACCCAAAATGTAATGACCCGGATTTTCGGCGACTTTGGTTATCGACATAAGCACGATGTCGATAACCAAAACATCGAAAAATCCTGGTAATTAGTGAAAGAAATTAGAGGGTGAGGAAAGATAAGATAGAAACTTAGAATAGAAGAAGAAGAAGACAACATCAGAGTAACACGAATCTCACAACGGAACGAATAACATATAATATATGTAACATAACTTCGAAATATACATCTGTACTTGAATATACATCATTATCAAAGTACAGCACTTACGACACAGCGGAAATAACTATAGCTATATGATCCTGAAGCCTCCTGCTCCAGCTCTTCAACTATATCTGTAAAATCCCGACTACTTGACTGCCCGTACAAATTTAGGCACCCAAGAGTTTAGGGAAACAACAAAGTAAACTCCGGGTCAGTCATGGGACTGGTATGAGTAAAACAGTTTAAAAATAGTTCGAACAGGTAAACGATATCTCATAAGACCACGCCGCATAACGGAACGGGTTTTTCCCTTATGAGAATCCAAAATATCTTTAGATCAAAAACCTTTTGATATTATAATAATGTCTATCAACCACAGTATATATATAATCATCTAGCAGAAACGCTTTCATCTCACGTTCTACATATATAGTATACAATCAAAACCGCAAGCACGTATTGGGAATTGGGTTTCCAACTATGACAAGGTATGGAACCACCTTTCACTAGTGTACCTCTAGAAAGGAATACACTGGGTTCAACAAGAACATCTTGCAACCTGGCCACACATGACCGACCACTCATTTCGCTTGAGTGTATCGAATGTATATCACCAACAGTTGGGATCAGCAACCGTTTCCCGAATGGGACAGCATCAACAATAGATTTTTAGAAGTAAATGAAACTCTAGATCAGGTGATTATACACCCTACTTCGGTGCGACCGACTTAGCCATGCTGCCTGCCCGATTTCTGTCATTTACCGGTTGATGAGGCTAGAAGCTACGCTTTATCATCACACCAGATTTCACTTTGAATGCCACATCGTCAAATCCATCAAATCACCGATTGACGTCCTCAACCATACATTACGCGTAAGCTAAAAGAAGTTTCCTTCTCCGCTTCCACTCTTGGTACAGTTGGAGAAATCAATATACGTGATCGTCTGGAAATACTCTGTCAGACATCTATCCATACAAGTCATCCAGGAACAGGATGAACCGAAGGCACTATTCCGTAAACAGGATAGCCCTTGCATAACTCCGTCTTCAATTTCCTTTGGCATACATGATTCGCAATGCTTATGCCAATACAGAGTGGTTCTTTGGATAATAATCCAACCGGTCTCTCCATATTAACAACGTTAAAATGGTCAAAAACTTCGATAGTCTGTGATTTAACTATCGAAGAAAAACAGGTGTGCAAACAACGATATTATTTCCAAATGGAAATTTATATCCATCAAACATCATTCAACATTTATCTCTTTATTCCATTAATTTACTTATCTCATGTTTCCCTATGTTCAATATTCCTTATTTTCTAAATTGGGAAAATATACGTTATTAACAATGGAAAACATTTCCATTTCTTTGTTTCTTTATTAGAAAACATTTCTGGTTTCTTATTTGGAAAACATTTCCAAAGCTTCTTCATTGGACTTAGACAGATGTTTAAACAAACCATCGCGATGCCAATTCAAACCATTTCCTTTACTGCCGAGCCTTAACTATTCCTTAGTAAAAACGAAGCCAATCAAGTTGGGGTAGAACTACCCCTCAGACCTTAACTGAACAACATTTCCAACTTTGAAATAGACAAAGTTCACTTTATATTCCTTTAACTAACTTCCTTACCTAACTCTCGTTCGAATAAATATATTCGATTGACTCTTTTCACTTAACTCTATTCGATTAACCCTTATCAATTAACTCTATTGGACTAACACTATTGGATTGACTCATTTTGACTAATGCTATTGATTTACCCATTTCACTTACTCTTTTCGAATAAACTATATTCGATAATTCCTTTTACTTTCTATTCGAATAACTATATTCGATTTACTCATTTGCTTCTATTCGAATAACTATATTCGATTTAACTCATTTGCTTCTATTCTAATCGATTAAACTAACATCGATTATCTCCTTTCAACTTTATTCTCTAATCGATTTACTAACATCGATTAACTTCTTTTTAACTTTATTCTCTAATCGATTAACTAACATCGATTAACTTCTTTTACTTTAACATAATCGATTAACTAACATCGATTAACTTCTTTTTAACTTTATTCTCTAATCGATTAACTAACATCGATTAACTTCTTTTACTTTAACACTAATCGATTAACTAACATCGATTAACTTCTTTTTAACTTTATTCTCTAATCGATTAACTAACATCGATTAACTTCTTTTACTTTAACACTAATCGATTAACTAACATCGATTAACTTATTTTGATAAACTACGTTTTCCGTTACAACTATTTCCTTTTTATAACGTTTACTTACCGTTACAAATATATCCTATTTATAACTTCTATTTACCGTTACAAATATTTCCTATTTATAACTTCTATTTACCGTTACAAATATTTCCTATTTATAACTTTTATTTACCGTTACAAATATTTCCTATTTATAACTTCTATTTACCGTTACAAATATTTCCTATTTATAACTTCTATTTACCGTTACAAATATTTCCTATTTATAACGTTTACTTACCGTTACAAATATATCTTATTTATAACTTCTATTTATTTTCTAAATAAATATTCCTTTTCTATTTCTATTTATTTTCTAAATAAATATCCCTTTAATAAAACCGTGTTCGTTTTATAAATAATTCCTTTTATAAAATCCTGTGATTTTATAAAATTCCTTTATTTCAATATACATTGAAATACTTCTTTTTACATCCCAGGGTTTCTTATGATATTTAAAATATCGAATAACAATGATCAATATCATTCCAACACCCATAATCCATAACAGATTATATAACACATCATATATCATAGTATATGAAAACAGTAAAATAAATGTTGAGGAATCCAGTTGGATTCCTCCAACCTGTTTCCCTGCATCACAGATGTTAAACAATATAGATAACATCACTTTCAGTTCCATATGATATATTCTGTTAAACAGAACCAATATAGAAAATTCAACTAACTGACTAGCAGTTCAATCAAACAATCAACACACTGTCAATCAGCCAATATCTAACAGTTCTAAAATTACAGCATGAAATTATAAACTGTTCAGAGTTAGTGAGATTTACTCACTTTGGCGCGTTAGCCGTTAAATAACGGTTTGCGTTATTTGACTCAGTCGGACAATTTGTTTCGCCATAAGTTGTAATGAGCTCGGATTCACTCCCGGTCAGTCTCATTGTGGATTGCTCGTCCACACGATCCCGACGCAACTTACGGTTTGTAAATCTGATATTGTATGGCCAAGTTATCGCTTAAGCAAGTTAATACAATTTAAATAAGAAAAATAACTTGAATTTCTTTTAAAAAAAGGACTTGGGCTTAACCTTTCCACTTCGGCCCAATTAGATAAACAACGGCCCCTTTAAAACATCTCCTTCTTCTTCCTGTTAATCCCGTATATTCAGATCACCTCCTCAAAGCCATTGTCGCTCCTTTCATCCCCAAGAACTACCAAGTCTTCCCATTTAAATTCAAACTAAAATCACTTAAATTCACCACATCAAATCCTCATTGTCTTCATACCCAAGAACCCTAACTCGGTGACAACACTGTCCTTCCGTTTTGTTCACTTTGCCGCTACTGTTCGAACAAGCATCGAACTCGAACAACACCAAAACCCCTCAAACTTCTTATGATGGTTCCATTCTTCAATCTAACTACAAAATCATACTCCAATTCCAAGAAAAATCAACCCAAACGCATTGAGTTTAAACCCTAGAGCTACTGGAAAACCGCGAGTACCCCATACTGGCGTCGAACCATGTCAAACCCCTCCAAGATTGAAGAGCATCTCTTCAGCATCACAATATATTTGGTTTCCAATTTATCACTTATTGTTTGATTTTATTCTTGATTTTTGAAGATACATTTTGTTTGCTGTAACAAAAATGAACCCGGCGGCTAAGAGGATTCTTTTATAGGGGATCGATTTTTAGCCGAGCTTTCGTTTTCTAGATATAAGAGATGCGGCGGATAAAAATATCTGAATGAGGAATGGGTTAGGTTAAACGATTTTATAGTTTTTTGTTTTCTATTTGGTTGGAGTTTCCCTTATCCACGTTTTCATTGTTTTGCACTAGTGGCTGAGAAAACACAGTGCGTGGCCTCTTTATAGTCTTTCATTTCCTTAGGTGTTAATGAAAATAAGGTATACTGGGCGTGGCTTATAGGAAGCACGTATGGTTTGTTTTTATTACAAAGTAAGGTACCCTGATATATATATATAGTTCTGTTCACATACGAATTGCTTTGGACAGAAATAAAAATACCGTTGTAATCAGCGATGTGTCAGGATTCCAAAAATATAATAATATCGGTAGATGGACTCATATTTTGAAACTTCAAAAATGTTGATTACAGGGTGCAAAATACCCCAAATAAAAAGTTGCTTATTTAATTAATTAAAAATTACAGTAAAATTCTAAAAATTAATTTATCGTTATGTCTCAAAAGAACCTTGTCTATATTTAAACCCGATATCTATTTATATCGAATAAATCGTTATGGTCGATAAACGATTCTATAACGACTATTTTAAAATTTGATTTGGCCATAAATAAAAATCTACACGACGAAATCTCGATTTTTCTCTTCCACTAGAAAGATATACTGCATCAGCTCCTAATGTTTCTTGTTTCACAGAAATCCGATTTAAAACGAATCCTGTACATTCAGTTGAAGTTCGAATCGCCAATTTATGAACTGCAGCGCCATTTCGAGCTCGTTTACAATTATATTATAAACTATACGTTCAACTGTCGACGATTGAATATATTCGTTATTCAAATTCAATTCCAAGCTGAATTAAATATCACAGATGATCTGGTTCACATCATATCGTCATTTCGACCATTCAGAATTAAATATCTTATTTAATTTATTATTTTAATTAAATATTCATCATAATTAAATTCCACGACAATTTAATTCACTAAACCACCATTTATATAATAAAATAAATTAATCATAATACCTCTGCCAATGCGGGTCATTACAATCTTCCCCACTTAAAATAATTTCGTCCTCGAAATTGCTAAAAGGTAGAGGACGACCCTATCGACTGGTTAGAACATATTTGTTCACTTCTTAACTTCAGTTTCAACTGAACCAATTTAATTTCAATTAAATTATTAATTAATTCCTATTATCGAAAAATTTCAAAAATCCTGAAAATTTTCTAACGCCTTAACTCTTCGAAATTTTTTTGCCAGCACCTCCTTTGTACTGGTCAATACGTCAAACTCCAACTTGCCTATCTGGGTCATCTCCAACCCAAAAGAAAATCAAACAGCCAAGCGGTATGCAAATTCGGCTCATAAATCTTATATCCAATAGGAATATAAACTTGTACCTTTTTGTCGGCATATCATTATATCCTTTCCACCTGTTATCAATTCAGCGGATACAAGGGTCATCCCAATCAAATCCCCATCTTCTTTTATCCACGACACAACCATTCGCTTATATCCTAAGTCGAATTTTATTTCAAATTCGAGTTCCATTCTCGATTTCAAACTCTTAACTTCCCAATCCAATATCATTTCGGATTCAAATTTCACAAATCCAATCTTATTCGATTTCAATTCAACTTCAGTTACCACTTAACTGACTTTACTTTAATTCAAATCTGCTTTCACAAATTTCTGTTAAATTTGTTTTTAATTTAAACAGTCTTTCCTTGGGAGTTTTCAAACAGTTTACTCTTTTCAAAAATCAAAATTTCCTTTTTGAAATTAACTGAGCATATAATCAATATTCCATTAGTTAGATCACTTCTCTATTTCTTTATCAATATTTGTTAACCAAATATTTTCAATAACCATATTGGCCCTTTTATGTTATTGGGAAAACATTTCTGAATATCGCCTTCCTTTATTTTCTAAACTTTAGAAAATATATGCTATTTATAATTGGAAAATATTCCAATTACTTATCTCTTTTCTGGTCTCGCTTATTTCTATACTTAGAAAATATTCTATATTCTATTTCCAAGCTTGCACTTATTTGGGTTAAAACGGATGTTGTGTAAAACATCGTTACGACAACCCAATTACTATATTCAACTAACTCTTATTCAACATTGATTTTCGAGCCTGAAATCTTACTATTTATTTGTTAATAATGAAATCAATCAAGTTGGGGTATAACTACCTCTCAGACCTTGACTGAATAACATTTATAACGTCAAAACAGATAAGACTGCTTACTCGAATAATCAATACCATACAACTACTTATTCACTTTTACACACGTATACGCTTCCTCTTTATATTCTTACTAGATTTTATTCTTAGTCTTCCTTTTTGATTTTACTATTCTATTTCTAAGTTCGTTTCCTTATCGACTTCTATATATATCGATACGTTGATTTCTAACTATCAAATTATCTTAAAAATATTCTAACTCCTTAAATTCCCGGAAAAATTCGCCATAACCTCCTTTGTACCAGGAGCATCGGGATATTTCAAATAGCCTCCCATGGCCCTCACCAATCCAAAAGAAAAACAAAAAAGCCAAGCGGCTAGCCGATACGATGCATAAAATCTCATATATGAATTAAATACATACCTTTTCGTCGAGCATTCTATCTATTTCACTTCTATACTATATTCCAAACCTGTCTCCTGTATATTTATACCTGCCCAATCTATTTTAACTATACCTGATCGTTTTAACTCAATTCGTTAATTAATTTGTTAATTAACTCTTTAGTCTATTTCACTTGAACATGACATGTTCAAATATATTTTTACTTGCTTATTAACTAATTGAATTCCTTTTCAATTTCTATTTGAATTTCCTATATTCAAATTCCATTTCAATTCTCTTATTCAAATTCTATACTTGAATTTCATTTTAAATCTCTTATTCAAATTCTATACTTGAATTTCATTTGAATTTCTATATTCAAATCTATTTGAATTCTCTTTATTTCATTTCAATTCCCTTTGAATCTTCTATATTCAAATTTCAATTTCAATTCTATTTGAATCTTCTTTATTCAAATTTCATTTCACTTTCGATTTTCAAATCCTATATTTGAAATCCTTTATATTTTCTATATTCAAATACTATATTTGAATTCCATTTGAATTTCTATATTCAAATTCTATATCCCTTCCATTGAATTTCATATATTCAAACTCCCTTTGAATTTCTATATTCAATTTCTATTTCAAACTTTCTTTATTCAAATCCTATATTCAAACTCCATTGAATTATATATTCCAATTTCCATTTCAACTCTATTTGAATTCTATATTCAATTTTCCATTATTTAAATATTCTTTATTCAAATCTCATTTGAATTTCTATATTCAAATCCCCTTTGAATTTTCTATATTCAAATTCTATATTTGAACTTCCTTTCTTCAAATTCCTTTTCAAACTTTCTTTATTCATTCTTTACATAAGTCTCGATTTCAATTCCTTTTGAAATCGATATTACTACCTTTGGAAAATAGGTTTCCCTTTCAATTTCACACTTGTATTTTTTATTTCTGAATTATCCAATGATAATTCTCTTCACTTCATTTATAAACTTCGTTTATAAAAGAACTATTTATAAACTTCATTTATAAAGGAACTTCTCGTTTTATTTCTTTTAAACAAGTTAATATTTCAAATCTATTTCAAAATTCAAATTCTATATTCTAAATCCCATTTTGAAATTCAACACAACTTGTCTTTCCCAAAACATATTCCAAACAGTATCTCTGGTAGTAATTCGTCACTTACAACTCGAAAATGAATACCGATGATGCAGCTGTCATCATCAGAATCTATTTTCCAGCGATCGAAGTGAGTTCAATACTATAAAACCATTTCTAAACATTTCCACTTTGAAATTCATTTCAAAATATAATTCACACTGCTTGTAAAACAATTTAAATTTCCCAGGATCTTAAATTTTCCTTATTTTTAATCCAAATACATTTACAAACACTTATCCAATTCTCCAGAGTTTTAACTTCAATTTCTGGTTTAAATTTCAGATTTATCTCATCTGATTTCATATATTTCTCTTATATGAATTTTGATTGATTATTTACATAACTATTTAATTTATAATCTTACTCGATTATAATAACAACCAATATATCCACTATGTTAAAATTTTTGATATATATATATATATATTCTCTATATCAAGATATACCTTGGGTAAACTTATTTTAATTTACCCTCTTTTCAAAACATATCGTGCCGACCCATCGTATTCGAGTGTTTAGTAATTCCTACCGATACAGTGGATCAAACTGATCGACCAGAACTCATAAACAACTCAACCAATGAATCTGCACAATATAAAACAATTTTTATATCAATAACAAATACGCTCACTCGTATATATACACTCAATCTCAGTCTAGGGTATTACCAACCCTATCTCTACCGAGTCACGCCACAGAGCCAAGTAATTCTTAACTTAAGCTCTGATACCAACTGTAATGACCCGGATTTTCGGCGACTTTGGTTATCGACATAAGCACGATGTCGATAACCAAAACATCGAAAAATCCTGGTAATTAGTGAAAGAAATTAGAGGGTGAGGAAAGATAAGAAAGAAACTTAGAATAGAAGAAGAAGAAGACAACATCAGAGTAACACGAATCTCACAGCGGAACGAATAACATATAATATATGTAACATAACTTCGAAATATACATCTGTACTTGAATATACATCATTATCAAAGTACAGCACTTACAACACAGCGGAAATAACTATAGCTATATGATCCTGAAGCCTCCTGCTCCAGCTCTTCAACTATATCTGTAAAATCCCGACTACTTGACTGCCCGTACAAATTTAGGCACCCAAGAGTTTAGGGAAACAACAAAGTAAACTCCGGGTCAGTCATGGGACTGGTATGAGTAAAACAGTTTAAAAATAGTTCGAACAGGTAAACGATATCTCATAAGACCACGCCGCATAACGGAACGGGTTTTTCCCTTATGAGAATCCAAAATATCTTTAGATCAAAAACCTTTTGATATTATAATAATGTCTATCAACCACAGTATATATATAATCATCTAGCAGAAACGCTTTCATCTCACGTTCTACATATATAGTATACAATCAAAACCGCAAGCACGTATTGGGAATTGGGTTTCCAACTATGACAAGGTATGGAACCACCTTTCGCTAGTGTACCTCTAGAAAGGAATACACTAGGTTCAACAAGAACATCTTGCAACCTGGCCACACATGACCGACCACTCATTTCGCTTGAGTGTATCGAATGTATATCACCAACAGTTGGGATCAGCAACCGTTTCCCGAATGGGACAGCATCAACAATAGATTTTTAGAAGTAAATGAAACTCTAGATCAGGTGATTATACACCCTACTTCGGTGCGACCGACTTAGCCATGCTGCCTGCCCGATTTCTGTCATTTACCGGTTGATGAGGCTAGAAGCTACGCTTTATCATCACACCAGATTTCACTTTGAATGCCACATCGTCAAATTCATCAAATCACCGATTGACGTCCTCAACCATACATTACGCGTAAGCTAAAAGAAGTTTCCTTCTCCGCTTCCACTCTTGGTACAGTTGGAGAAATCAATATACGTGATCGTCTGGAAATACTCTGTCAGACATCTATCCATACAAGTCATCCAGGAACAGGATGAACCGAAGGCACTATTCCGTAAACAGGATAGCCCTTGCATAACTCCGTCTTCAATTTCCTTTGGCATACATGATTCGCAATGCTTATGCCAATACAGAGTGGTTCTTTGGATAATAATCCAACCGGTCTCTCCATATTAACAACGTTAAAATGATCAAAAACTTCGATAGTCTGTGATTTAACTATCGAAGAAAAACAGGTGTGCAAACAACGATATTATTTCCAAATGGAAATTTATATCCATCAAACATCATTCAACATTTATCTCTTTATTCCATTAATTTACTTATCTCATGTTTCCCTACGTTCAATATTCCTTATTTTCTAAATTGGGAAAATATACGTTATTAACAATGGAAAACATTTCCATTTCTTTGTTTCTTTATTAGAAAACATTTCTGGTTTCTTATTTGGAAAACATTTCCAAAGCTTCTTCATTGGACTTAGACAGATGTTTAAACAAACCATCGCGATGCCAATTCAAACCATTTCCTTTACTGCCGAGCCTTAACTATTCCTTAGTAAAAACGAAGCCAATCAAGTTGGGGTAGAACTACCCCTCAGACCTTAACTGAACAACATTTCTAACTTTGAAATAGGCAAAGTTCACTTTATATTCCTTTAACTAACTTCCTTACTTAACTCTCGTTCGAATAAATATATTCGATTGACTCTTTTCACTTAACTCTATTCGATTAACCCTTATCAATTAACTCTATTGGACTAACACTATTGGATTGACTCATTTTGACTAATGCTATTGATTTACCCATTTCACTTACTCTTTTCGAATAAACTATATTCGATAATTCCTTTTACTTTCTATTCGAATAACTATATTCGATTTACTCATTTGCTTCTATTCGAATAACTATATTCGATTTAACTCATTTGCTTCTATTCTAATCGATTAAACTAACATCGATTATCTCCTTTCAACTTTATTCTCTAATCGATTTACTAACATCGATTAACTTATTTTTAACTTTATTCTCTAATCGATTAACTAACATCGATTAACTTCTTTTACTTTAACACTAATCGATTAACTAACATCGATTAACTTCTTTTTAACTTTATTCTCTAATCGATTAACTAACATCGATTAACTTCTTTTACTTTAACACTAATCGATTAACTAACATCGATTAACTTCTTTTTAACTTTATTCTCTAATCGATTAACTAACATCGATTAACTTCTTTTACTTTAACACTAATCGATTAACTTATTTTGATAAACTACGTTTTCCGTTACAACTATTTCCTTTTTATAACGTTTAGTTACCGTTACAAATATATCCTATTTATAACTTCTATTTACCATTACAAATATTTCCTATTTATAACTTCTATTTACCGTTACAAATATTTCCTATTTATAACTTCTATTTACCGTTACAAATATTTCCTATTTATAACTTCTATTTACCGTTACAAATATTTCCTATTTATAACTTCTATTTACCGTTACAAATATTTCCTATTTATAACGTTTACTTACCGTTACAAATATATCTTATTTATAACTTCTATTTATTTTCTAAATAAATATTCCTTTTCTATTTCTATTTATTTTCTAAATAAATATCCCTTTTATAAAACCGTGTTCGTTTTATAAATAATTCCTTTTATAAAATCCTGTGATTTTATAAAATTCCTTTATTTCAATATACATTGAAATACTTCTTTTTACATCCCAGGGTTTCTTATGATATTTAAAATATCGAATAACAATGATCAATATCATTCCAACACCCATAATCCATAACAGATTATATAACACATCATATATCACAGTATATGAAAACAGTAAAATAAATGTTGAGGAATCCAGTTGGATTCCTCCAACCTGTTTCCCTGCATCACAGATGTTAAACAATATAGATAACATCACTTTCAGTTCCATATGATATATTCTGTTAAACAGAACCAATATAGAAAATTCAACTAACTGACTAGCAGTTCAATCAAACAATCAACACACTGTCAATCAGCCAATATCTAACAGTTCTAAAATTACAGCATGAAATTATAAACTGTTCAGAGTTAGTGAGATTTACTCACTTTGGCGCGTTAGCCGTTAAATAACGGTTTGCGTTATTTGACTCAGTCGGACAATTTATTTCGCCATAAGTTGTAATGAGCTCGGATTCACTCCCGGTCAGTCTCATTGTGGAGTGCTCGTCCACACGATCCCGACGCAACTTACGGTTTGTAAATCTGATATTGTATGGCCAAGTTATCGCTTAAGCAAGTTAATACAATTCAAATAAGAAAAATAACTTGAAATTCTTTTTAAAAAAAGGACTTGGGCTTAACCTTTCCACTTCGGCCCAATTAGATAAACAACGGCCCCTTTAAAACATCTCCTTCTTCTTCCTGTTAATCTCGTATATTCAGATCACCTCCTCAAAGCCATTGTCGCTCCTTTCATCCCCAAGAACTACCAAGTCTTCCCATTTAAATTCAAACTAAAATCACTTAAATTCACCACATCAAATCCTCATTATCTTCATACCCAAGAACCCTACCTCGGTGACAACACTGTCCTTCCGTTTTGTTCACTTTGCCGCTGCTGTTCGAACAAGCATCGAACTCGAACCACACCAAAACCCCTCAAACTTCTTATGATGGTTCCATTCTTCAATCTAACTACAAAACCATACTCCAATTCCAAGAAAGATCAACCCAAACGCATTGAGTTTAAACCCTAGAGCTACTGGAAAACCGCGAGTACCCCATACTGGCGTCGAACCATGTCAAACCCCTCCAAGATTGAAGAGCAACTCTTCAGCATCACAATATATTTGGTTTCCAATTTGTCACTTATTGTTTGATTTTATTCTTGATTTTTGAAGATACATTTTGTTTGCTGTAACAAAAATGAACCCGGCGGCTAAGAGGATTCTTTTATAGGGGATCGATTTTTAGCCGAGCTTTCGTTTTCTAGATATAAGAGATGCGGCGGATAAAAATATCTGAATGAGGAATGGGTTAGGTTAAACGATTTTATAGTATTTTGTTTTCTATTTGGTTGGAGTTTCCCTTATCCACGTTTTCATTGTTTTGCACTAGTGGCTGAGAAAACACAGTGCGTGGCCTCTTTATAGTCTTTCATTTCCTTAGGTGTTAATGAAAATAAGGTATACTGGGCGTGGCTTATAGGAAGCACGTATGGTTTGTTTTTATTACAAAGTAAGGTACCCCGATATATATACAGCTCTGTTCACATACGAATTGCTTTTGACAGAAATAAAAATACCGTTGTAATCAGCGATGTGTCAGGATTCCAAAAATATAATAATATCGGTAGATGGACTCATATTTTGAAACTTCAAAAATGTTGATTACAGGGTGCAAAATACCCCAAATAAAAAGTTGCTTATTTAATTAATTAAAAATTACAGTAAAATTCTAAAAATTAATTTATCGTTATGTCTCAAAAGAACCTTGTCTATATTTAAACCCGATATCTAGTTATATCGAATAAATCGTTATGGTCGATAAACGATTCTATAGCGACTATTTTAAAATTTGATTTGGCCATAAATAAAAATCTACACGACGAAATCTCGATTTTTCTCTTCCACTATAAAGATATACTGCATCAGCTCCTAATGTTTCTTGTTTCACAGAAATCCGATTTAAAACGAATCCTGTACATTCAGTTGAAGTTCGAATCGCCAATTTATGAACTGCAGCGCCATTTCGAGCTCGTTTACAATTATACTATAAACTATACGTTCAACTGTCGACGATTGAATATATTCGTTATTCAAATTCAATTCCAAGCTGAATTAAATATCACAGATGATCTGGTTCACATCATATCGTCATTTCGACCATTCAGAATTAAATATCTTATTTAATTTATTATTTTAATTAAATATTCATCATAATTAAATTCCACGACAATTTAATTCACTAAACCACCATTTATATAATAAAATAAATTAATCATAATACCTCTGCCAATGCGGGTCATTACACAAAAATTATATCATCAACATATATTTGTACTTGTTGTATATCTTTGTTTTTCTTTTTGATAAAAAAGTATTATCTAATTTTCCTATTTCAAAGTTTGATTGTAACAAATAATTTCGTAATCTATCATACCAAGCCCTAGGAGCCTGTTTTATTCCATATAATGCTTTCTTCAGATTATATACGTGATTTGGTAATTTTTCATCTTCAAACAGGGGTGGTTGCTCTACACATACTTATTTTTTGACAAATCCATTTAGAAAAGCACATTTGACATCCATTTGATATAATATGAAATTATTATAGTTCGTAAAAGCTAGTAAAATTCTAATAGCCTCCAGTCTTGCCACGGGAGCAATAGTTTCATCGTAATATATTCCTTCTTCTTGAGTATAGCCTTGTGCAACTAGTCGTGCCTTATTTCTTACTACCTCACCATGTTCATTCATTTTATTTTCATAGACCCATTTGGTTCCTATTATTGTTTTATTCTCTTGTCAAGGAACAAGTTCCCATACTTCATTCCTAGTAAACTGATTCAGTACTTCTTGCATAGCAAGTATCCATGAATCGTCGGAAGAAGCTTCCTTTATTTTTGGATTTTTGGGTTTAATAGTTGATATAAATGCAATATTACTCATATTATTTAATTGATTACGTGTTCTAACAACGGATTCAATATTTCCTAAGATACTTTCTACAAGATGGTCTCTAAGTAATCTAATTCTTTTATTTGGTTGATTATCCTCATAATTTATTTCATTAATTTCATTTTCACAATCGTCTTAATTGTTTTGAGTTATATTTTTATAGTTTTATCAAAAGATACATTTAATATTTCTTCTATAGTGTTGGTTCGGGTATTGAAAACTCTATAAGCTTTGCTTCTTTCTGAATAACCAATAACAATTCCTTTGTCGGATTTTGAATCAAACTTATCTAAATTATCTTTTGTATTTAGTATAAAACATTTACTTCCAAATATTTTAAAATACGATACTTTTGGTTTCTTTTTATACAAAAGTTCCTATGGTGTTTTATGAGTTAAAGGTCTAATTGAATATCTATTAATAATATAGCAAGCTGTTGCAACTGCCTCAGCCCAAAAATTCCTTGGTAAATTACTATTGGATAATATAGTTCTTGCATATTCTTGTATTGTTTTATTTTCACGTTCAACTACTCCGTTTTGTTGAGGGGTTGTTGGAATTGAAAATTTGTGAGTTATTCCCTTTTTATTACAATTTTATTTCAAAATGCTCATTTTCGAATTCTCCTCCATGATCACTACGAATTATTTTAATTTTTAGTGATAATAAATTTTGAATCCTTTTAGAAAAAGTATTAAATTGATCGAAAGCATCACTTTTATTTTTAAGAAACAAAGTCCAAGCAAATCTAGAAAAGTTGTCAACTATTACATACACATATCTGTTATGATTTATCGATTGTACTTCGGACCAAATAAATCCATGTGTATTAACTCTAATGGTTTTGAAGTAGTAATTTCCTCTTTTGATTTAAATGAACTCTTCTTTAAATTTCCGAATTGACAAGCGTCACTTAAATTATTAATTTTAAATTTCATTTTGGTTAATCCTCTAACTGAATCTAATTTATAAATCCTAGAGACGTGTTTGAAATTTATATGACCGAATCTCTTATGCCAGATCCAGGGATCACTTGTATTGGCTATAAGACATTAATTATGGCTGGAGATTTTCATACCCAATATATAGATATTTTTCTTTCTATCTCCTTTGAATATAACTTTTAAATTCCTGTCTTCCATAAAACATTTATTCTTTTCAAAATTTATTTTATAACCCTTATCGCAAAGTTGACTTATACTTAGCAAGTTTTGCTTTAAATTGCTAACTAATAAAACATCAGAAATAATAGGAGTTTCATAATTACCGACATTGTCGATTCCAATAAAGTAGCCTTTAAAGTTATCTCTGAATTTCACCATTCCTCCATCTTCATACTTTAGATTATTGAGTAGTTCTAGATTTCCAATCATATGTCCCGAATAGCCACTATCCAGTATCCATTTGTCCTTTTTTATTTCCACCAATTTCTTTCTAGAATTTAAATTTTCAACAGCCATGTAACACACCAGTTCGGGATTTAAATTTCCAACAGCCACCTTTTCAGAATTTGAATTACCAATGGCCATTTTACCCATCTTTTCAACTTTTGAGTTTTCAAAAATCATAAAACTCGTCCTTTTCTGAATTAAACAACATTTCAGTAGATCACATGCCTCTTTAACATTACTATATGCAGACTCTTTCAACATTGATACAATGCATGAACTGACACTACTTTTAAAAGAGATTCCAAAATTTGCCATTAAAAAATTATCAAAAATCGGATTATGAGTTTTTTGAAAGACCCTGCTCTGATACCAATTGTTAAGGAATGCAGAATGGATCGTTAAGGAAAAACAAACACTAGAGGGGGATGAGTAGTGTTTATGAGAATTTAAACAAAATCTAAAACTTATGTGAATAACAGAATGAATCAAACACCACAAACACAATCACAGATACAAACAAAAATGCAAAATAAGCAGAAATAAAAATGCAGAAAAGGAAAGAACACACCGGATTTTATACTAGTTCGAAGTGCTCCTACGTACAGTCCCGCACAACGCTAGATTGCGCAGAGTTTTATTACTATACCAGTAGTCAAGTATAACCTCCTTGATTTCACGGCTACAAGGGATACCATCGATTCCTACTTCCTTCATTTCACGGCTACAAGGAAAACACCAATTCCTACTTCCTTGATTTCTCGGCTACAATGAAAACATTGATTCCTACTTCCTTGTTTTCTCGGCTATAAGGAACACACAGATTCCTACTTCACTGAACCCAAGTAATTACAAACAGCCCTATAACTCTTCAATAGCACTTGATTCAGAGAGAGAAGAGAAGAGATTGTACGGAGAAGAAGTTTGATCAAAACGAATTGAATTTGGTAGAGTATAAGTGTAGAAATCATAAAAATGATTAAGAATAATTACATAATAAAAGTGAGTAAAAGTGGAGAAGAAGAGATGATTAAAAATTCGAATTCAAGCCATTTTATAGTGTGTGAAAGGTTGTAACATTTTTGAGAAATTTCAAATAGTGAAAAGACACTTCCTTTCAAATTTGAATTTCTGACGGTTATATGTCGACATAGTGTTTTCTATATGTCGACATACTCTAGTATGTTTTTGAATTTTAAAACATTTTTCAAGGGTTTTGATATAAATACATTCTGGAAGTTCTTGAATAAAAATATAGCGTTGTAAGTTAATATTATAAAGTAGAAAAACATATGAAAACATAAACTTAAACTATATAAACATATTTATAAAATTTTAAGGTTTTAAACTATGTAAATACAAAGTATAAAAATATAAATATATAAAACTTAAGTTTGAAAAACAAAAACAAAAATAAAAGAAAATAGAAAAGATAAGAAATAGAATAGAGAGAATTGAGGATAGAAAATAGAATTTGAAAATCATAGTTTGAAAATCAGAATTTGAATATTGAACTTGGAGTGCTATTTTGAGTCTTACAAAATCTAGACTCTATAATTATAATAATCTTGAACTCTTGAACTCTTGAATACTTATGAGTCTTGAAATTTGTCTGAGTTTTGAATTTTTATCATCTTTAAACTGTACAGTCTTCAGTAATATTTCCTGTGTATAATTCTTGCATATGTGTGTGTATATATATATTCTATACAAAAAGTGTTAGTATATATTTTATAATCAATGATAATTGAAATAAGGTTGTTGTCATCAAAACTCCATTCTCCAACACTATCCCATATGCTATTACACGTAATGCGCCTATAATTTTTTGGTATGGTGAACATCCTAAAGTTCCAGCACTATTGCATTTCTGGACAAAATAGGTTTCGTGTCCAATAACTCCACTGAAAATGCACATAAATATATTCTTGCTCATACGAAAATGACGTTGAAAGTCGTCAGGACCATACGTACTAGGGGTGTTGAAATAATCTCTAAGTACTCTAGCAGTACCTCTTTGAAATGATCCCGCATCTTCCGCATGTCTAAAGGGCCGAACACATTACCACCTTGAATACTGCTAGATGATCCTTCCGTTAGGAATTGGTGAATCTTTAATTGTCGAACGGTAACAACTTGCATCATAAGTTCTAACTTATCGCTATCAGTCGTGCTATCTGAAGATAATATGTACGTCCCAACACTTCATCTCCTTCATCAGAATCAGAATTGGTATCCTCGGGATCATTTTGGCTTAAGTAATCTAAATCATCACTCTGCACATCTGATTCGTAAACTCCATCGCCATTATAAACATTATGAGACATTTTTGTATCGTAAATCTAAGTGTGCACACTATACCAGTTTTTATAGCTTCTTTAATCCGAAGTTGCAAAGAC
The DNA here is from genome assembly GCA_030737875.1 of Allium sativum. Lineage (NCBI taxonomy): Eukaryota > Viridiplantae > Streptophyta > Magnoliopsida > Asparagales > Amaryllidaceae > Allium > Allium sativum. Next base: position 876,629,136 of record CM060924.1, read on the forward strand.
TATACATATATTCTATATCTTTATATTCATCAACGGCTATAAATTTGAACTATATATTAATATTCAGCAACGACTATAAATTTAAAATATATTTTAATATTTGGCAACAACTATATTTATAAGTTATACTTTTATATTCCAGAATGGCTCTGCGTATATAAAGTATATTTTTATATCTGACAACGGCATATATTAATAACTTATATTCCTATATTCGTTAAAACAAACTAATATATAACTTACATATTTATATTCGTCAACATTATAAATAAATTAATTTTAGTTTAATCTTCATAAACGTCTACATGATTTTACTAATATTTTCATGTTTTTTATGCTCGACAGTTTATAGTATAACAAGTGCAAGTAGGAAAAAAAATTGCAAAACGATTTTTTGAAAACCGTTTTGTGTTAAACAGTTTTCTGAAAACCGTTTAACCTCTAAATGGTTTTCATAAAACTGTTTAGGGATAATTAAAAAATAATTTAAACGAGTGTCCCCCACCTACTACTAGAACGGTGGGTGGAGTTACCATTTTACACATGCATTTCCCACCCAAATTCCTGCTTAAGTGCTGTGAATGTTCTTAGCCATATAACTCTTCCCATTCGACAACAAATAAACATATTTGCCTTCTTGGTAATCATTTAATTTGTGACAGCTTCTTCATGTCGTCGGTATTCATCAATGTTGGGCATCTTTAACGACTACAGGTACTTTAACCCTTAATTGATTTCCCTTAATGATTAATTGTTCTGTTTCACTTCTTATTTTCCAACTAAACTATCGTTTTTTGCTTCTAAAATGTGTTTTTACTAACTGAGGTGTTCAAAGGTCTGTTTTTTAATAAATCTATCTTTCACAATCTATTTTGATTTTTTTTTCATGCAAATTTTTTAACAACGTCCTCTGCCAGTATGATTCCTATAATTGTGAATGATGTTTATTGCTAAATATTGGACCAATAATAGGTAATTATGTTTGTTTAGTATAATGCATATTCGTTTTCTTGTTTTGCTTATTTGTTCCTATTGTATTTTCCCTGTTACCTAATTTACATCTTTTTATATTTGATGTAGGTGTTCTATAAGGTTTTTTGTACAAAAAGGTTGGATCTGAATTGCAAATACATTTTTATGGAAAAGATGATCATCATACTGGGATTTAATATAGGCAGCCTATTAAATAGGTAATGGATGTGTAGGTTGTGTATGAATTAGAGAGACATATTTACTGTTTTTCTTATAGAAAATGGGCTCATATTGTTTTTTTCCTGTATAGATTTTATAATTTATTTTCCCAGTAGTTGTAGATGATCTCATGTTTATGGTTTCCATAGGATATGAAAATTCAAGTTATTTGAAAGCCTTTTATCATTTCTTACAGAGAACTTGGTTTTTGTCGAAGTTAGTTTTGATGGTTTGCTCTTTTGTAACGTTCGTCCCTGTTCACAGCTTTGTTCCTACGAGAACCATGCTTAGCATCAAATTTTTATCTTAGGTCTACTTTATTACCTACAGCTAGTTGGAAAAACAGAAATGATGAAGATATTATTTGTAATAGTAATGGAGAATTTGTATATTGAAATGAATTGTAAAAACAAACTATTGTATATGTTGAACATAGCAGCACTTATATACATGTGGAAATAATAAACTAATGGGCTAAGCCCAATACAATATTACAGCCCACATATATGTTTAGGGGAAATAAAGGAAAACAACGGAGCCGACATTTCATTTAACTCCCCCTCGAAACCTAACTAGGGTTTCATAGAAAAATAAAAATAAATGGCGACTCCTTAGAATCAAAGTATGATTGATGAGAGGATCTGCTCGTCAGTCTTCACGATAGATAAATCCAGTCAAGCTTGAGCTCTTTAACTTGAGATTGATTGTGATTTGCTGAGAGAGAATAAATTGGAGCTCTGGCTGATTTACACCTTGAATCCGTTGAAAACCTAGTTGAACGAGTAGGATTTGACATCAATTATACTTTGCACAACCAATTTGAGCAGCAAGTTTCAGTAATCAGGAATAAAGATGGCTCTTTTGGATCTCTGAGTTAGATTGGCAACTTCTACATTTAATTCCTCTTTAAGCTTTGTGAAGCCGGGCTTGATAAGGGATTCGTGAGTATATATGCTTTTTACTCCATTGATGATATATATATATATATATCCAATTCTTAACTTATTTTTGATTCCTTGTTCTCTAATAAGATAGAGATCTAACTCTATATGTTTGGTCTTTGAGTGCTAAATTGGATTTGATATTGGGGAAATAACACTTAAATTGTCACACTATACTGCTGCTTGTTTAGCAGTTGTAACTTGTAGTTCATTCAGAAGTGATTCAATCCACATAATTTCTACACAAGCACTAGCAACACTTCTGAATTCTGCCTCTGTACTAGATTTCGACACTGTATTTTGTTTCTTTGCACACCATGAAACTGGATTTTTTTCCTAGATAAATACAATCCTGAAGTTGGTTTTCTATCATCACTATCCGTACCCCAATCAGCATAAGCATTAAGATTTACTGCATTATTGGACTTAAAAATTAATCCATGATCAATAGTTCCTTTGATATATCTGAGAATTCATTTAACAGCCTTCCAATGTGTATCCAAAGGATTTTGTATGTATTGACTGACCTTGTTAACACTATAAGTTGTGTCAGGTCTAGTAATTGTTGCATATTGGAGAGCACACACAATACTTCTATATAACTTTCCATTTTGGAAGTGTTCTCCTTTGTGTCTCGACAAATGTATGTTTGTAATCATTGGTGTAGGTAGAGGATTAGCTTCATCCATTTTTGTTCTAAATAAAATCTCTAAGATGTATTTCTTTTGACTGAGACTTATCTCCGAATTTGATGACCTTTTGACTTCTACACCCAAAAATTAGTTCACTTCTCCCAAATCTTTAATAGAAAATTCTGAATTTAGCATATTGGTGATGACTTTAATTTCAGAATTGCTAGTACCTGTAATAATAAAATTATCAACATAAATCAGTATATAAGTTGTAGTAGTATCTGAAATTTTAATAAATATTAGGTTATCAGATTTGGCAGATTTAAAGCTATGATTGACAAGTGTTTCTTTCAACTTGTCAAAGCAAAACCTAGGAGCTTGTCTAAGTCCATAGATTGCTTTGTTGAGTTTGCACACCAAGGTTTTGTTGGACTGTTGCATAAACCCTTGAAGCAGCTCCATGTAAACTTCTTCCTGCAATTCACTGTTAAGAAAGGCATTATTTACATCAAGCTGTTTGATGTTCCAATTTCTATACAAAGCAATGGCTAAAATTATTCTTATTGAAGTTGGTTTCACAACAGGTGAAAAGGTTTCTGAAAAATCAAACAACCCATACTGTTGTGAATACCCTTTTGCAACAAGACTTGCTTTGTACTTAGATATTGAACCATCTGGATTTTTCTTCAACTTATATATCCATCTACAACCAATGATATTTTTATTTTTTGGTTTCTCAACCAGTGTCCAAGTCCCTTTATTTATTAAGGCAGTATATTCATCTTGCATAGCTGCTTGCCATTTGTCAATCCATGCTGCTTCATTATAAGATGATGGTTCTTTAAAAACAATAGCAGTGTTATAAATTTTTGGTTTATATATACCACATTTTGCTCTAGTAAGCATAGGATTTTGATTAACAGCATCTCTAGTAGCTATCAATTCAAGTGCCCTAGTGTAACATGTTTAAGAATCTGGAAATGCAAGTTTATGACTCTTTCCCAATTGACATGCTGAACATATATAAGAATCAGGAATTTTACTAATTGAAATGTTATTGCTATTGATGACATGCTTCACAATTTGTATACTGGGATGTCCCAGTTTACAACGCAACATATCAAACTTTTTATAGCATTAACGATCATTCATAACAGACATTATAAACTTATTTCTACTAGAATCAGAAATTTTAGAATTACAGATATTAAATCTGTATAAACCCTTATTCTCTCTTTACCTTGCAAAATAATTTCTTGTGTTAGAATGTCCTTGACTATGATGCATTTGGGTAGAATTCAAAATAAACATTATTATCTTTAGCAAATTGGGAAACACTCATTAGATTTTTCTTGATTGATGGAACTCTCAGCAGATTTTTTAAATATAACTGTTTAGTTCCACCAACACTTGCATTTCCAGTGTGTGTAATATGTGCACTTTTACCATTACCAACAATAAGATTTTGTGTACCTTTGTATTCTTTGTTCCATAGATTCAAGTTTCTTAAATTGTTTGTGACATGATTTGTTGAGCCTGAATCTGGGTACCAGCAATCACCAACCATATCATCAGTAGTAGAACTTTCAGTATTATTAACTTCTGATGTTTGTGTTTTGCCATCTTTTGACACATTCACCATATTGGCACTAGCATTATTATTCTACTGAGAGGGTGCGTAGTTGGTGTTAAATCTGAAGTAACATTTGCTGGCACTGTGACCCACTTTATCACAGATTTGACACCTAATTCTGTTATCATGATTACTTCTACCTATGCCTGACCAATCCCCCCCCCTGATTGTTAAATTGATTTCTTGATCCCCCTCCTTTTTCTTGATTTTTTTCCTTTTCTAAAGGTAGTGTAATTAACAGAGAGATCAGAATTGATATTCTTTTTATGTTCAATTCTACCTTCATGTGATAACAAGGTAGAATAGACATATTGCAAGGAGAGTGTTGGACCTATAGACAGTATGATAGCTGTAACAACATCATATTCATCATCTAAACCACTGACAATTGCAATTACCTATTCTGATTCAGGTATTTTTTGACCTGCTGAATTTAATTGATCACATATGTTCTTGACTACTCGTTCATGGAAGACTCACCTTTTCTGATGTTGTGTAACAGTCTTCTGTGATGCATTACTCTTACAGAAGACTGTGCAGAGAAGTTTCTTTCCACGGTTGCCCAAACTTCTTGGGCGGTTTTAACCCTAATTAATTGAGGTAAAATTGCAGGTCCAATAGAGGACATTATCCATGTACAAATCAATCCATCTTGCCTCTGATGAATGGTAAATTCAAGATTGGGAACCAATTTATCTTTAGCATCCTTTATGAATTTTGGTGGAATTATCTTTGTTCCTAGATAGTAATCTTCTAATTTGTATGCTCTAACAGTTGTTTCTACCTGTAATTTCCATAACAGGTAGTTTGATTCATCGAGATGGATGGATATTAATTGGCTTTGAGGCTTTATGATGGTCTTCATCAATTCTTTAACAGGATCAGGTGGATTCTGAGGAACTCTGTTGCTAGAAATTTGAGGGCTAAATGAATCTGTCTCGATCATGTTGAAGAAACTTGAAAAATACAAGGTATAATATGAATTTCTTGAAGCTTTTGAATTGAGATACAGTTAGAAATTCACATAATTGTTGCATGCAACTTTGAGTGCCTGAATGATGAAAAACAAGTTAAAATTCTGTAGAAAAATTCTGATGGGAGTTCCTTAACGACACTGAACTAATTGTGGGGTTTTTCTTGATTGATCTTGATTGGTTTCTTGAGTTCTGGTCATACATCAGCAACACAACTTTATGTATAAATCAAGATGCATCCACTAAGATGTAGGCGAGGCACTTGATTTATAGATAAAGCAACAACCCTCAAGTGACAAAAGAATTTCGATGAGAGGTGATCCAAATGATGAGAACTTTTTGACGGATCTTTATAGATCAACACTTCTGATGATCTATTAATCTCTAAGAGATTGCAACCGGGCTCTGATACCAAGTTGGAAAACAGAAACGATGAAGATAATATTTGTAATAGTAATGGAGAATTTGCATATTGAAATGAATTGTAAAAATGAACCGTTGTATATGTTGAACGTAGTAGCACTTATATAAATGCGGAAATAATAAACTAATGGGCTAAGCCCAATACAATATTACAGCCCATATATATGTTTAGGGCAAATAAAGGAAAATAACGGAGCCAGCATTTCATTTAACTTTGTCTTCATTGGATTGTTGATGGAGACTAAGTGAAGGATACGGTCAATGGATACATTGTTAACCCTGTTAAAGACACGGGTCGGAAATAATCAGTTAAATGCATGTGAAGCAGATCGTTAACATTTAAATGCCAAGGATTGGTGTAAACATCGGGTTGGTCTCAATCATATGGTTTGGTCGGCACCTACTAGGTCGACACTTACTGGTCAGCACCAACTGGGTCGGCATATTTTCCCGGCACGGGTCAGTCAGTAAATGTTCAGATGGATCAATCATCTCCAGGAAAACTGGTCCGTCGGCTATAATGTAGCATGGAATATTTGTATTGAACGGACGGGTCCAAATACTTGTAACATGGAAACAAAGAGCCATGCAGTCCATGTATGTTTCGTAGGAAAACCAACATTTGTTCTCAGTAATACCGCATGTAATATTTGCATGAATGGTGCATCCAACTTTATAACGAAATATTATGCGTATGATAAAAGGGTAAGTACCAAGAGCAATTGTGAAGTACCAGCAGTTAACACAACGTGTTATCATACAAGTTACATACTTAGATTCCTTGAAAATGCAACTAGGACATGATTGGCATGATAATTCATGAGCCAGTGGTTTCATTTATGCTGCATAAACAAGTCATCTCATGTCATCTCAAATATATATGAATCTCTAGTTGCATGTGAATATACATGCTTATATTAACAATGGAATAATAACATGCGTGGCTAGTATGAAGTACGCGTGATTCCATGGTTTCAGTAGTTCAAAAGAATAGGTCAGTACCATAGGAATGCATATAGTTGGGTCTGCTTCAATGTTAACGCGGTGGCACAATATGAAGATACATGATATAATACTGAGCAGTTCATAACGTGTTCAAGCCGCACAAATGGATAATTAAATATCTAAAGACCAAGTGGACCAGTGTCTAATTAAGTAGGATGGCTCTGAAATATAGGTCTGGTCGGTATCAAAAATGTGGCGGCTTCAAGTGTTATGCCACTTGGTTGGCACTTATATTTTGGGATGGATCAGTTAACAAATGATACGGCGGCATGAGGTAACAGTTATATGTGTCGCATGCATGGCTCACCATGAAGACCACACGGATCAATCACAAGCTTAAGCGGTGGATCAATAGAAATTATCTGGGTCGACATCAAAGTAATAATATGGGTCGGTACCCTAACTGAATAGCTGGTCAGTCACATAAGTGAATAGTTGGTCGGTGATAATAGTGGAGCAGTGACAAAACTGTAAACATGGATCATATGACAGCTATACACAGCTGTAAAGTGGGTCGGTCAGAAAATTACCCAGTGGCATTTTTGTAAATAGGTTTTAGGCCGACCCAACTCTGCATACCATAATTACAACACTGCCACTACCCCTAAACTACACCTATAAATAGCCCACTTTTCCACCATTCAAGGGACTGATTCTCCCACATCGTAGGGCTGCCCAAATCACTTCTCCACCATTCTCAAGAAATCCAAGCTCTATTAATGGTCTGTTAAGCTCACTCCATCTTCCTCCAACATCAAATGGATATAATCTCCTTCATGCTCCATGGAAAATCTCTCTTGTTCGATTCATATCGTCTCAAATCTCCATTTGACATCCGTTAAAGCTCACTCAAAGTTCTCCGATCTTCATCATTCCCTCCAATCCGAGATCCATCATTTCCAAGCCGAGATCCGCCTTCTCTAAACCAAGATCCACCGTTCTACTTCTCTCCAACCGCCATTAATCCTCCACCGAGCTTCGATTCGCATCTCGACCGCTATGGATTCATCGTTGATCCACTAAGTGCTCAAATCGTGGAACATACACTCTCATGTTCATCGCATTCAAAGGATCTAACCACTTCCATAACGATCTAGAGAGAATCAAGCCATTAAAGAGAGGAAAATCATTGTAAAAAAAGGGATGAGCCAAAATTAAATAATGAAGTTTATAGATCTCTCCATAATAATGAATATCACTTAGAAAGTGGACGTAGATCTATCCTAGATCGTACCACTATAAAAATCTTTGTGTTTTTACTTAATTTTTTCTCACTTATTTTGCGATTGTGGCTCCTTTTAATTTCTAACCATATTGGTGAAGTACGGTTCACGTATCTTCGATGTTGAACCATTTTTGGTTTAAACATTTTTCGCCCACCGTGGGGCCATGTTCGCACTTTTCACAATTTTAAGAGCCTACCTTTGAAGTTCTAAGCTTATTTCCACCACAGATTCTACAAGTCTTCGATCTGGACCAATCGATGAATTCTCATCAAAATTCAAGCCTTATCTGAAACAATGGTAAATCTAATAAGACTACAAGAAAATCTATTGAAGAAAATGACAACGTTGTTAACAATGAAACTACTCTACACACCTACCGCTTTGAAGTTGGAGAAAATTCAATGGCTGGAGCTGGACTAACCAAGGCTGAATTAGAAGTTATGGTCGTTAACTTGGGCCAACGAATGGAAGTCTCCAACAAAGCTTTAGTCGATGCTAATAAAACTCAGTTGGATGCTAATCAAGCTTTAATTGATAGAACGAGTGCTCTTCTAAACGCTCAAGAAAATCCCGCTCCTCCTTCGAAAATTCATGTCAACCTTTAAGAGAATGCAAATTCATTTGCCTCCGATCATCATAATGACAACTTGGAAGAACTTATTGACAAAAACGACGCTAATATCGTAGACTCAAAGTTGAAAGCTAAAAACCATTCCAATCGAAATAACCGACGAGTTGCAAGTCCTGTCAAGGGGGCACCTTCCCACAGTGGAAGTGAAAAGCCTAGATCCTTTAATCGCGATCGCTCGCCACGAGGAGCACCCGGAAAAGAGATCGAAGTCCGCTCTATGGAACGACACAACTCGAAGGAATATATCGCCGATATGGTAAAGCAAATCATGAAAAATAACATGCCTCGCAAGGATAGTGAAAGGGAATGGGACTTCTCCCCCAGCAAAAATCTGTTCACAAAGAGGACCCGCAAAGCTGAGTTACCTAAGAAGTTCACTCATCCTACTCTGCCTCTGTACAATGGGACTTATGATCCAAATCACTTCCTATATAGATATGAATGGTATATGAATGCAGCCAAAGCAACAGACGAGATCAAATGTCTGCGCTTTCCTCTCTATCTAGAAGGTGTCACATCGCTATGGTTCACAAGGCTGCCTCCCAAATCTATCAGCTGATTTGATGATTTGATTCAAAAATTCAAAGAGCAGTTCAGGTTGCAAGCTACGAAGGCTAAGGACGTTATTTTTCTTACGTCGATGAGGCAGAATCCAGGAGAATATGTCAAACTTTCCTCAAAAGATTCAATGTTGCTGTATCCGAAGTAGGGAATCCTAAGCCCCGCATGATATTAATGTCTCTAATCGGCGCCATAGACAAGAAGAGCAAATTTGGAAAATGGATTAAAATGAAGGAGCCAAGCACGTTTGAGAAATTCTATAAAAAGGCCGAGGAATACATGAGATTGGACAATAACCCTGTGCCTTTTCAGATTATTGATGCTAAGCAACCTCTTGAGGCTCCCAAAAACGCTGCTACTTGGTACAATCGAAAAAATCCCAGAGGTAAGAAAAGAGGTAGCGACGGGAAAGACAATTGAGACAGCAAGAAGCCTCGCTTTTCCAACCCATCAGAACTAACAACTTTAAATGACACTCCAGAAAACACCTTTGCTGCAACTAATGACATCGAAGATTATCCAATACCTAAACTTCAGAAAGTAAGTGGTGAACAAGCAAACTCTGGAAAGTTCTGCCGGTTCCATAATCAGTCAGGCCACAATACAAATGAGTGCAGGCATCTAAGGTCACTAATCGAAGATCTGATTAGGAAGAATCGTCTACAACAATATGTGAAAAATCCACAATCCTCAAACGCTGTTCCAATTCCCCAGGGCTAGGGGCAACAAGCAACAAAGCTCTTGTTCAAACCATTCCAAGGTTGATCATCAACTAGTAACCGTTGATTGTGCTTTAATTTCAATAGCTCAGAATAAGCGATCAACACTGCCACCGCTTTATTTCATGCTTTATTTCCTTCTTTAGTCCAAGCTTTACTTCATGTTTTACTTTCTTTTATATTCAAAACTTCTTGTAAACAGTCTACAATAATCAGCAAGTGGTGCACTGAGCATTAGCTCTACGACTAAGAGCATATTTGCCTGAATGAATTTCTAGCTTGCAAAATTTTATGTTAAATCAAAACTTGATTAAAAATGATTTCATATTGCAGGTCGTCTGTTGAGCACTTGTTCCTTCAGAATCTGACGAGACATAGCAACCCAAATAACACTAATTCAAGGGCCAAAGGCTGCAAATATAAACATGCCCAAATGCAAAAATAGAAAAACATCATCTTGAGAAATGAATGGGAGGAGTCGTAAAGATTCAAACAATAAACAAGCGCCATGACAAACAAACAAAAGTGTTGTAACTCTCATCGAAGGGGCACTCCCCTAATTGGGAGTTCCAAAGCCATGGTTCCTAATCTGAAACAGCCCGCCAAGTCAAGCGACCGACAAGGGAATTGGAGTCAACCCTGAGCTGGAATAACCAACACCGTGTCGGAAGGACCGACAATCCTGATGTTGGAAGTAACAACATTAGGCCGGAAGGACCGACAAACAAGATGGAAGGACCAGCACCATGTCGGAAGGACGGACAAACCTGATAATGGAAATATCAACATCAGAACGGAAGGACCGACAAATGCGCTAGAAGGACCAGCACTGTGTCGGAAGGACCGACAAACCTGGTGATCAGAAGTACCGACATCAGGTTGGAAGGACCGATAAATGAGCTGGAAGGACCAACACAAACCAAAAGTTCTCTCCCGGGGCACCCAATTGATCATTAGTATCAGGAAGTTCTTGATCCGATTACGACAAACATTGGGGTTCTAACCAAAGTCCTCTCTAGGGGCACCCAACTGATCATCAATATCAGGAAGTACCTGATCCGATTACGACAAACATTGGGGTTTTAAACCAAAGTCCACTCTGAAGGCACCCAATTGATCGTCAGTATCAGGAAGTACCTGATCCGATTACGACAAACATTGAGGTTCTAACCAAAGTCCTCTCCGGGGGCACCCAATTGATCATCAGTATCAGGAAGTACCTGATCCGATTGCGGTAAACATTGGGGTTCTAACCAAAGTCCTCTCCGGGGGCACCCAATTAATCGTTAGTATAAGGAAATACCTGATCCAATTACGACAAACATTGCAGTTATAACCAAAGTCCTCTCCAGGGGCACCCAATTGATCATCAGTATTAGGAAGTACCTGATACGATTACGACAAACATTGGGGTTTAACCAAAGTCCTCTCCAGGGGCACCCATTGATCATCGGTGTTAGGAAGTACCTGATCCGATTACGATAAACATTGGGGTTCTAACCAAAGTCCTCCCTGATGGCATACCTTCTGAACCTACTGACGCTTGGATTAATCGGTATAATTGAGTGACAAAAGTCTCAAATACCTGAATTCACCAAGCTAGACTGTAGACGAAGTTCGGATCTTAACCAATTAACTTGCGTAGTGTCTGAATATACCAGATGCTACATGTGTTAGATTTTAGCCCAGGCAGGGGCACGAAATCTTGAATACTCCCCACAGTAAAGGATAAAGACCTCCCAGACAAGGGCACAAATATCAAAGCTTCTCAAAGAGAAGGCAGAAAATAAGTCACACATACATATTTCTCAAATGTGAAATATTATACACCATCATATAAGTTGTTAAACCAATGATGTTTGAAATCCACAGTCGGCTTTAGTCGATTAGTTGATTTTAAGCGTTAATGCGAATTTAAATTAGAATATCGCGTTTATGCGGACTATATTCGACGAATTTTAAACCATTGAATAAAACAGCCTTGTGAAAACGCTTTATTCAATTCAAAATAAAATTCGCTGTAATTCATTTTCTAATGATTAAACCCATTTGTTATTGATGTGGACGATCAATAATAAAGTATAAGTCCAAAATTGTGCAATCGCTTGCTTTAGTTACAAAACCGGTGATGTGAAGCATATGAATTCAAAGTATGATTTGCCATAGCAAATGAAAAGCTGTAACTGGATCTCTATGCAAAATGTGTCAACATCAACGTTCATTTCGAAGCCCACATTTTTCATAAACACAAATACAAGCTTCGAGGGGCAAATGTTAACCCTGTTAAAGACACGGGTCGGAAATGATCAGTTAAATGCATGTGAAGCAGATCGTTAACGCTTAAATGCCAAGGATTGTTGTAAACACCGGGTTGGTCTCAATCATATGGTTTGGTCGGCACCAACTGGGTTGGCATATTTTCCCGGCACGGGTCGGTCAGTAAATGTTCAAATGGATCGATCAGCTCCAGACAATCCAGTCGGTCGACTATAAAGCAAGCATGGAATATTTGTATTGAACGGACGGGTCCAAATACTTGTAACATGGAAACAAAGAGCCATGTAGTCCACGTATGTTTCGTAGGATAGCCAACATTCATTCTCAGTAATACCTCATGCAATGGTGCATCCCACTTTATAAAGAAGTATTATGTGTATGATAAAAGGGTATGTACCAAGAGCAATTGTGAAGTACAAGCAGTTAACACAATGTGTTATCACACAATTTATATACTTGGATTCTCAGAAAATGCCATGAGGACATGATTTGCATGATAATTCATGAGCCAGCGGTTTCATTTATGCTGCATAAACAACTCATCTCATGTCATCTCAAATATATATGAATCTCTAGTTTCATGTGAATATGCATGCTTATATTAACAATGGAATAATAATATGTGTGGCCAGTAATGAAGTATTCGTCATTCCATGGTTTCAGTAGTTCAACAGAATGGGTCGGTACCATAGGAATGCATACAATTGGGTCAACTTCAATGTTAACGTGGTGGCATAATATGAAGATACGTGATATAATACTGAGCAGTTCATAACGTGTTCATGCCACACAGATGGATAATTAAATATCTAAAGACCAAGTAGACCAGTGTCTAATAAAGTAGGACGACTCTGAAATATAGGTCTGGTCGGTATCAAAAACGTGGTGGCTTCAAGTGTTATGCCACCTGGTCGGCACTTATATTTTAGGATGGATCAGTTAACAAATGATACGGCAACATAAGGTAATTGTTACATGTGTCGCATGCATGGCTCACCATGAAGACCACGTGGGGATCAATCACAAGCTTAAGCGGTGGTTCAATGGAAATTATCTTGGTCAGCATCAAAGTAATAATATGGGTCGGTACCCTAAGTGAATAGCTGGTCGGTCACATAAGTGAATAGCTGGTCGGTCATAACAATAAAGCAGTGGAAAAACTGTAAATATGGATCATATGACAACTGTACACAGCTGTAAGTGGGTCGGTCAGAAAATTACCCAGTGGCATTTTCGTAAACAAGTTTTAGGCCGATCCAAACTCTGCACACCATAATTACAACATTGCCACTACCCACAAACTACACTTATAAATAGCCCACTACTCCACCATTCAATTAGGGCCGATTCTTCCATCCTAAAGGGCTTTCCAAATCACTTCTCCACCATTCTCAAGCAATTCAAGCTCCATTAATGGCCTCTTAAGCTCACTCCATCTTCCTCCAACATCAAATGGATCAAATCTCCATCATGCTCCATGGAAAATCGACCTAGTTCGATTCACATTCAGTGCACTATCATCTGCTTGAGTACATGATCAATTTTTTGTGTTCTGGGCTTCCATGTAAACTTCCTTTTGTCATTCCACTTGTACTGATTAGCAAAATTGCTTGAGCCAACACATAATATATGTGAATAGTGCATGTCTTCTGTATTTGTGATATCAACTTACTATGCTAACTGCACTACAATACTGAAAACAACACCTATAGAAATAACGTAATATGGGGATGACGGGATCCAGCAATAAATTTCGTGTAACCTATCCGTTTTTTCTAATTAGGAGTTTACATGCATAGACAAAAGTATATGTACGAAGAAAGAAGCTGAAGCCATCATTATTTCATTTTATGTGATAAAATACAATAATAAATTCTAAAGTTTTACATGATTACCAATAGACTTGCAAATATACGTTTTATGGTGACAATATTATTATTATTTACCTACAAAACAACAGGAATTGAGCTGAACTCAGGCCATTGTCTGAGCCATACAGTCCCAATATATGAAAGGTACGCCCCTCCCCATGCAATCCTATGTCTTAACCTTGCAAGACAACATCTCACAGATTCCCTAACGAAAATCCTAATAGAGAGTGAATACTTCGCCACTTCCGCAGAGCGTGAGATTTAAGGGATATGAAGGAGAAGCTCGCCTACATAGCCCTGGAATACGAGCAACAGATCGACAGAGAAACCATCAGCTCTTCAGTAGAAAAGAACTATAGGCTTTCTAATGGCTAGGTCATCATGATTGGATCTGAATAGTTCAGATGCCCCTAGGTGCTCTTCCATCCGTCCATGATTGGAAAGCAGGCGGTAGGCATACATGAAATGATCAACAACTGAATCATGTAGTGTGTGGATATCAGGAAGGATTTATGTGGGAACATTGTGCTTAGTGGTAGGGTGATTATGTTTCTTGGGATTGTTGATAAGATATGTAACATTTTGTTATACTTCTAATTGCTTATTATTTAGGCCCTATCTTAGTTGTTAGTTCTTTAGTTTTTGCTTTTATCATTTACAAGATAAACTGCATGTACAATTATAGCTTAGCTTCCATCCTTACAATTTTAATTTACATTTATTCAAATTTATTACAATTGCTACCATTTTGTAACTGACTTTAGGCCTTTTTGTACAAGGAAGTAGCAAGTGGCAGGTTGATATGATAGCGGAATTCTTTCCCTTGAGCAATGGATTTTTAAGAAGGATGTATGAGTATAGGAATAAGTGGAAGGATTCATATAGTTCTAAAAAATTTAACTCTACCATACTAAATTTTAGAGATGGTGAAACGTTACTTGCGCATGATGGAGAAGTTAAAAAGTTTCATGGAGATTTTATGAGCTCAGCTAACCATACCACATTCACAGTAGATATTGATGTTGTATCGCCATGTGTCATATAATTGTGCTTAGTCGTAGCCCGGCGGTTAAGGACTTTGCATCATGGTAATAGTAACATTAGTTCGAAACCCGGAATGACGTGCTAAGAGCTTATCATGTGCATACGCTAAGATCATCCACTTATTTGGTGCTCGCGGACCAGGCTAGGTACACTAGGGAGGGTTTTATGACTCCGGTCGGTTTCCATCTTGAACAAATTCAAAAAAAATGAATATTTTTTGAGAAGATAAACGGGGGATACAGGTTGCATAATGGATTCAAGAAGCTTAAAAAATACAGTATTCGAGATGGAAAACTAAAAGTGGGAACTCCATGATGAGTTACATTTACCAGACTTTATCCGTATTCCTTGAGCTTTCATCCTGAGCTTTGCGCCTATCCTTTTAGATCCTCAAATGCTTCATAGTAATTAACTCCTTTGATGTAACTTATAAAACTCTGATAAATAAAGGACCTTTCATCTCTTCAGCTTTTTTCCTCCCATCTATTAATGTTTCATAGTAGTTGGCTCTTTTAATGCAGTCCCAAATTTGGAATTATTTTCCACAGCTATCGGGGTCCTCTTATGTTTTTTGCACGGTTGCTTCATAGTTAAATAACTCTTTTAACGCAATCCGTAAATGTCTAATAATTATAATTCGTTTCGTAGCCATGACATTTTTAGAAAAATTATTGTTTTTCCTCTGCTATTGTCAGGTACCTTATTTTTGTTACCTCAAATGATTCATAGTAATTAACTATTTTAAAGCAATCGGCCATTAGCCGCTAATAAATATAATTTGCCTCCTCACTCTAGCTTTTAAGAGTTTTTTTTTATTCTTTCCTCCATAACTATCAGGTTCCTCTTGTGTTCCTTTGGTTTTATTACTACTTTATAACATCATATAACATGTTCCAATTTTCCCAAAAAATAAGAAGTTGTTTCTATTAATTCTTCCATTCTTATCAACTACTATACAGTGTTGGATGTTCTACTGTCAAATATATTGCACTCTGCAATTAAACATTCTCTTCAAAATTGAGGTACAATTCCTTTGTTTTATTTATCTCGATTTTGGATCATTTTAGGTATATCTTATTGGCAAATTCTATTTCAACCCAGCAATGTGCTGAGTAGCCCCCAGAAGTTGAAAAAATGGATATACCCCCAATTTTGCTGATTAGCCCCCCTCTAATTTTAAAAAAAGCCAAAAATACCCTTCCACATGAGGTGACTGCGTGGTTTTACTGTGTACCTCGTAGTATCCCTACGTGGTTCCTTAGAGTACCACGTACTGGCTTTACGGGGTACACTAAGAAACCACGTAGGACTACTACGAGGTACACCATGAAACCACGTAGGACTACTACGGGGTGTGCAAAAAACTGGAAAAAAATATAATAGAGAAAGGGTATTTTGGTCTTCGTATTTTTTGGATAAAATGGGGGGCTACTCAGCATTTCTTTGGGTTGAAATAGAATTAGCCTATCTTATTTATCTCCACATTTCTTATTTTTTTGCACTTATATAGTCTACATGTAACCATATATTTCCCCTATTATATTACGAAAGGTTCTACATTTTATTTGTGTTGTTCTCGGGTTTACCTTGGTTCAGCACTACAGTTATTGGTTTTCAAACGACATTAAGATGAGATCATTATTGTCCATTGGTATTGGTTTTCTAATCTTAAAATCTAGGTTTTGTGTATTCGTCTTTAGTTTTCTATACAAGTATTTCTCAGCCGCATATTATACATTTACTGTTCAAATTTCGAATGAAAGACCATTTTAAGCAATCTTTACCCCATATTGATAATTTAATCAATGTTCTTGCTCTAACTCCTACTTTATAATAGTAATGGTAGATTTATGGTTTTATCCATGTTATCTACGTATTAATTAGTGGAGATTGCTAATAGAACTTCATGATTATTGCTTACATTTTGTAATCTATCCAACTGAGGAATCAAGTATGTGTTGGAAATAATAATTTGAAATTTATCTTTATTAGTTTATGAAGTCTAGGCATTGGTTTGTAATTTGTAGTGTCTTTTGTTTTAAGTGTCATGCCTGTTCGTTTAGTGTAGTGTTTGTTAATGAAACGGTGTCTATTGGTATGTGTAAGGGTGTCTAGTCTACTATATATAATGGTGGTCATTTTGGTGTAAGCAAAAATTAAATATCTTCCTCCTCTTCAATCCAACAGTATGAGCAGGTTTTGAACACTACTTTCTATACAAGTTTGTCTCCATTTCTTTATATCCTTTTGTTGTTTCCAAGGAAAACTTTTTTCAATGGCCATTGGTTGATCGATCTTCAAATCAAAGTTTTTCTCTGCTCTTTATTATCCTATGTGAGTAGACTTATGGGTATTTACGTTTCTCATTACCTGTTGCCTAAAGAAATTCATAGAGATAGCCAATATAATTAATTTTACTTTCTCTCATGATCTTCAAGGGATATTCCCTACTTTTTAATTTATAAATAGCATTGGATCAATGGTGTCATTTCCTAATTATTTAAGAGTACATAATAGAAATTTGTTGTTATTACCTTTGTTATCTACGCTATCTAAACATGGAATCTAACTTGAATAAGTTGGCACTCTACTTTCAAATTTATTATAAAAGTTCAAATCATGTTTTTACATAACATATTTACTTGAAAGAATTAATTATTATTTACATAAATAGGTGTGGCTCACCTTTGCTTACAATTGAGGTTTTCATTTAGTTGTGTTTTTTTCTGATCTTATTAAATTTGCATCCCCAAATGTTTTTTTAATATTCAATTTTTATCCTCCATATGAAAATAATTTCTTAGGATATATGTTAATGACCTAGACGATGATCATTTGTATGAGCCTTGGTCACTAACTTCATTTTCCATATAGATTAAGAAAATTTACAGTGGTGCAGTGCATTGGAAAATAGGCATGCTGTATATGCTAGACCACTAGATATATTTTTATTCATTCATTTTCCTATAAATCATAGTGATTTTAGTGCAATACTTTATATCATATTAATAGATGCACTTGTATTATTACCTTGATATATTATTTTCTTCTGCTGTTAGGGTAAAGTCATGTATGGTTGAAATGATATAAAGGAACTTTTACGGTGGTTTTGATTAAGATAGAGCTATGCAATTTTATTAATTTTCAATCTATTTGTTCGTTGTGCAAATATCTTTTCACACGCTATTGCTATTCGTTATATGTTCCACAAATGTAACAACCCGTATTTTCAATAACCTGTAATGATGTAAATCGAGGCAGAATTTAATTCTTAAATCTGAATCAAGGGAAACGGGCTATGCCATTGCGTTCGTCTCGGAAAAATACGCGAAATAGAGTCCGAGTTTTCGAAAATCGGAGTACGTATGACCCGATTAAGGCCCAACGAAGTTTTCAGAAAATTCCAAAGTAAAAACAGATTTCAAATTCAAGTTTGAATTTGAAAATTAGGTCATGCAGGGCTAGGCGGGAAAATTCCCGCCAGAGCACCCAAGTCGACAGCCCTGTCGACTTGGGAGTCGACTTGGTTGGACCCAAGTCGACAGCCCTGTCGACTTGGCTGTCGACTTGGTCCAGCCGGGCAGTTCTGCCTGGTGCACCATTTTGGGTTTGTGTTGAGCTTGGGGGCCAGATTCGGTTTTGAGGGCTGAGATTGGAACTAGGGTTTAATCGTAGGGTTGAAACTAGTCCTAATCTCTATAAATAAGGCCCTAACCTAACCCTATATCATCATTATTCATTCTAGTAACTAAACTATGGCAAAATCAATCCTCTCATGGCCTCCACTCTCTTCATAAAATTCCTAAATAAATTTCTAAGTGATTTTCCATGCATACAAGTGTTTTCAAACTTGTATGAGCATCATTAGCTTGCATTCAAGTCAAGTTTCCTTATTTGCATCATAAAGAAAGAGTTTTGATCATTTTGGCTCAAGGGTTTTGCTTGCATTTTGGGTTTAATTGATTTCATAAGGGCTTTGTCATATTTTTGTGACTTCCTAAGCATTGTAAGCCCTATTCTACTTTCATACTTAAACTCTAAAGTTAAATGTATGATATGCAAGTTTGCCATGATATGCAAGTTTACTATGATGTGTTATGCAAGTTTACTATGATGTGATATGCAAGTTCATCAAGTTATGTTATGCAAGTTTGATATGCAAGTTGTCATATGATATGCAAGTTATGTTATGCAAGTTTGATATGCAAGTTTGCCATATGATATGCAAGTTATGTTATGCAAGTTTGATATGCAAGTTGTCATATGATATGCAAGTTATGTTATGCAAGTTTGATATGCAAGTTGTCATATGATATGCAAGTTATGTTATGCAAGTTTGATATGCAAGTTTGCCCTATGATATGCAAGTTATGTTATGCAAGTTTGGGTTGATCATTTGGCTCATGTTATCATGTTATGCAAGCTTATCTTGGGCTTATGAACATAAAGCTTCAAGCTTTATGCTAAAGGTTGCATTTTGGCAACATGTAAGTTATCATATCCCTTATGATAACTTGCATGTGATGCTAAATGCGAACTTATGGCCATTTTTACATGTCATTTATTACCATGTATCACCAATATGCTAAGTTTGGTTTTATGCATGCTTTTGAGGCCTAAAATGTAATGTGCAAGTATATGAACATATGTACATTTCATATGCCACCATGTTGAACTTGTGGCTTCAACACCTTTATATCATGATTATGCCAAGTTCCCTCTTTCTATCCTTTATGCGCTATTGTGATATGTAAGCGATGGGATTGCGTTTGGGGTTGGGTAAACTTAAAAGACATAAAAACATAAGCTTGGGAATTTACCTATTAAGTTAGGTCTACCCATTGGGAATTTACCTATTAAGTTAGGTCTACCCAATTGCTTGAAAACTTGTAATGTGTTTTGGAAACATGATGGACATGACACTTAGAAAAGATAAGTGTGATCAACTCGAGGTTGGGTTAAGTTTGTAGCGTAAAGCTACCCGGAACCGACCGGCTTAACTAGTTGCTACAAACAATAGGACCCAATGTGAGAAGTTGGTCATGTTGTACCTTGAACCCGAGGTTAGACCAAGTTGTGGTGTAAAGCTACCCGGAACCGACCGGCTTAACTAGTAACCGCAACAAAGTCTAATGTGAGAGGTTAAGGCACATTAAATTAATTAATGCCTCATGATTAGGGTTAAGTCATGGACCGCTTGAATACTTAACCAATTAAACACGATGGGTTGGTAGGGTTAAGTCATGAACCTTGGGTACACTTAACCAACTTGGTATTTGAATGGGTTGGGTTAACCACGTTTAACCCATTAAGGAAACCCTAGTTACGTGGTCCTTTGCACCAGTAACCCTCTTAGTTGTATCATGATACCCTAGGGACTAGGCTAGGGAGGGGCACGATTACTGGGATGCCATGTAAGCGACCAAAACGACGGCTGAGTAGGTGCGCCGGTGTAGGTTCAGACGGGCCATGGTCGTGCACATGGTCCGGAGTTGAAAAAGCAGGCACGGGCACCAGTAGGTTTAGACTGTGCGTGCATTGATTTGTGTCAATGGTTGACACCCTAGGACTTGATACACCCTAGGGTGGACCTAGCACAGTTTAGCTACACTTCGTAGTTGGGCCGTATGACACCGACACTTGACGAGTTAGGCTTATAGGGAGCCGATCGACTAGACCGTTTGGTTGGACCTCGTATTGGGGTCACTTCATGTTATTGGGCCAAAGCTTGGGCCAAGGGATCAATACTTGTTTATTCAAGTCATGTTAGTTTGCTAGTACACCTGTGGTGCAAAACCTTAATCCTGATTATGCGATGACACCTTTATCTACCTTGTTAGTTAATCATCATGCTAGTATGTTGTTATCCTTATGTTCATCCCTGCTGCTCATGCCAGTTAACTTTACCAGTTTACATTGATTGTAGTAGGGCTTACTCAGTCTTTTTGACTGACCTGTTTTCTTTTGCCTCTTTTCTTCCGTTTCCCCCCCCCCCCCAGGTTCTCAGGGAGGGAATACTGGAGCTTAGCTGGATTTCTGATCGCTTGCTTGTGGGATTTTAGCTCATGTACGGTCTTGACATGAAGCTAGCTATGGTTATCACTTATTTTGGGGATAGTACTTATGTATTTCAGTTTTTCAGTAATGTTGTTTTTATCTAGACTTGTGCATTTGGAAAATTGACATTATGTTGTACCAGACTTGTTTTGAAATAGTTTGAAATCTTCCGCTGTTTTATCTATGTTATTTACTCTGTTTACATATATACATATGTTCTTGTTCTACCTTGATATATCATTATGCATGTTTACCTGATTCAAACGCCCCTCCAAAGTCAGAGTGCTTGCAAGAGTCACCCTGGCGGAGGTGGGGTGTTACAACAAAGTTAAAAAAAACAGTCATGCTATGTAATAACATACCATCTCTTTGAGTTTTTAGTGATTTTATGCTGACTAATGCAAATGAATATGATGCTGGACGTTTTACCGATTTTTAATTACTTATATCACATAAATGCAT
The DNA here is from genome assembly GCA_030737875.1 of Allium sativum. Classification (NCBI taxonomy): domain Eukaryota; kingdom Viridiplantae; phylum Streptophyta; class Magnoliopsida; order Asparagales; family Amaryllidaceae; genus Allium; species Allium sativum. Next base: position 876,650,783 of record CM060924.1, read on the forward strand.
CAAATTGTGTCGTGCTTCTTATTTTAGTTTAAATACAACATGCATGGGATAAAGTGTTCTAGTAAATAACACTTCACATAATATATATAAATTCCTTCCATTTGCGACTTCTTTATTGGCACTTGCTGAGAAATAATAGCAGGATAAAAATACCAAGTATTTAAATTTTTGTCTTAACATTTTTTTAGCGTTGTATGTGATGGTTGCATTAAATAATAAATAAGTGATGAAGGAAACACTCTTCCTTTGAGTACATCATATATAGTTAATGAAATTTTTATTTTATCGTACATGGTTGTAGGTACTGCAGATTTTCTAAGTGCATCAAATTGTATTGACAATGAATTTATCTATTTATATTGAAAGAAGGCATTAGTGAACCAAAAAGGATTTGCAAGCATCATGATTTACTATCCAAATAAATAAAATAGAAGGCATAAATTAGCAAACTATACGTTGCATTGCTATGTTCATTTAATTTTGTCTTCTTTAAGTCGAAGTCCACTATGATGCTTTTACATGATTGTATTTCCACCATTCCCCTATAATTATTATAATAATGGAAGTATTTTCTATTTAAATCATTGTAAAAATATGGCATAACTAACATAATCACATTTTGTTCGTGTGTGGAGTTATTCTAAGCATAATTAGTCTGGCAATTTAAAGCATCAATATAATGTTTCATGACATTTTGTCCCTTTTTCGTTCATCGTATTTATTTGCTGATGATAACCCATAGTAATATATCAATGAAATTTCAAAACACTAGCAAAGTGCTTAGGAAGAATGTTGTCTTTTTACTGTAGATATAGCTAGGTGTTCTTGATTAGCAAAGTTATGGATTGTTCTGTTAAGGTCGTTAACAAGTAATCAAAGCTTTGTTGTTTAATGTATTTGTGCCTATGGGTGAAATTTCATTCTTAATGCTGGTAGAATTATTTTGAGCAGTGTTTATGCACTCTATCATTTAAATTTTATTGAAACCTGATATGCTAGAATGTGTGATTGTAGTGGGAAAAAAGGCAGTTAGCTTCATTTGGCATACCAAAATCTAAATTGGAAATGAATGGTACCGTTTGTAGAATAAATTAGAATCTCAAAGGAGCTCTTAAAGATATTATTATATGCCAATTACACCTTCATCTGCTAACCTATAAGAAATAAATTAAATAAATATATAATCATTGTCAGTGGCGTAGTTATTTATTCTTATTCTTTTCAGCATTATTAAATCATATGTACAATTTTATTTATTTTTGGATGGTCTTTTCTATACGTGAATTCGATTTTGTTATCTATTAGATGAGCCTGAAACAGTATGAAATCACAGGAACTTGATGTGGGGGAGTGCAAGAGAAGTTTGATTACTCCATTTTAATATGGGCATTGTTATTGACACTCCAAATATTGTTAAGGGGAGGACCAAAATTTTTTTTAAAAAAAATTGTTAAGGGGAGTACCAATGAAGAAAGTAGCCCCTTAATAAATAAAGAAAATTTTACCATATTACCCGTTTGACTAATTATATACATACACCCATAATTTCTTAACATATACCGTGAAATAAAATAAAATAATATACACCAAAAATTAATTTTCATACACCATGCCTTTTACAAAATTACCCGTTTATATTTTATCACCTTCCCTTTTTAACCATGAAACTAAATTACATAAAAATAGAAATTCATTACATTAAAATAAAAAATAAAAAGATATTTTTTTAGTTTTCGACACTAATATTTTAAATTATTTGATTGTTTTATCCTAAAAATCTATACTATATGATTGAACATATGTAAATTAGAGTATTTAATTGCCAAAGTTGCCTAAATTGATATTTCAGATTTGATTAACTTTATAAAATTCTATAGATTTAAGCACATATTATTGATATAAAGTTTAAATTGGTTGCATTATAAGAGAAAGACTGAAAATGAAATTAAGGACAAGAGTAAAGCAATCATGGTATTTAGTTGTCAAAGTCGAATAAGTATTTTTTTTTTCTAATTTGGTTTGAAGGGGCAATGCGGGAATATTGAGTAGTGTGAAATAATATATTTGTGTAGCCCCTTAACAATTTTTCAAAAAGTGGAGTGTTTTTAAAAAATGGTCCTCCCTTAACAATTGTTGGAGTGTCAATAACAACACCCTTTAATATATCTTGCAGAATAAAGAAGGCAGAAATGTGGTAAGTATTTTCAGTGCATACTATTATAATGTTTCATATTTTCATTTTACACCACTGGCAATTATGGAAATTTATCTTCATGTTTGACCGCTAATAATAGGGCTACTTTGTGTATTTTCATTTCATTAAATAGGCCATTACTAACTCATCCTTTGTTTATAATAATTTTAAAACCAATATGTACTATTTGATATGGATTAGGTAACGCAAATAACGATATTCCTATTATTCTTATTTTATTCCCTTTTGACCATTTTTAGGCATTTGTAAAAACATTTTGTGCAGCATATACTTCTAACAATATAAATAGCTAAAGAGAAGCATGCATTTATTACTAGAAAAAAATTATCTGAGAAAATAAAGTAATATTACACATTCTTTTGAGTTGAGCAAATCAAATTTATTTCTTATGTCAGTTGAGATTTTTTTTTACTGATATTATAAACATGGAAGTAATTCATCCGTATTCAATTATTTGTAAGCATATGCTTCTTTTATTTTTCAAATTCTTCGTAAATCCAAGTGTTTTCTCTTGATTTCAAATTCTAGCAACTATTTGTGATCTTCTTAGCGAAACAAATCCTATAATCTTAACTCATAATAGGCTAAAGCTTTGGGAATAGTAGGATTAAATTTCCAAAAATATCTTTGTCGGTTTTAGTATGGTTAAGTACAAAATAGTATTATAGAATCATGGGTGTTATAGTATTTGCTTAAACCTTCAATTCAGTCCTTCTATTTTTTGTGGATCACTTTGCATATATATAGCTATTAATACAAAAAGACAAGCGAATTGTATAGTTTATCTACAAAAGATGACATGGCACAAAAACTGACATAAGGCCAAATTACCAGGGGCATTTCAACATGGATTAGAGATGAGACAAAATAATCAATGAAATATTTTATTACAAAAATTTGCTGAATTACTTAATGATTATTGAATATGTTGGTGAATTCCTTTTACTAGGATCATACACACACGCACATGCATACACACACATGCACACACGTGCACGCGCGCGCACACACACACACACACACACACACACATATATATATATATATATGTGTGTGTGTGTGTGTGTGTATGCACATGCGTACATATATATATACATATATATATATATATGTATGTATGTATGTGTGTGTGTGTGTGTGTTCGTGTAATGAATTATCGTACAATATTTATTGTAATAAACTATATGTGACGACCGTCCACAACCCCTGCACTAAACAAGAGGAATTATGCGCTGAAAGGTGCTAACAATCTCCCACTTGCACTATAGTCAATCATTCATGTATCGTATACTCATGAAACTAGTGTGGCTATCAAATTTCTGTTGCGACAGAGTTTAATTCAGCAGGTCTGCAACATTACAACTTTTGCTACCTTGTAGATATGTTTATTTCCTCTGTGAACAGCTCCACATAATAATAATATTTCTTAAATATATGTTTAGATCAATAGTGATTTTAAGTTTTTAGGCCTAAGCATTTGCCACATTGTTATCGCAGTGTAAATCATTGGATCAACAATGAATTGAGTTTAATTATGAACTTCTTAATCCAAACATTTTCTTTCTTAGGATCAATATTTATTTCTTGTTTTTTAAACTAACATTATTTATAATGATTAATGTGTTATCAAATATAATTAGAATTATTGTGTCACTCCCACTCAATTTCTTGTCTATACAAGATTCAATGGCATTTTGTGGTTTTCGGGACATTTTGAATTCTATTTCATTCTCATCATTATCTTAGAGACTGACTCTCCTTTATAAAGGATACCAATTCGAGCAATAAACATTTTATTCTCAGAGAATTTATAGAAATAATATCCATTTTTTTCTTCTGGATATTACACAAAATAGTTATCTGATTTGGGTCTGATCTTGTCAGAGGAAGGACGTTTAATAAACTTCTTTGCATTCCTAATCTTCGCATCAGACACACTAGGATATATCTTATATGGCATCTTCAAAGTCGTTTTAATAGGATTAAATGCAATTGTTCTAAATTTAATTTATTGGAAGATCTGTAAGACTTATCATTAATCGTACTATATCTTTTAAGGTGCGATTTCTCCTTTCAGGCACACTATTCTAATATGGTGTTCTAGATGGAGTGAGTTGTGAAACAATTTTAATCTTGTATGGATAGTCATTAAATAGTGTGTTTTAATACTCTCTTTCGATCTATTCGAAACGTATTTATTTTCTATTAAAATTGATTTCTAACTTCACTTTGAATTCTTTGAAATTTTCAAAGGATTTTGATATGTGTTTCATAAGATACACATTTCTGTATCGACTGATATCATCAGTAATTATAATGAAGTAATAAAACCCACCTCTAGCTAATGTATTCCATTGCTCCATTTACACCATTATGTATGCAACCCAACACTTACTTACCCATTCACTATGTCAAGTGAAAGGTGATTCTGTTGTTTTGCCTTATAAACAAGATCTACATTCTTCATATGATTCAAAATCAAATGACATCAAAATTCCATCGTTATGGAGCTTTGATACGCTTTTCTTGTTTATATGGGCTAACTGACAATGCTAAAGGTGTGTTGGATTTAAATCATTAAATTTAATCCACTCATTATTTATGTCAAGTACATTATAGTTAAGAATTTACAAAGTTCATTAACTATTTATGAAATTCCATACGATATTTCATTTAAATAAAGTGAATAACAATTGTTCTTTTATTACGAATGAAATTCAAACTTGTCTAAACAATATCTATTGTAACAATTATTTAAAGTGGAATTTCATAATAACAATTATTTTATTTATTTAATTAAGCCAGTATATACAATAAGAATCAACTTCCTATGGATACTCTAGCAACATTTGCTTTATTTCCAATCGTAAGTTCACTTGTCCTTTTATCAGATTTCTACTTATTTTGTGATTTCTGTAAATTAACACACATTTATGTGATTTATATCTAGTATCTAATACTAGAAATGAATAAGTAGATTATTAAAACATTTATATATTATTTGGTTGAAGTCATACTTTAACTTTCATTTTAGATCCTCTATGTTTGAATAACAATTATGTTTAACTTATTTGAGGACAATCCTCAAATTTTAATGTTAATCAAGAAATTTGATTTAATTTAATTTATCCTTCTCAAAGACTAATATAAATTATCAGAGTTATTTTTTAATTTAATATCTACAGTAGATAATAAATAATAACTGATTATGTAATATTTATTTAATATAAATATAAAATTTTGACAATCAAAATTTGTACTTACATAAATGTATAATTTTAAACTAAAATACGCTCCCACTCAAATTAACATCCCTTTGTTTGAATATATATATATATATATATATATATATATATATATATAATGGTGTTCCAAGATCCATATCTAGTCATTGCTTGACCTAGCTTTGGCTAATCCCCCAAACGCAACCTATTAGGTAGACATCTTATGTAAATTACATCGTGTATATAATTCTTGGATTGCATGATGAACATATTATTCAGTATTATTTATTTGCTTAAAATGTAGAATAATTCATGTTGTTTTCTCTAAGCCATAATCTGATTATGTAGCTTAGTTAAGTAAGACCCAATAATACAATTCAAGTATCACTTTTACTCCGTATAACCAAAATAAAAGGATACACAATGCTTTGGCATTACCTACATCCAGTTATTTTGAACATTGATTAGTGTATTATTGGAAGACCTCACCATGACTTAATATAACAAAATTTGCTTTAAAGGGAATTTATAATTCGTAATGGCAAACAATATCAGAGTTATTTACATATCAAAATATATGTATTTTACATTCATAATATAAATTGGATTTAAATAATAAAAAAATGTATATATATATAACATATACATGTATTTAAATTCAACGTTATTTAGGTGGCATGCCTTTTCTTTTGAACAATTCAAAGTATTGGTGATCAATATTACTACATGGCATGGTTTTATATTATATTTACATAAATATCGTACAAACCCATGTTAATAAAATTTTCAAAATTTTATAAAATTCAAGCCCAAACAAATAGTTCATATATGGATTATAGTTCCAAAAAAAAACAATGAATACATCTATCCCAGTAAAGTTCTACAGATTCATACAATACAATTAACATGGTTACTTTCAAATATGCTCACAATAATATTTAATACAAAATCTTACATATGATAGTCTACACAAACTTATGTATGAGCATATATATTAAAACATTTCATATTGACAAAACGACATACATATAGTTGTCACCTTTTGCTTCAGGAATATCATATACAATTTTACATCAAATTTGTACATCATAATGTGCATTGCTGCATATATCTCATATGCATAACAAATTACACATATATATGACTTACTGCATTTATATGTTATGTATACTTTAACAAGTACACATAGATCATTCATATACAATGACCCACACAGTAATATACAAATATATATATGTGTATGTATATATATATTATATATATGCAAGGCTCATATTTGCTGCAATTGCTATTGCCGACCCTGAATTATTAAGCTGCCCTTTTTCTGCTGAAACAATTTCAGTTGGCTAAACTGTTTTCCATTTGATATAGGACCATATCTGCAAGTATTTATCAAAATAAATAACAGCGGAGCAACATGCAATTGAAAACACTGTGCCATATTGGGTAACACATATGTATATATATACATATGTATGTATATATATATGTATCAAATATATATATACACACATACACATGTACAACACTGTACAAATTCAATTCTTATATCTGCATACATATACATGTCATAAATGTGTGTGTGTGTATATATATATGCATATATATGTGTGTGTGTGTGTGCGTGTGTGTGCACAACTTAGTGTGCATGTTTCTAACTTAGTTAAGTGATCAAAATGGGATTCTACTTCTCTAAAATGATAACAAATTATCAATGCGGTAATTAGATGATATATGTAGAATGCATGGTCCACTATGATCATAACTACACATTTGAATGTATGACTTAAACAAAATAAGTACAAGTTGATCAGCCTATTTTTCGTGAATGTTACTTACCAATTTTTGGATACTATATATCCATACATAGTACATAAACTCATTTATAAACTATTGGCAAGCCATATAACTATAGTAACATTGCATTATATATATATATATATGTATGTATGTATGTTTGTATGTATGTTTGTATGTATGTATGTATGTATGTATAAATTACAGCAGGGTGTTCTTTTAGTAGATGTTCATTTGATATGACATCATTTATACAGTGTCCCTACCAAGTCAAATAAGGTAAATACAATGTAGCAAGACATATTTACTATCTCAAATATGAGAGTGGGATAAAACTTGATAAATGTTGTTTTGGGTACATGAATCGTAATTCATTAACTGCAGCAAGTTTGGGTTAAGAATGTATATCCACTATCAGGCATTAATTAATCTTATTATATATATATATATTATAAGTGACTTTATTGCAAATCATATTTGCAATTGTCACTATCGTATGAATTAACAAATGTATCATTCTAATGCCAATACATATGTAAATATACCTAATATATATGTACAGTAGTATATGAGTTAAAATGCCAAACTATATATATACGATATAAGTCACTGTATACCAGGGGCGGAGGGAAGTGTAGCCCAGCTGGGGTAGAGGCCCTACCTCAGAAATTGAAATCCTGTGTAACAACCCGGAAATTCTGAGCCAATTTAATTTTTTTATTTTGGCAATTTTAATGAATTTTGAATATTTAAAATGAATTATTTCAAATAATAACGACGAGAAATTTATTTTGAATAGAATTAGAATGTATATATTTATTTGAATCGTCGTTAGAATATAAATATTTTATTTTAAATATAAAAGGAATTGGAAATGGCGCGATAGTTTGAAAATTCGATTTCAAATGAATGTACAGGATTCAAAATAAACCGGATTTTAGCAAAACCAAAAATTTTAGAATCTAATTGAGAATATCTTTCCAACGAATCCGAAAAATCAAAATTTCATAGCGGGAATAAAAAGTTATGTCCAGTTGAAAATTCAGAATAGTCGCTATGGAATTATTGCCCTTAAAAATGGAAATTTTGCAAACGACCTCAGTTTTTGACGAAACCACCTTTTTTGGATCTGTGATTTCAAGTTATTGCTAGGTTCAAAATTCATAATTTTCTGAATCAATATGTGAGCGTGGCGAAGTTAAACGTGTTTTAACAGTTTCACTCAATTTCGACCGACCAGAAAATGGCAATTTTTCAAACGGTCTTAGAATTCATTGAAATTAGTTTTGTTAAATCGTATCGTCAATACGAAGCTAGAAATAATTTTTCGGTAATTTTTGAATTCAGTATGCGTCCCCGGTAAATTAAAATGTACGTTAAAATGCAATATATTGATTTATATTTTAATTTAAAGAAAAACTGATCGAAACAATCGAATTGGCTAACGGGACATATCACATTGTGTTTGGAATGAGGGTAATTAGCTAGGGACGATAGTCGTTGGATTTGATTTGGAGTTCGAATGAAAAAGTCACTTTTTGGAATTAAATAATTAAATATATAAATGGTCAACCCTCTCCTCTTCTCTCTCCTCATTCAAAAAAAAACTCACGCAAGAAAAAAAAGGCAAACCCGTCGCTCCCCTTTCAGCCGCCTCCCTCCAACACAAGCTACCACTTCGTGTCGTCGTTCCTCCTCTCCTCCTCCTCCTTTTCCTCCTCTCCTCCCTCTCCTCCTCTTTCTCTCTTCCAATTTCAAATCCCTAAACACCAAACTGCAAACTACCACCACTGTGGGCCCCTCCAACGCCACCACCAGCACCCTTCCTCAGCCCAGTCAGGCTTGCGCCGCCGCCCCTCAGCCCTTAGCTCCAATCACATTTTTCACAAAATCCCGTTTTTGCAAATAACACCCTGAGCTTCCACAGCCCATAACTACCAAACGGTGCGATTCTGGCCAAAACTACATAATAGCAATATCAAATAGCACGATTTTCTCTTCGATTTGGTATTTGATAGTCCTATTTGGGATTGCGGAGCTGTCAGGAAAACGCGTCCAAAGTCTGTTGTCCAAACACTGTCAAAATGTTGTATTTCCGCGATTTCCGGCGAAATGACACATTTTCGGAAGTAAGACTAGGCGAAAATTGTCCGGAATGGAGCGTTTAAGCTAGAAAAAAAAGGGTGTGACGATTGGGGCTCGGCTGCAAATTCTGGAACCAGAACAACAAATCCGTGCGTTGAAAAAAATGTGAGTTTTCTCCGCTTTAAAGCTTCTATGGTTTTTGACGAATGAAGTATGTAAAAATATGATTTTTATACTTATAGCAAATTAAAAATATAAATTTTATATTATAGAAATAATAAAAATATGATTTTTATAATATATAGATAATAAAAATTTGATCTTTATATATGTAGTAGAGATATAAAAGTACGATTTTTGCATATAAAGTGACGATATAAAATATGATTTTTATATAGTAAAGAATAATAAAAATATGATTTTTATATAGTAGAGAATAACAAAATATGATTTTATATACTAGAGAATATAAAAATGTGATTTTTATATAAGTGGCGATATAAAAATATAATCTTTATTAAAAGAAGAGCGATATAAAAATATAATTTTTATTATGAAGTAAGCGTGATAGAAATACGATCTTTATTATATGAACATCTGTATAAAAATAGAATTTTTATCCATATAGTAGCGGTATAAAAATGTGATTTTTATCCATGTAGCTTAGTAATAAAAATGTGATTTTTATATACATAGCAACAATATAAAAAAGCGATTTTTATATATGTAGTGGATATAGACAACGAAAGTGACAAAAGGTGAACACGGCGAAGATTTGCTACATATGAAGAGTCGCGGTGTTTGGATTAGCTAATTGGTGAGAACTCCTCACTTTATTTTATTTTCTAGTTAAAAATATATACTATGATGTAGACGGTGCTTAGTAGCACTCGACACCCATCGTCCACAAACTATGGACGACTTGTTTGTTTGGTTGGTTGTTTGGTGGTTGATTGGAATATTTGTTTGAATTTAGTTTGGGAAGAATAATGGAGTTGATTAGATTGGTATGTGTATGGCGCAGACCATTATTAAACTGGGGATAAGGCTAGGCCTTATCCCGTTTCTAGTATCGTGCCATTATGCCACCGAAATTTTTTAAATATTTTAGAAAAATAAAAATATCATTTTATTGAATAAATGAACTGAATAGAATATTCATAGGGTGAATAGAATATTTTGGTCGTTAAAAATATAATTTTTAACGTGAGTGTGAATAAATAAATATTCATTTACAAATCGAAGGATTTGTTTATGTACACCCATTTGACTGATATTGATTGGGACGATAAATTTTACATATTGCCCAACTTCACAAATAAAAATCTGTGTTTGTTGATTTGAAACCCCACATGGGTGTTGGGATAATATTTGGCGTACACTAATCCCAATTATTTAGTTGTATGTCGATCGTTTGGTTGACAGGCTGTTGTAAGTGTTAAATATTTATATTTAATGCTTATGCAGTTGTGTGGTGCACTTTGAATGATGGTTGATTATTTATCTTTGCTATTATATACATGTGTTGTATGGAATCCATATAAATAACATTATATGGTAACTGATAGGGCCTCATTCCAATTGGGAAAATAAAGAATATTATAAAATGGAAATTCATGCGTTGAATAAAATAAATATTCATGTGTTGAAATAACAAAATAGTCATGTGTTGACGATACTCATGTGTTGAGAATATTCATATGTTGAAACTATTCATGTGTTGAACGAAATATTTATACAATAAAATTCACATTTTTATTGTAAGTAAGAATTAATAAAAATTCATGTGTTGAAAGAAATAAATAAATATTCATGTGTTGAAGAAAATATTCATTTGTTGAATAGAAAAACAAAGTTATTGAAATATATAAAGCCGTGTTGATTAGATATGCGCCATTTTGATGCGAACGATATTTATATCGATTATATTCGTTTTTGTAATGAATATAGAAAAGGAAGTGATTTCAAAATCTAACATTTTGAAAATATTATCATTTATATATTAATGATATGGAACATTCAATTTTGATTTAAAATTGAATATGAAGTTGAAATTGTTTTGAAAACGAATTTAAAACGAATTATGAAATATGTTTTGAATTGAAATCGACGAAATATATATAATAAATATTAAATAGCCTGAATAGAACGCGCCGCACCGCGGTAGTTCGCGAATTTCGACTATTGACTTCGAATTGGCGTTACGGGATATCTGACCGTCGGATTCTCCTGAAAACGGAACCGTTGAGTTCGTATCGAAAAGAGTTTTCCAATGAATATTAGAATTTTGAAATCTAATGGTTGGATTTGGAATTGTGTCCAAATCAAATTTGGAAAAGGTCGCTGTAAGTGCAGTTCGACGACTGTTATTGGAAATCGACTGTACGGGCCTTGATAAAATTATTAAAAATATTAATAATTTGTGTAAAATCTAATAAATGATTTAGAAAGAATTGGGGTGAAAAATCCCATATTTAAAAAGGATAAAAAATATATTTTTCTCGAAATGAACTAGTTATGAACTAGAATTATAATCCAATATTTTTGAATAAATAAATTGGATTTGCAGTGGTTTTAAAAATAATCAGAATTTCCAATTTACGAATTGGAATGGATTTGAATCGAAATTATCTTCTGAATATTTCGATGTTGGATTTCGTGATTAGACATATATGGTTGTGGAAATTTGGAAGATATATTTATATCGTTATTTCCAGTACGATATTTGTTGGTTTCAGAATTTGATATTGAATATAAGCCGATATATTTTCTATTCAGAGCCCTGTATTTAATATCAAATGGGATTTTGGGTTCGTCGTGAATGGTGTCTTAAATAACACGGTTCTTGAACCAAGTTTAGAAAAGAATAAATCTTTTAACTAAGATTTAGTGAAATTGTCTAGTTAATTAGTATTTAATTGAATTTAAATTGGTCTTTGGGTTTATCATGAGCGGTGTTTTGAATAACACCTTTTCTTTAACTCGATTAACAATGGAATGAGATTTTGGGTTGTTGTGAACCGTGTTTTAAATGACATTGGTTATTTAACCCAGTTAAAGATAAGATTAACTTCTTAGCTTTGAATAATCATTAATATTGATTTTTGTGAAGATTAAAACTAAGTGGGGTTTTAATGAATCTTTAATCAGATTGAAATGATCGAGAATGGATTATCACCAGTTTTGCTCCAAAGCGATAGTTAAATCTTTAATTAGATTTGAACGTGAAATGGTAATTAATTTTACCGATAGCATTGTGGTGTTAGATATGGAGTGTTACCAGTTTTGCTCCATGGGATGAATAGGTTGGGATTGGGAAATAAAATAAATAATTACTTCGATGTGGTTCGCAAATCCTGACTAGTTTGGAAAATCGTAATATGGTTTGAAATGATATCCAAAGGAAGATTAAAGAATAAATTTTAAAGAATGCATCTTTGATAAAATTAACGGGAACCTTTCCCAAAAGATGTGAATATTTGAATAAAAGAATATTCAGAATTGGAATGAGGCGTATGTTGTGTTTTCTAGCACTTATTTATTATATACGCGAGTTATTCGGAAAGGCCGGGTTTATACCCATTCTGAATAACTGATTTGACGATAAGTCGAAGATGAAGACGGTGGTCGAAGACCGGAGGTCTTCACATTGTTTGAACGATTACTGGTGATCTTGATTGGGCTGTACACCCAAGAGGATGGAAATAGTTAGTGGTCGTCCAGACGTATTTGGAGATCGATGGATATGCGAGGAATAAGGTTCCTCCGGTTTCATTCAGACCCAGAACGAACTTGTAAATAGACTGTGTGTCTGACATTGGATTTTATTCTGTGTGATTGATTTCTATTAAATATATATCTGTTTGGCGGCGGAGAATTTATTCTCTTGCTTAACGCCCTTCTCTGAGACATACGAGCTCATAGGTTATATATTGATGGATATCAATCGCATGGCATGAATTGTCTGTGTGGCGTGCCTAAGCGGCAAATGATCAAGGCTTCTGTTGAAAAGCAAAGTCTTGTGGTTGATGATCAAAGCACGGCCTGTGTGGTATAGCTTTGTGTATAGCGTTAATTCGCGAGCCTCACACCTCGGTATGAGTCAAAAACGGGATAGTGACTGCAGGGAGAGCACGACGTTTCTTTCTAGCTATTGGTGATGTCAGTGACCTACCAACCCTGATATTTATATACTTTTTACCTGTGTGGTTGTAGGAATGCGAGGCACCTCGAATATATGGTCGATAACTGGCACTATGTGAGCCGACGTACAGACCATTTTTTAGGCCTGATAGGACCGAGAAACGTGTGTTCTGGTATAACTAATCCACTTTTGCACTTTGAGTGGACCGGCCCTGAAGATCCAAGGATCGCTGTGTGTGGTCCTGAGACATTTGCTAAAGTGTCTCGAATTGGAGAGGAGCTTGCCCCTTGCCTCGACTCATGTCGGAAATCAAATTTCCAATACGTGACTTTCGGTTTTATTTATAGAGCCTAGTATGGCGACATATAGTGGTATGAGTCACTTATGTCGTCTATGATCGATACTTATGATTGAAATTGTTTTGACACTATACACTTGTAATAGTATCAAATGATTTGTTTTTAAACGTATCAAGCATTATTTGGCTATTATAAGGGAAAACCCTATCCTCCGTCTTGCGTTGCATTGTGTGATGGGACCTGGGTCTTATAATAGCTTCATTTTTCGAAAAAGCATTGCGCTGTTTATTTATATGCATTGGTATTCTTGGGAGGAAACCCGTTCCGTGTTATAAGGCGTGGTCCCTTGATTTACCTAACTTTAAAATAAAGATTAATAACTGTTTTAGTTCTCACACCAGTCACATGACTGACCTGGAGTTTATTGTTTTAACCTAAACTCTGGGTTCCCTTATTTTCCGTACGGGCAGCTAGTAGTTTTGGTTTTGCAGATTTATATTCACAGGATCCTGCTTTATAGCTGAAGTGATATTCAGAAAGCTCTGTATCCGTGTATTTCTTTCAATTATGTTTTGTATCCGCTGCAGTAATGTAATTTAAATCTCTGATATTCATCAAATGTGTAATATTTATTCATTACTCTATATATTCTTGTATTCTGGTGGAATTGTTGTAATAAGCAATGAAATGTTCTTTTGTTTGCGTTCTGATTAGTCTTGTCCTCACGGTAATTCGTCCTTTCTCTTCTCTTCGGAGAATGGGGAAGTTCGGGTCGCTACATTTGGTATCAGAGCTCTGGTTTACAGAGCTCGAGAACAAGAAGTATTAGAACCAAGCGAAAGGATTCATCAGAGACTGGATTAGTAATATCCAATGAGATTGACTCGTTAAAGATGGGATCAGTAGTGTCCTAGAACGAGTGTAAAGAGTGAAATTTTTGAAATAAAAATTTGAAAACCAATTTTGTTTTAAAAATTTAAACCATATTATTCGTATTTGATTACCCATTTTATATTGATTTGGACAATCAAGTATATAAAGATTTTGCATATACGCGTCATGAACATATATTCGAAGTTTTAATATACTAGATAGATATAGAATCACACTCTAGTCGCCCGGACATGATTCTGATGATGGCGCGCCATCACCAGTATATATTTTCGAGTTTCGAAAGTAGGATATCTATATATTTCCAATTGACTGGTGTGAGAACCAAAGTTAGATAGGGTTTATTATTGTGATTTGGCATCAAAAACATGATTTTCCATATATATATATATATATATCAAAATTATGAATTCGAAACGATAATTCACTAATTGATTGATGGTTGGGTTGTTTGATTATTGGTATGAAATTTTGAACCATTTAGCCTAATGGAACCAAATTTAGAACTGTATTGAAAAATGATTACAATTGCATGCATATACATGTATATACATTGAACAAGTCATAGCAACGAGGCTAGAGAAGAGGAATAAAATTGTTTGCCCGACAAATAGGTACATGTTTATTGTATTTCTTAGGGTTTTTGATGATTTTATGAGCCGATTGGCTAGCCACTTGGCTTTTTCTTTTTCTTTTGGATTGGTGAGGGCCATGAGAGGCCATTTGAAATATCCCGAAGCTCCCGGTGCAGGGGAGGTAATGGCGAAATTTTTCAAAAATTTAGGGTGTTAGCCAAATTTTTGAAGAATTTGAAAAGTTATTAGAAAATGAAAAGTTGAAGAACTTAAGTCGTAAAGAAAATAAAGGAAGTTGAGTTGATTAGTTTAACAACTTTCAGCTCCGTTCCTTTTCGAGGACGAAAAGATTTTAAGTGGGGGAGATTGTAACAACCCGAAAATTCTGAGCTAAATTAAAATTTTTATTTTGGCAATTTTAATGAATTTTGAATATTTAAAATGAATTATTTCAAATAATAACAACAAGAAATTTATTTTGAATAGAATTAGAACGTATATATTTATTTGAATCGTCGTTAGAATATAAATATTTTATTTTAAATACAGAAGGAATTGGAAATGGCGCAGTAGTTTGAAAATTCGATTTCAAAGTTCAAATGAATGTACAGGATTCAAAATAAACCGGATTTTAGCAAAACCGAAAATACTAGAATCTAATTGAGAATATCTTCCCAATGAATCCGAAAAATCAAAATTTCATAGTGGGAATAAAAAGTTATGCCCAGTTGAAAATTCAGAATAGTCGCTATGGAATTTTGGCCCTTAAAAATGGAAATTTTGCAAACGACCTCGGTTTTCGACGAAACCACTTTTGTTGGATCCGTGATGTCAAGTTATTGCTAGGTTTCAAAATTCATAATTTTCTGAGTCAATATGTGAGCATGGCGAAGTTGAACGTGCTTTAACAGTTTCAATCAATTTCGATTGACCAGAAAATGGCTATTTTTCAAACGGTCTCAGAATTCGATGAAATTAGTTTTGTTAGAACCGTATCGTCGATACAAAGCTAGAAATAATTTTTTTGTAATTTTTGAAGTCAGTATGTGGCCCGGGTAGATCAAAATGTACGTTAAAATGCAATATATTGATTTATATTTTAATTTAAAGAAAAACTGATCGGAACAATCGAATGGCTAAGGGGACATATCCCATTGTGTTCGGAATGGGGGTAATTAGCAAGGGACGATAGTCATTAGGTTTGAATTGGAGATCGAATGATAAAGTAACTTTTTGGAATTAAATAATTAAATATATAAATGGTCAACCCTCTCCTCTTCTCTTTGCTCATTCAAAAATGAACTCACGCATGAAAAAAAAGGCAAATCCGTCGCTCCCCTTTCAGCAGCCTCCCTCCACCACCGCGCCCCCACTTCGTCCCATCGTTCCTCCTCTCCTCCTCCTCTTCCTCCTCACCTCCCTCTCCTCCTCTTTCTCTCTTCCAATTTCAAATCCCTAAACCCAAAATTGCAAACTACCACCACCGTTGTCCCCTCCAGCGCCACCACCACCACCAGCACCCGTCCTCGTCCCAGTCAGGCCTGCGCCGCTGCCCCTCAGCCCTCAAATCCGGCCATGGGCCCCACCACTTCAAAAATCACATTTTTCACAAAATCCCGTTTTTGCAAATAACACCCTGCGCTTCCGCAGCCCAAAACTCCTAAACGGTGCGATTCTGGCCAAAACTACACAATATCAATATCGAAGAGCACGATTTTTCTTTGATTTGGTACATGATAGTCCTATTTTGGATTGCGGAGCTGTCGGGAAAACGCGTCCAAAGTCTGTTGTCCAAACACTGTCAAAATGCTGTATTTTCGCGATTTCCGGCGAAATGGCACATTTTCGAAAGGAAGACCACTAGGCGAAAATTGTCCGGAATGGCGCGTTTAAGCTAGAAAAAAAAAGATGGTGTGAAGATTGAGGCTCGGTTGCAAATTCTGGAACCAGAACAGCAAATCCGGGCATTAGAGAAAATGTCAGTTTTCTCCGCTTTAAAGCTTCTACGGTTTTTCACGAATGAAGTATGTAAAAATATGATTTTTATACTTATAGAGAATTAAAAATATGATTTTTATATTATAAAAATAAAAAATATGATTTTTATAATATATAGATAATAACAATTTGATCTTTATATATGTAGTAGAGATATAAAAGTACGATTTTTACATATAAAGTGACGAAATAAAAATATGATTTTTATATAGTAGAGAATAATAAAAATATGATTTTTATATACTAGAGAATATAAAATTGTGATTTTTATATAAGTGGCGATATAAAAATATAATCTTTATTAGAAGAAGAGCGAAATAAAAATATAATTTTTATTATGAAGTAAGCGTGATGGAAATATGATCTTTATTATATGATCGGTATAAAAATAGAATTTTTATCTATATAGTAGCAGTATAAAAATGTGATTTTTATCCATGTAGCGTAGTAATAAAAATGTGATTTTTATATACATAGCAACAATATAAAGATGCGATTTTTATATATGTAGTGGATACGGACAACGAAAGTGACAAAAGGCGAGCATGGCGAAGATTTGCTATATATGAAGAGTCGCGTTGTTTGGTTTAGCTAATTGGTGAGAACTCCTCATTTTATTTTATTTTCTAGTTGAAAGTATATACTAGGATGCAGACGGTGCTTAGTAGCACCCGATACCCATCGTCCACAAACCATGGACGACTTGTTTGTTTGGTTGTTTGGTGGTTGATTGGATTATTTGTTTGAATTTGGTTTGGGAAGAATAATGGAATTGATTAGATTGGTATGTGTATGGCGGAGACCATTATTAGACTCGAGATAAGGCTAGGCCTTATCCCGTTTCTAGTATCGTGTCGTTATGCCGCCGAAATTTTCTAAAATATGTTAGAAAAATAAAAATATCATTTTATTGAATAAATGAAGTGAATAGAATATTCATAGGGTGAATAAAATATTTTGGTCGTTAAAAATATATTTTTTAACGTGAATGTGAATAAATAAATATTCATTTACAAATCGAACGATTTGTTTATGTACACCCATTTGACTGATATTGATTGGGATGATAAATTTTACACATCACCCAACTTCACAAATAAAAATCTGTGTTTGTTGATTTGAAACCCCACACGGGTGTTGGGATGATATTTGGCGTACACTAATCCCAATTATTTAGTTGTATGTCGATCGTTTGGTTGACAGGCTATTGTAAGCGTTAAATATTTATATTTAATACTTATGCAGTTGTGTGGTGCACTCTGGATGATGGTTGATTATTTATCGTTGCTATTATATACATATGTTGTATGGAATCTATATAAATAACATTATATGGTAATTGATTGGGCCTCATTCCAATTGGGAAAATAAAGAATATTATAAAATGGAAACTCATGCGTTGAATAAAATAAATATTTATGTGTTGAAATAACAAAATAGTCATGTGTTGATGATACTCATGTGTTGAGAATATTCATGTGTTGAACGAAATACATATAAAATAAAATTCACATTTTCATTGTAAGTAAGAATTAATAAAAATTCATGTGTTGAAAGAAATAAACATTCATGTGCTGAAGAAAATATTCATTTGTTGAATAATATAACGAAGTTATTGAAATATATAAAGCCGTGTTGATTAGATATGCGCCATTTTGATGCGAACGATATTTATATTGATTATATTCATTTTTGTAATGAATATAAAAAAGGAAGTGATTTCAAAATCTAATATTTTGAAAATATTATAATTTATAAATTAATGATATGGAATATTCAATTTTGATTTAAAATTGAATATGAAGTTGAAATTGTTTTGAAAACGAATTTAAAACGAATTATAAAATAAATTGAAATCGACGAAATATATATATTAAATTGCCTGAATAGAACGCGCTGCGCCACGGCAGTTCGCGAATTTCTACCATTGACTTCGAATTGGCATTACGGGAGATTCGACTGTCGGATTCTCCTGAAACCGGAACCGTTGGGTTCGTATTGAAAAGAGTTTTCCAATGAATATTAGAAATTTGAAATCTAACGGTAGGATTTGGAATTATGTCCAAATCAAATTTGGAAATGGTCGTTGTAAGTGCAGTTCGACGACCGTTATTGGAAATCTACTGTACGGGCCTTGATAAAATTATTAAAAATATTAATAATTTGTGTAAAATCATAATAAATGATTTAGAAAGAATTGGGGTGAAAAATCCCATATTTAAAAAGGATAAAAATATTTTGTTTTTTTCGAAATGAACTAGTTATGAACTAGAATTATAATCCAATATTTTTGAATAAATAAATTGGATTTGCAGTGGTTTTAAAAATAATCAGAATTTCCAATTTACGAATTGGAATGGATTTGAATCGAAATTATCTTCGGAATATTTTGATGTTGGATTTCGTGATTATACATATATGGTTGTGGAAATTTGAAAGATATATTTATATCGTTATTTCCAATACGATATTTGTTGGTTTCAGAATTTGATATTGAATATAAGCCGATATATTTTCTATTCAGAGCCTTGTATTTAATATCAAATGGGATTTTGGGTTCGTCGTGAATGGTGTCTTAAATAACACTATTCTTGAACCAAGTTTAGAAAAAAATAAATCTTTTAATTAAGATTTAGTGAAATTGTCCAGTTAATTAGTATTTAATTGAATTTAAATTGGTCTTTGGGTTTATCGTGAGCGGTGTTTTGAATAACACCTCTTCTTTAACCCGATTAACAATGGAATGAGATTTTGGGTTGTTGTGAACCGTGTTTTAAATGACATTGGTTCTGTAACCCAGTTAAAGATAAGATTAACTTCTTAGCTTTAAATAATCATTAATATTGATTTTTGTGAAGATTAAAACTAAGTGGAGTTTTAATGAATCTTTAATCTGATTGAAATGATCGTGAATGGAGTATCACCAGTTTTGCTCCAAAGCGATAGTTAAATCTTTAATTAGATTTGAATGTGAAATGGTAATTAATTTTACCGATAGCACTGTGGTGTTAGATATGGAGTATTACCAGTTTTGCTCCATGGGATGAATAGGTTGGGATTGGGAAATAAAATAAATAATTACTTCGGTGTGGTTTGCTAATCCCGACTAGTTTGCAAAACCGTAATATGGTTTGAAATGATATCCAAAGGAAGATTAAAGAATAAATTTTAAAGAATGTATCTTTGATAAAATTAACGGGAACCTTTCGCAAAAGATGTGAATATTTGAATAAAAGAATATTCAGAATTGGAATGAGGCGTATATTGTGTTTCTAGCACTTGTTTATTATATACGCGAGTTATTCGGAAAGGCCGGGTTTATACCCATTCTGAATAATCGATTCAATTATAAGTCGAAGATGAAGACGGTAGTCAAAGACCGGAGGTCTTCACATCATTTGAACGATTACTGGTGATCTTGATTGGGCTGTACATCCAAGAGGATGGAAATAGTTAGTGATCGTCCAGACGTATTTGGAGATCGATGGATATGCGAGGAATAAGGTTCCTCCGGTTTTGTTCAGACCCAGAACGAACTTGTAAATGGACTGTGTGTCTGACATTGGATTTTATTCTGTGTGATTGATTTCTATTAAATATATATCTGTTTGGCAGCGGAGAATTTATTCTCTTGCTTAACGCCCTTCTCTGAGACATACGAGCTCAGAGGTTATATATTGATGGATATCAATCGCATGGCATGAATTGCCTGTGTGGCATGCCTAAGCGGCAAATGATCAAGGCTTTCGTTGAAAAGTAAAGTCTTGTGGTTAATGATCAAAGCACGGCCTGTGTGGCATAGTGTAACAGCCCGCACCTTCGTTCACACAAGATATTGTCCCCAACTTAGCCACCGTACAGGTGTGGGGTTTTGTTCTTCAAAAGGCCTCGGCGTTAGTAAGAGATGAGATCTACTATATAAGTACCCACTTCAAACAGGCTTCCACGATGTAGGACTTAGGGGTGTTACATTCTCCCCTCCTACAGAGCCCAACATCCCCGTTGGCTCACAAACACCTCACCCAGGTGCTGCGGTCCACACAGGAGCCACAATTCCGGCTGGGTATTGGCTCTGATACCACTATAACAGCCCGCACCTCCGTTTACGCAAGATATTGTCCCCAACTTAGCCACCGTACAGGTGCGGGGTTTTGTTCCTCAAAAGGCCTCGGCGTTAGTAAGAGATGGGATCTACTATATAAGTACCCACTTCACACAGGCTTTGTAACACCCCGTATTTCTAATAATAGTGATGTTCACAAATTAAAGAATAATTAATTACAGATGTAAGAATTGTGGAAAACGGGTTGCGCCATTGTGTTCGTCTCGGAATTCTGGTTGAAATAGAGTCCGAGTTTGCGTGAATTGGACTTCGTATGAAGAAGTTATGGCCATCGGAAGTTTCAGAAAATTCAAATTTCGAAAATTCAGCCCAAACAGGCTGGGCGGGAAAAATTCCCGCCCAGACCAGGTCGACCTGGGGGTCGACCTAGCCCACCAGGTCGACATGGGTGTCGACCTGGGGGTCGACCTGCCCACCAGGTCGACATGGGTGTCGACCTGGGGGTCGACCTGCCCACCAGGTCGACATGGGTGTCGACCCTAGGGTCGACCTGGGGGTCGACCTCCCTGGTCGAGCCCAGGCGACCAAGGTGCGCCTGAATGGGTTTTTGGGCTGGGTTTTGGGGGCTGTGACGAAATCTAACGGCTCTAATCTATCCTACGGTTTATCTAAAGGCCTAAAACAACTAACTACACCTATAAATACATCCTAATGCTAACCCTAAACCTAATTAAAATTGGAACCAAAGCCGTCATACCGTCGCCATGGAAATCAATGGAGCCGCCACCAACTAAGAAGAAGATAGCTAATACAATTCGCTTCTAATCTAATTCTACTCAACTCTAAAGCAAATCAAGACTCTCTTTCTTCTGTAATTGTGAGTATGATAGTCTTAACAAGATTATTATCATTTTAATTAGGTTAAGTCATGAATGGATTATGAGTAGATGATGTGAATTGTCGTATATGTTATCATGTATGTTATTAATCCTATGCTATGTGGTGATGAAATCCTATATGTTGTAAATCATGTTATGATGATGTTATGTATGATGATGTTATGTATGTTGAAAGTTTCTATGCTAAGTTGTGATGAATCATACATGTTAGAAAGCTATCTATGCTAGTTAGTTCATATTAATTAAATCATCATGTTTGGGCTATGTTGATCTATATGACAAGTTACATATACAAGTTAGATTGATTAGAAAAGTTATGAACATATGCAATGACATCTATTATGACATCTAGAATTATGCTATGACATATGTGATATCCTATGCTAGTTCACACCATCATTATGTTGCCTAAAAACCCCATATGCAAGTTTATGTATAGATTTGGGCTATGATCATATCATGTAAATTGTGACATTTAACAAGTTGACACCTTTTGATCCTTAACATGTGTAGTTATTGCAAGTTTCACCCCTATTATGATTAGACTTATTTTTATTGTCTATATGTTGTGGTAATTTGTCCTTGTGCTATGTGTTAGACTATTCAAGTCTAGCCTATATTATGCGTTGAATAAGCGAACGTATAAACGTGGGGTAGGGGTAATATTAAGGATTTAATAATAAGATGTTTGGGTGCAATTGATATGATTTTGCATACCATGAGTGGATGACCATAATTGAGTCAATTATGGACATCATTAAAAGTTGACTTAATTAATAATTTGGATAGGGAATTATTAAAACTGGGGTAAAAGATTGAAAGTTGTCAATCAATGCTTAGGACACGAGGTTGGACTCGTTTGTGACGTAAACCTGCCCGGAACTGCCCGGCAAATCCAATGGTCACAAATGTCAACCCAATGTGAGAGGTCCTAGGCCTAAACTAAAGCATAACAGTTGTAAAGACACGAGGTTAGACTCTTTTATGGTGTAAGACTGCCCGGACCCGCCCGGCAAATCCAGCTGCCATAAATGCCAGTCTAATGTGAGAGGTCTTTATGAGTTTATGGCCTGAATGAATTAAGAAATACTTAACCAGATAAACATGTAAAGTGGGACATGGGGGTTAAGTAGGTGCCTTTGGTGACATGAGGAATATAGTGGGTGCCCTTAGTGGCATGTGAAATACGATTAGTAAGACTTAACCAAACACACATGTAAATGAACATGACTAAGAGGGTTAAGTGGGATATATTAATGACAAGCTTAGGTGGGTAGCTTGTGGGGGCCCATTTCAACCAGTATCCCAAACGTATCTTTGTGGGCTCGACCCAAGTCGAGGACGGGACACACATACTGAGTTTGACTATAAGAGGCCAAAATGGGGAACGGTGGCAACGCAAGTCCAACGGGTTTCATTTGCGTTTGTGGACCCGGGCTGGTAGGTAAGACGTTGTTGCATCGTGTAGGTATAAGCCGTGCATTCTCAAGTTGTATCGGGTTGCCACTTTAGGGGAGTGATACACCCCACTGTGGGGCCAGCACGGGTATCTACGAGTAGGGAGCCGATCGAAAGTGGGTAGTGGGGTACACCTAGTGGAGATAGGGGCAGACGGCAACTATGTAGTCAGCTAGGGGTACGTAAGGCTATTTATATGTTTCTGTGTGAAGCAAGTGGGATCAACCTTTAGGGTGACTGGTGCGGTGCAGTGTAGTAATGTGCGGTGCAGTGTAGTAATGTGCGGTGTAGTGTAGTAATCATTCGTTAGTAATTAGGTATGCCTTTTCCGTTATCTTCAACGTTATCTTAAACGCTATCTTTATCTTCCTAATAGTTCATAGACATTTACTTGTCTTCCAGTGTATGCCTTAGTCTAGTTATTTTGATAGTAGTATTGTTAGAATTATCATACTCGCCAGACTTTATGTCTGACCCCCTCCATTTCTATCCTTTTCCCCCTCCAGGTCCTTAGGTTGGGCCCAGCTCTAGTGGAGCTTGATTGGATTGCTTCATCTCTTTGGAAAGCTTGGACCCTTGAAGTAAAGTCCAGCTTGTTATCTTCTTTAATGGCTATTTGTGTAATGGGATTATGTATTTTGTTTTATGAAGATGGATAATGTACTTGACTCTGATAAATGGTTTTGTAATGTAATAAACATGTTTCCGCTACAATAAAATGAAGTTTTAGATTTCCAAGTACTACTTATTATCTGTTTTGTTGTATTTTTTCTGTTCTATATTCACTTATAACCTCCATGGAAGTTAATGCATTCCCTTCATGAGTGAAATTAATGGACGTGGGGTGTTACACGTGGTATCAGAGCTTTAGGTTACCAGAACAGATAAAAATACTTTAGAAAAATAGTTATTTTTGGAAGAAATGTTTTCAAAAACATGGTTTTAATGAGAAATTTAAAGAGGAAGTTTTTATGAAAAACATAATCCACAAATAGCCATATATCTTTATCTTTCTAATTCTCCATTTTGAATCTTCCCTTTTTCGTTTCAGCATGGCTGAAGATCTTAACCTACCTGACGGTGTAACGATACCAGGATGGTATAGGAGGCTGTTAGAGGCTAGGGCTGCCGCAGGTCCGGCCAATGTTCCTCCACCACCGGTTGCACCCATTCCTCCTCCTCGCGTAGATACTTTTGCAAAGACGTGCAAGGAATTCAAAGCTATGGGTGGAAAACCCTTTCAAGGGTCAGAAACATTTGTGGAAGCTAGAGATTGGCTTAAGGAGGTGGAAGAATTGCTAGAAATCTTTGAAGTAGAAGAAGGGAGGAGAGTTCGTTTAGAAGCTTGGTTGATGAAGGGAGAGGGCTCGTTTTGGTGGGAGGTCACTAATGGGGAGCGTCCTGTTGACTCTTGGGCGGATTTCAGACGTAGGTTCGAGGCGAAGTTTCTCTCTAGGGCGGAAGAAAATCTATATATGGAAAGGTTCTTGACATTGAAGCAAGGAAGCTCATCAGTGAAAGAATATGTCAACAAATTTAATCAGCTAGCAAGGTTTGGTTTGGACTTAGTAAACACGCCAGAGAAGAAGGCTCTAAGGTTCGTGAATGGCTTGAATGAACCATTGCAAGGGTTGGCCATGACCCACATCCCTATGGGGGCCACCTTTGAGAAGCTAGTAGAAATGGCGCTCATGCACGAGGAGAAAAGCGCTAAAGCTGATAAGGCACCCGAGAAGAAAGGGGATCAGAAGAAACCATAACAGAAAAACAAGAAGGGTGGTAAAGACAATAATGGCAAGGGAAAGAAGAAATGTTTTAACTGTGGGACCCCAGTCCATCTCAGCAAGGACTGCCGAAAGAAAAAGAAGACTGGCTGTTTTCATTGTGGCGATGCGGGACATTTAGTGAAGGACTGCCCAAGGAAGGGGCAGAGGACAGAGGCTACCTCGGGAGGACAGGTGCAGGCTCTTATAGCACCAGGGCAGGCAAGGGGACAAGTTCAGGCTCTCGCGGTCCCACCGCTGCAAGAACGAGGTAGAACCATTTCTGTTGAAAGCTTAGTTTTTCTGTTTGATCATCCTGTCCGTACCTTATTCGATTTGGGCGCATCGCATTCGTTTATCTCTACATCATTAGTTGAATCACTGCACTTAAACACCAGTTTAGTAGAGGATCCCTTAGTTGTTTCGAATCCAATTGGAGGCTCAGCTCATTTGTCCATGATGTGTTTGGATTTGAAAATTTCTATACTTAGCATTGAGTTTAGATGTGATGCTTTTGTGTTGGGCTTCACGGGCTATGGGCTAATTTTAAGAATGGATTGGTTATCCAGAAATGGGGTCGTTCTTGATTGTGAAAGGAGAGTAGTTAGGCTCATGACTCGCCTTGGTAACGCTCTCGAAATCTTTTGTAATCCCATATATTCCGTTATGCTAAGTTATCTAGAATCGCTTGACACGTCTGAGGAAAATCTAGGATATGTTAGAGTGGTCCGAGAGTATTCGGATGTGTTTGAGGAGGTGAAGGGCTTACCTCCGAAGCGGGAGATAGATTTTCGAATATATCTTGTGGATAATGCGAAACCAGTATCTTTGCCAGTACGCCACATGGCTCCACGTGAAAGGAGGGAACTCGATAAGCAAGTAAAGGAGTTGCTTGAGAAGGGGTTCATAAGACGAAGTATATCAGAGTGGGGTGCTCCAGTAGTATTTGCCACAAAGGCGGATGGGTCCCTTAGACTTTGTGTGGACTATAGAGAACTTAATAAGCTTACTAAGAAGAATAGACACCCACTGCCGAGGATTGACGATCTCTTCGATCAGTTAGTTGGCGCCTCAGTGTTTTCGCAGTTGGACTTAGCCACTGGTTTCCATCAGTTGAGAGTGGATGAGGATAGCATTGACAAGACTGCCTTTAGGACTCCGGACGGTTTCTATGAATGGCTAGTGATGCCCTTCGGTTTGACAAACGCCCCCGCATACTTTGTTGATTTGATGAGTAGGGTGTTTAGGGAGTACCTTAACAAATTCGTGGTAGTCTTTGTAGACGACATCTTGATCTTTTCTAAGGATGAAGAAGAGCATGCCCTACATCTTAGGGAAGTGTTGGAGACTCTTCGAGTGCATAGCCTTAAGGATAAATTTTCTAAGTGTCATTTCTGGAGGAAGGAAGTACGGTTCTTGGGGCACGTCGTTTCCAAAGAAGGGATAGCCGTGGATCCTGTGAAGGTGGTGGCCATCCAAGATTGGAAGGTCCTTAAAAATGCTACCGAATTAAGAAGTTTCTTGGGGTTGGCTGGCTACTATAGGAAGTTTATCAAAGACTTTGCAAAAATATCAGCTCCATTAACACGCCTGACGAAGAAGAACCTAGTTTTCACATGGGACGTAGATTGTGATGATGCGTTCCAACGTTTGAAGAGAGCTTTGATCTCAGCCCCAGTCTTAGTGCTGCCAGACGGGAGTAAGCCATTTACCGTATATACTGACGCTTGTGGGATAGGACTAGGTGCAGTCTTAATGCAAGAAGGTAGGGTAATAGCCTATGGTGGAAGGCAGTTGAGAGCGCATGAGAAGAATTACCCCACGCATGACCTAGAGTTGGCCGCTATTGTTTTCGCGCTTAAGTCTTGGCGTCATTATCTTCTTGGCGAGAAATTCGAATTATTCACTGACCACAAGTCTTTAAAATACTTATTCTCTCAGAAGGACTTGAACTTAAGGCAGCAAAGGCGGATGGAGTTCTTGGCGTCCTACGACTTTGAGAGAGCATATACCCCTGGCAAGGGTAACGTAGTGGCCGATGCCTTAAGTAGAAAACGATTATCCTTAAGTCCTTTGTTTGTTGAGCGGCGAAGTTTAGAGTTCATCTCTATGTTTGATTTTAGACCTTTCGTTGACTTCGTACCCGGTTTGCTAGCATCCTTGGAGGTTAGACCTACGCTTTTGGGATGGATTGGCGAGGCACAGCAAGACGACCCACAGTTGGTTGAGTTAGTAGAAAAGCTCAAAGGAGGGGAGTCATCAAGCCATCTCCGTAGGTATACACTAGATGATAAGGGTTGGTTACGTAGGGACGGTAGACTTTGTGTACCAAAAGACGATGACCTAAGGAAGAATATTCTTGACGATGCACATCGTTCGAAGATGACCATTCATCCCGGCGGGGACAAGATGTACAAAGACATGAAGCGAGTTTTCTTTTGGGCCGGCATGAAGAGGGACGTGGCCGAGTATGTCGCTAGATGCTTGGTGTGCCAACAAGTAAAAGCGGAGCAAAAGAAACCCGGTGGGTTACTTCACCCATTGGAGGTTCCACTATCGAAGTGGGAAAGCGTCTCGATGGACTTTATTGACGGATTACCGAGATCGAGAGAGGGTAATACGAGGATTTGGGTTATAGTAGATAGACTTACTAAAAGCGCCCATTTCATTCCCGTGAAGAGTAAGAGGACTGCTCCATGGTTAGCTTCTGTATACGTCCGAGAAATAGTTCGTTTGCACGGTGTTCCTTCTAGCATAGTGAACGACCGCGATCCTATTTTCACTAGCGAATTTTGGAGAAGCTTACAAGAGGCGGTAGGGACTCAGTTATGTTTGAGCACCGCATATCATCCTCAGACGGACGGCCAGACTGAGAGGGTGAATCGCATTCTAGAGGATCTTTTGAGGCTATGTATCCTAGACTTTGGGGGTACATGGGAAGAGCATCTTCCGTTAGTGGAGTTCGCATATAATAACAGCTTTCAATCTAGCATTGGTATGGCACCATTCGAAGCTCTTTATGGACGGCCGTGTCGTTCGCCTACATGTTGGTGGGAGTCTACGGACAAGATCTTACTTGAGCCCGAGATGATTAGAGAGACTTCAGAGAAGGTCGGCTTGATTAGAAGGAGGATGAAAGCAGCGCAAGATAGGCAGAAATCATATGCGGATAAGAGAAGGACGGATCTTGAATTTGAAGTTGGGGACATGGTCTTTGTCAAAGTGTCTCCATTACGAAACGTAGTTCGCTTTGGGTCCGTTGGGAAGTTAGCACCAAGGTTTGTAGGGTCGTTTCCTATTAAGGAAAGAATTGGACAGATGGCGTATAGAGTGGAGTTGCCTGAGAGACTTAGTCGTGTACACGACGTATTCCATGTGTCACATTTGAGGAAGTGCTTGCACGAGACCGCGGAAGTGGTAGAGCCGAACTTGCTTAGAGAGGTGGAGATCGAGCGTGACGCGACGATTCGACGAGCTCCAACGCGCATTCTTGGGTCGGAGATTAAGAAGCTGAGAAATCGAGAGGTCAGACTAGTCAAAGTACAATGGGGAGATGACGAGAGCAACGCTACTTGGGAGACAGAAGAGAAGATGCGTTCACGATACCCTTTTCTTTTTGAGGGTATGTCTTTTAATTTCTCCTTTATCGCTTATCTTGTACTTATCTTATCTTTAGTGTATCCTCTCGCTAGTATCTTTGACCTTTAGTTAGGATCATCCTATGGTTGAAACATGTGTTTGAGACATGTTATGTATGATGAATGCAAAGTGGATGCAAGTGTTTGCTAGCGGTTGCTCGTGGACGCATATACACACACTATTAGGCACTAGATCGGCTAAGTCACTTCATACTGCATATTGCATATAAATGGTTGTATTTAGTAAAATGGATGTATAATGGTTGTACTATCATATGGATACCGCATTTTGGTGAATGGTTGTGCACGCATGTAGAAATAATATGTAGCATTAGGGAACTTTTGCATACATAATGGACGCATGGCACTTTCATGGTTTGCATTAAAGGAGGTCAACTGAATCAGTGGACCGCCTGATTTTGCATTAGATAGGGACATATACACACACTGTGCATTTAAGCATGAAAGCATTAGAAGTCTATAAGGACAATGGATGCCTGTGTTTGATGGTTGAGTAGATGGTTGTTTGGATGTTAGGATATGCATTCTCCTTAACTTGGAGATTTCGGGGGCGAAATACTTTAAGGAGGGGAGAATGTAACACCCCGTATTTCTAATAATAGTGATGTTCACAAATTAAAGAATAATTAATTACAGATGTAAGAATTGTGGGAAACGGGTTGCGCCATTGTGTTCGTCTCGGAATTCTGGTTGAAATAGAGTCCGATTTTGCGTGAATTGGACTTCGTATGAAGAAGTTATGGCCATCGGAAGTTTCAGAAAATTCAAAACAGATTCAGAATATTCAAATTTCGAAAATTCAGCCCAAACAGGCTGGGCGGGAAAAATTCCCGCCCAGACCAGGTCGACCTAGGGGTCGACCTGCCCACCAGGTTGACATGGGTGTCGACCTGGGGGTCGACCTGCCCACCAGGTCGACATGGGTGTCGACCTGGGGGTCGACCTGCCCACCAGGTCGACATGGGTGTCGACCCTAGGGTCGACCTGGGGGTCGACCTCCCCGGTCGAGCCCAGGCGACCTGGGTGCACCTGAATGGGTTTTTGGGCTGGGTTTTGGGGGCTGTGACGAAATCTGACGGCTCTAATCTATCCTAGGGTTTATCTAAAGGCCTAAAACAACTAACTACACCTATAAATACATCCTAATGATAACCCTAAACCTAATTAAAATTGGAACCAAAGTCGTCATACCGTCGCCATGGAAATCAGTGGAGCCGCCACCAACTAAGAAGAAGATAGCTAATCCAATTCGCTTCTAATTTAATTCTACTCAACTCTAAAGCAAATCAAGACTCTCTTTCTTCTATAATTGTGAGTATGATAGTCTTAACAAGATTATTATCATTTTAATTAGGTTAAGTCATGAATGGATTATGAGTAGATGATGTGAATTGTCGTATATGTTATCATGTATGTTATTAATCCTATGCTATGTGGTGATGATATCCTATATGTTGTAAATCATGCTATGATGATGTTATGTATGTTGAAAGTTTCTATGCTAAGTTGTGATGAATCATACATGTTAGAAAGCTATCTATGCTAGTTAGTTCATATTAATTAAATCATCATGTTTGGGCTATGTTGATCTATATGACAAGTTACATATGCAAGTTAGATTGATTAGAAAAGTTATGAACACATGCCATGACATCTATTATGACATCTAGAATTATGCTATGACATATGTGATATCCTATGCTAGTTCACACCATCATTATGTTGCCTAAAAACCCCATATGCAAGTTTATGTATAGATTTGGGCTATGATCATATCATGTAAATTGTGACATTTAACAAGTTGACACCTTTTGATCCTTAACATGTGTAGTTATTGCAAGTTTCACCCCTATTATGATTAGACTTATTTTTATTGTCTATATGTTGTGGTAATTTGTCCTTGTGCTATGTGTTAGACTATTCAAGTCTAGCCTATATTATGCGTTGAATAAGCGAACGTATAAACGTGGGGTAGGGGTAATATTAAGGATTTAATAACAAGATGTTTGGGTGCAATTGATATGATTTTGCATACCATGAGCGGATGACCATAATTGAGTCAATTATGGACATCATTAAAAGTTGACTTAATTAATAATTTGGATAGGGAATTATTAAAACTGGGTAAAAGATTGAAAGTTGTCAATCAATGCTTAGGACACGAGGTTGGACTCGTTTGTGACGTAAACCTGCCCGGAACCGCTAGGAAAATCCAGTGGTCACAAATGTCAGCCCAATGTGAGAGGTCCTAGGCCTAAACTAAAGCATAACAGTTGTAAAGACACGAGGTTAGACTCTTTTATGGTGTAAGACTGCCCGGACCCGCCCGACAAATCTAGCTGCTATAAATGCCAGTCTAATGTGAGAGGTCTTTATGAGGTTATGGCCTGATTGAATTAAGAAATACTTAACCAGATAAACATGTAAAGTGGGACATGGGGGTTAAGTAGGTCCCTTGGGTGGCATGAGGAATATAGTGGGTGCCCTTAGTGTCATGTGAAATACGATTAGTAAGACTTAACCAAACACACATGTAAATGAACATGACAAAGAGGGTTAAGTGGGATATATTAATGACAAGCTTAGGTGGGTAGCTTGTGGGGGCCCATTTCAACCAGTATCCCAAACGTATCTTTGTGGGCTCGACCCAAGTCAAGGACGGGACACGCATACTGAGTTTGACTATAAGAGACCAAAATGGGGAGCGGTGGCAATGCAAGTCCAACGGGTTTCATTTGCGTGTGTGGACCCGGGATGGTAGGTAAGACGTTGTTGCATCGTGTAGGTATAAGCCGTGCATTCTCAAGTTGTATCGGGTTGCCACTTTAGGGGAGTGATACACCCCACTGTGGGGCCAGCACGGGTATCTACGAGTAGGGAGCCGATCGAAAGTGGGTAGTGGGGGTACACCTAGTGGAGATAGGGGCAGACGACACCTATGTAGTCAGCTAGGGGTACGTAAGGCTATTTATATGTTTCTGTGTAAAGCAAGTGGGGTCAACCTTTAGGGTGACTGGTGTGGTGCAGTGTAGTAATGTGCGGTGCAGTGTAGTAATCATTCGTTAGTAATTAGGTATGCCTTTACCGTTATCTTCAACGTTATCTTAAACGCTATCTTTATCTTCCTAATAGTTCATAGACATTTACTTGTCTTCCAGTTTATGCCTTAGTCTAGTTATTTTGATAATAGTATTGTTAGAATTATCATACTCGCCAGACTTTATGTCTGACCCCCTCCATTTCTATCCTTTTCCTCCTCCAGGTCCTCAGGTTGGGCCCAGATCTAGTGGAGCTTGATTGGATTGCTTCATCTCTTTGGAAAGCTTGGACCCTTGAAGTAAAGTCCAGCTTGTTATCTTCTTTAATGTCTATTTGTGTAATGGGATTATGTATTTTGTTTTATAAAGATGGATAATGTACTTGACTCTGATAAATGGTTTTGTAATGTAATAAACATGTTTCCGCTGCAATAAAATGAAGTTTTAGATTTCCAAGTACTACTTATTATCTGTCTTGTTGTAATTTTTCTGTTCTATATTCACTTATAACCTCCATGGAAGTTAATGCATTCCCTTCATGAGTGACATTAATGGACGTGGGGTGTTACAGGCTTCCACGATGTAGGACTTAGGGGTGTTACACATAGCTTTGTGTATAGTGTTAATTCGCGAGCCTCACACCTCGATATGAGTCAAAAACGGGATAGTGACTGCAGGGAGAGCACGACGTTTCATTCTAGCTATGGGTGATGTCAGTGACCTACCAGCCCTGACATTTATATACTTTTTAGATGTGTGGTTGTTGGAATGCGAGGCGCCTCGAATATATGGTCGATAACTGGCACTATGTGAGCCGACGTACAGACCATTTTATTGGTCCGATAGGACCGGGAAACGTGTGTTCAGGTATAACTAATCCACTTTTGCACTTTGAGTGGACCGGCCCTGAAGATCCAAGGATCGTTATGTGTGGTCCTGAGACATTTGCTAGAGTGTCTCGAATCGGAGAGGCGCTTGCCCCTTGCCTCGACTCATGTCGGAAATCCAATTTCCAATACGTGACTTTCGATTTTATTTGTAGAGCCTAGTATGGCGACATAGTGGTATGGGTCACTTATGCCGTCTATGATTGATACTTGATTGAAACTGTTTTGACACTATACACTTATAATAGTATCAAATGATTTGTTTTTAAACCTATCAAGCATTATTTGGCTATTATAAGGGAAACCCCTGTCCTCCGGCTTGCGTTGCATTGTGTGATGGGACCTGGGTCTTACAATAGCTTCATTTTTCGAAAAAGCATTGCGCTGTTTATTTATATACACTAGTATTCTTAGGAGGAAACTCGATCCGTGTTATACGGCGTAGTCCCTTAATTTACCTAACTTTAAAATAAAGATTAATAACTGTTTTAGTTCTCACACCTGTCACATGACTGACCTGGAGTTTATTGTTTTAACCTAAACTATGGGTGCCCATATTTTCCGTACGGGCAGCTAGTAGTTTTGGTTTTGCAGATTTATATTCACAGGATCCTTCTTTATAGGTGAAGTGATATTTTCGGAAAGCTCTGTATCCGTGTATTTCTTTCAGTTATGTTTTGTATTATTTTTCCGTTGTAGTAATGTAATTTAAATCTATGATATTCATCAAATGTGTAATATTTATTCATTACTCTGTATATTCTTGTATTCTGATGGAATTGTTGTAATAAGCAATGAAATGTTCTTCTGTTTGCGTTCTGATTCGTCTTGTCCTCATGGTAATTCGTCCTTTCTCTTCTCTTTGGAGAATGGGGAAGTTCGGGTCGCTACATCCTGGCTGAAAAAAGTAACTTCTAGCATCTTGCCCCAGCTGGACTGGAAGCTTTGCCCGACCCGAGGGCTTTAGCAGCCAACGTTTGGTTGATACAGGGCTAGTTAAGGCCAATTGTAACCCATTTTGCAGTAAATGTGCACTTGTTTGTATATATACAATTGATTTTTCCTTAATTTGACAATGTGGGACTAAATATTTTTTTCTTTGCCCCAACTGAGCCTTGGAGCTGGCTCCGCCACTGCTGTATACAGGTCCGGCCTAGAGGCAAGCCTGCCAAGACATTTGTCTAGGGCAGCGCTCTGGCGGTGGCGGGGAGAGCAACGATAGGGGCAACATGGTGCCTAATAGTTTATTTATGTCAAAAAACAGCAGGGCAATAGTTTCCTATAGAGAAGTTGGTTCAGTGGTATGACGTCCGCACGTCTCTGGAAAGACCACAGTTCAAGACCTCTAGCTTAGTTTTCTCCCTAAGTTTTTTGCTTTAGCAGCTTACTTACCTTGGGAAATAGATCCTCTTGAGCCGACGCTGATGGCGTATATATATATATATATATATATATATATATATATATATATACAAATATATTGACATAAGTGTGGGAACTTTTCAAATGTGCACGACTTGGGGTTTTAAATAGAAAATCATATTTGCCATTTCATATGTCTACTGCACATCCATATGCAATTTGAAGTACATGGTTGCCAATATTAAAGTAAGTAACACTGAACTCATTTCAGAAAACCTTTTTAGCAAATAATGCGAATATATTAATATCTTCTTTAAACAATTGTATTTTGTTTTAAATTAACTTTTAATACAATATTCTGACATGTTTTATAATATATATCTTTTGCATAAAATCAAGCAGCAAATCATATCAGCTGTAGCCTTTTAAATAGATTTTCTTTATTATGCTTATCACTATGAACATGGGATCAGTATTTCTATATTCGAATGCATCCAGTTACTTACCATAGCTCATCATATATGTATATATATATACACATCTTGCATATTGGCATACATAAAAACATTTAAGAAAGGGTGGATTTAATCAAATATACGTTGCAGTTTTAAACTGCTTTTAAGTGATAATCAAAACAGGATTTATTAACAAGTCTAAGTTCAAAAATCAAATTTTCAGTCTTTTCATATGTATCAATACACATATATATGTACTTACGAAAAAGTGTTTTTGAGTTTTTGTGTCAAACAACCAAGATAATACATACCAGATCACCAAAAAACCTTTAATTTTTCTTAACAGGTCAGATCCAAACATAGATTTAATATTTGACTATGTCGGATAATTTAATTGCTAAAGAGAACTTTAATACATAAGAATCAAATAAACTTTGATTATAATTTTAGCATTGTTTACTCATATAAACAGATATAAAATCATGCAATGTATAAACATAATTAATGTCTAAAATTGAACTGTGTTAAACAAAACAGTATTGTTCCAGATATCACGGTGTCATAGCTAGAGAAAAGGGGTATCATGGTATACCAGATTCAAAGGATTATTAAATCACCCAAGATCATTAATTAAAATCATGATATCATATTTATTTTGATGGAATATACATATACTGATTATTCATCAATGCAAAACTTAATATCTAATATTAAATAAATTTTATCTTTATCGGTAGGTAGTTTGAAATTATATATAAAAGTTGTCAATAGGTATATATATTACCCATTTTTGATAAAATCAAGCTATGAGGTCTAAAATTAATAATCAGGTTGTCCTTTGCTATTTATATGCATGCATGTTTGTTTAATACTGAAGAAAATAATATTAAGTCATTAATACTGACTTTCAGTATTTCGAATTACTACCTATCAATTATCGGATTCAATCATACATGTATATACACTTTATATACACACATGAAACATATAGTGGTAGCATTTAACCAACCCCTTTCTGATTCAACAAACAATGATATAACTTATGAGATCAGCATTTCAAAATTAAAATAAAATTGCATTGCATTTCCTGATCAATCAAAATAAGTTTTTGATTTATTTACAGGGTTCTTAGATAAACAACAAGGTAATGACAATTTTTAAATTTTAGTTGGTAATCAGATTTACTAACATGTTTAACATTTTAGAAATTGCAATATAGCTTCATTAATAACAAACATTAAGTATTAATTTTCATATTGCATAATAGAACAGGATTCTGTTAATAATGGAATAGATTCAATTCAGAATCCTGTTTTATACCTTTTCTTACATCTTGTTGTATTCGTAACATTTTATTAAACATAACATTTAATTCCATTTTATGGTCATTACCATAACTGAGTATGATTAACAATTAATTAACAATCATTGATGCTCAAAATCAATTTTTGACATCCAATAAACAGACTAATTTTTCATAAAACAATCTACAGATATACTGTATGTCGATTTATTTTCAACATTATTAGCATCAACCCAGATTCGACCATCGAATGACTCAAACATGAAACAACACCCCATAAACTCAATCAATCATTTCCGTAAAACTTAGCTCTGATACCATTGAAAGCGACAATTAGGGTTTTTAAACATGATTTTGCGGAGAAATAATCAAAACCTAAGCAAGATCTATTACGAAAACAATGAATCGAGATTAGAATTCGTACCTAGGGTTTCCTTGCTTTAGAATTTGAGGACGAATCTTGGTTGAATTGAATCGGAGAGCTCGACATGTCGCCACGCCTCTCTAGATATCCAGTAAACGTTTCTTCCTTTCGGTCAAATCAAAGAAAGTAAAAGAGGGTGGTGCTAGCCGGCCGCCATTATTTTGGTTATTGGAAGAAAGGGTACTCGGTTTTTCTATGTCTCAATATCTTAGGTTTAGCCGCGTATAAAAGAAAGCATATGTTTATAAATAAAAGTAAACCATAAAAAATAGGATCCAGAACCGAATACTCAATCCAACCTCTAATAAAATATCAACATATTGATATTTTATTTATCCAAAATAATTTCTCTTTTATAACATTTTATTGTGTGACCGTACAGGTTATTACAACGTTGTCAATGATTTTAAATCATATTTAAAATGATAAACAGTGATTGGCATCTAGCAATACGTCATTGCTAACCAAGTTATAATAAGATCAATAATTCGATACAACCGTTTCTGTGACCAGTGTCTCAATGTAATATAATCCTTTTAACTAATATATCTAGGATTAAACTCGAGGCATGGATCGTATCATCCCCTTTAAAATTTAATACATTTATCTTAATCGATGAGTAGACTATTTAAAAAAATCAATATTTGAGCATGACCATGCATTTCACGGTCTCACTCAATCAAGAGGCCCATGGATATCACCACAAATAAATTATAGGGTTAAATTCCATTAGATCATTCATAATTTTCATTCGATTCGAGATGTATTCAATAATCACCATTGTCATATACTCTGTTACAAGTAACTTTAGATGATATCAAAACACAAATATCCTTGAACAAAATTATAATGGTTTTAGGTCTGAGGACCATTACATCACTATCACTATGAGAATAACTTATGATACTGTTAATTATATTCTATGTAGTTTTCTCATGTTGGGTCAGCCTAATACGCTATTCTCCAATACGTATTTATGTCTTGACATTAATATCACATATATTAATTATCAATGAGATATGATCATCAGTCAAACAACATACTAGTCTCAATGTTTTATTGATGTCCTATATAAACAATAAAACTTGACTAGGGACATTTAAGAATCATAGTGCATAATATATTATATAATCTCAAGTTCAAGTCACTTACTTGAACTATATAATTCCATATTATAATTCTAAGGACGTCTATTATGTTAATATTTATATTACGCAATAAATATAACATAACAGAATATTTTATTCCAAATAAAAATAAAAATACCATCAACAGCGTTATCATTCTCATCATATGAATTTCCTCTAGGGCATAAACTCTAACAGGATATGCCGGTTGGTTCCGGGCAGGCTTCTGCCACAAGTTGAGCTTAACCTCGTGTCTATGTGCGGTTATAATTCAAATTTCCTAATTGAGGATTACAACATTTATCCTAATTGATTTTAGGAATTGTAACCATTTTCCTACCAGGTTTATTTTCCCTAATCAATATTGGTTACAATGGTTATTTATTGATTTACGGTCCTATTTAAGGCAATTAATCATATTGACTACTACAAATGATCCCCACAAATATATTAATTCAATATGGATTACATTTACATATAATTCCATAATTGAACTTTATCCAACATTCAAACATTCAAATATTCAATACAACGTATATTTTATTTTTTACGCTGATTTGGACGGATAATATGTATATATTTATTTTTATGTTTTCGTGAGGTCAATGTAGTTATTTTTTATTATTATTCTTATCTTTAATGATTTGGCTTAATCAATAACCAAACATTCCTTTTTGCATTCAATCTTGCTAAAAAGTTTCGAATCTTACAAAAAGACTGTTAGCTGTAATTATTTTAAATTATGCATGATTTGTAAAATAGATATTTCTCAAATTCACAAGAAAAATACATGTATATATATATTTGGAATAGTCAATGCAAACTATGCACTATACGTACGTTTGCATCACTTTTCCTTTTTAAATCTTTTTGTCATATCTCTTGTGAATTATAAATGACATCTTTTTGTTCAAAAAGAGGAAAACGACATGTTTACAACAATTAAGCCCAAAACTGTAACGACCCGTATTTTTACGGGTAATAATTAATTTGTTTAATTATTTAAAATAGTGATTTAGGGAATTAAATCGTTGTTTAATTAAATAAAGTGAATATTTAATTAAATTAAAATAATAGAATAATATATTAAATTCAGAAATAATCAAAAATAGTGGAATTCACCATATTTTGTGAATTGGATTATTTAAAATATATAATTCAGTTTAGAGTTGAATTATATGAACAAATATATTCAATCGACGACAGTTGAACGTATAGTTTATAATATAATTATAAACGAGCGCGTAACGGCGCGGCAGTTCGCTATTTGGCAATTTGAACTTCAACTGGATATACTGAAGCCGTTATAAATCGGATTTATGTGAAACAAGAAACGTTAGGAGCTGGTGAAGTATATTTTTCTAGTCGAAGAGAAAAATCGGGGTTTCATTGTGTAGATTTTGATTTATGTCCAAATCAAATTTTAGAAAAGTCGCTATGGAATTCCTTTGAAATTTATAAATATATATTTATATTATAAAAGTATTTTTCAATATAAATTGAATATCGATTCAACCGGGATTTGAATATCGAGTTGTAAAATCCCAGTGGAGTTGTATGGTATTCTATTGTGAATATATACGATAATATTAATTTATTAATATTTAATTTAATTATATTTAAACATATTTATATATTTAAATGGGCTATTTAGAGCTTTAAAAATAGCCAATTTTGCAAACGACCTTAGAATTCGATGAAACTAATTTTGTTGGATCTGCAATATTAAATTATTGCTAGATTTCAATTTCCGTGATTTTTGAAGTCAGTGTGTGGCCGTATGGATTTTTTAAAATGAAAAACAGTCGATATTCTGATGGTTAAAAATACACTGTGTGAGCAAACGGAGTCGGAATTTGATGAAACCAGTTTCGTTGGGTCTGTAATGTTGAACTGAAGGTGCAGGTCCAGTTTCGTGATTTTTGGGTATCGTATGTGATCACAGGAATTTTAGAGGACAAATAAAAATAACGTTTGCTTAAAAACCAATATAATAATCAAATATAAAAATAATAAAACTACCTTATATAATAACTTAAACATTCCTCACCTAATTTCATTTCTTCATTTGGTCAAACACAATTCCGCCGCAACTTTTTCTCTCCAGTAGAAAGTTTCGATCCTCCTAAATTCATTCTAAAATCAAACAAAATAGCATAAATCAATATACATATATATCTGAGATCCTCAAGCATTTCTCTTCCTTTTTGTATCTATTTTGAATGATGCGATGCTATTTTTGGTCGAAACGGTTTTGTACAGCGAGCTAGGGTTGATCTTTTCGAGAGACTGAAGCATTATTTGGAGAAACGAGTGTTAGATATGAGTTTGTTGAAGGATTTAGCATCTGTCTTGTATGTTTGTTGAATTTTTGGGATATTTTTGTTCGATCCGTTCACTGGTGGCATGGGTATGGTCTAGAATCCAGTGTCGGAGAAGAAGGTGCGAGTTGAGCATGTATGGTATCGGTAGATGGAGGAATCGAAGGGGAGAACAACTGTGGTTTTCATTTTGGATTTCATTAAGAAATGGGGACGTGAGGAAGAGAGGAGGACCGACATTTGAGCTTCAAGTTTTGGGAGCAGCGCTTCATTTCTTTTGAACGCTGGAAGAAGAAGAATTTTACAAAGAGTGGTGCGCCGATCTATAAAGGTTAAGGCCCAAAAGAGTTTTATTATTTAAGTTTAATTTAAAGAGAACAGTACCTTAACTTGTATAATCAATATCTTGGCCATACTGTATCAGAAATTCGAACCGTCAGTCATGTTAAGATCGTATGGACAGACACTACCCAATGGAACTGAGTGGGAGTGGATTGGAGCTCGTTTGAATTTATGGCGAAATAAATTGTTTGATTCAAATCAAACAAATAATTTATCGTTCTTTAACAATGAACTGCCAATGTGAGTAAAACTCACCAACTTTGAACAGTTATATTTTTATAACGTATTCTTAGAACTGTTAATCATCTG
The DNA here is from genome assembly GCA_030737875.1 of Allium sativum. NCBI lineage: Eukaryota > Viridiplantae > Streptophyta > Magnoliopsida > Asparagales > Amaryllidaceae > Allium > Allium sativum. Next base: position 876,691,421 of record CM060924.1, read on the forward strand.
TTGATTGCTGTGTGTTAACTGTTTGGTTGAATTGCTTGTGTATTGGTTGAAATCATAGATAATGATATATGCAAAAATCGTTAATCAAATATTGATTCTGTTTAGCAGAATATTTCATATGTAAATGAAATCGATGTTAATTATATTGTTCAACATCTGTGTTGCAGGGAAACAGGTCAGCGAAATCCAACTGGATTCCTCAGCATAATTTTATTGTTCTTCATATATTGTTATATATGATGTGATACATAATCTGTTGATGATCATGTGTGTTTGGATGATATCGATCACTGTGTTTGGTATTTTAAATACTATAAGAAAGACTAGGAAGAGAAAAAAAGGAGATTTTTCGAAGTATATTTTGAAAATAATTTATTTATATAAAATCACTGGATTTTATATAAAAAAGGAAAAAGGGTTTTATAAAAAGAAATAATTATAAAATCAAAAGAGTTCGAAGAATATATTTGTAAAACAAATATAGAGGAAATATATTTGTGAAAACAAATATAAAGGAAAATATTTGTGAAATCAAATATAAAGGAAATTATTTGTGAAACCAAATATAAAGGAAAATATTTGTGAAAACAAATATAATTGAATTGGAATTTATTTGTAAAATAAATAAAAATGAAATATTTGTAGAACATTTACAAATAGATAATAAAAAGGAAATATTTGTAGAACATTTACAAATAGAGAATAAAAAGGAAATATTGGTAGAACATTTACAAACAGATTAAATGGGATTATTTATTTATTTAGGGAATAAATAAAAGTATAAAAGGATCATTTATGTATAGAAAATAAATAAAAGAAAAAGAGATATTTATTTGTTAAATAAATAGAAAAGATAACAGAAATGTTTATTTGTTAAGTAAATAGAATTGAAAAGGGAATAGTTATCTGTTAAGTAAACAAATAGAAAAGGAGATAATTCAAAGGAATTAATCAAGGAGATAATTCGAAGGAATAAATCAAAGGAGTTAATTTAAAGGAGTTAATCTGAAAGAGTTAATCGAAATGAGTTAATCGAATATTAGTTATTCGATTAGAGTTAATCAGTAGGGTTAACCAGTTAGAGTTGACCAGTTAGAGTTAATCAGTAGGGTTAACCAGTTAAAGTTGACCGTTAGAGTTAATCAGTTAGGATTGACCAGTCAGAGTTAAGCGGTTAGAGTTAACCAGTTAGAGTTAGAGTTAACTAGTGAGAGTTAGAGTTAACCAGTTAGAGTTATTCAAATGGAGTTAATCGAGTAGAGTTATCGAATATCGCTTATTCGAAGTAGAGTTATCGAATTCCCTTATTTGAAGTAGAGTAATCAAATATAGTTTATTCGAGAGAAGATTAATCGAATATAGTTTATTCGAGAAGAGTAATCGAATATAATTTATTTGAGAAGAGTAACGAATATAGTTTATTCAAGAAGAGTTATCGAATCTAGTTATTCGAAGAGGAGTAATCGAATATTGGTTATTCGAAGTGGGTTAATCGAATATTGGTTATTCGAAGTGAGTTAATCGAATAATGGTTATTCGAAGTGAGTTAATCGAATATTGGTTATTCGAAAGGAGATATAGAATCTAGTTATTTGAAAGGAGTTATCGAGTCTAGTTATTCGAATAGAATTAAATGAGTTAATCGAATATAGTTATTCAAATAGAATTAAAGGAGTTAATCGAATATAGTTATTCGAATATAATTAAAGGAGTTAATTGAATATAGTTTATTCGAATAGAATTAAAGGAGTAATCGAATATAGTCATTCGAATAGAATTAAAGGAGTTAATCGAATATAGTTTATTCAAATAGAATTAAAGGAGTTATCGAATATAGTTATTCGAATAGAATTAAAGGAGTTAATCGAATATAGTTTTTCGAATAAAATTAAAGGAGTTAATCGAATATAGTTATTCGAATAGAATTAAAGGAGTTATTCGAATATAGTTTATTCGAATAGAATTAAAGGAGTTATCGAATCTAGTTATTCGAAAGGAGTTATCGAGTCTGGTTATTCGAATAGAATTAAAGGAGTTAATCGAATATAGTTTATTCGAATAGAATTAAAGGAGTTATCGAATATAGTTTATTTGAAAGGAGTTAAGTGAAAAGAGTTAATCAAATAGAGTTAATCGATTAGAGTTAAATCAAATAGAGTTAATTCAATAGAGTTAATTGAGTAGAGTTAATCGAATATAGTTTATTCGAAGAAAGGTTTTCGAATCTAGTTATTCGTAAGAGAGATTATCGAATATAGTTATTCGAAGGGAGGAGTTATCGAATAGAGAACATTCGAAAGAGAGTTACGTAAGGAAGATTGTTAAAGGTTTAAAATATAAACTTTGACTATTTTGAAGTTAAAACATTGTTCAGTTAAGGTATGAGAGGTAATTATACCCCAAATTGATTGACTTCCTTCTTAACTAAGGAACGGTAAGGTTTGATAGTGAATGATGGTTAAGTGAATTTAGTAAATGGTTGGAGTTGGCATAGCGATGTTTTATTTAAACATCTGTTTAAATCCAATGAAGGAACTTTGGAAATGTTTTCCAAATAAGAAATCAGAACTGTTTTCTAACATAGAAAAAAGGAAATGGAAAGGTTTTCCATTGTTAATAACGTATATTTTCTAAAATTAGAAAATAAGAAATACTGAATATATGGAAATAGGAGATGATAAATTAATTTAAAGGATAAAAGTTGATTGATGATTGATCGATAAAATTTCCATTGGGAAATAATATCGTTGTTTGCACACGTGTTTTTCTTTGATAGTTAACTCACCGACTATCGAAGTTTTTGACCATTTTAACGTTGTTAATATGGAGAGACCGGTTGGATTATTATCCAAAGAACCACTCCGTATTGGCATAAGTGTTGCAAATCATATATGCTAAAGATAATCGAAGACGGAGTAAATTGCAAGGGCTGTTGTATAAATCTTAGGTAAAGATTACCTAAGATGGATGTACTGAATAGTGCCTTCGGTTTGTCCAGTCCCAGGACAACTTTTAAGGAAGAAGGTCTGATAGAGTATATCTAATAGATTGCGTAAGTTAATCTCTTCAAACGTATTCACTTTTGGTGGCGGAGGAATTCGTTTCTCTTAGTTGTATACCTGTATTATTTTTGGAGAAATCAATTTGTGATTTGGCTGGTATGACGATGTGGCATTCTAAGTGAATTAAGATATGTTATGTAAAAAGATAAGTGTAGCTTCTTGCCTCACAACCGGGAAATGACAAAAATCGGGCAGGCAGCATGGCTATGTAGGTCACACCTATTAGGGTGTATAATCACCTGATCTAGAGTTTCATTTACTTCGAAAAATCTATTGTCGATGTTGTCCCATTCGGGAAACGGTTGCTGATCCCAACCGTTGGTGATATACATTCGATACATCAAGCGAAATGAGTGGTCGGTCATGTGTGGCCGGATTGCAAGATGTTCTTGTGGAGCCCAGTGTATTCCTCTCTAGAGGTACACTAGCTAAAGGTGGTTCCATACCTTATCATAGTTGGAAATCCATTACCCAATACGTGCTTGCAGTTTGATTGTATACTATATATGTAGAACGTGAGATGAAAGCGTTTCTGCTAGATGATTATTATATTGTGGTTGATAGACATTATTATAATATCAAAAACTTTTTTTGATATAAAGATGTTTTGGATTCTCATAAGGGAAAAACTCGTTCCGTTATACAGCGTGGTCTTATGAGATATCGTTTACTTGTTCAAACTGTTTTAAACTGTTTTACTCATACTAGTCCCATGATTGACCTGGAGTTTATCTTGTTTTGTTTTTCCTAAACTCTTGGGTGCCCAATTTTGTACGGGCAGTCAAGTAGTCGGGATTTACAGATATATTGGAAGAGCTTGGAGCAAGAGACTTTAGGATTACATAGCTATAGTTATTTCCGCTGTGTTGTAAGTGTAGTACTCTGATAATGTTATTGTACACATATACTGATTTTATTTCAAGGTTATTTTATCTATTCTATGCTGTTCGTTCCGCTGTGAGATTCGTGTTACTCTGATGTTGGGTTCTTCTTCTTCTATTCTAAGTTTCTATCTTATCTATTCTCACCCTCTAATTTCTTTCATTAACTACTGGTATTTTTTGATGTTTGATTAGTCGTCATTGAGTTTATGTCGATAACCAAAGTCATCAAAAACTGGGTCGTTACAGTTGGTATCAGGGCATAAGGTTAAGTGAATTACCTTGGCTCTGTGGCGTGACTCGGTAAAGATAGGATTAGTAATACCCTAGATTGAGTTGAGTGTATATATACGAGTGAACGTATTTGTTATTTGATATAAAAATGGTTTTATATTGAGTAGATTCATTGGTTGAGTTATTTATGGGTTCTGAGCGATCAGTTTGATCCACTGTATCGGTAGGAATTTATAAACACTCGAATACGATGGGTCGACACGATATGTTTTGAAAAGAGGGTAAACAGAATAATTTTACCCAAATTAAATTTTGATAAAGAGGAGATATACTTATTGGAATGAATATATATATTTAATATATTGGTTGTTATTATATCGAGTTGGATTATAAATTAAATGGTTATGTAAATAGCCAATCAGAATTCATATAAGTGAAATACGTGAAATGAAATGAAATAAATCTGAAATAAAAATCAGAATTGAAATTAAAACTCTGGAAATTTGAATAAGATCTTGTAAATGGATTTGAAGTGAATATATGAGAATTTTAAAATCTTGGGAGATTTTAAATTGATTGGAGAATGATATTTTGAATTATTTTTAAAATGGAAATGTTTAAATATGAGTTCTAAAAAGTGATATAGTATTGAACTCACTTCGATTGCTGGGAAATAACTCTGATGATGCTGGCCACATCATCAGTGTTCATTTTCAAGTGGTAAGTGACGAATTACTACCAAGGGTTTTGTTTTTAAATTTGTTATGAGAAAAACAAGTTGTTGAAATCCGAAAAGGAATATTCGATTTTTAAAAAGCTAAGTGATTTAAAAATTCCCAGGGAAATATTGTTTGATTTAAAACCAAAGAAAACTGAAAGTTGGGAAAGCCAAGTTGAATTAAAATAAAGCCAGTTAAGTGGTAACTGAAACTGAATTGAAATAGAAATATCGAATGAATTGGATGCGATATAGGAATCTAAAATGATTTTGGATTGGTAAGTTAGAGTTCGAAATCGAGAACGGAACCTTGGTTTGAAATGAAATTTGTAACACCCCACATCTGTTAAGGTCACTCACAAAGGGAATGCCTTAACTTCGGTGGAGAGTTATAGGTAAAAGATACAAATAAATTACAAGACAGACAAAATTAAAACAGCGGAAAATAGAACTTTACTTTATTGATAAAATAGTTTGTATAACAATTGTTTTCCAATACCAGAATATCTGTCTTACAAAATAAAGAAGCATAAAATAACATTTATATTCCCCAATGTAGCATGGGCCAGCTATAACAATGGAAAAGAGAATCCAAGCAAAACTTCGACTAATCTTCAGCTTGGAAAGAAAACTGGACTAAGTATTAATATTCCCTCCCTGCGAACCTGGGGGGAGGAACGGAAGACAAGAAAGCGAAAGAAAACAGAGTCAGACATAAAGTCTGGTAAGTTCAGTAACTTTCAGCATGTGAACAGGTAAAAGCAACATGACATGAATTTAATTGAATACAAGACAACACCATAATGACGAGAATCATAAGGTTAGCACAAGATATGATAAGGTAAGATAAACTGGATGCACTTCTGTACTTTCTCTGCTTCGCTACTATCTTGTTATTATAATTTCTATATCTCTGCACCATCTAACTAGTAATCTGTATAAACTGATAAAACAATAACGTGATCCCAATCCCCGCAATTGTGGTTGTTTCAGGTATACATCTATTATTTATTACCTGGATCTAATCTAGGGTTTTCTATCGAGCGCATTCTAGATCCAACCAGGGTTTACGCTACCTAGGGTATTGGGGTTTATGCTACATATTGAATGTTTCTCGGATTTTAGGGTTTACGCGACCAAGGTCCAACTAGGGATTATGCTACCTATTGAACAACGCCCCTAATCTAGGACACACTACCCAGAGTGGTATATGTTCCTAGACTTTTCCCATGTATGTGTCATGGATCGTTATCGTTGTCTAGATGCACAAGTCCTCTATATGTGTGACCCGAGTCTCGTGGCAGGGCAAATCAAGAAACACGGAACTCAGTCGGGAACTTTCAGATATCTGCCGATGCAGATGCTAAGGTCTGTTTTTCCAGTGGCTATGGTCCCACTTGACCCCTCCCTCAACTAATGAAAGGCACACCTTGAAAAATGAGAACTATACGCATGCCCCCCTATGCCCCCACTAACCTATGTCCATCCGCAACCATAACTAGATAGCAAGTATATGGTCTTTTGGAGTTCTCCGCCTTTCCACTTCGCATATCTGGATTGACTCAAGATGGTAGGTAGATGACGAGTTGCTATCACAGGGCTACTGGTTTCGCCGAAACACGTTGGTCCATCCTTGTCTTTAGGTTGCCTTATATTGCAACCAAGGCATACCCTTGGTTCTTCTAACGCAGACCTTAAACTCTGTGAGCCCAGGAGGATCATCTGCAGCCTCACAGAGGGATACCAAGAGTACCCTCACGTCCCCTTGAAGCCGCGTGCTTCGTCACCGAGTTCGTTGGAGCCTTCTTTAAGATCAGATGGACGTTCGCTCCTTTTTGTGTTCCACTAAGGATTACTACTTAGTTCTCCTAACTAAGGTTTACCACTTAGTTTCCTGAATCGTCGTTTTCTTAACTAAGGTTTTCTACTTAGCCCCTTTATCTAAGATTTACTACTAAGTTCTCCTTCTCGTCAAGTTGGATTGGTTATGTGTCATTAGTCAATTCAAGTTAACTTAACCCATTCATTTGTCATGTTAAACTGGTTAAGTGTTATCAGTAGTTCATGCTGACTTAACCCTACAACAAATCAAGTTGTATTGGTTAAGTATTTCTCATTAAGTAACCCCACCCCTTCATCTCGTATTTGTTAAGTGTTCCCCTAAACTTAACCCTGCCCATCTGTTTAGCTAACAAGTTATAACGGTTAAGTGTTCTCTTAGTTAACTTAACCCTAACATCTGTTTAATTCACATGTTCTAATGGTTAAGTATTGTCCCTTCATGTTTTAACTTAACCTTGTTCATTTGTCACACTATGATGGCTAAGTGTCCTAAGTTTACTTAACTCCACCTTCTAGTCTAGTTAACATGTTAAATTGGCTAAGTGTATTTTACTTAACCCCACCTTCTAGTCTAGTTCACATGTTATAACAGTTAAACCTTTTCTTAACCTCACCCACTTGTCTAGTCAACATGTTATAATGGTTATTTAACCCCTACAAGTCTTGTCTTGTTAACATGTTAAGTTGGTTAAGTGTTCCTATGGACTTAACCCTCCCATTCTAGCTTTACTGTTTCTTAGCTTTAAATTATTCGTTTAAAGCACCAACCACTCACATTAGACAGATATTGTTACGGTCACTGGATGTTCCTGTCGGTTCCAGGCAGATTTACACCGCAACTCAGTCTAACCTCGGGTCCTTTTGGGTTCGATGCTCTAACCACCCACATTAGATAGGTATTGTTATGGTTGCTGGATTTGCCGAGCGGTTCCGGGAAGTCTCATACCGTAAATCAATCTAACCTTGGGTTAAGCATACTCGTCTTTCCTAGATTTACATATTTATCCTTTTTGTCTATATGTAAATTGCTAACAATTCTTTTAAACAAATTTGGTCCATATCATATTCATTTGTCATGCCCACTAACATACCTATATTCTAGGCCCAAATCTTGATTTACCTAATTTAACCTAACTTACAGTTTTATGCCAATTTAGATCTAGTATTCCCATTTACAGTTCATGTCAAAACTAGATTTGATACTCTAGTTTACAATTTATGCCTAAAGCTTAGTTTACTTCCCAATACTAGATTCAATATATCAAATTACATCTTCTATAATTCATGTCAAATTACCCCAAATTTTCATCTAATAGTCATGTTATAATACATGCTCTAAATTATGCCAAATAATATAGATTTCATGTTGCACCCAAATAACCCCGCATTCATAACGTACGCATACCATTATTTCACAAGTTTTCTAGGTACTCACGAAATGAAACTAAAAAGGGAATAGAGGATAAACATGAGAATTGACGTAAAAGAATAGGCATGCAAAAGAGAGCCAAATACAAGGGTAATGGAACCAATGGTTTTGGTGTACATAATAGTGAATAGGAATAAACTAAGTAAGTCACACCCTAGGTATGAGATCCAACAAAATGCCAGTTCGGTGTACAACATGGTTTGTAACTACAGTGTTATGGGCATAAACAATTAACGATTATAGTCTTAGGCAATTAACCACAATAGTCATAGTCATGGTCGTAGGTAGAAATCTCATAGTTATGAATCACAGGCGATTAACCATAATAGTCATGGATAATTAACCAAAATAGTCCTAGGCAATTATCCTAAATAGTCATAGGCAATTAACTGTAATAATTTCAAAGTCATGATCATAGACAATAGTCTTATGTTCATAATCATAGCCAATAATCTCATAGTCATGAATCATGGTCGTAGGCAATGGTCTTATGTTCATAGTCATAGGCATAGGCATCATCTCATCGGTAATTGACCACAATAGTTCTGAATTAGATCCAAGCGCGTATACAAGCACAGATTCAAATAAAAGGATCAGGCATATTCTTATATTCATTTAATTTCATGCCACAAATAGATCTAGACATTCAAATCTAAAAAGTAACTGACTTACATGGATCATTTTTAGAAAAGGATAATCAAATAGCGTTGGTGATTTGCTATGATTTGCATGATGTTGCTCGAAGCCGTTGAATTAGCCTTTGCTTCCCTTCTTAAAGCTTTAACTTTATTTGAATCTCCAATATGCAATTCCTAACCGTAGTCTTCAAGAAATAGTCTTCGTGTTTTATTTTAATTTATTTATTTCAATTATTCCAGAGGCAGCATAAGGAGAGAATAAAATGGTGTAAAGAGAATGGGGCAAGCGGGCTGTTTATATAGGATTAGACGGACGAATCTAGACTGAAAACGAGACCAGAAACATCAGAGTGAACCCAGGCTCAAAACTGGGTTTCAGCACCAGGTCGACCCCCAGGTTGACCATAGGGTCGACTTGGTCCCTGGGAGGTCGACCATAGCGTCGACCCCTAGGTCGACCTGGTACTAGATGGGAAAATTCCCGCCCAGTCTGCGCTGGGGTTTGAATTCGAATTTCGAATTCGAATTCGAATTCGAGATGTTTTTCTGTTCTGAAACTTCGGAGGGTCATATCTCCCTCATACGGACTCCATTTCTCGAAAACTCGGACTCGTTTCCAAGCAGAATTTCGAGATGAACGCAATGGCGTAACTCATTTCCATTGATTCTTATTTTAAAATTTAATTATACTTTAATTTGCGAAACTTTAATGTTACATAATTACGGGGTGTTACATTCTCCCCCTCCTAAAAGGATTTCGTCTCCGAAATCTTCAAGTTAGGAAGAATGTATCCTACCATCCAATCACCCATCTACTCAACCATTCAATCACAGGCATTCGTTGTCCTTAAAAAGATTTCTAATGCTTTCATGTTCATATGCATAGTGTGTGTATATGTCTTTATCTAATGCAAAATCAGGTGGTCTACTAATTCAGTTGACCTCCTTAATGCGAATTATGTCAGTGCCATGCGTCCAGTCATGTATGCAAGCATCCCTAGTTATGTAACTACCACATGTGTGCATAGCCATTCATCCATATGCAACATCCATATGATAACATATCAAGTTAAATCCGTTAAGCAAATACATATATGCAAAAGCAATATGAAAGTGACTGAGTCGTTCTAGCGCCTATGGTGTGTATATGCATCCACGAGCAACCATTTGCAACCATCAATCATAACATGTTTCAAATACATGTTTACATCCATTGGCTTCTACCTAAGGATCGATGATACGTCCTAGAGGATATACCTTAAAAGCTAGAAAGTATGCATAAAATTCCTAGAAAAAGAGATCAAGGATGTATCCTTAAGAAAAAAGGTATGATGCGTGTATCTCGTCTTCAGTCTTCTAAATCGCATCTTCTATTCTGTACCTTATCTAATTAATCTTCACGATTGCGAAGCTTCTTGACCTCCATTTCCAAAACTATCGTTGATCGGATAGCTGGCTTTTCATTGTCAACTGGATACATGCAGAAGTCTATCCGGCGTTTTAGGGGTAAACTCCTAACCTAATCAAAAACATATGCGTACTCATGGACTACCATAACGGATTGCAAATCGTCGATAAATGCATTAAGCGATTCTAGCTAGCTAAGCCTAACTGATTATTTACACGGAATCCCGAGGGTATTTCCAAGGCAAGTCAAAAGTCTAACTATCCTCCTTTCAGAATTACTAGCCAACCAACCCATGCCTAGAATTAACTCATAGCCCATGGAACCAAAAACATAAGTATTACGCTTAAACTCAACACTTAATATAGTTATTCTCAAATCCTTACAAACCAAAGGTAAATGGGTCGAACAACCAATTAGATTTGAGACACTAATGGGATCTTCTACTATACAAGTACTAAGGTGTAGAGACTCAACTATGGAAGTAGATATGAACAAATGCGAAGCGCTAAGATCAAAAGAGTACTAACTGGTTGATCAAAACGAAAAGCTAAACTTTTTCCAACAGAGACTTTTACTATCTCTCTCTCTCTCTGGTATTTTGGTGGTGAAAGCATGCACTCGCCCTTCTGAAAATCCTGTCCCTCGTCCTTGCCCTTGTCCTTAATCATATGCCCTATTATACCATGGAAAAGATACTTCCTCTCGTCTTAGGTTTTATAATTCCTTCTTTCTTCGTGAGTCGAGTTTATATCCATGAATTTCTCATCCTTGCGTTGAGCTCCCTAGCCAACTCCCTCATCCTCATCTTTACCATCCCTGTGTAATCATATTGACAAGTTTCTCAAAAGCTGCCTCCATCGCACGGAAAACCCTTCAAAGCTTGAAAGAAAACTAGTTGCAGGTGAAACTACTGTGGCTATAGATGGAAGTCGGGCACTACTTTGCCCTTCGATAGGTATCGTAGTCTCATCAAGCCTACGGAACCATGCCGCGATAAGGTTACCTCCCAGAAAGCAAGGAGCCCCGAAGACTTAAGAAAGAAGGGGACAAGAATTCAAATAAAGGATCAGTTGATAGTGCGTATGGCTTTTGGGGAATATGCCTTTAAAACAAAACATTTCTTTTGAAAATGCTTCTTTTAAAGCCGTTGAAAATAATTTTTCAAATCTTTTATCTGATCCGGTAACCTTCAGCTTTGATACCACGTGTAACACCCTACATCCGTTAAGGTCACTCACAAAGGGAATGCCTTAACTTCGGTGGAGAGTTATAGGTAAAAGATACAAATAAATTACAAGACAAACAAAATTAAAACAGCGGAAAATAGAACTTTACTTTATTGATAAAATAGTTTGTACAACAATTGTTTTCCAATACCAGAATATCTGTCTTACAAAATAAAGAAGCATAAAATAACATTTATATTCCCCAATGTAGCATGAGCCAGCTATAGTAATGGAAAAGAGAATCCAAGCAAAACTTCGACTAATCTTCAACTCGGAAAGAAAACTGAACTAAGTAGTAATATTCCCTCCCTGTGAACCAAGGGGGGAACGGAAGACAAGAAAGCGAAAGAAAACTGAGCCAGACATAAAATCTGGTAAGTTCAGTAACTTTCAGCATGTGAACAGGTAAAAGCAACATGACATGAATTTAACTGAATACAAGACAACACCATGATGACGGGAATCATAAGGTTAGCACAAGATATGATAAGGTAAGATAAACTAGATGCACTTCTATACTTTCTCTGCTTCGCTACTATCTTGTTATTCTAATTTCTATATCTCTGCACCACCTAACTAGTAATCTGTATAAACTGATAAAACAATAACGTGATCTCAATCCCTGCAATTGTGGTTGTTTTAGGTGTACATCTATTATTTATTACCTGGATTTAATCTAGGGTTTTCTATCGAGCGCATTCTAGATCCAACCAGGCTTTACGCTACCCAGGGCTACTGGGGTTTATGCTACCTATTGAACGTTTCTTGGATTTTAGGGTTTACACGACCTAGGTCCAACTAGGGATTATGCTACGTGCCCCTAATCTAAGACACACTACCAAGAGTGGTATATGTTCCTAGAATTTTCCCACGTATGTGTTATGGATCGATATCGCTATCTAGATGCACAAGTCCTCTATATGTGCGACCCGAGTCTCGTGGCAGGGCAAATCAAGAAACACTGAACTCGGTCGGGAGCTTTCAGATATCTTCTGATGCAGATGCTAAGGTCTGTTTTTCCAGTGGCTATGGTCCCACTTGACCCCTCCCTCAACTAATGAAAGGCACACCTTGAAAAATGAGAATTATACGCATGCCCCCCTATGCCCCACTAACCTATGGCCATCCGCAACCATAAGTAGATAGCAAGTATATCGTCTTTTGGAGTTCTCCGCCTTTCCGCTTCACGTATCTCGATTGACTCAAGATGGTAGGTAGACGACGAGTTGCTATCACAGGGCTACTGGTCTCGCCGAATCACGCTAGTCCATCCTAGTTTTTAGGTTGCCTTATATTGCAACCAAGGCATACCCTTGGTTCTTCTAACGCAGACCTTAAACTCTGTGAGCCCAGGAGGATCATCTGCAGCCTCACAGAGGGATACCAAGAGTACCCTCACGTCCCCTTGAAGTCGCGAGCTTCGTCACCGAGTTCGTTGGAGCCTTCTTTAAGATCAGATGGACGTTCGCTCCTTTTTGTGTTCCACTAAGGATTACTACTTAGTTCTCCTAACTAAGGTTTACCACTTAGTTTCCTGAATTGTCGTTTTCTTAACTAAGGTTTTCTACTTAGCCCCTTTAACTAAGATTTACTACTAAGTTCTCCTTCTCGTCAAGTTGGATTGGTTAAGTGTCATTAGTCAATTCAAGTTAACTTAACCCATTCATTTGTCATGTTAAACTGGTTAAGTGTTATCAGTAGTTCATGCTGACTTAACCCTACAACAAATCAAGTTGTATTGGTTAAGTATTTCTCATTACGTAACCCCACCCCTTCATCTCGTATTGGTTAAGTGTTCCCCTTAACTTAACCCTGCCCATCTTTTAGCTAACAAGTTATAATGGTTAAGTGTTCCCTTAGTTAACTTAACCCTAACATCTGTTTAATTCACATGTTCTAATGGTTAAGTATTGTCCCTTCATGTTTTAACTTAACCTTGTTCATTTGTCACACTATGATGGCTAAGTGTCCTAAGTTTACTTAACTCCACCTTCTAGTCTAGTTAACATGTTAAATTGGCTAAGTGTATTTTACTTAACCCCACCTTCTAGTCTAGTTAACATGTTATAATGGTTAAGCCTTTTCTTAACCTCACCCACTTGTCTAGTTAACATGTTATAATGGTTATTTAACCCCTACAAGTCTTGTCTTGTTAACATGTTAAGTTGGTTAAGTGTTCCTATGGACTTAACCCTCCCATTCTAGCTTAACTGTTTCATAGCTTTAAATTATTCATTTAAAGCACCAACCACTCACATTAGACAGATATTGTTACATTCACTGGATGTGTCGGTCGGTTTCGGGCTGATTTACACCGCAACTCAGTCTAACCTCGGGTCCTTTTGGGCTCGATGCTCTAACCACCCACATTACATAGGTATTGTTACGGTTGCTGGATTTGCCGGGCAGTTCAGGCAGTCATATACCTTAACTCAATCTAACATCGGGTTAGGCATACTCGTCTTTCCTAGATTTACATATTTATCCTTTTTGTCTATATGTAAATTGCTAACAATTCTTTTAAACAAATTTGGCCTATATCATATTCATTTGTCATGCCCACTAACATACCTATATTCTAGGCCCAAATCTTGATTTACCTATCATTTAACCCAACCTGCAGTTTTATGCCAATTTAGATCTAGTATTCCCATTTACAGTTCATGTCAAAACTAGATTTGATACTCTAGTTTACAATTTATGCCTAAAGCTTAGTTTACTTACCAATACTAGATTCAATATATCAAATTACATCTTCTATAATTCACGTCAAATTACCCCAAATTTGCATCTAATAGTCATGTTATAATACATGCTCTAAATTATGCCAAATAATATATATTTCATGTTGTACCCAAATAACCCCGCATTCATAACGTACGCATACCATGATTTCACAAGTTTTCTAAATACTCATGAAATGAAACTAAAAAGGGAATAGAGGATAAACATGAGAATTGACGTAAAAGAATTGGCATGCAAAAGCGAGCCAAATACAAGGATAATGGATCCAATGATTTTGGTGTACATAATAGTGAATAGGAATAAACTAAGCAAGTCACACCCTAGGTATGAGATCCAACAAAATGCCAGTTCGGTGTACAACATGGTTTGTAACTACAGTGTTATGGGCATAAACAATTAACCATAATAGTCTTAGGCAATTAACCACAATAGTCATAGTCATGGTCATAGGTAGAAATTTTATAGTTATGAATCATAGGCGATTAACCACAATAGTCACGGATAATTAACAAAAATAGTCCTAGGCAATTATCCTAAATAGTCATAGGCAATTAACTGTAATAATTTCAAAGTCATGGTCATAGACAATAGTCTTATGTTCATAATCATAGCCAATAATTTCATAGTCATAATCATGGTCGTAGGCAATGGTCTTATGTTCATAGTCATAGGCATAGGCATCGTCTCATCGGTAATTGACTACAATAGTTCTGAATTAGATCCAAGGGCGTATACAAGCACAGATTCAAATGAAAGGATTAGGCATATTCTTATATTCATTTAATTTCATGCCACAAATAGATCTGGACGTTCAAATCTAAAAAGTAACTGACTTACATGGATCGGTTTTAGAAAAAGATAATTAGATAGCGTTGGTGATTTGCTATGATTTGCATGACGTTGCTCGAAGCCGTTGAATTAGCCTTTGCTTCCCTTCTTGAAGCTTTAACTTTATTTGAATCTCCAATATGCAATTCCTAGCCGTAGTCTTCAAGAAATAGTCTTCGTGTTTTATTTTAATTTATTTATTTCAATTATTCCAGAGGCAGCATAAGGAGAGAATAAAATGGTGCAAAGAGAATGGGGCTAGGGGCTGTTTATATAGGATTAGGCGAACGAATCTAGACTGAAAACGAGACCAGAAACATCAGAATGAACCCAGGCTCAAAACTGGGTTTCAGCACCAGGTCGACCATAGGGTCGACCTAGTCCTTGGGAGGTCGACCATAGTGTCGACCCCCAGCTCGACCTGGTCCTGGACGGGAAAATTCCCGCCCAGTCTGCGTTGGGGTTTGAATTCAAATTCGAATTCTAGATGTTTTTCTGTTCTGAAAATCCTTGAAACTTCGGAGGGTTATATCTCCCTCATACGGACTCCGTTTCTCGAAAACTCGGACTCGTTTCAAAGCAGAATTTCGAGATGAACGCAAAGGCGCAACCCGTTTCCCTTGATTCTTATTTAGAATTTAATTATACTTTAATTTGTGAAACTTTAATGCTACAGAATTACAGGGTGTTACAAAATTCGACATAGGTATAAAGCGAATGGTTGGATTTATGGATAAAAATAGATTGGAGTTTGATTAGGATGACATTGGTTTATGCTGAGTTGATAGCATATGGAAGTGATAGAGTTGATATGCCCGACAAAAAGGTACTAGTTTATATTTCATATGGTATGAGATTTATGAGCCTGTTTGGCAAGCCGCTTGGCTATTTGATTTTCTTTTGGGTTGGGGATGGCCCAGAGAGGCGAGTTGTGGTTGTACCGATTGAGCCGTGCAAAGGAGGTTATGGTGAAATTTTTCGAAAAAGTTTAGGCGTTAGAAAATTTTCAGGATTTTTGGAAATTTTCATTGATAAGAATAAATAAATATTTAATTAAATTTAAATTGGTTCAGATGAAACTGAAGTTTAGAAGTGAACGAATAAGTTTTTAACCCAGTCGATAGAGTTTATTTTCTACCTTAGCAATTTCGAGGACGAAATTATTTTAAGTGGGGAAGAATGTAACGACCCGTATTTTTACGGGTAATAATTAATTTGTTTAATTATTTAAAATAGTGATTTAGGGAATTAAATCGTTGTTTAATTAAATAAATTGAATATTTAATTAAATTAAAATAATAGAATAATATATTAAATTCAGAAATAATCAAAAAGAGTGGAATTCACAATATTGTGTGAACTGGATTATTTAAAATATATAATTCAGTTTAGAGTTGAATTATATGAACAAATATATTCAATCGACGACAGTTGAACGTATAGTTTATAATATAATTATGAACGAGCGCGTAACGGTGCGGCAGTTTGCTATTTGGCGATTTGGACTTCAACTGGATATACATAAGCCGTTTTAAATCGGATTTATGTGAAACAAGAAACGTTAGGAGCTGGTGAAGTATATTTTTCCAGTCGAAGAGAAAAATCGAGATTTCATTGTGTAGATTTTGATTTACGTCCAAATCAAATTTTAGAAAAGTCGCTATGGAATTCCTTTGAAATTTATAAATATATATTTATATTATAAAAGGATTTTTCAATATAAATTGAATATCGATTCAACCGGGATTTGAATATCGAGTTGTAAAATCCCAGTGGAGCTGTATGGTATTCTATTGTGAATATATACGATAATATTAATTTATTAATATTTAATTTAATTATATTTAAATATATTTATATATTTAAATGGGTTATTTAGAGCTTTAAAAATAGCCAATTTTGCAAACGACCTTAGAATTCGATAAAACTAATTTTGTTGGATCCATAATATTAAATTATTGCTAGATTTCAATTTCCGTGATTTTTGAAGTCAGTGTGTGGCCCTATGGATTTTTAAAAGTGAAAAACAGTTGATATTCTAACGGTTAAAAATACGCTGTGTGAGCAAACAGAGTCGGATTTCGATGAAACCAGTTTCGTTGGGCCTGTAATGTCGAACTGAAGGTGTAGGTCCAGTTTCGTGATTTTTGGGTATCGTATGTGATCACAGGAATTTTAGAGGACAAATAAAAATATCATTTGCTTAAAAACCAATATAATAATCGAATATAAAAATAATAAAACTACCTTATATAATAACCTAAACATTCCTAACCTAATTTCATTTCTTCATTTGGTCAAACACAATTCCGCCGTAACTTTTTCTGTCCAGTAGAAAGTTTCGATCCTCCTAAATTCATTCTAAAATCAAACAAAATAGAGTAAATCAATATATGTATATATCTGAGATCCTCAAGCATTTCTCTTCATTTCTGTAACACCCCGTAATTTTATAACATTAAAATTCACAAATTAAAGTATACTTAATTTTTAGAAAAGAATTAAGTGAAATGGGTTGCGCAGAGAAATATATATATACATTGATATATATATATATAAATTAAAAATTAAATAAATAAATATGCGAAAAAGTTCAAAACAGCGAATTGGGAGGGGGAATAACCGAACCGGCCCACTTTTGAGGTCGACCCGAGCTCCGCTGGGTCGAGTAGGGGTTAATCCAGGGTGTTTGACTGTCAACCGGTGGGCCGATTCGCTCAAATGCAGATTTTGCATTTGATTGGTTCTCATGGCTCAGGGTTAATATAATGGTCCTAAATAACTTCCTACACCTATAAATACATCCTAATGCTAACACTAAACCTAATTAAAATAGAATAGTTACCGTCATACCATCGCCATGGAAATCAATGGAGCCGCCGCCAACTAAGAAAGAAGAAAAGCAAATTCAATTCTAATTCTCTCAACCCTAAAGCAAAGCAAAACTCTCTCTTTTCTTCTCTAAATAGTGAGTATGATGATCTTAACAAGATTATTATCATTTTAATTAGGTTGAGTTATGAATGGATTATGAGTAGATGATGTGAATTATCATATATGTTGTTGTAAACCCCTTTTGCTATCATGTATATTGTAAATCCAATGTTATGTGATGATGATATCTTATATGTTGTAAATCATGCTATGATGATGTTATGTATGTTGAAAGTTTCTATGCTAAGTTGTGATGAATCATACATGTTAAAAAGGCCATGATGTTACCATCTATGCTAGTTAGTTCATATTAATTAAATCATCATGTTTGGGTTATGTTGATCTATATGACAAGTCACATATGCAATTTAGATTGATTAGAAAAGTTATGAACATATACCAAGACATCTATTATGACATCTAGAATTATGCTATGACATATGTGATATCCTATGCTAGTTCACACCATCATTATGTTGCCTAAAAACCCCATATGCAAGTTTATGTATAGATTTGGGCTATGATCATATCATATAAATTGAGACATTTAACAAGTTGACACCTTTTGATCCTTAACATGTGTAGTTTATGCAAGTTTCACCCCTATTATGATTAGATTTATTTTAATTGCCTATATGTTGTGATAATTTATCTTTATGTTATGTGTTGGACTATTCAAGTCTAGCCTATATTATGCGTTGAATAAGCGAACGTATAAACGTGGGGTAAGGGTAATATTAAGGATTTAATATTAAAAAGTTGGGGTGCAATTGATATGATTTTGCATGCCATAAGTGGATGGCCATAATTGAGTCAATTATGGACATCATTAAAAGTTGACTTAATTAATAATTTGAATAGGGAATTACTAAAACTGGGGTAAAAGATTTTAAGTGTTAATCAATGCTTAGGACACGAGGTTGGACTCGTTTGTGACGTAAACCTGCCTGGACCCGCCCGACAAATCCAGTGGTCACAAATGTCAGCCCAATGTGAGAGGTCCTAGGCCTAAACTAAAGCATAACGGTTGTAAAGACACGAGGTTAGACTCTTTTATGGTGTAAGACTGCCCGGACCCGCCCGAAAAATCCAGCTGCCATAAATGCCAATCTAATGTGAGAGGTCTTTATGAGGTTATGGCCTAAATGAATTAAGAAATACTTAGCCAGATAAACATGTAAGGTGGGACATGGGGGTTAAGTAGGTGCCTTGGGTGGCATGAGGAATCTAGGGGGTGCCCTTAGTGGCATGTGAAATACGATTAGTAAGACTTAACCAAAAACACATGTAAATGAACATGACTAAGAGGGTTAAGTGGGATATACTAGTGACAAGCTTAGGTGGGTAGCTTGTGGGGGCCCATTTCGACCAGTATCCCAAACGTATCTTTGTGGGCTCGACCCAAGTCGAGGACGGGACATGCATGCTGGGTTCAACTGTAAGAGGCCAAAACGGGGGGCGGTGGCAACGCAAGTCCAACGGGTTTCGTATGCGTGTGTGGACCCGGGCTGGTAGGTAAGACGTTGTTGCATCGTGTAGGTATAAGCCGTGCATTCTCAAGTTGTATCGGGTTGCCACTTTAGGGGTGTGATACACCCCATTGTGGGGCCAGCACGGGTATCTACGAGTAGGGAGCCGATCGAAAGTGGGTAGTGGGGTACACCTAGTGGAGATAGGGGAAGACGGCACCTATGTAGTCAACTAGGGGTACGTAAGGCTATTTATAAAGTTTCTGTGTGAAGCAAGTGGGATCAAACAATAGGGTGACTGGTGTGGTGCAGTGTAGTAATGTGAGGCGCAGTGTAGTAATCATTCATTAGTAATTAGGTGTGCCTTTACCATTGTCTTTAACGTTATCTTAAACGCTATCTTTATCTTCCTAAGAGTTCATAGACATTAAATTGTCTTCCAGCTTATGCCTTAGTCTAGTTATTTTGATAATAGTATTGTTAGAATTATCATACTCACCAGACTTTATGTCTGACCCGCTCTATTTCTATCCTTTTCCCCCCTCCAGGTCCTCAGGTTGGGGCCAGCTCTAGTGGAGTTTGATTGAATTGCTTCATCTCTCTTTGGAAAGCTTGGACCGTTGAAGTAAAGTCCAGCTTGTTATCTTTTTAATGGCTATTTATGTAATGGGATTATGTATTTTGTTTTTATGAAGATGGATATTGTACTTGGTTATGATCTATGGTTTTATGATGTAACAAACATGTTTAATTTCCGCTGCAATAAAATGAAGTTTTAGATTTCCAAGTACTATTTATTATCTTTCTTGCTGTAATTTTTCTGTTCTATATTCACTTATAACCTCCATGGAAGTTAATGCATTCCCTTTGTGAGTGACATTAATGGACATGGGGTGTTACAATTTCTGTATCTATTTTGAATGGTGCGATACTATTTTTGGTCGAAACATTTTGTACAGCGAGCTAGGGTTGATCTTTTCGAGAGACTGAAGCATTATTTGGAGAAACGAGTGTTAGATATGTGTTTGTTGAAGGATTTAGTATCTGTCTTGTATGTTTGTGGAATTTTTGGGATATTTTTGTTCGATCCGTTCACTGGTGGCATGGGTTCGGTCTGGAATCCAGTATCGGAGAAGAAGGTGCGAGTTGAGCATGTATGGTATCGGTAGATGGAGGAATCGAAGGGGAGAACAGCTGTGGTTTTCCTTTTGGATTTCATTAAGAAATGGGGACGTGAGGAAGAGAGGAGGATCGACATTTGAGCTTCAAGTTTTGGTAGCAGTGCGTCATTTCTTTTGAACGCTGGAAGAAGAAGGATTTTACAAAGAGTGGTGGACCAATCTATAAAGGTTAAGGCCCAAAAGAGTTTTATTATTTAAGTTTAATTTAAAGAGAATAGTACCTTAACTTGTATAATCAATATCTTGGCCATACTGTATCAGAAATTTGAACCGTTAGTCATGTTAGGATCGTATGGACGGACACTACCCAATGGAACTGACTGGGAATGGATTGGAGCTCATTTGAATTTATGGCAAATTAAATTGTTTGATTCAAATCAAACAAATAGTTTATCGTTCTTTAACGATGAACTGCCAATGTGAGTAAAACTCACCAATTCTGAATAGTTATATTTTTATAACGTATTCTTAGAACTGTTAATCATCTGTTGATTGCTGTGTGTTAACTGTTTGGTTGAATTGCTTGTGTATTGGTTGAAATCATAGATAACGATATATATAAAAATCGCTAATCAAATATTGATTGTGTTTAGCAGAATATTTCATACGTAAATGAAATCGATGTTAACTATATTGTTTAACATCTGTGATGCAGGGAAACAGGTCGGAGGAATCCAACTAGATTCCTTAACATTATTTTATTGTTTTCCATATATTGTAATATATGATGTGATATATAATCTGTTGATGATCATGTGTGTTTGGATGATATCGATCACTGTGTTTGGTATTTTAAATACCGTAAGAAATACTGGGAAGAGAAAAAAAGGAGATTTTTCGAAGTATATTTTGAAAATAATTTATTAATATAAAATCACTGGATTTTATATAAAAAAGGAAAAAGGGTTTTATAAAAGGAAATAATTATAAATTCAAAAGAGTTCAAAGAATATATTTGTAAAACAAATATAGAGGAAATATATTTGTGAAAACAAATATAAAGGAAAATATTTGTGTAATCAAATATAAAGGAAATTATTTGTGAAATCAAATATAAAGGAAAATATTTGTGAAAACAAATATAATTGAATTGGAATTTATTTGTAAAACAAATAAAAAGGAAATATTTGTTGAACATTTACAAATAGAGAATAAAAAGGAAATATTTGTAGAACATTTACAAATAGATTAAATGGGATTATTTATTTATTTAGGGAATAAATAAAAGTATAAAAGGATCATTTATTTATAGAAAATAAATAAAAGAAAAAGAGATATTTACTTGTTAAATAAATAGAAAAGATAACAGAAATATTTATTTGTTAAGTAAATAGAATTGAAAAGGGAATAGTTATCTGTTAAGTAAAAAAATAGAAAAGGAGATAATTCAAAGGAATTAATCAAGGAGATAATTCAAAGGAATAAATCAAAGGATTTAATTTAAAGGAGTTAATCCGAAAGAGTTAATCGAAATAAGTTAATCGAATATTAGTTATTCGGTTAGAGTTAATCAGTAGGGCTAACCAGTTAGAGTTGACTAGTTAGAGTTAATCAATAGGGTTAACCAGTTAGAGTCAATCAGTTAGGGTCGACCAGTCAGAGTTAATCGGTTAGAGTTAACCAGTGAGAGTTAGAGTTAACCAATTAGAGTTATTCAAATGGAGTTAATCGGGTAGAGTTATCGAATATCGCTTATTCGAAGTAGAGTTATCGAATATCCCTTATTCGAAGTAGAGTAATCAAATATAGTTTATTCGAGAGAAGAGTAATCGAATATAGTTTATTCGAGAAGAGTAATCGAATATAATTTATTCGAGAAGAGTAATCGAATATAGTTTATTCGAGAAGATTTTTCGAATCTAGTTATTCGAAGAGGAGTAATCGAATATTGGTTGTTCAAAGTGGGTTAATTGAATATTGCTTATTCGAAGTGAGTTAATTGAATATTGGTTATTCGAAGTGAGTTAATCGAATATTGGTTATTCAAAAGGAGTTATCGAATCTAGTTATTCGAAAGGAGTTATCGAGTCTAGTTATTCAAATAGAATTAAAGGAGTTAATCGAATATAGTTGTTCGAATAGAATTAAAGGAGTTAATCGAATATAGTTATTCGAATTGAATTAAAGGAGTTAATCGAATATAGTTTATTCGAATAGAATTAAAGGAGTAATCGAATAGAATTAAAGGAGTAATCGAATATAGTTATTCGAATAGAATTAAAGGAGTTAATCGAATATAGTTTATTCTAATAGAATTAAAGGAGTTATCGAATCTAGTTATTCGAATGGAATTAAAGGAGTTAATCGAATATAGTTATTCGAATAAAATTAAAGGAGTTAATTGAATATAGTTATTCGAATAGAATTAAAGGAGTTAATCGAATATAGTTTATTCGAATAGAATTAAAGGAGTTATTGAATCTAGTTATTCGAAAGGAGTTATCGAGTCTAGTTATTCGAATAGAATTAAAGGAGTTAATCGAATATAGTTTATTCGAATAGAATTAAAGGAGTTATCGAATATAATTTATTCGAAAGGAGTTAAGTGAAAAAGTTAATCAAATAGAGTTAATCGATTAGAGTTAAATCAAATAGAGTTAATTCAATAGAGTTAATTGATAAGAGTTAATTGAGTAGAGTTAATCGAATATAGTTTATTCGAAGAAAGGTTTTCGGATCTAGTTATTCGTAAGAGAGATTATCGAATATATTTATTTGAAGGGAGGAGTTATCGAATAGAGATTATTCGAAAGTGAGTTACGTAAGGAAGATTGTTAAAGGTTTAAAATATAAACTTTGACTATTTCGAAGTTGAAACGTTGTTCAGTTAAGGTCTGAGAGGTAATTATACCCCAACTTGATTGACTTCCTTCTTAATTAAGGAATGGTAAGGTTCGATAGTGAATGATGGTAAAGTGAATTTAGTAAATGGTTGGATTTGGCATAGCGATGTTTTATTTAAACATCTTTTTAAATCCAATGAAGGAACTTTGGAAATGTTTTCCAAATAAGAAATTGGAACTGTTTTCTAACATAGAAAACAGGAAATGGAAATGTTTTCCATTGTTAATAACGTATATTTTCTAAAATTAGAAAATAAGAAATATTGAATATATGGAAACAGGAGATGATAAATAAGTTTTAATGGTAAAAGTTGTTTGATGATAGATCGATAAAATTTCCATTAGGAAATAATATCGTTGTTTGCACACGTGTTTTTCTTTAATAGTTAACTCACCGACTATCGAAGTTTTTGACCATTTTAACATTGTTAATATGGAGAGACCGGTTGGATTATTATCCAAAGAACCACTCTGTATTGGCATAAGCGTTGTGAATCATATATGCCAAAGATAATCAAAGACGGAGTAAATTGCAAGGGCTGTTGTATAAATCTTAGGTAAAGATTGCCTAAGATGGATGTACTGAATAGTGCCTTCGTTTGTCCAGTCCTAGGACAACTTGTATGGAAGAAGGTCTGACAGAGTATATCTAATAGATCGCGTAAGTTGATCTCTTCAAACGTATTCACGTTTGGTGGCGGAGGAATTCGTTTCTCTTAGCTGTATACCCGTACTATTTTTGCAGAAATCAATTTGTGATTTGGCGGGTATGACGATGTTGCATTCTAAGTGAATGAAGATATGATATGTAAAAAGATAAGCGTAGCTTTTAGCCTCACAATCGGGAAATCACAAAAATCGGGCAGGCAACATGGCTATGTAGGTCGCACCTATTAGGGTGTATAATCACCTGATCTAGAGTTTCATTTACTTCTAAAAATCTATTGCCGATGCTGTCCCATTCAGGAAACGGTTGCTGGTCCCAACCTTTGGTGATATTCATTCGATACACCCAAGTGAAATGAGTGGTCGGTTATGTGTAGCCGGGTTGCAAGATGTTCTTGTGGAACCCAGTGTATTCCTCTGTAGAGGTACACTAGCGAATGGTGGTTCCATACCTTGTCATAGTTGGAAATCCATTACCCAATACGTGCTTGCGGTTTGATTATATACTATATCTGTAGAATGTGAGATGAAAGCGTTTCTGATAGATGATTATTATATTGTGGATGATAGACATTATTATAATATCAAAAAGTCTTTTTGATATAAAGATGTTTTGGATTCTCATAAGGGAAAAACCCGTTCCGTTATATGGCGTGGTATTATGAGACATCCTTTACTTGTTCAAACTGTTTTAAACTGTTTTACTCATACCAGTCTCATGACTGACCCAGAGTTTATCTTGTTTTGTTTTCCCTAAACTCTTGGGTGCCCAATTTTGTACGGGGAGTCTAGTAGTCGGGATTTACAGGTATACTGGAAGATCTTGGAGAAGGAGGCTTCATGATTATATAGCTATAGTTATTTCTGCTATGTTGTAAGTGTTGTACTCTGATAGTGTTATTGTGTACATATACTGATTTTATTTCAAGGTTATTTTATCTATTATATGTTGTTCGTTCCGCTGTGAGATTCGTGGTACTCTGATGTTGGGTTCTTCTTCTTCTTCTTCTATTCTAAGTTTCTATCTTATCTATTCTCACCCTCTAATTTCTTTGATTAACTACCGGTATTTTTCGATGTTTGGTTAGTCGTCATTGAGTTTATGTCGATAACCAAAGTCGTCAAAAACCGGGTCGTTACAAAAACCCAACAATATTGAATACAAATAGGTATGATTCTTTTAATATTACAATTACACAATTCCCCAATTCCATCTTTTTAACCAAATTCACATACTTTATTTTTCAACACTGAACTAAGATCTGGAATGTAACTGCATCTAATTTGTGTTTAATGGGACTAATTTCCAGATCTATAGTGCTATTGAATAATACAACATATTTTAAAACATAACTATAGGAACATGTGTGAACAAGTTTAAGAATCTTACAATTGATATTATGCATAACCATAACTTACAATTCACAAGTTTCGAAAATGTTAATGATCAGATCTGAAGGTTATTAATCAAACTGCAATAATTAAATGAACATAACTAGTAGGAAATAGGCATAGAAATTTAGATCTAATTCAAACGAAATAGATAAGTTATTATAATTGTATTCGTAAATTTCCCACTCAACTTATAGCCTCCAAATCCAAAGTTTGAACCCTTTAGGCCTAAAATCCCCAAATTCCTATAAATCTACAATTTATCTAGAAAGAGGAAATTCCAAATCTGTAAAGATGTAAGAAAACTAGAAGATAGGGGAGAATCTAATTTGGAGCGTTAAATTGCATTCTTTTCCATTAGATCTGTTAATCCTCTCAATTTCATATGAATGGGATTTGATTTGTTGTGTATGAAGATATTTTTATTTTAGAAATTAGGTCTAGAGAATGGGGAAAATGGTATAGCTCCGCTGGCACTATCGGTTTGTGTGGAAAAGAATGAGGTCTTACCCTTTTATTTATAGGGGTGGAATTGGCCTTGAACCGTTTGATTAGTTTTAAGTTATATCCATCCATTTTATAAATATTATAAACCAAACCCTGAATATCTAGCCGTCATTGGGAAGACCGACGCCCAGTAGGTTGACCATTTATAAATCATTTAAATCCCAGTGTTTGACTTAAATTAACAAAAACTAGTGTTCGTAAAGTTACAATAACTCAAATATCAACTGATACAACAATTTATCAACATATTGTTGTTTTATGTTATATGTCCTTTTGTATACGCTACATCATGTTGTGTATATTGTTGTTATGTCTGGCATGTTGTATTTTTTGCATATAATGGTACGTGTAGTGATGTTAGTACTGTTGATGTGTTGTTATATATTTCATATGTTGTTCTATATGTCACTTTGAATGACATTCATTTGTTGTTCTAAGTACTGTCTTACATTCAATTTATGTAGCACGACCTAATCGTATAACTCCTAACTGCTCACATTAATAATTCATTAATTCGGTAAAGCGTGGACGACCCGATTTATTAAATCATCGTTAAAGGAATATATGAATTATTCGAGTATTTATAAACTCCTAGTAGGTCGACCATTTATAAATTGTGGTTTTTGTTAGTTTTAGTCAAATCCTATTGTTCGTAAAGTGTGCAACTTTTTTGTAGTTATACATCATGAAGAAAAATATATACCAAGAAAAATATATATCACATATAAGAATTATGAATCATGAAAAGCTCCACTATCCTACTTCAAAATAGTTATACATCTTTATATTTGCACAGGAAACTACTTTTTTTAATATGAATAAACATAGTAATTTTTTTTTGAGAAAATATACAGTAAAATTGGCGTATATTTTTAAGAACTATTAGAAAAATGAACTAAATACTCTCTAAAATTAATTAAATAAAAGGAATTTAAGATTTTATGAGTAGTTTAAACATATGAACTGAAATATAAAATATCATGAATGTAATATGAATAAAGTATATTTTACCCAAGTATATTAATTCTTATATAATTATTAAATTTTTTACCCAAGTATATTTTATATTTCTATACTTAATTAGCTTGCATGTAAAAAATTATGTCAAAATAATTGATGGGCACCAGATATTCATTCAAGAGGACTAATTCAGGATTAGCTATGCATTTGTGGTCGCATGTTCTCTAAATAAGAACATATGATTTCTGTTAACGCTCTATGGCTTTGGATTTCTTGCAATAGTATGCAAAATAAAGTGAAAAAGACAGAGAAAGTGGTAGACAATAATCTGTGCTATGTCTGAGTTTAATGGTGAATGTTTAAGGTGCGTAACAAGGAACTATTGTAGTATACTAAAGATATTGGAACATTTCCGCTTAGTAATTTCATTGTACAAGTTGACCTTAGTAATCTAGAAGTGTCCAAATGTTTGATGTTACATGTAATGTAATTAATTGCTCTTTCTAATATTCATTAAGTGCTAGTATTTCTGTTTGTTGAGTTACATAGCTGAGATTTAATTTGGCACACCTCTTACACGTTCGTTGACTAGATAGTTACACACACAAGCATGCACGCACGCACACACACGCATATATATATATACACACACGCAATATCTTCAATGATATTGTATGGCAACTTATCATTCATCTCAATTAAAACTTTCCACTTGCGAATCGAATTACAAGCTTTTCATATTTGTAATTGAAAATTTAGCAGTGTAAATTAATTGACGAAAGAATATTTTTAGACTGACTCAATATAAAAAACGAACCAATATTCATGCAGTTTGTATGTGTATTTTAGTAGAAATGGTCCACTGAAGAATTATGATTTGGTATGCAAGGTGTAAAATCAGTGAGACTATAGAAAAACGAGTTTTATCATGCCATGCTTTTCATTTCATATAGTTTAGAGTTATGTAAGTAAGATCATTTTTTACATTTTATTTTAACGCTGTTTTGTATAAAAGCCATATTTAGACGTAAGATGGAACTTTCCACTTGCAAATTGAATTTCATGCTTACTTATATTTGTAATTGAAAAACGAATAGAATAAATCAATTAGATAAAGTTTTTTTGAAAAAGTCAACATAAAAACAAACCAATAGCCTTGCAGTCTGTATTAAATTCATTACATTTGTATGTGTATTTTTGTCCGCAACATTAGCCCAGCGGGTAAGGAGTTATGTCGAGGTAACAACGATACGAGTTCGAAACCCGGAATGACATGCTAAAATGGTTTATCATGTGCATACGTTACGATTAGCCACTATGTGGTATCAGTGGATTAGGCTAGGTGCACTGGGGGGTTTTACGGCTCTGGTAGGTTTCCCCCTAAGTAAATTCAAAAAAAAAATAGTATGTTTATTTCATTAGAAGTGATCCATTGAAGTATCATGGTTTGGTATGCAGCGTGTAAGATGTAAAACTATAGAAAAACAATCATTTTCATGAGGTGCTTTCCAGTTCATTCTTTTTTGAAGTTATATAAGCAAGATTGTTTTACCTATTTATATTCAGATGCTTTTATGTATTACAATCATATTTTAGACGTAAGATGAATGCCTGTAGATATAATATGGACTCTTTTAAAAAGCCATGGTCACCGAAGTCATGAGAGATCGGTCATAGGCAAATTCTATTCCCACCCCCGTTAATTTCTTTTCCCACCCCACTAAAATATAAATTTAAATGACAACTTTACCGCTACTTGAAAGGAAACACAGGAAGAATGGCTTCGGTGGTCGAGCGGAGGATCAAATGTCAACGACGAGCATATTCAGAACTACATACATACATAAAAATCCCCATCGAATGGCTGGACAAGCTTCAGAACTAGTAAATATAATTATTTTACTAAAACAAACGGTCAACCCGAATGGCTGGACAAGCTTTAGAACTGAAGAGGAACGATGTATGTATGCCAACCACGTTGTGATTGGACATTAGTTCCTTGCAAATAACATTATGCCTTAACGTTGGTTCCATGCAAATCATGTTACGCTGAGGACTGTTGAGGAGGAAAACGCTGTTTGTAGCGTGTTTATTTTTCTAACTAAGGGTATTACGGTAAGACAGTGGGGTGGCAATGGAAAACTGTGGGGTGTTTGTTTTTTCCTTAAACTTGCGGGGTGAGAAAGAAAATTAATGGGTTGGAAATAGATTTTGCCCTGGTCATATGATAACCAATATAACTGCCAATAAGATTCTGGTGCTTTACCACTTCTGTTTGTATCATTTCCTTTGAATCTGTCAATTGTTATACCATAACATTAATTAATTGTTTTCTTTATGTTTTAAATAAACAATAAATGAGTGTTGTAGTTGACTAAACAAATTAGAATGCCATTTTAGGGCTATGGTTTTCTAAGAGATTTCATTGTTTGACTTACTTTCCCTATCCAGTATATTTTTCATCAATAATCTTGATTTGTAAATTTAATATTAGAAAGAACATCACTTCGGTTAAATAATTTGAGATTTGTAAATTTAATACTACTACAAATTCTTGTGACTAAACAATTTTTGTTGTAACTTGACATTTCTAGGTGACCGAAACGGTGATTACAATTGTTGAATTCTGGGTCCTAAAAATAGGAAATCACACTGCTACATTTTGTCTAAATAGTGAAACGTGGCATCGAAGTTACTACGACCACTCATAAGGGGTACTGGAATGTTATATAATGATAATATTTGATGTATTGGTTTATGAGTTTCATTATTTATGTTTACGCCACCAAAGAGAATAGGGTTACCTGCCTTTCTATTAGATGCCTTTGTAGCCATTTGGATATATATTAGAATATTCAAAAGTTAATTGCTTTCAAAACATGCATGTTAAATTTAACAAGTATATGTCCCACGATATGTAGTACCTCTACATCGTGCAAGATATCATATATACAGCTAAACGTACTTATATTTAGTTTTTAAAATGACCTTAATCAAAATCATTTTTAGCAATCATTGATACTTTTTGTACAATTTGGGTACAAGGAAAAATTTAGGGATGAAAAATTAGTCAATGCGAAAACCTCGAAAATCTTGAACCTCCATTGAATTTGAACTTTTGCTTTTTGTTCTTTCCTGCATTTAAAGGTTTTGACCTCTTAAAGAGGCTTGCTTGCTTTCAATAATGTCAGCAAATCATTTTTAAAAACATACATAACACTACACCAAAACAGGTGATTGCCAAAGAGTATAACCGTTGCAAACAATTTCAGCAACGCTTATTAGTGTTGCTACGGGGGGCGTGGCAATGTAGTACCAACGCTTATAAGCGTTGGTAGATTTTCTCTCCCAACGCTTATAAGCGTTGGTATATTTTCATTCGCAACACTTATAAGCGTTTGTAGTTTTTGGTTTGCAACGCTTATACATGTTGCAATATTTTTGTTTGCAACGCTTATACATGTTGCAAGATTTTCATTCATAACAACTAACATGATTATAATATAGACGATATTTAATATGAATCCAAAATAGATATTATTCTCAATTTAAAAAGTACAATTAAATGAATACCAATAGACAACATTCGTAATTAAGTAACAACATAGAATTAATATCAGTTAACAATATACAAGTATAATACATAACTAAGTTGTTAAATTCGATACATAATTAAGTCGCAAAATTCAATATATAAATGAAATTCTACAAATTCCGAATACAAAACATGGTAGTACTTCTCTCGAATTTCTTTTATGTCCAGCCTTCCAAATCGTCGTTCGTGAAATATTTTCTTTTGGATTTGCTATGGCCTACAAGAAAGATCAAAGTTGACAACAATAATTAATATAACATTCTATAAACAATTTACAAAAGATAGTTTTAATACCAATTACTTGGCTTGGCATTTATTTGTGTTTTTGTTAGGTAAGTTAACTAAATTCTTTTAAGGCATTGAACTATAATGCATCTATCAATGTGGCCACATCAAAACTGAGTTTATCTCAGTTAGAAACTGAGTTTGCAAACTCAATTCGAAAACTGAGTTTGCAAACTCAGTTCAGAAACTGAGTTGCAGCAAATTCAGTTCGGAAACTGAGTTGCAGCAAATTCGGTTCGACGACTATGTTGCACGACTCAGTCGGCGACTAAGTTGCACGACTCAGTCGCAGGACCGAATTGCGCGACTCAGTTGCAAGACTGAATTGCGTGACTCAGTTGCAAGTCTGAGTAAGTTTGCAACTCAGTTTGCAAAATTGAGTTGCAAACTCAGTTGCCAACTACGCTGTGGAAACTCAGTTTCAAAACTAAACTCAGTTGGCAACTGAGTTATTGCAAAACTCACTAACAGCATACTATTTTGTTTCACAAATTTTTGCCCTTTAATTAACTTTTGATATTGAGTTTGGGCTGGCAATGAATTCAATGGACCGGCTATGTCCATAACTATAATAAACTCATAAAACGGTGACATACCACAGTATACAGTATCTTCTGTACTTTGAAATGGAGCTGCACATTTTGGTTCAGCTGGATCACGTTTATAAAGCTATCAGCCGCATATACCACAAGATAAACAAAATAATATATAGCAGTTCCATTTTAAAAAGATAACCGATTTACTCATCCCAACTTATATTAATACTTCCGGTTGACACAAAAATACAGGTACAAAACTTTAGTACCTTCATGCCTTGAAATGTGTTAATTCATCAGATTCTAGCAAAACCAGTAGCTGCTTTTATACCTTCATAATCACCAATCCTTCCTGTGTAGTGTGAGCAACCTGGATATGAAAAAAGATATGGTTCTAGTTGTCTTGAATTGAAGTTTAGATGCATAAAAGAGATGGCCGAAATGTATCCATTTACAAATGGAAGCAGCTATATAATGGATTTTAGATCCAACGTGGAAAAACAAATAAACACAATCGTCGGATTAAACAAGATCATAAATTATTTAATAAGTTGATTTTACTAATGCGTGAAATGTATCCATTTACTAATACGTGAAATGTGCCCATCTACTAATGCGTAGCTGTTGATTCTAGAAATATAAATTATTTAACAAGTTGACATTCAAACCCAAACTAATTTTCAGAGCAAGTGCGCATTAATAACACTAACTGCAAAATGGTATGTCAAACAAAAAAGATTTATACATCACCATTGTCATAGAACAATCAATTTGAAATATAAAATGGTCAGAATGTACACATGTGTCTATCGCCTAGTTAGAATAATTATTATGAACTGATATTACTAGCATAAGTTTTACTAACATAAAACACATACCAGGAGAAGAGAGGAAGGGTACAACAGATCCACACACAAAAGTCATGAAAGAAGTATATCGATCATGTACTGACATAAAAGACTTCAACTCCTGAAATACATCATTTTGCATAGCATTCAATAAATACTAATGTCAAGGACGCGAGAAATGGTGCAGCGACGTCCACATGGACTTGAAACGCTAACCTATCTTAGACGAAGGAGCTGCAGAATCTTCCGAGACTTCGGACCCATAGCATTAATACTGTTTTCAAGCAAATGTAAATTTTTTAAACAGTTTCTATGATAAGATTAAACTGGCCAACTTTAAACAAAAAATAGATTAACTCAAGCATGGCAACACGATCAAGAGTTAAGCAAAAAATCCAACCGGCCTAACATAAGAGCACCGACAAAAACATGGGAACAAGATAGACAAGAGAATGCAGTATGCAAACGTCATAAAAGCAAAGAAATCTTTCATCTATAAGCCAGGCTGTTTCTAAATCATAAACCCTTAACTAACTTTAAACAACAATCTTTACAGAAACTATATTCACATGTTTAAAATAAAGATGAAACTACATATAATAATACAATAAAATAATCAACAAAGAAAAATATCAACATAAAAGCATAAAATAATCAACAAAGAGCTGGATATAATATCTAGGCATCTGACTTGGATATAATATCTAACCATTAGATATGACCATATTTTCAACTCTTCTTCTATTTGATAACAAAATAACAACAAAGGGTTAATCCACGTTAAACTATGATATTTATAAATGAAATACTCATTTATGATTCACAAATACTGTAAATTTATCAAAGAACTTTCATGGAAAAAATTAATTACCATATTCATTCACTAGCAATGTCATTTAGTAGAAATTAATTGTACAATAAATTATGAAACGGCTTTTTGAGATTTGAATGAATGTATGATACACTGTTCAGGAAAATCAAGGAGTTCACGCAAGTCTATGATACATTTTATTAAATGATAAGAAACTAGAGCTCAAATCATACCACATCTCTCACCCAACATAAATATATACTGCATGTATGATGTAATTGTCATTTTAGTGTACTTCCTTCTTATTCATATGCATTAGAAATAAATACCAAAAAGATGTAGAAAAAAAGTACATGGGGGTATAGATTAGATACCTTAGAAAAGGAAAGGATACAAGCAGAGCCTGAAGGAAGAACTTCTACATTTGAATGACCTAAGCACCTCAGAAAATCAAATACGATCACACATGAACCTAATTAAACCCTGCAGATTCCACTCCGGACAAAAGGCACCCAAGTATTGGCACACCCATAACTACTTCCATTACCATATGCTCTAGTTCACAAGCCCAACTGCTTATATATTTATATACATATGATATTATTATTAACACAGGAAGAAAAAGGATGAAAAAAAGAAAAAGAAAAATAAGTGCAAACATGTAAATCTGTGACCAGTTCGACTTATATCCCCTGTGGACCAACAGTTGTAGGTTAGATATAGCACTCAGTTTGTCTAACTGGTTTTGCAAACCTGTAAACCTGTAAATCTGTGACTCAGTTTGTCGAACTGATTTTGCACTCAGTTTTGCTTTTGAACATTTATAATCGTCTTGCCATCATAAGTTGTAAACTATTGAATTTATGTTGACCCAAATGTATGCGACTATGCAAATCTGCAAATCGCGCCTTTAATGCCTCAAGGCTCACGTCTCCTTGATTGCACAAAAAAGCCTCATGTACACTTTCCCTTTTAAAACTAGGTTACATATGTATATAATTCCGATGTCTAGTCTAATATAGTTGGCTAAATATGTATTTGAGGTATATGTATGGCAATGACTTCCATTGTCTTTAGGGTAGAAACAAATGTTAACCTGGAGGTACATTTTGAATGCTACTTCTTCCATTTTCTTAGTTAATCTGGTGAAACGACATGTGAACATTTGTTAAGTTAGTTGTGTTTATGAAATTTACTTAAATAATTAATATGAATAGCAAGCAGTAAACTGTCTATCATATCACCTGTGAACCATAGATAGTGGTCGGATCAATCAACATATGAATAACTTCAAGAAACTGGTAATAGATATCGTCTCCAAAGTCGGTTAACATACCTTTAACCTGTAAAACCCACTCTAATTCATAAGTTCCAAAAATGAATAATATTTGAAGGCTTTCAGGATGTTATTTTGTTACTCCACAATAAGAAATATATAATGCGTCAAGTAACATAAAGTAAAAGCATACACTGCATCAAATATGATTATGCCTTTGTTTCATGTATGGTCGATTATCTTGCTAATTTTTCATTGAAGCACTTCTTCAAACAGTCTTGCACATACAACGATAACTTTTCATTTTGCAGATACATTAAAGAATAGGATGGCAATGTAAGAGAATATTTCCATATTATCATTGTTAGGGAAACTCTGCAGCTTTGAGAAGGTTTACCACTAGAAGGCCGAAACTTTTCATTTGTGCAATTAAGGGCCTATTGTCACACTTGTTGCCTAAATAGCACTCCATAAGAAATAGGGTCCAGATTTGATTTGTGAAATTATTTAGAAGAAATACAAAGTACATAAACAAACCAATGTTTAAGCTTCGCAATACCTGAGATCGAAATAGTTCAGATTCAAAGGGGATTCAAACTGCAGACAAATCGAAATAGTTCAGAGTCAAAGGGGATTCAAACTGTAAACAAATAAACAAACCATGTTTAAGCTTCGCGATACCATGTTTAAACAATACGGAATCTAAAGGGGATTCAAAGGGATAAATAATAGTTTAGATTCAAACGACGTTATTCTAACCTGAAATCGAAACTGAAATCGGGTACCTGAAATCGAAATCCAAACGATGTTCCCTGAAGCCAAATCGATTCTCTGATGTCTGATTAGAGAGGAACGAATTCAAATACTTCTTCGCGGTTGTACCCTGAAGCCACCCCTAAAATTCGATTAGAGAAGAACGGACTTGAACTCTTTCATTTTCGCCATGCTCAGATTTTTTTCTTCTGAATCGTGGTATATGGAATTAGTGATTTAGACGGCCGATATGGTGAAAGCGTTGGGACAAAGGAAAGTGAAAGGGGAAATAGGGTTTCGCCGGTTAGTTTACGTTTTTACCCCCAGAATCCATCCGTAACAACCCCAATAAGCGTTGCCAATAATAAAATTATTATTATGTATTTTTGGTAACAATTTTTTAATATAGCAACGCATACTATTGTTATTACCCTGCAACACAAATAAGTGTTGGCGATTGTGAAAAAAAAGGGTTGCCAAATGACCATTATGGTGTAGTGTAACTAACACAAGAGCTTAGTTAGTTGAAACATATCTACAGTAGGTTCAAATCCTTACAGTATTTTGAATTTTTATCATTAGATGATATCTATTATCAGTTCACAGTGCTTCTCTTTGGCAATATTATGTAGAAGCCTCTACTAGACAATCAACATAAGATCCATGCAGATTGTAGACAGTGAATCATATATATATGGCTACATATGTTAGCGTTTGCACCTATAAATATAAAAAAGGAATCGATACATCCTTTTCTTTTTCATATTTAGTATTAAATCTATTTTTGTGTCCTTTTATTCTTACCTTTTTTAGGTTTGATATACTGGGCAACTAGATGCCAAACGTTATTTTTTCTACATTCATGGTCACTTGAACCATGACTTCAGTCCGTTATATAAAGGCTGTGATAGTTGGTCTGTTATATGTGAGAAAATATTAAGTACAATTTCTCTATCAATTGTTTGTCTAATTTCAACTCCTTCCGTGCGTAAATTATTTTCTAACACTACGCCACAAACGGTTTAATGCAACGAATTTACAAGGTATTGCCAGCTAAAATGTAACGATAGCTGTACTATTTTGGTCTTACTACAACATTCTATTTTTGATGTTACATTAGCCTTAAAAAGTGTTGCTTTAGATAAACAAGTGTAACATGATGCAACATTATATACAGTGTTGCTATAGTAGCCTTTCCATATCCTACGCGGCGACCCGCATCAACACGATCCAACGGTCCACGTTACCGATCCGCGTCATTCTGAGTTTCCTTTATCTCCTCATCTTTTTTGCCCTAAATTTTCATTTTCCCGCTGGAAAATAATTCACACTATTTTCACTTGAGAAAAAATACAGTCGGCTTCCATTTTAATGGCCAATCGATAACTAGGGTTTTGCCCTCTTCAACAAATCACGAATTCAGTTCTGATTTCTTTGAATTACAACTTCTCCTTCCGTCATCAATTTCCCGAATGCTACTGGTGCTCCGATAATCTTCGATCCTATTCTGGTTGACACGAAATTAATCTCTGAAATTAGTATGTGATTTTGCCTCTTTTACTTTTGATTACTGTTTTGTTGTTCGATTTCAATCCCACCTTTACCTGCGATGAGTTCGTGTGAATTTATAGGGTTTCGAATCCCTAAATAATCTTTGATTTCAACATTATATTTGATTGTGATTTGTGGATCTGATTTTGTCAAGTTTGAAAATTTCAAACTTTTTGGATTTTAATTTTGTGATGAATGACTCGACTGAAATTAATTTTTTCTGGAAATAAATGTTTAGAATCAGATTTGTAGCCCCAATATGGTTGTGATTTGTAGCTCTGATTTGGTTGTGAATTGTTGAGATGAAATCTGATTTGGTTGTGATATGAACGTCGTGATGTAGAATTTCTTCAAATTTGTAAGGATTACTTTCTCCAGTCTCACAGGCAACGTCTAAGATGATGTGTATATGTTTAGAAACTAGTTGTAGTTTTCGCTTGTTGTTTTAGTTCTCAGTGTAGACGTTCATTATGGCTTATTCTTGTAATTTGCTTTCATTATAGCCCTTGGAAGAAGAGGTCGAAGTTTGTGATATGTTTCTTGAACAAAGAATGTATATACAATAGCTGTTTAGTTGCACGCTTTTCACATTGTTATTCAATTACCAATTGAAACTTAAGATGGATTTGTTATTTTCTGTATCGGATCATTTGATGTGTCATGTACCAGTCGTCAACCATCTTGGTTATGGCTTTCTGAAGTGTGCATCCGTTTAACATGTTCAATACTATTCGAACATATTTTTTAATCAAATGAAGGTTGATATCAGTGCAAAGCTAATAATCAAAGTAAACCAGTGCAAGTTCGTGTTATGCACGGTTTTTCTAAAATAGTTCTCATTCAAGTTTGGAGAACATTTGGTAGTTCACGTTCACTTGTCTATCTTTTTGTTCAATTCTAATGGAGAGGTTTGATATATGTACAACATATTTTGCCTAAATTTAATCTCAAATTGTGTTGTTTCATGTAGCAGTTGTGCATAATAGATTTGTCACAGAAGTGGAAGTTTGAAACAAAAAAACATCGTTTCAAACAAGGCTTGGTCCTCCAAAATCAGATGAATCGGACGGTGCCCACTTGTTCGACCTAATCGGATGAAGGCTAAAAGGTCGATCGCCGTCAGGATTGTGGAGCCTCGGATCCCCACCGATGCTGCGTCTGAACCCGCTAACGGCTCGCCTTCGCCTCGGCATATGTTTGTCAGTGCTGGTGTATGTATAAATTGAAATTGCATATGTAGTGAGTGAAGTGAGTGATGCAGTGAGGAATATCTGTATATGTGATTGACTATGTTATTAACAATGAATTGTAAATAATGGAGTTAGAAATATGTACTATTTCAAATGTTGAAATAAAATATTTATTTGAATAAAAGTTCTGTTTTTATATTTAATTCTTTGTAGTGGCATTTAATTCTCCTTTTTGTTATATATTATATATATATATATATATATATATATATATATATATATTAAAAAATTAATATAAATATCTATAACAACATTTTGGAATGTTGCTACAGACACCTAAGGATGTTACTATACACCTAAATAGGGGTCTGTTGTAACAATATTTGTTATGTTGCCGTAGATGGATAACATATTGCCTTTGAGGTATATGGCAATGGTGAAAATTGCATCACCCCAAAAATGTTGCCAAAGACCTATGCCAACATTTTTTGGGTCTGTGCCAATAATTTTTTTGCATTGCGTTAGGCCGTTTATGGCGTAGTGTAATATGATTTTTTTTTCTTTTTGATTACAAAGCTGGTTTGGATGTATTAGGTTCATTTTTTCTAAAGCTATCTTATGGTTATTTCTTCAACCAAGATTACAATGGTTTTGTTTATGAACTTTATTTTATTCTAATAGTGTAAATTAATACATAAGTCATATGTTTACATAAAAATTGACTTTAGTTTGGTCATGTGGATACATATGAGTATGTCTGGATTAAGCATGTCTTATGCTATATTCTACAAAAGCTAGCTTACTTCATGAATTATACTGCTTATATTTTTTCGTTTTTCCTAAATATTTTATTTCAGTTTTCATTGGTTCAATAATGATAGGAAAACAACAAGGGCCATCGTTTTTTTTATAGAATGCTTTCTTGGTACATACTATATTGATCTACAACTAAAGATCAGTGGGAACTATATATGACTTTTGATCAATGGCATGCAAATTTTGCATGAAAACAATTTCAAAAAAAATGTATGGTATAGCATCTCAATGAGAACAATATTGCATTTGAATAATTGGTCATCCTAATCATCAAATTTTTCTTTTTGGCGTAGGTGTTGATTAAATGATGTTACATGACAAACTTGCTGCTCAATATTTGAATATGCTGAAATTCTACAAAATTATCTTTTTAATTTGAAGTGCGAGGATGTTGGAAAGCTAGGCCAAGATAAGTGTGGCTGTAGGAAAAAAACGATTGGGGCATGAAAATTGAGCGTTTTCTATCTTTTGCAATATGGTTCTTTGACACTTACTCAAACCAAAGACAAAAGGTATGATTAAAACAAAGCTCCTTAAAATATTACGCTAGCTCCCAAGTTCTATTAAAAGTTGGTGGATTCTCCCCATTTGCACAAAATTTTCAAAGTCTATGACATATATTTCCAATTAGTTTTATTGTACAATATCTTACCGTCAGTAATATCTTCCCACTATTCCTTTGCTGCATTGTAGTTGTAATGATATAAACCACCATTGCAATGTACTTTTATTGTAATGACATAAAGTACAGTTTAGCATTTCATTTTTATCTTTCAAACCTTCAGTTTATTCTCCAACCCAAACCAAAGTTGAACATGTTGAAATTAGTGATACACAAATCACAATTTTGGACAACAAATAATCTTTCATATTTTGTGGAGAGATTTGTTGCTAGATTTTATGGAGAGATTTGGTGCCAGATTTGATGAAGAGATTTGGTGCTAGATTTTATGGAGAGATATTGGTTGCTATATTTGTGGACATTTATTGCAAGGATATTTGGTGCTTATCCAAATAGTTTTATAACATATATGAAGATAATTTGAATGCCAAGTTTTCTTGGGCATGAAGCAATTCTCTCTATAAAAAAGGCCAACTAACATCTTCATTAGGTGTGGGTGAGAGCCACCAGGTGTGGCTGAGAGCCACCAAAAGTGATCATTTAGCTATTCCAAATTGAGTGTTCTCCTTCAAATTTGTTAGCCATTAGATATTCTCTACCTATTTCTCAATAAGGTTATTGATTCAAGTTGTAATTGTTTGTAACGATAGTTGAAATCGATTGTAAACATTTTTTTATTAGTGAATCAATAAAGAGGGTGGTTGGGTGGAATATCGTGTGCTTATATTTCCGATATTATTTGTGTTAATTTTTTTTTAATCAAATTCATCTTCAAGTGATTGGGTGATAAAGATTCAATTTTTCTTGGCATTTTGTCAAGCTTCCGATGAGCACAAAAATCATAACAGTTTGGTATCAGAGCCAGATCATCGTATAGCTTGAAGTGATTTTGGATTGAAGATTGTAGATGTCGGAGATGATGTTGCTTTCATGGATGGCTATTGTGGAGTAGGAGAATTTGAGAATTTGGAATGAAGAACCTAGTCCGCAGCAAGGTGGAGAGGTTGGTTTTGATCACTGCTGAGGATCCGTTGAGGATCATGTTATCGATTGTTGTCTTCACGTTGATAATTCTCGAGGGATCCATGTAGATGAAGAGGGATCAAGTGGTAGGCGTATATCGATAAAGAGGAGGTGTGATTGAGCCTGAAAATCAATTAGGTAATCTTGTGGCCTGATGAAATCAAGAAGGTGTGATTGAGCCTGTAAATCAATTGAGTTTGGACTTGAAGAGAAGACCGGATGGTTTTATCTCGTAGCCGTTAAAATCGAGATGGTGTTAATTGAGAAAGAAGAGGTTGAAAGTGAGAGCTAATGGGCTATTGTTTGAGTGGAGGAGATGTTGCGATTTGGTATCAAGGTGAAGTTTTGAAATTGGTGATACGCAAATCAATTTTGGGCAACAAATAATCTTTCATATTTTGTGGAGAGATTTGTTGCTATATTTTATGGAGAGATTTGGTGCTAGATTTGATGAAGAGATTTGGTGCTAGATTTTATGGAGAGATATTGGTTGCTATATTTGTGGACATTTATTACAAGGATATTTGGTGCTTATCCAAATAGTTTTATAATATATATGAAGATAATTTGGATGCCAAGTTTTCTTGGGCATGAAGCAATTCTCTCTATAAAAAAAGGCCAGCTAACATCTTCATTAGGTGTGGGTGAGAGCCACCAAGGTGTGGCTGAAAGCCACCAAAAGTGATCATTTAGCTATTCCAAATTGAGTGTTCTCCTTCAAATTTGTTAGCCATTAGATATTCTCTACCTATTTCTCAATAAGGTTATTGATTTAAGTTGTAATTGTTTGTAACGATAGTTGAGATCGATTGTAAACAATTTTTTATTAGTAAATCAATAAAGAGGGTGGTTGAGTGGAATATAGTGTGCTCATATTTCCGATATTATTTGTGTTGTTTTATTTTTTCAATCAAATTCATCTTCAAATGATTGGGTGATAAAAATCCAATTTTTCTTAGCATTTTGTCAAGCTTCCGCCGCGCACAAAAATCATAACAGAACATCTACTTTTCATTAACGATAAGCTCCATTAGCCAATATACTGTTCATTTTGTTTTTGTTGAGGCCATTGGTTGAATTTTAGCAAAATTTTCATTTGCCTTGTTTCCAAAATTCATCAACCTAGACTGTGCTCTTCTACTAACTTCACATATAATGCCTTAGTAGAAATGCTTTGGTTTATTCCTCTATAATCCATTATTTCCTCATGATGGCCCATGTCAGCTAGGTCTTCCTGATCGTTTCCATCAGACTGAAAATGTGTCTGTTAGTTCCATAATTTTTTGTGTTCCTCTATAGTAAACTTCGAAAGTCAACAGGAAAGATTGTCACTCAAACCTATCTTTGTTATAATGATATTCAAATTTCTTAAAGTAAAATTGGAGTTAATTACATGAATTTTTAACATAGAAATTCAATTATTGACAGTTAGGATGTTATATTTACTTAAATTTGACATCATTGTGATACAATCTGAATTTTTACTAAGTATTTTATTACGCTTTTCTGTGATGGAACTAAAATCGGTTGTTTCATATAAATATGTGTTAAATCATATTTGTTTGAAATAAAATCAATCATTATTTTATTTCAAAACTCATCCATTCCAACTTCCCCATTTTAAACATTTTAAATTGTCAACTAAACTACTATAACCTCATTTTAAAATGGAAAGAAAATCTCTTATGAATAATTCCATACCACATTCATTGAGGGTTGCACTCTATTTTTGCAATTAAATTAACTCTATTACTTCTAATAATTAACTTGATTAGGTAAAATTTGATTTATAATGTGTAACGATCTGTCTTTTTGACCGCTCCAAGTCGGTAACTAAACAAATTTAAAACACTCAAAACGACAGCTCGTTATTAGCTTACAGGGTTTAAATAGAAATTACACACAAAATCACAACAAAGAATATATAATAATATCTCGTAGCGGAATTTATATATAAAATCAGAGTTTTATACAAAATAGAACTTTACTATACAGCGGAAGAACTAATACATAACTTTTAAAATGAATAAAATTTTTAAACAAAGATTATGGTTTTGTTCAATGTGCTACAGGAAGCTTGTTCTTTAAAACTAAGGCATGATTTTCTTTCTTTTCACAAGGTGCATGCTACAGGTGCCGCTTACATATATTTCCAGTTAAGAACCCCATTCCAAATGCCAAAATATAATTGTATATATACTACCCAACTTCTAAGATTTGTATCTAACAAACTTTTGTCATCTAAACCACAAAACCAACTCAAACATGCAGTGAACATATGAATGGACAGTATACGTATGGAACAGGTTAAAGCATACAAATATTTTAACAAATACTTTAACACTAATGAAAATAGCCAAACACTGAATAACATATAAACTAGAACTGCACTGCATTTTAGAATTAACAAAACCGGAATATAAAATAGTTACATAGAATGAACAGACAGTATAAATTTACTGGGTATCAAAAATAGGCATTCAAACTAGCCCAGTATCAAGAGTTCAACCGACAGTCAAAGTGGCAACCAAACAACTAAGAGGCTAAACCCAAAAAGGAAGCAGCCCTACGAAAAAGTGTCAACAGCAGTGCCATTATAATGGTGAGACACTCATGAAAAAGGGAAACAAACGTAGCATGACCAAGCAACAATAATACTCAGTAGGAACGATGTAGCGAACTTGAAAAGAGTTTAATCGTAAGGTCACTTACATTAAGTCGACGAGATGGAAGTGGCACAAGACTGGAAAGCATGGGAGATTCTGTATTTAGGTGGCGGCGCGTGTCTCAGCAACGTCGGTTTAAAGTTGAACAGGGGCGAACTTGCGAGAAGGAGCTGAACGGATTGGTCTAGGCTCCAGCTATACGTGGAGCGCGCGGCTACGACTTTGGAAACTTGACGGAGGGGAAGATGTCTCGGTGGGCAGGCCCGGTCCAATGCAATTTTGGGCCCTGGACGAACATGGTGTGAAAAGGAAAAAAGTTATTTTTGTCCTTTGAAGAACATGGTGCATAAGAGAACAAAATTGTCATTGTCAAGGTCTGAACCCCTCACCACTTAATATAGGAGCACAAATCACACCACCTAACCACACCATTATCTGTAATATTTAATGATGCTCAACTATTTCTTTTATTTATGATAATGAAACATCAAAAAAATGCTCTTCCA
Organism: Allium sativum; assembly: GCA_030737875.1. Classification (NCBI taxonomy): domain Eukaryota; kingdom Viridiplantae; phylum Streptophyta; class Magnoliopsida; order Asparagales; family Amaryllidaceae; genus Allium; species Allium sativum. The sequence continues at coordinate 876,734,862 of CM060924.1, forward strand.
ACAAATTGGGCCCTGGGCCGTCGCCAGATAGCCTGGGCCCAGGGCCGGCCCTGTCGGTGGGTTTCAAGCGGAGACTTGGCAATGGCAGCGCGGCTTCCTAACAGCGAACAGATTTGAAGAGGCGGTGGAACAAAGAAGCTCGGGTGCTCGATTGAGAGAAGCTTCGGAGTCGAGGGAAGGAGCGACGAGGGCTGCAGTAGCGAGCGGAGGGCAGTGCTACCGGAGTCGCAACGACCATTAGGTGATGCTTCTTTGTGGGATCGAGTCCTTCTCTTGGAATTGTTTAGCATTTTTTGAGATGTAGTTGAATTGTTATTCATTGCCTTTTGTATACAGATTGGTCGTCACATCAATTTGTTGTAGCATTTGTATTATATTGAGATGTACATTGTATATGTAAGTATGTATATATGTACCTGTACTCTTCTATGTTGAGATAGTCATTACTTATGGTGTCTTGTTCTGATAGATCCATAACTATCTATAGCTTTGCATTATCGATTTATTGAGTATGTTGAACCACTTGAGTTGATAAAAAAAAATAGACATCACTTGTCGACATATTCAATATATTGTAAAGACAAGGTTATAGTTAGTCGCCCCTAACCAGCCCTATTTTCTGCATTAGCAGATGAAATTACTATGTAATTCTATTTGTTAATGTAGGTCTCGAGGTGTTGCCTTTTCGACCGTTCCAAATCGGTAATTAAACAAACTTGAAATGCTCAAAAGGGCGAATCATTATTAGCTTACAGGGTTTAAATAAAATTAACACACACAGAGAAACACAGAATACAATAATTGCAGCGGAATAAATTTTATATAAATCAGAGTTTACAAAATATTTATACAGATAAATATTCGAGTATATAAATGGCATGCAACATAAAATTTTATGCAACTGAGGCTCAGGTGGGTAAAAATGTAATTTTGTTTACTAAATTTTCAAACTTGCATGTCAGTGCATGGTTATCAAAACTAAATTGGCAAATCAAAGAACCCATTTATCAACAGGGCAGCAAGTGGATATAAATGTGGCAACCATTTATGAATTTTTATGGCCATCCATTTATCAACATACTGAGAAAGTACAAGTGCAATCAACTTAAAGCTAGAACCATGCTTGAAACGCCTGCAACAAAATTTGAGTATATTATACATATAATTATTCAAGTTGTGTTCATGAGATACACAATATGTGTGAGCCTAAGTGGATATTTATTATCGGTTTACAAACAAGGTGATAACATATATACTCATTTTGTTTTATTTCCTCAACAAGGATACGCATAAATGATGTAAATGCCCTTAAGTTTGACCAGTACCATATATATGTACACCCACCACACAGATATGTACATATAAACACATGAATTCAAGGTAACTTTTTAAGACAACAAGTTTTACAATCCATTGGCATATAGGGGTTTCGAAAACACAAATTACATGCATCAAAAATGCATATATGCCTGTGCAGTCTTTATACATAGATAAGCATATTGCAAGTTTCAAATAACAGATAGCATGTACCAATAGATTAGTTCAAATGTGCAAAATCAGATTATCAATTAATGGAACAATTAATGTATGCTAAAGACTGTAAGTGCTCCAAATTATAAACCCGGATCTCTTAAATCAAAATTTATGCCACAACTGGTTGTATTACTTACTATATTGAGAAAACTTTCAACCTGACACTGATTAGTTTAAATAAAGACGCAAGAAAAATGGTTAACTTGCACAATAGGTGGATACACATAGCCTATATTGGATCAGCTCATGGCAAAGACCCAACCAAACAAGTGCAGCAACAAACAATACGGTGGTGACAAGGTTTGCAAACAATTACCATAACACAATCAACCACAATCAATCCAAACCCTACTGCTTATCAAAATTAATATACTTGAAACATGTTAATCCTGAGATTATACTCACCTTGAAATGACGCAGCAAAGCAGAAGGATGCGAACGAGCTAGCGAGATTGAGACGAGGCGGCTTGAGCTCGTGGTTAGGGTGAAGCGGCTTCATTGATGACGAGGCGGACGAGCTGGGGTTTCGGATTTCAGGGAGGTGAAGGTTCGAGTGTTTCAAATTTAAAGATTCAGCTCGTAAAACAGGAGAGGAACGTGAAGACGCATACTCGCGCGCAAGGCCCGACAAAAATATAAACTTTTATTTTATTTAAAAGCATGTACTGTATATATAATTTCTTCCGCTGTATAATAAATTATATTTTGTAAAACTCTGATTTTTGTATATATAAATTTCCGCTGTATATATTTTACTGGGTGATTCTGTGTAAATTCCGTTTAAACCCGCTAAGCTAATAACAATTCGCCGTTTTGAGTCGGTTTAATTGCGGATTCGAGACGTTAAAAATTGCAGATCGTCACACAATGCCCACTATAATAAACCTTTACCGCATAATGTATGGTTGCTAACTTCATTCTAATGAGGTAACGTGCGACCTATTACTATATATTCAAATTGTTTAATCAGTTTTCCCTTTGTTGATCTGTTTGTCTATGTATTGACATTAATTATATAGGATATCAAGATTGGAAACATAATGAGGGTAGAAATCATGTTTGAATATTTGGGGAATGCTAATGCCAACCTTGACTATTCATCACTTACGCATGTGACTGAACGAATTCTCAAACATGATTGCAAGTCCTAGCAATGTGCCAAATTAAATCACAAAAATGAGTAACATGGGCAAATGCGACTATGACTAAACTGTCTTAACTTAATTAATTTTCTTGAGACGTTGAAATGTATACTTCTTTTTTATTTCAATTGGGTTAAATTCTCTCTTAACATGAATTTATGCTTCATCTTATTTTGTTAAACATGTTCATGTATTTCCACATCTCATTCATAACAATTAACTCATTTACTTTATATTATATTGTATCATGTATGACTACTCATTTTAGATGCATATGTTATACAATGCTCTAAATTTGCAACTACACATGTTTATTATGAAGATCGGTTGAACAAGACAGTGGTAGCGCATCCAGTATAGTCATTTCAGCCAGAAAAATGTTGTTTTATCTTCTGCCATGTTCCCTTTTTATTATTGTATTATTGTGGGTAAGTCGATGATTCAAAAAAATAAACTTCTGTTAAAAAAAGAGGGAAATTATAGTTAATGAAATTAGTAGATAACATGTGAATAATAGTATATTTTTGGCTATTCGGTAAGTAATCTAATCTCAAATTGTAGTTTTTATTGTGACATCTTATGGTGCAATGCCTTTGTATCGGTTAGAGAATGTAGTTTATTGATAACCTGTCGAAACATTTATAGTGAAAAAAAATTAATTGTATTTATCTGTTTTTTTTTTTTTTTTTTTTTTTTTTTTTTTTTTTTTTTTTTTGAATTTGTTCAGGTGGGAAACCGACTGAAGCCGTAAAACTTCCTAGCGCACCTAGCTCGGTCCGTAAATACCTACCACGTAATATGCACATGGTAAACCCTATTAGCATACCATTTCGGGTTTCCAACTCACATCATTGTTACCTCTACACAAGTCCTTAACCGTTGGGCTAATGCTGCGGACTTTATCTGTATTTTGTTGTCTGAATATCTCTATCAAAATGACGTTTTCTTCGTTTTTATTGCATTCCCAATAATAGGAACATCCAAATCTTTTTAAATTGATTGATGGTTTTTGTGGACAAATACTATTTTGACTCGATTATTCTTCATGTATTTCAGATATGCAGTTTCAGAAGTGTATGCTCTAATGGTTGAAAAAGAGTTATATATCGTTATAAATTTAACTTTTTAAATGCAGTACAAAATCTGAATTATCATACTTTAACTGTATGCTGTTTTCCTTAACCCATTCTAATTACTTACTCGGTTGTCCACTCTGGTAGTTGGTAACTTCAATTTCCACTTGAAATATTTAATTTTTACTACTTATAATGCAAAATGCTAAAAAAATGTCCTTTAAAATTACTTGATACTTTCTCAATCTCAAATTTCACGAATGAATATACACCAATATGTGTGAGCTGGAATCAAGGGTTCATTGACACTTGATGACACTTTATTCTGCAAGGTACTGAATTCGTGTACATTGAACAAACTTGCTGTCATTCTCAAATACTTACCATAGTAATAAGGTACTAAGTGATCATGCTAATTTATCATTGAAGCAGCAAGTAGTTAATCTATGTTTGTATCTATCTTTTCTACAGTTGACCCCCATTCAGTTTCATGCTCGAAATTGTCCGCGTAGCAGAGCAGCTCACCATGGAGCTGTCTTTAAGCTTAAGGCGGCCTAGAACCACTCTGTACATTAGTATTTCTAATATACGGCCAGTATTTGAAGTGATTAAAGTTCCCTTCTTCTTCCCTCCACTTGCCCACACCAGGGTGGGTTGTCCAATTCGCCGGCCTCATGGGTCTTGCCCATGGGCCGGGCCTGGTGGTACACTGTATGATCAAAGAAAAAGGAAGAAAAGAATTATGTAGTTTTTTTTCGTCTTCATGTTTTCGGTTTTGTTATTTAATTTGTTATCATGACTATTTTTGTTTCATTGCTTTGTATATAATTTGTAGGGTCCTATGTACTCCTTGGTTAGGATATATTATGTAAACGCTATGAATATATTTTGTCCTCTGTTTGAAGTTGAATTATTTAACCTGTTTTAAAGTAACAAATGATTTTGTATGTGACATAGCTATTCGTTTGCATACCAAAAGTCAATGCAAATCATATTCATTTTTTATGAGGATATGCTCTATAAATTTTGATTTAAGGACTGCACGTTTGATGAAATGAGAAAGTAACAGGTTGTTTTCTCCTTCTAATGCAATCTAAACGCGCTCTATATTCCGAACAAGTGTATTGCGCTTGCGCAAATGAGTATATAAGGGTAAATATAAATCTACAACGAACACCTCAAAAAGTGTACTCCTGATTCCTTAGCTGTGAACTTCATCGTCGAATACATCTATGAAAACTATCCTACAAAACAACTTGACAAACTACTTTTTAAAATATTTTGTTCCACGAATAAAATCTTGACTTTATTTTGAAAAGTTATACATAGTAAAAAAAAAAAAAAAAAAGTAGTAAAGATAGTTAACGATTTTAAGAGCTATCGTGCAGCCTTTTGTACTTGTACATCATGAAGAAAAATATATACCAATAAGCTACTTTTACTGTAAATTTGCACATACTCAAGTAATTCATATAATCCTTTAACGATGATTTAATAAATCGGGTTGTCCACGCTTTATCGAATTAATAAATTATTAATGCAAGTAGTTAGGAGTTATACGATTGGGTCGTCCTACGTAAATTGAACGTAAGACAGTACTTAAAACAACAAATGAATGTAATTCGAAGTGACATATATAACAACACATGAAATATATACAATACTGACATCACTACACGTACCATAATATGCAAAATACAACATGCTAGACATAACAACAATATACACAACATGATGTAGCATATACAAAAGGAAATATAACATAAAATTCAGTCAATATGCATAGAATCGCTACCAGCCGCATCAGAACTGCCATCAACTACGTCATCAATATCATCGGGTGGAGGTGAATCGGCACCAGGACCCTACTAATGTATCTGGTCCTATAACGCAGCTATTTAGGCCTAGTAAGTAGCCTACTGCTCGGTCATAGCTGTATGCATAGTCTGGTATACCACATGTGTGTACTCAAGCGTCATATGCTCAAATGCATAAAGTAGCCATCGATCGTGGTCCAAATATAGCGAGTACTGATATTTTGACAATACGTATTATACTGATGCAAATATTATAAGAACAACTTATATAAATAAAATTTAAATTTTTTACATACCTGATGTGAATGGTACAGTCCGCTGATGGTACACCTAGAGGGTCAACTAAATGATATTACAACGAAATCTCTACTATCTGACCCTGTACATTGTACACCCTAAAAATGTAAGGCTATAGGGGGGTCCAACGCACCACTTTGCCTATACTGTGACAATATAGGCTCAAATATCGGAGGAGGCACTAGAACTCTCCCAGAAACTGTAGATGGCCCAATATGATCGGAGTTCAAACCTTGAATATAATCTGGTAAAGCATAATCTCGTGGAGCAACTTGAACCCAATAGAAATCAAAGTGTCCGACAACTGTAAAGGGCTCACCGTCGACGCATCCTACGACCCTCAAACTCTGAAGATATGCCTCTCATACCCGTATATCACCAAACATCTCGTCCCATATGGAAGGATTAGAAGGAATACACACTATACCATACAGCTGTAACCAACGGCATTCCCCCAAATACCATATGAATGGGCACGTAGGTACCTGAAAGCAAACCCTACGCCTCAGAATACTAAACTGAAATCTAAGGGGATAGTCCTGCTAAGGCGCAAAAAACCTTATGTCCTGGTCCCATTGACGCGCAATAATGTCATCCCGTCAACTCATATCCATCTGTGTGTGCGCCTCTATAAGCTCGTTATGCATTCCCTGTGTGCAGTACAAGCGACATGCATAGCCGGACCCCAACGATGCAATCTAGGAAAGTATATATAAGATGTACTGATCGTCTCAGGGATAAGTCTAGGGTGCAGGTTAGACATCTACTAGTAATACCAGAAGGGAAGGATGTACCAGAATCCGTACAACTTCTTGGAGCCTTGAACTATGCAAATATCCAATGCAACGTAAAGATAACCCAATATAGTTGTACCCCAATCATATATCTACAACTGATCAATGGTTACCAGGCCAACAAGAAAACCAGGTCTAATAGTCCCCATGTTGCTAAAAATGTGGACCTAAAAATGTATAACAAAAAGGCCCTGATCACTGGAGTATGCATATCCTGAGTAATCTGATGAGCTACTATATAGGCCTACAGAGTACTGCACAGGGTACATAAGCGAGTGTCATTCATTTATAGTTTCATTTGTATGTATAGTGAAATGATGCTATTTTACTGAATTTTTTATTTTATTTACACATCGTATGCTTCATGGAATCTTATTTCAAGATGAAGCTACTTGCACATTTGGCTACGATATGAAGTCATAAATCAATAACTAGTAAATTGTATGTATTTGACGACTGTTGTTTGTTCATCGTGGGTTTTGATTTTCAAAGATCATAACGATTAAGTAGACAAGGTATGTAACGACTCGCTATTTTTAACGTCTTGTATCGGTAATTAAATTGACTCAAAACGGTTAAAACAGCGGGTAGTTATTTTAGCTTACGGTTTAAACGGAAATAAACACACAGAATCACGGTACACAATAATTTGCAGTGAAATAAATTTATACAAAAATATCAGAGTACAAATATTTATTTACAGCGGAAGATTTTAATACATATACAAGAATTTTTAAAATGAAGTTTTACAATTTTGTCGAGCGCACGCCGTATGCGTCCTGCGTCTTCACGTTCCTCTCCAGCTTAGCGAAACGTATATCTTTAGATCTGGAACACTTGGGATCTGACCCGAGCGTTCCATGCAAAAACATAAAATACTCGAGTCAGGATTAAATCATAGTTCAAGTAAATAATTCCAATAAAACTGAATCTAATAGTAGATCCTAACATGATAAATATGATTTGAAATAATTGCAACTTAATAAAATCTAAAAATAACATTCGAACAAGAACAATATGCTCTCAAGACAAATAAGGCAAACTTTGGTTGCTTGCGTGAGCAATACAAATTTCAAAGAAAAAGACCAAATCATTTCATGCTACATGCAATTAGATGGGCAAAACAAAATTATGATATGTAGTACTATTAAGGACAAACAAATCCTTTTTTTAAGCTTCTTTTTATGCATAGAACTACACTAAAACTCACATGATTCAACTACTACCCCACTAATTAAAGACAACAAAATAAAATTTGTTGCCAAACCCCACCCAACCCCAATACTGTGCAAGTCTACAGGGCTGTCAACGGATACTTTCGGATACGGATAGTGCTATATCTGTATCCGCATCCGAAACCATTTTCGGATATCGGATATCCGTATCCGCGGATACGGACGGATATCGGATAATTATCTGCTTCACCAACAATCGATAAATCAATGAATATAAATGAATTTTTTTAGCTTAATATTAATCTTTTTCAACCTAATTGATTACTAAATTGCTAAAAACAAATAAATATGATGATAATATAAAATATTGAGCAATTAACATGCGTTTAGTAGACTTTTAATTTTGCAAATTAATAAATTAGTATATTTAATTATGTTAAAATACACATAATTCAAGCTATAATAGGGGAAAAAAGCGGACGGATAATTTTCGGATTCGGATATGCCTATATCCGCATCCGCATCCGCTTTCCCGGATATCGGATATTTATCCGCTTTTCGGATACGGATGCGGACGAATTTTGGATTTTTCGGATATCCATTGACAGCCCTAATCTACATGTCTCCTTCTCTATTTTAAAAAAATTGCAAATCTGTAGGGCACTTTAGTTAGGAGTTGCATTTGGAACTTGCAAATCCAAAGAAAGCCGCAAATAAATAAAACAAAAAACAGGAAAAAATTGTGAAGGATAAAAAAACCAAAAAAATTGCCCAAAAGGACAAGGGGCAAAAAACTTGTCCAAAAGGACAAGTTTTAGTGCAAAGTGGAAAAACATGGGACCCCCCTGAAATTCACCATTTGCACTAAAACTTGTCCTTTTGGGCAAGTTTTTTGGTAGTTGTCCTTTTGGGCAAATAATTTGATGAGTTTGTCCTTGCTGAAAAAATCCCCAAAACAAAATTACAGTCAAGTAAATTTTAAGTCCATCGACAAACTAGGTTGGCATGCCTCAAATATCACAAACGCACAAATGTGATTACAAGTGTACATATGTCATGATTCGAGGGTACCCAACACTGCTAAGGCTTGCTTCAGGTAAACAAGGCAACGATGTGTATTCAGGGAATTAAAATGAAATCACAAGGCAGGTCATTAATGTGGCACGACACCTATTAACCCAATTTATAACAGTCCATAGAATATATATATATATATATATATATATATATATATATATATATATATATATATATATATATATATATATAGGAGCGTTCAATGACACCCAAATAGTGAGCACCTCATTAGTCTCCCACTTTTCCACCACTCATTTCCCACTAACTTCCCTTCTCTCTTCTTCCACTAACTCTCTCACTTCCCACTCACTTTCTTTATTATAAACGAGAGATGGAAAACAAGGATGTTATTGGGATGCTAAATTTTTGGGGTTCTCTTGAACGCTCGCCATATATATATATATATATATATATATATATATATATATATATATATATATATATATATATATATATATATATATATATATATATATGGGGCCGGCTATTTGGATACAAAATTAAACACAAAGAGACAGACACAAAGCCTCCACCGATTTGTTTATATACTTGCATACTATTAACATATGTGAATGCTGCCAGTAAATGCAAGTAAACCAACACATGGAATTTGCGAATAGGTAGGGTACACCACCATGGGGAGGCAATGGACAAGGTTATAACCAAGTGCAAGCTGACAGCAGGGTATATAAGCCTATATATATACGGTTACACTAACTAGGACTCTAGGATTTCTGTATAGGTACCTGTCAAGTTGTGCATCGTGCATCCTACCTGGTTCTTGTGCTCTGCGTAAATTTGCACTTAACATTCATGTTCAACCATCCACTTAAATCAAGTATATATATATAATAGTGCATACTGAACATAATAAAACGGGTTCAAATGCCAACTTAGAGTGCATACTGACAATATAAAAAAAATGGGTTCATGCATGAGGCAAATTCTACCGGCTGATCATATATTATCAGTTCAAAGCATAACCACAAATATGCACAAATGGATGGAAATCAACACCCAACCGTATAACTGTCCCAAAACAAAAACAGTATATCCCAAATGTAAGACTAACCGATAAAATTTCTACTATTATACTCTCGTTAAAGCAAAATTAAGTACTTGAAACAACGTTTAACCGCGAGCTATAAAACTCACCGATGCCGCAGCGATGGTTTTAGCGGACGGTGGCGATAGCAAAGGCGAAGGTCACTGCGAGTTTCAGCAAAGAGGCCGAGGCTCTGGACTAGCCCGAAGATGAAGGCTTTGCGTCTATGGCGGAGCGGCTTCCGATCGGCGGTCACTTGAGAGGAGCGATAAGGGCTACGACTTCGATTTCAATTGGAGAAGAGGGGATTTGAGGATCAAAGAAAGGGTGAAGGCTGATTGGTGGAGGCCGCAGATTGGAGGATGGCGTACGGCTTGATGGTCACTGGCGATGGGATAAAGGGGAAAGGAGACCATTAAACGTGAATTTGGGAATTTAGTTTTGGCTGGGGAAAGCTTACGATGGTCGCCATCAAATGAAAAGGGATGGATTGCGAAGCTTAAAGGGAAAGATACGGTAAAAGGTAAAAGGAAGATAGGGGACACGCGTAAACAAAAGGAACACATGCTATAATTTTGCTTTAATTTGAACAAGTGGCTACACGGTCAAACACATATTTTTTAAAGTGTAAACACCATTTATTTATACCATATACTAGGGGTGGACGCGGTTCGGTTCGGAGCGGTTTGGAGCTCAATCCGCTTCCGCACCGCATCAAACGGTTAATCAAAAATACAAACCATTATACTAACCATTCAAACGGTTCGGTTTTGGTTCGGTTTCGATGCAATACGGTCCGGTTTTGGTTCGGTTCGGTTTGAACCCGTATTAAATATGTAACAGGAGATTTACTTCCATGAACAATCAATTTATGATTGTATGACGTTGTGTCACCTGAAGGTTAAAACACATAGTATTATCTTGAATTAATATAACTACAATATACGCTGAAGACAGAATATATATAGTTAAAATAAAAAGTTAGATAGGATTATTTTAATTTTTTATTGTAACATTACCCGGTATAGCTATGCGGTTCAGTTCGGTTTAATATGGTTTGATAACAGCTCAAACCGCAACCGAACCGTATCTTTGCGGGTCGGTTCGGTTTGGGTTATTAGCTTTAGAGAGAGAATCTGGTGCGGTTTTCCGCACCGTTTATGCGGTCCGGTCTGGGCGGTTTCCGCATTGCGGTGCGTTTTATGCTCACCTCTACCATATACATTCATCAGATACAAGTTAAATTTATTTTCCAAAACCAAATTGAAATCTAAAAATTACATAAGTAAATCTCAACTAAATTAGAAATCAAAATTTACTATTTCATCTAATACATACATACCATATACTATACAAACACCATACACTTATATTTATATTTCAAATACATATCAAAAATAATATTTTTAAAACTAAAATTCAAATAAATAAAATTTAAAATAATTATAACTCATGTTCAAATTTTAAAACAAAATCTTTCATTTCACAAACAATGTATTCAAAATTGTTACTAACGTTTCTTTTTTAAAAAAAAACACAATCTAAATCTAAATAAAATAAAATGAATTCTTAAGCTAAATAAAAATTAATTTAAAATTTCTCAATAATGCGTTTCCATAAATTTAAAATATTACTATCATAAAAATTTTACGACCAAATTCAAATCAAAAATAAATTTATTTAAAATTCAATTTTAATTCCCAAGTCCAAAAACGAAAAATATAAATTCACTAATGTTTATTTTAACAAAATAATTAAATCAAATATAAAACTTTAAATTTACTTTACAAACTAACTTAAACCAAATTCAAAACTAAAATACATTATAAATAAAACTCAAGGTTAAATAAAAAATCAAAATTTATATTTCACAAGCAATATACTTCCATAATTTTAAAATATACAACTATCGTTAAATTTATCAAAACAATTCTAACTTTAATTTAAAACCAAATTTATCCAAATTAAATTATGTTTCTCAAGTTAAAAGGAAAATTTTAATTTTTATAATTTCCCTAATAATATATGTAAATTTGATTTAAAACAGTACTAACATTTCAATTTAACAAAACAACTTAGATAAATATTCAATTTCTAGATTTACATATATATAAAATTAATTCTAAACCAAGTTTAAAAATGGACTAAATCTAAGATTATAAATAATTTCTTATTATAAGTTTAATTCCAAAAGACAATTCTAAACACGTATAAAATTGATTAAATCCACATAAATTAAAATAAATCTCAAGCTAAAATAAAAAAAATTAAACTTTATAGCTTCTCAAATGAAATATTTTAATAAAATTTAAAATATTTCTACTACCGTTGAATTTAACAAGACAACTCAAAATTCAATATTAAAATTTAAATTTACACTTTAAACTCAACACAAAAATCAATCTAAATAAACTAGAATTCAATTTTATAAACAAATATCAAATTCTTAATTACTAAATCCAAATAAATTTATATTGTAAACGTTAAAAATCTTTGTTCGTTATAAGGTAGTTTAAGGAACCATTTTTTAATAAAAAAAGGGAAAAAGAAAAAAAAACTGACTTACATATGAAGGAGTTGGCACAGAATCAAGAATGGTATAAAGAATTGATTTAACGACACAGTGTGAAATTTTGTTTTTGTGTCACAAACTTAGAGCATGTGTATATATCACACAGGCAAGAAAGTTTTATGAATCTTTCAATCCTCTCCGGGTATGCTAGTTCCCTATACTTGGTGGTCTGAATAAGCGGTTTTCCCTCCACATTTGGCAAAGTTAGAACTGGGATTCATAGAGTAAACGCGGTTATTTATTTGTCTAGTTCGTTTTCTCCATACAGAATAGTATTAAAATCCCCTACCATAAGGTAAATAGAGGCACTAGTGTGTGTTTTTACGTAATCCCATAGCGCCGCTCTCTTCTCTTATCTGGTTGATTGTGTGCATACACAAGTGTGCAATAGAAAGTCCAACCTGCTTTAATTTTACCACACTCCAGTAATTTGTTGCTCGCTTTTAAGAATAATTGTATTTGGCCATATTTCAGTATCTCAAAGGACCAAAATTCTACTTTTGTTCTGTTTGTCTCTATCTCCTACTGAAATGCGTTAACAAAATCAGCAATTGTAACGATTCAAGATTTCTGAAATCAAATTTGAATTTAATATGAATTTTAAATAATTTTTGGAAGGTTTAAATAATTTTTGAATCAAAATTTTGAGGCGATAATATTATTTTAAAATGATTGAAATTTATTTTATGGTGAAGTTTAGTTGAAACAGCGATCGATTGGGAAATTAGCTCATCGTTAGTTGAACTATCAGAACGAATTGTAATTTGATTGGTAAAATCGACCATAATTATCGACCATAATTTGAAATTAAATTATAATTAAATATTCATTTCAAATTTTTGTTCAGTTTCTGTTTGCGTAGTCTTAATATATTTTATAGAATTTTACTGTAATTTTTATTTTGGAAAATAAACATATATTTTTCTAATGTATTTTAGGCTAAATGTGGTCCTTTTGACACTTTACAGAACTAATCAACTGATATATTTTATTACTGTTCCCGGATCGTGACACATTATTATACACGATTATATTGTTTGTTTGGTGTTTTTGATTTTTGATAATTTAAAATAATAGAAATTGGAAAAGAAAAAAATAGGAATGCAAAAGAAAAGGAATACCAGAAGAAGATTTCACCTAACCACTATTTTAAATAGACGGATACGTCTTATGCCTCATCATCCAATTTAGGGCTTCACACAACCCATATCAAATCCGACCCAAGCCACCAACCCGACCCAACCCACATAAACCCAACCCCAACCCATCCTAGTTCGGGTCAGATATGGGTTACAATTTGTAACACATACTATATACGGGTCGGGTTGGATATTTTGTTCAACCCAACCTTATTTTAACCCAACCCTATATTAAAAAACTAATTTAATATCAGCCCACTTAAAATTAGAATTGCATAATTTTAGAATAATGTTTATGTCTACTATAGTAAATATACAAAAAAGCATATTTCATGTCAATCTAAGCTAGATAGGATTTGACAAATAAACTTTAAAGAGAATTTTAATGTATTTTAAAATAAAATACTTGTTCTATTATGTAGTAAATTAATTTCATATGATGTGTTTTGCAGTTAAATTATAATAAAATATGTCTTATAATGAATCAGTTATTTTAAACGCATTATGCTGGCTAAAATATAATATATTATGCTGAATATTTTAATATTATCTTTTAAAAAATTCTCTTATATTCTCATTTTTATTATATTCAAACAACCCAACCCAACCCTACCAAACCCGACCCAACCCATACTTTAATCCAACTCATATCCAACCTCATATAGGGTCGGATACGGGTTGAACTACCTTCAACTCATTTCTATGCGGGTCGAATAAAGTATTTGGCCTAACCCGACACGACTCATACTTTGTGCAACCCTAATCCAATTAACGCATGCAAAAATACGTATATTTAAAATGTAAAACGTGGCATGCCTATAGGAAGAAAGTGAGACAAGTGTAAACAATGTTTACACGTGTAGGGGAAAAAAATACTTAGTTCACTTTGTATTTACAAAGTTCTTCACCTTTTGTGTCTGTGCAAACTTCACCCCTTCCAATATATTCTTTCTTCATCCGCCCGTCGTTCCTCTGCACTCCATTTTGCTTGCAATCTTCCGTCCATTTTCAATTTAAAAAAAACAACAACAAAAAGCATGAAAATCTTAGCATGCTTTCAGCTTAACTCGCCTCCCCACTCACGACTCACCTTCCATCGCTCCATCTGCCAGCTTTCCATCCTTGTCTCGCTGCTCCATCCACCGCACCAACGCCATACTCCTCCGCCCACTGCACCACAGGCACCACCGCAGCGCTCTCCTCTTGCGTTCCCCTTACCAGTGTCAGCCCCCTCATCGACACAATCTCCACCTCAGTCTCTTGCAAACACAGAACCTTCCATCGTAGCACTCCCTTCAACCAGACCTTCCCATCGCAAGTGGCACCAGTCCATTTGCGTGCACATATATTTTGGGTTAAGAGCCTTGAATGGAAAAAATTGCAAGATGAGAAACCTTGTACTGTGCATGCGAGCCCTGCAAACCGAAAGTATCCTTCCTAGTGCAGATGTAAACCCATTTTTGTCGGCAAGCCTCTCCTTAAGGGGAAAAAAGGAAAAAAAATAAAAAAGAAAAAAGAAAAAAAATGAAATGCAAGATAAAAAAAGACGCGAGATAGAAGAAAAGAGCAGAGAAAAGAAAGAGAACGCAAGAACAACAGAAGACGCAGGAGATTGGAACACTTTTGTATAAGGAAACAGAACCTTTATTGGAAAGCAACAAGGTGAGAACACTAAATTTAATTTTATTATTTAAATTTATAATGAATAATTATTAGATGTGTTAATGAGTGGCAATTGGTTACATGAATTGTTAATTACTGATTTGTGGATGATACTGCTATCTGAATATGGTATGAGACATTGTCATCGTTGAAAATAACTGCGTATCGAGGCGTGTTAGTGGTATAACGTGCGTTCATAAATTGTTTGTTGTGTGCATTTAAGTAATAAATGCATAAAATGGTTGTTGATTTGCGTGAATGTGCATATGTACTCATTCCGACCTGATATGGATGGTCGATGGAAATTAGTAGTTCCCTAAATTTAATTTAAAGAGAGATTTATGGGATTATGACATATAAATGATTGTGTAATATTTTATTACTTAATAATATTGGTTTAATAATATTTGATTATTTATCAATGTTAGTAATACTCCTTGATTCGATAATGTTTTAACTAAGTAATATTTGATTATTTAAAATAAATTTTCTAATTGACATTTCATTAAATAATATTGAATTAATTATATAGTGTTATTAAAATCGTTTGTTAACTAAGTTATATGTTAACAACAATTTAAATATTGAATGAATGAATTGTTCGGGTAGTACTTGTGTATATTGTTAATTGGGTTTAACTACATGAGTAATTTGATTTTGGAAACTAGTTAATATGTTATTATCAAAGTAAAGTGATATTATAATTTATTTTGGAAGTACTTTGAATTAGAAATTTCGATTTTTTAAACTTAATTACCGTTATAGTTATAAGAAGTTTCAATGTCTAACAAATCGTATATCTAATATAAATCGTTGGATTTAACTAGCATAGTATGAAGATAATATTGTTTTACCCGAGTACGACTTAGGTTAGTTATGAACGTGAATACGAAACAAAGTGAACAAAAGCAAATAGTTGAATAACTTTGGAATTTATGTGATTAAATCAAGATTATCGGGACCAGTTATGCCCTTCGAATATGAGTATAAATTCAAGTCATCAGTATGGGAATGAGACAATTCCAGTTAAAGTATTTTAATTATCTATATGGGTTTCAATTATTTAAACCATGGTATGTTAATTTCAAAAATATTTGAATAAAGATTATTGATTTAAAAGATATGTATATGTTTAAAAATATTCTATTTGTGTATTTCTTCAAAGTTTAATATATGTTATGTAATCATTTTAACCATTTCTATTTTAAAGTTAGTCTATATCTATATATAAAATTAGTTTATAACAAATGTATTATTTACAAAAAAATTATTAATTAAATTTGGAATTGTTTCAGTCTTGAATCCTTTGATTCGAATATAGTGAATCCGTGTTTGAATGAATATAACGAATTTGAATTAAGAAATAGTGTAATTGTGATCCTTGGTTATAAATGATCGTTTGTAAAGAGTTGAGAGAGAGACTATCTGAATTTATATAAACGATCATTTTGAAATTTAGAAAAAATTAAGTTATGTATATGTTTGATGGAAATAACTTAATTTGAAAAATGGATTCCATATGAAGCGCTGGTTATTTGGAAAGACCGGGATCAGAATTCAATTCTCGAAAACCATTCCAAATAACCGTACGACGAAATAAATGAAGACATAAAAATGGTGATTGAAGACCGTGGTTCTTCACATCGAACAGGCTGCCTGTTGATTGGTTTCTTTACTAAATAGATACAGTAGAGAGATGACCCTATTACCGAAGTGGCAGAAAGCTCGATCGCATTTGGAGAATTGTTGGATTGCAAGGTCCTTCGCACACAAACTTGAGTTGTGAAATAAGGTGCCTTCAGCTTCGTTCGAACCCGGAAAGAACTTGTATGGATGTGTGTCTGACACTGTATCTCATAATGTATTAACTGATTATTACTAAACATGTTTCTATTTGGTAATGGGTATTTATTCCCTTGGCCAAGAGTTATTTGGTAAGTGATTGTCAGCTGTAGATTATGAAATGACAGTGTGGCATGCCAAGTGCTGCAGTTGAAGAAATGATCAAAGCATGGCTTAGTGTAAGAGCATAACTTTGGGGTATGAAATCTCGCTAACCTCACAACCTAGAATGATGGGAAACTGGCGGTTAGGTTGTATACATAATCTCTACTGAAAATCGAAAGTTGCGGCGGTAGATCTACCTCGAAACCTGAGGGAATAAAGTATATACGGTGTCTGATGTCTGGATGTTAACCGGGATATATACTTTTGCGCTATGTATTCGGTGTCTGTTGTCTAGATGTTAACTGGGAGATACTTAGCTTCGTGTCCTCGATTGATATTTCATGCCAGGAACCATCTTGTTGGAAATCCAATAACCAATACGAGCCTCTCATTTTGTTTGTAAACTATGTATGTAGGCATAGACATTATGCTTGCTAGATTCGTAAATTTATTTGCAAAATGTTTTAAAATGTTATTAGTAGTGATAATACACACCGTCGACATATATCATGGATTTGGCATTATAAGGATAAAACTCGTCCATGTGTGCGATTGCATTTGCATTTTGTTTGGTGTGTTCGGGGCGAGCATTATAATAGTCTCATTTTTCTAAACTCATATACGACTTACGCATTGGTAATCATAGAAGTGAACTCGTTTCGTATTATACGGCGTGGTCCTGTGAATTATCTTATTACAAAGTAAAATGTTTTATGTTCTCACACCAGTCCCATGACTGACCTGGAGTTTATTGTTCCTTCCTAAACTCTGGGTGCCCATAAATTTTACACGGGCAGCCAGTGGTTTAGCTTTATAGTTATAGATCCTTGGAGCAAGATTAGATGCGCTTTTGGGTTGGAGCTTCGAGCTAGAGTTGGAGTTCTTCTGCTATCGTATTGTTTTCTTTTCCGCTGTGTATTTTACTGTAACTCTGGTAATGTAAACTTTGTTGAAATCAAATGTTAAGTAATGAAAGTTTATTTTATTCTGTTCTAATGTGTATTACCCCGACGAATCCGATTTTCAAACATCTAAAGTTGGTTTAAACATCGACTCTAGGTGATTGGAAGTTGGGTCGTCACAGCAACCTTTGTGTTTCGAAAGTTTTTTATCTGCTAACTTTACTAAAGTGGGCTGTTTTTTTATTTTTGGCATTCTAAAGTACATATAATTTATTGGAAGGGGAGTTAAGTCGCCTCTCATTCCATATTATATATATACATGCTGTGTTCATTGAGAAATATCAGTGAGATCGCTTCCTGAACTCAGGTTAGGGGAAGCACTCATACCAATGATGGTTTATTTCAATATGTTGGTTTATGTTTATCAATAGGATTGTCAAGGAACGTCACATCCTGATCATTCGTATGTTATACAAGGAATTGTTTTAGAACAAATAAGGTCCATGTCAAATGTATGTTGATCCTGTGTCACATGTCAAACTTAAAGTATGTTGTATAAACCCATAGAATGAAGCTGAAAAAAAGGTTTAAAGTGCTTAGAGAAGCAGATGAATGTTTGTCACTAACACAATAGATTAACCATCATCACCTGATTTTTTCAGAAAGCTCTATGTTACTGTCTATATATTAACAGTAAACTCAATTAAGTGAAAATATATGTGTTTATACACGGAATGGATCCAGATGAAGGTTTGCATCAACTGTTTGAGTGTTCGAGACCCTCATTTTACAACTGGAACTATCGGTCACGACAATGCGGTTGCAAGGCATGGGATCCATGGCCTATATCGGCTATATAGCATTCATGTGAGTAAATGGGTCATTCCAGGCTTAAACATTATATATTTCACCCAATCACTTCAAACTAACAAAGAGAATCTGAAAAAGTTGAATACAATGATTGTGACTTGTGCTGACAATTCATTTTTCCGTGGTTGGAATATGGTTTTCAAACATATTGGTTATGTTTGTCGATTAGTGATCAGTTATAGGAAAAATATGAACTAGTGCTACAAGATAGGGTGTTTGGTGTAATTTATTTCTTAATTTTTTTACCTATGGTACAAAATTGTGGAATAAAATTATAATGCGGACTGTCCAAGTTGTACCGGTGCTACCATTATAAATGTACCGGTATATATGTACCTCCTTTTTCTCTGATATATATTTACTAAAACATTATTTTTATATATTAATATACAGGAAATGAGACTACTCCATCAAGATGATGCTACTCCCAACTAAGCAGCGTGGTAAGCTCAGATCCAATGTCTATGCATGGTTTCGAATGGAGGCGCCTCTAAATTGGGAATCACAATCAATCAAACTCAGACCATGGCTTTGCATGGTGCCTGCAAAGTCCAGACCCTACCAGCCAACAAGTGCAATTGTAAGTATCATCACTGTACTTGATTTTGCAAAATATTTGATATTATCTTATGTGTCATGGCAATTTGACCCAGCCCGATGGTAGTCTTGTCCAAGTATATCCACATCCAAGCATGCATATAATTTAACGCGTTTGTTCAAGTTTAAATGGTTTAGTTTATATTTTTTAGAACCAGTACTTCGAGCTTTATAGCTATTGGACTTGGTGTTTTTGTGATGCTTTTAGCATTGGCTATTTCATACATCATCATCATCAAGCGTAAGGCAGACCATGGAATGATTTTCCAGGCCAAACCTCTGTTTGTTAACGATAACAGACTCGATCTTGCCTGAGTTTCAGGCTTACCAGCTTTAATGATTATGGTAGTTGGGTACCTTACCTAGTTGTTTATAATGATTATTATAGGTTGACTATATGTATATGTACACTCTGTATTAATTATTTATAGGTCAACAACTCTATTTTCTATTGGATGAGCTGCAGCGAAGTAATGGTAAATTGAGTTGTTGAAATAATCGTGCGTATATTTTTCAGGAAAATCTCGATCTATACTTCAGATTCTATATCAGGTTCCTTGTAACAACCCGAGTTCCGACATGCCGAATTTTTTTCAAAAATCCAATCTACCAAAACCCGAGTTGGGTGCTCTGGTATCCTGCAGAAAAAGACAGAGATAAAGAAACATGTCAGAACTCGTAAAGCATCTCACAGCGGAAGGAAATAAAGTATAATATTCAAATGTTGCTTTACCTTATTAACAATACTGTTAAACTAGTATCTAAAGCTATACCATCTCTGTCATGAACATAACCTGGAAGTATGTAATGAGGAGGGGGTCAGAACATAAGTTCTGTGTGAGTGGGCTATAATAAACTCCTGTGTAACTTTACATATACCGTTCAGTTATAATTTCTAGTTTATTAGGTTATTCACATATAAGCATTCAAGGCCAAACCCATGTCATTCTCATCCACTTACTAGTAGATTAACCTAATACACCGTATATGTAGTTTTTTCCCAACTCGTATAATCCTTTCCATGTATATGTACAGTCCCTTGCCGTATTTCGTACGGGCTTCATCACGTAATTCTATATTACTTCAACATGGTGCCACCATTCTTGAAATCGTTTGGACTGCCCCCCTTGATCTGGCTAGGTTTCCTTATCATGAACTATCGAGTGTTCAACTAGGATTTATGCCACCTAGGACCCCTAGGGATTATGCTACCTGTCGAGTAACGCCCTTTTCCCACGAATGTGTCGCGAATCATTTTCGATGTCCAGATGCACATGTCCTCTATATGTGCGACCCGAGTCCCATGGCAGGGCAAGTCAAGAAACACAGAACTCGGTCGGGAGCTTTTGGATATCTGCCGATGCAGATGCTAAGGTCTGTTTTTGCAGTGGCTATGGTCCCACCTGACCCCACCCTCAACTAATGAAAAAGCACGCCTTGAAAAATGAGAACTATACGCAAGCCCCCCTATGCCACACTAACCTATGGCCATCCGCAACCATAACTAGATAGCAAGTATATGGTCTTTTGGAGTTCTCCGCCTTTCCACTTCACGTATCTCGATTGACTCAAGATGGTAGGTAGACGACGAGTTGCTATCACAGGGCTACTGGTCTCGCCGAATCACGCTGGTCCATCCTAGTCTTTGGGTTGTCTTATATTGCAACCAAGGCATACTCTTGGTTCTCCTACCGCAGACCTTAACCTCTGTGAGCCCAGGCGGATCATCTGCAACCTCACAGAGGGATACCAAGAGTACCCTCACGTCCCCCGAAGCTACGTGCTTCGTAACCCAGTCCGCTGGATCCTTTTACGAAATTAGATGGACGTTCGCTCCTCCTCGTGTGCTTGTTAAGCTATGATCTACCGTATCGGGTTATTCATCTATTCATGGATTGGCTCGGTTTCCTTGACTATGAATTATTACTTAGTTGTTCTTAACTAAGGTTTTCCGCTTAGTTTCCTTTCCCATTAATCTTGTTAACTAAGGTTTACCACTTAGTCCCCTTAACTAAGGATTATTACTTAGTTCCCGTTCTTGATCATTTTCTTGACTATGGTTTATTGCTTAGTTCTTGTTAACTAAGGCTTGTTACTTAGTTATCATTCTCGTTGTTTACTTAGTTCTTTTAACTAAGGTTTTCCCATGAATTCAAGCATGACTTAAGTTCTCTTTTATTCGATGATAGCGCACGGGTGTTTTCCCACAGTTCTTGCTTAGCTTAATTTACTTCATATTACAAGTTGTCCCACCCTTCAAGTCTTGCATTACATCTTAAGTCATATTCTTCCCTTGTCCCTAGGACGAGTCTACTATTATTTAATATCACATTACTTTAACTTAAGTAATTATCATTCCCCATTTCCTTACTTCGACGTTGTTGTCTTGGTTAAGTTTGCCCACGTGTCTAAGTTGACTTAACCCCATCTTCTTATAACGTTCATTCACAAATTTGGTTAAGTGTTGTCTATCCGTTCGTATTGACTTAACCCACCTACGTATCATGTCAAATTGGTTAAGTGTTTTCAAGCAGTTTCATGACTTAACCTTCCCAAGAATCATATCAAATTGGTTAAGTGTTGTCTTTCAAATCTATGACTTAACCCTACGAATTATGTAACATTAATTAATTATTAATGCACCTCAACCTTTGAAATTTGACCTGTTTTGTGGTCATTGGATATGCCGGTCGGTTCCGGGCAGAATTACACCACAATTCAGTCTAAACTCGGGTTTAGGTAATTCATGACTAACCTCTCACATTAGGTCCTATTGTTTGCGATTGCTGGATATGCCGGGCGGTTCCGGGCAGACTTCTATCGCAAACTCAACCTAACCTCGGGTTAGCCATATTCGTCTTTGGCCAATTTTTCACATTTTACCATTCATGTCAAAACTATATTTTATATGCCAATTTACATACTTTGTTGTTCATGCTAATTTAATATCCATGTTGATTTGCATATGTCAAATTAACCCAAATTGCATCTTATTAGTCATGTCATAACATATGTTCCAAATTATGCCAATTAATACCCATTTCATATTATTCCCCATATTCATAACGTACGCATGTCGAGGTTCGATTCAATGTCCATAAAACAAGTGGGAAAAATAAGATGAAACATAGTATGGATAAACATAGTCATAAGATGATAAGGATTATTGGTCAAATAAATTTACAAGCATGTTCATGTTCATTCTAGATATCAAATGTCAATTTCATGTTCAAGTTCTAGATGTAACTTCATGTCAAATTCCAGATGTCTATTTCATATCAAGTTTGTGTTCTTATCCAAATTCAGGTTATAATACAGGTTTTGCTCTAGTGACATGTGCCCATTAACAAATCCATAGGTCAACTTCATGCTTAAGTCAACGATGTCAATCCTACGCCAAACCCCGAATCATGTTATAATTCCTAATTTGGTTTACGCATTCAAGTCTTGTAAATGTTATATTATGCCCAAACCCTTTATAACCAAACCCTCCAATTCATGTCATAGCCCAAAATCAAGCATTCCCCTTTTTCGTTTGTAATAATCATTCAATCGTATTCATTTCATGATAGATCTAGGCTCAAGATAGCCTAGCTATTAAAAATCAAAAGGGAAAGAATAAAAATGAGGAACATGATCGTAGGCATAATAATTAAAATCGAACACATGATAATATTAAATATTATAGATTCAATTTTTCACAATAATTTCGTTTCATGCTTACATAGGGAATGTTTGAACGATAAATAATAATTTTACACAAAAAGTACATTATAACTCCACTCACAGTGCTTTAGCGCTCCAATATGTAGATCCTTGATTGCCCCTTTGATTCATAAATTGGATTAATCCTTGAACTGGTTTCCCCCCTTTTTCTGCTTTTGATTCATCTTTGATTGGCTTCATGTCCAATTTAATTTTTCTTTGATTTCATATGTGGCGTAGGTTGCAGATCTGAATTTCTTCTCTTTTCTTTGCGCAGTAATTTAGATCTAAATCTCTTTTCTTTTTCATTCACGGTTGTAGTAATTCTAGGTCTCATGCTTTTTAATTTTAAGAATAGATGTTGTAGAGAAAAGAGAGAAGAATAGATCTAAGATTTATTTAGATTAATAGCTTGAGGAGGAAGAAGAAATCAAGTTAGAAGAGAGCCATGGCCTTACCATGAATTGTTGTGGAGTTTACAATGAGCCTAGGGTGTTTATATAGGTGTTAGACCAACGCACCAGGCCCAAAAACTCATCCAGGTGCTCAAAAATGAACCTGGACAGCTTCTGGGGTGAATTTCCCGCTTCTGGACCAAAATTCCCGCTCCAGGTCGCTACAGGTCAACCTCCCCAAAGGGGAGGGGGGTCGACACTATGGTCGACTTGGCCTTTTTTTTCTGGGTTGGGCTAGTTGATTTCTGATCTTTCGTTGAATCTTCTGAAGGCCATAACTCCTTCATACGGACTCCGATTTTCGAAAACTAGGACTCTATTTCATGTAAAATTTCGAGAGGAACGCAATGGTGATGTCCATTTTCCCTAATTCATGATATTTAAATTAATTATCCTTATTTTATTAACTTCTCTGTTACGTACACTATTATTGAATTAATTATTCTCCTCTTTCATGTATTAATTAATTCTCATTTCACATCACCATTATTTTCCCAATTAAACATATATTCATATATTTTATGTTCTTAATTTTTAATTATATTAAAAAATACGGGGTGTTACATTCTCCCACCCTTAAGGAATTTCGTCCCCGAAATTCAATAAGAGTAAAATAAATAACCCCTCGCACACATCCAAAAAGTGTTCAACCAATTGTTGCAACCATGTGCACATGTGCAAAGTGAAATACATCATAGTAAAGCATGTATGCCTAATTTGGATCCACCTATATGTATACAAAGCTTAATTTTTTTTCAAAACATGATGTTCACATCCTAAATATACTTGCAATTCTGTATGAATGCAATATTTTTGAAAAATCAAAACATTTTTCACCCAAATTTTCCCTTGCTTTTATAGAATAAGAGCATAGTTCACCCAATTTTTGCATCCAAAACCCTATCAACCATTATTAAATTCAGAATTTAGAAAAGTCTAATTTTTCAAATTCGATTTCTTTTGTTACGAAAAGGTATAAAACGGAAAAATTTACATCCTCCGTTTTTCTTTTCTAATTGTACTTGGATTTTTATATAACTATTCTATGAAGGTTTCCTACTTCCCTATCCAAGCACAATCACATAAGAAAGTTTCTTTCTCATATTTTAATTTTATCTTAGAATTATTTCATATTTACTCATCTTTTTCTTAAGATTTTCATTTTCTTTTCCCCGTCTTGTTTTGTTGCTTTACTGAATTTGTTGTTTTCTCGTTAGTTAGGCTATTCTCTTTCTTGACTTATTTGACTTAGTCCAGTTTCTCAAGTTTATTTTTCAAATAAGCTTTTCTGTTTTCCAGTCAAACAATATCCTATACAGCTACAACTATGGGCCAAGAATCCTGAGACTTTTTCACCTCTGACAATCGCGAGTCCACTCAACATGATCTATACACTTACTTGCCTTTCTCTACCTAGTAGTTACTACTAGTCCATGCTATGTATTACTAGCTTATACTTCTCTTTTCCAAGCAACAAGTCTAGATCTCACCATGCTTACGCATTCTACGGGAATCTTTCAGTAGTTCAATATTATCTAATCCCTGACTAGAAATTGGCAAGAAAATAACTCCCTAAGTATCGACCCCGAAGACTGAAATCAACATCAGATTGACACTCAGAGAATTATCCAACTCAGCCAATTTCCAGTTGGTCCTAATAGCTTTAACTTTATCTCGTTCTTTCTGGGCCCTAATCCTTACCTACTCCATCCTTTCTAAAACATGGCCTGGTCTCGTTTTTTTTTCATTAAATCTTTCTTCCAAAAAATTAAAAGTGTTAAAACATTTATAATTTTCTAAAAAATATCACAAGATAAAATGTAAAACATTTTCTTTTTCTCAAATCACAAAACTGGAGTAGACAGAGACAACTAATGGGTTACACTGTTTCTGCTTACTATGTTAATTTTTGACTTCTAAGGTGCAATTATCTACTCTATTCTTACGCTCTACCGCTTATTTTGTTTTACCCAACAAAATTTTAAAACAATAATCAAAATTTAATAGAATAGAGATTTCAAAAAAACTTCTTTTTCAAAATGCAACATTTTCCTTTCAACCTTTTCATATATGAAAACTAGTGAGCTATGTATATGCTCCATAATATGCACCTTTTCATGATAGAATTCTTTTAAAACAAGAAAACATTGTTTTACGAAATATACCCCACTTTACTTTAAAACTCAACATGCATTTTTCAAACACCAAAATACTTTTAAGATCAAAACTCGGAAAATACCACAAACTCTTTTACAAATTCAAGTTCTTAAAAGTTTGTTATTGGGTTAGACTCAAAGCGGGTCTTTCACTTAACTAGGCTTCCCTAGGCACTTATACAAATTAAATTTTCTCGACTATAAATATTCCTAATCCATTTTTTTACATTACAACCTTTTTCTATTTTCTAAGGTTTACTTCCAGACCCACTACTCTGAAATACTATCATTTTAGTTTCCATCTTATGGGATACTTCCTTTCTCTTGCTCCAAGTCATATTGTACACTTTTCCCAACCTCCTAATGGTTTCAAAGTTTCTATGTCCATGCCTTTAGTGTACAAACCAATATCCCAACGCTTTCCATATCTAGTGGGTTACTCTATGGATCTTGGTTTATATATATAACTAGTGCGAACCCGTGCTTCGCATACGGGTTGTAGTTATATCTTATTTGTACAATCATCATTCAATCTTCATTAAATAAAAATTCAATTCCCTATAGAAGGTCCATATATAGATCATGCTAACTAATAAATTAGTCTATACGATTGTTAACTAAGAGAAATGGAAAATACATAACACTACATGCCCATAGGGACAAATTCATTTATATAAGAACCCTCCAAAATACCACTTATATAATGCAGCAGCATAAAAAATATTAGACTCATATGGACAACACATCAAAAAAGAGGTTTTGATGGTAATGGAATGCATACGTATTCAGCGAATGTGTATGTCAACATGTAAGGATGAAAGCTGAAAGAAAAAGAAAAATATGTACATGGAGACAAAGAAGAATGTTCACATGTAAACTGCCAGATGTAGCATTGCAGTTTGGTATGCATATGCATAAAAAGAAATTGCTAATAAAAAGTAAGCACGTAGAAGATTCATGTCAGATACTGTACTGAAACAATGGAAAATATTTATCAACCTTAATGCATACGGCTCCGACAAAACAAAACCAAGGCAAATTTATAGTTAACCTTGTGGCCAACTGGAAAATGCATTAAGTATTAGCATATAAAATATCCACTATTATGTAGATATAAATACCTGAGACAAAAAAAAATCCTAAGAAAAAATTCGCAAGCCAACCTATCAAAACATGCTTCATAACAATAGGGTTCATTAAAATACTGCCTTGATACACAACGCTTTCCATATGCATACTTGTTAAACTAATATAGAATTTACAATCGGTTTTAAATGGATCAAATAACACCGTAACAAATCCTCCACATAAAATGAATTCAGTAAAAAGTCATAGACTTAAATACAACACAGGGATCTTTAATATACTGCCAAATGGAATGTGCAGCTTATTTATACCATGATTGCTAACATACTTTCGGATGATTCTTGCTCAAAGATTCCCTTGTGCGATAATAAGTTGATGCTTCCATCGATGGAAAACATGTGAGCATACATACAACAAAAGGGACCAAGTGATCATCCTGAAACAGAGCATTATCTGGAAACTGATAAATCAGTCTGTCAATTTTGATAGATTAACACAGTGTCTCTAAATAATATGCATGTTATTGTATTCCCATCCTCAAATTTTGTTATTTTCTTAACTTTTGCTAAGATATCATTTCTCTTTCTTTTCTTAACATCCTAAGGTTTTATCATGTTAACAGCAGAATTTCAGTAATAAATAAAACTGGGTAAGAAAATCAAATATCAAAATAAAATAGTGCTTCATTTTTATCTCGTACATTTATGTCATTGGCTCTTTCATGTTTTTGTGTTTCTTTAGTGCATCGTTTTTTTTCCTTTTCCAGCCTTTTTAGCTAAATTTGACCTCTTCTTTGCTTCAGTATCTGCTTCCTTTTCTTCTTTAATGATTTCCCTTTGCTCTTGTTTTACCTCAAACTGTCTTATATTTTCATGTTTCGGTCTCATCGTTTCCAGTTTGGCTGCATTTGTTGTCATCTCTCTCTCTCTCTTGTTTTTTCTCCTAAGGATGTTTTGTCGCTTCGATAGCTTCTAGTGCTGTGACTTTGATTTCTCTTTTTCCTAATAAAATAGTTACACTATTTAAATCATCATATTTGCTTTGTAGCCCAATAAAATTATCGTATTACCAAAGCATATTTATGCTAATTGTGAAAGTAGGCACTACCAAAAACAATGATAGAAAATAGGCTAATTGTTAAAGGGGGAAATTGGATATCAAGGTAAAGGAAGCACAAAAATAATTTAAATAATCGTACTATGATGTATGTTTTTTGAAATAATAAACATGTTAGAATTTGTGATACAATATTTCCATTTGCTGAAGATTGGAAGATATTATTGATTATGGTGACAGAATATTTCCAATTAGAGAAGATTTGGGAAATATTGTTAATATAATATTTCCAATTTGCAGAAGATTTGGAAGATATCAGACATTTATTGCTCTTTTATTTATAAAAGGGATATGCAATAAATTACCTACATAAGTGAAAAGATTTGAAGAAGGTTTCTTTTTGTGATAGTGAAGTAAGGAATTAATTCCCTAATTGGTGGGTTAAATAAGGAAGCCTATCAGGAGAATTGGAGAATTAATTAGGCATTGATTTATACCATAAATCAATTACTTCAACCCCAAGCATTAATCCTTATATAAGGATAGGGATTAGGTGAATGTATCATCATCTCAAAAATGTGAGGTGTGTCATCTCTAAAAGTTCTTCTTCCCTACTATCAGTCTTGTAATTTTTCTTATTAAGAAAAGTAATAAAATGTCCTCTCCCCAAGTGGACGTACACTAACAAGACGTTAGTGGAACCACTATAAACCTCTTGTGTTATTTCTTTTATTGCTAGATCTGTGATTGTTTTGCTGGTATTATCTGTTGTTTGTTTTGCCTCACCATCAATCCGTTCCTATTCGTCTTTTTTTCCGCAACAATTGGTATCAGAGCTATGAGGTTGATTGAGAAAGGGTGTTAGGCATTATGGCAGGAGATAAGGAGAATTCAGCAATTGTATCAAGGCCGTATGTCAAAGGGACATATATGGCGGTAGGATCTCAGTTAGCAATAGAAAGATGGAATAGGGATAAAGACTTCAAGAAGTGGCAACGGAGGATGAAAGCTATTTTGATGAGGAATGTTCATCCTGTGATATTTGCTTCTGAGGAGTTGACAGATGATGTTTCAGCCGTGGAAAGGAGGGAGATGGAACGATGGGCGTTTACTACTTTACAATTGGCAATGGGAGAAAATGTCATTTCAGAGATTAGCGGTGAGACCACTGCTAAGGACATTTGGACCAAGCTGGAAAAACTCTATCTAAAGAAGTCACTAACCAACCGTCTGATTTTGTTGAAGACGTTTTTCACCATGCGGATGAGAGAGGGCACTTCAGTGATGGCACATCTTGATGTGAAGGCATGTCTTCTATTTGAGGACTTGAAGGATCAGATAAAGGGGTTGAGTGAAGGTAGAGGAGGAAGTAGTACGGAAGCCTTATCAGCTGGTATGGAGAGAGGGGAGAAGAAGAAGAAAATAAAGTCAAGAGATGGGAAGCACTGTACTTGGAGAGTAAAGGGTTGGAGCCTACAGTTCTCGTGAAAAGATGTCAAAGCTAGGCATACGAGAAGGGACTTTGAGTTTCTGCATAGGCAGAATATGATCAAAGGGGAAAGCTTCAACAAGGTGGGATTTTTCCAAGGGGATGTGCTTGATAAGCGGAAGAAGGGATCGTCTAAGGTTCGTCAGAGATCAAAGAAGAAAGCAGTGGATATGCATAAGTCTTTGCAGACTGCTAAGTTCGGGCGTTGCTCGAACTGGAATCGCTTATCGAAATGCTAGGTGCCACGTGGTGGCACGGTGTGGGGCGAGAGTTGAGATGGTTCATGGTGACGTTTGTTTTCATGGTGAAGATTGATAGGTCTTACTTGAAGGGGTTACTTTGTACACCTTGTTAACACGCGGTGGCGTTGCCGGAGTTTGTTGACAAAGTGCAATGGGTGATGGCCATGCCGAAGCTCATTGGGGAAAGTAACCATGGTGTCTTATCTAAGAAGATGCTTAGAGTAAGAGGATGTAGGTGGAGTTGGTATGCTTTCAAGGAAATATAGTATCAAGGTGGAGATTGTTAGAATTTATGATACAATATTTCCATTTGCTGAAGATTGGAAGATATTATTGATTATGGTGACAGAATATTTCCAATTAGAGAAGATTTGGGAAATATTGTTAATATAATATTTCCAATTTGCAGAAGATTTGGAAGATATCAGACATTTATTGCTCTTTTATTTGTAAAAGGGATAGGCAATAAATTACCTACATTAGTGGAAGGATTTGAAGAAGGTTTCTTTTTGTGATAGTGAAGTAAGGAATTAATTCCCTAATTGGTGGGTTAAATAAGGAAGCCTATCAGGAGAATTGGAGAATTAATTAGGCATTTATTTATACCATAAATCAATTACTTCAACCCCAAGCATTAATCCTTATATAAGGATAGGGATTAGGTGAATGTATCATCATCTCAAAAATGTGAGGTGTGTCATCTCTAAAAGTTCTTCTTCCCTACCATCAGTCTTGTAATTTTTCTTATTGAGAAAAGTAATAAAATGTCCTCTCCTCAAGTGGACGTACACTAACAAGACGTTAGTGGAACCACTATAAACCTCTTGTGTTATTTCTTTTATTGCTAGATCTGTGATTGTTTTGCTAGTATTATCTGTTGTTTGTTTTGCCTCACCATCAATCCGTTCCTATTCGTTTTTTTTTTCGCAACAAAACATACTTTTATATTCATAACACGTGGATCAATAAAAATAAGAAAACACAAGTTATGAGATTCTAAGATTATGTAGGTATTCATACAGGTATTGCAGAATTTTAATTAAATTAATAATTGAATACACTGGTTGAAAGAAATGCACAACCAATTTTTTTTTTTATTAATCAGTGCCACCTTACAACAATGAATACTATAGATGAAATATGAGCTACTAATGGATAAGATTTTTTTATGATTATCACTTGTCGGAAAACTTACAACCTGAGGATGTTAGGGACCATGGCTGCTTTCACTCTCCCTTAATTTCATTTTGCACGAAGACCTGCGTGAAGTATTTAGAAGATAATCGTTATATAGTATCTCGTGGAATATAACCCTCGCTTACCATGTAGTACGTTATTACTACCTAATCTATATATAAAGTACCTAATTTCACCAAAAAGAAAAATTGAAGACGATCATTATTTTTCAAGTTCGTTCTCAAATTACCATTAAGCTAACCCAATCATCCTAAATTGAAATTAGAGAAAATTAATTTCAAATCATGAGTTAAATAATTACTCAAAAAATACATTTCAGGGAAGTTCAACACGGAAATGTGTCAGCCTAGGTAAATAAATTTGTCTGAGATCTACGCCAAACCTAAGGCTGAATTTGTAAATTTAATCTCATATAGGATAGTCTTGTGCCAATGAATAGTTCAAAAACTTCTTCCCTTCTATTTGTCAGATTGTTTTTATATAAATGTCGTATTGTATAGTAATCGAATAAACATAAGAATAAAATAAAAATTTATTGTTAGCCATCCAAATCATAGACATTAGAAAATAATTTCTAGTAAATTTGTAAAGCCTGAAAGTTAAGTAGTTGCAAGTAGCACCAAATGATTGATGCATATTAAAATCAAAAAACTAAGTTTAGCACCTTCTTGTATTCCAATTTAGGATCAAGAATACGCGATAACAAAGTTAGATGATGAGTCACCTGCTTGTGTTAAAACTATAAGATTTCACAAGTTCCTTTTTACTTAGCATTGAATTTCAAGAAAGATCAAAGGAAATCATCTGAAAAGCTAAGTGAAAAGATACTTCTATTTTCAGTCTATTCAAGTCTCTACACCCTAAAAAAATAAGCAGCATGCTCTCTCAATTCTCAAATATGTAAATATGCAGCGAAAATAGTTTGTTGCTGCTAGATTTGTATGTGAACTTGTTTAAGAAAATGCAACGTTCATATATCTCAGTTTGAAACCAAATTTTAAACTGTAAACCTGAGTCCTGAACACAAATTAGAATGGAGTTCTAAACCCACTTTACTAAAACTGAGTTTTAAACTCGATTTGAGTTTTTAATGGAGTTTAAAATTGAGTTTTTAATGGAGTTCAAATTTGAAATTTTAACTATGCTTGAGTTATTAACTCCGTGAATTGAGTTTTAAACTCAGTAAAAAAAAAAAATCTAAGCTTTGAACTTAATGATTTATTAACTTCAACCGTTGTTTTTAACGTAAATTTGTCAATTGAATTTCTATCAATTTTTAGAAAGCTACCATAAACCAGGTAATTTTAGAAACGGAAGCGAACAAAGTAAAGAAAAGTAATTTATCATGTCTAAATATTGAAGATATACCATGGTAACTTCCACTGTCATTTATTTATGCATATTAATTACACTCTAGTCTTCCTTATAATTTGGTGTTGGTTATGTAACTCACCAAAATGTAGCAAATCATTAGCTTAATTTTTTGTTGAACCCTTACTTTCCAATAGAAATGCAATTAAAGTAAGAGAAATAAGTTGCCCAAAAATTAAGTAGCATTAACTGGATTATGAGCTAGTATAAAATAAAATAATCATGGAGAGCCTTCCCTCTCATGCATTAATTTCCGATCTGACCTGTTGCAAAGCTAATCAATGGACCAAGACATCCCCGCTCTTATCCATTTATTTAATCAGCAGTGTGAGACGATTGGCAGTTTTAAGTTTTGATAATATCATATAAACAATGATGGAAGAATTGATTTGCTTACAACAACACATTTCTTGCAAGTATACGCATGTTATAACAGTTGAAATTAAATAAACCGGTCAGAAAACATACTGTAACAAATAAGAAGTTTAATGTTTATCCCTAGATAAATTCTAATATTATATATACATATGTGTGTGCATGTGTGAATTATTTTGAAATATGATACACCTTGTGGTGGTGGTCTAACCGATGCAACTCGTTATTTTCAGAATGATCTATTATAAAGAAAAATAGTTGGAGATTCCTCTATATATTTATCAGACAGTTTACCTGGCCTCCAATTAATAATACAAAGTGCATAACATGTCCGGAATATAAGAAGTTGAAAATAATTTCTCTAGAAGTCCTGTAGGACCACAATGTTTAAGCTAATATTATGATCATTTGGTAAGCTGAGGTAGACGAACAAAAAGTGTGCTTGACAATGAATTATCTTAAGAGTGGAGTAAGTACAATGCCCTGCTTGATCATTCCACTCACAACAATAGGCGACATCGCTATAGTTGCGAAATAAAATATTTGGTTAACATCACAATCGGAACAACTTCGGATTTTTGTTTAGTTAACTACGTTCCATTTATTATTAAGGGAAAAAAACAATTAGAGAACCTCTCTTGCATTTAGCATATTGATGAGAGTACACGTCAAATACGGAGTACACTTTAGGACACATACTTCAATTTTTAACCGCACTAAATCCAAACTCAGTGTTGGATGCTAGTTTTTATTGATTTTCCTTCAGAAATAAGAATGATCCAAGAACCCATGAGTATTGAGTCAAATAAGAATCCATTATTCTATATCAACTAAAACTTCTTCCTATTCTTTTTGCTTTTGTTTTTATAAAATAATAGAAAAAAAGAGGAATGGAATTAGACGGATGCTTAGATCTAATCCAAAACATAATCTAAATAGAAAATAATATGATGTAAATTATTAAGAAGATCCACGACATCCAGAAAATCCTATTCCAAGTCTAAATTGCAGTGAAAATGATCCTAGCACTTTATTGATATCATACTAAACATTCCAGATTTTTGAATTTGAACTTGGTGGTATCAAATGTTGGGGTTTTGTGCGCAGCGGAAGTTTTGACAAAACACCCAAAAACAAAATGAATCCTTTTCACCCAATCACTTGAAGATGAATGTGATTGAATAACAAACAACAACACAAAAATATCGGAAATATGAACACACAATAATATTCCACTCAACCACCCTCTTTATTGATTCACCAAAATATTGTTTACAACCGATCTCAACTATCGTTAAACAAACACAACTTGAATCAATAACCTTATTGAGAAATAGGTAGAGAATATCTAATGGCTAAACAATTTGAGGAGAAAGATAATGAAGAACAATGGCAAATTTTTCCACCACATAATGAAGATATCATGTAGGCCTTTTATAGAGTGAATTTGTCACCCAAATTATCCTCATATATCTCAAATATATCCTCATATATCTCAAATATATCTATTTGGATAAGCACCAAATAATCCTTGCCTTCATTTTTAAATATCCCACAAAAGTAGCAACAAATATCTCCACCAAAAATGGATCCACATAGAAAATTTGTTGTCTACAATTTTGTGATTTGCGTATCACAAATCTCAACACTCCACCTTGATACCAAATCACAACATCTCCTCCACTCAACACTAGCCAACTTAGCTCTCACTTTCAACCTTCTTTTCTCAATTAACATCATTACAAACCTCCACCATTGCCCACTAATGGTGCACCTCCCTCATCCGTGCACCACACCAATAGCGATCTTCAAAAGCGTTTGTAATACCACAAAGACCTCCATCTTGTCTTTGTGGATTTCACAACTCGACATCCGTCTTCCGCTTGACATGATCTCTTTATCTCCGGGATCCCTCGAGCATCATCAACATCTAGACCCTTGTCGATACCATGATCCTCCACCTTAGGACCATCAGCAGTGACCATATTAACC
Source organism: Allium sativum (assembly GCA_030737875.1). NCBI lineage: Eukaryota > Viridiplantae > Streptophyta > Magnoliopsida > Asparagales > Amaryllidaceae > Allium > Allium sativum. Next base: position 876,769,628 of record CM060924.1, read on the forward strand.
TCTCCATCTTGCTGTGGACTAGGTTCTTCAACCGTCACCCGCCTTCCACTATTGACCATTGAACCGACCAAACTATATAGGTTCCCCTCCTCCAAAACTCCTCGCATCATCACACGACCACCCTTCTTCACTCTCAAAACTCCACCTTGAGTCTCATAAGTGCAACCGCGGCGATCTAACTGACCGAGAGATATGAGGTTATGCGAACAAGTGGGTATGTGCCTCACACCGGCAACTTCTCTCTCCACTCCATCATGCATCCGAAACCTAACACCTCCAACTCCACAAATTGGTAGCTCTACTCCATTGGCCATCTTTATCATGCCAACACTCTTCTCATATGAAGAAAAACTTTTCACATCTCGACATATGTGAAAACTGGCTCCTAAATCCATCTTCCAAGGCTCCACAACACTAAATAGGACATCACATGAAGAATCGCCTTCGGTACCTTTAGCAAAGCCTGCCTGTGCCTCATCACTATTATTATCACCTTGCGCCTTCTTCTTTTTCATATATCGTATATATGAATAGCAATCATTGCGCTTGTGGCCTTTCTTACCACAATAATGACAAAAGATAGCACCTTTCTTCTTCCTTATATCTTTACCTGAGTCCCTTGCTACCATCGCCTCAGTTTGAACCGATTTCAACTCCGACCCTTTTCTCCTTAGCTCCTCATTCAAAAGACTGCTTCGAACCGTTTCCAAAGAGATAGTTCCATTAGCATTGGAATTACTCAATGAAACAACCAAAGTCTCCCAACTTTCCGAAAGAGAACTCATCAACAAAAGAGCCTGCAACTCATCATCAAAATTGACCTTCATGTTTGCCAATTGATTGATGACATCTTGAAACTCGTTCAAATGCTCTGCAACAGACTTCTCCTCATCCAATCGAAGTTGCACCAACTTTTGAACCAGAAAAGCCTTGCTTGTAGCACTCTTTGACTCATACAGCGATACTAATTTGTCCCACAACGCCTTTGCGGATTCACAACTAGCCACATGGTGGAACACAGAATCATCCAAATATTGGCGAATCAACGCAATCGCCTTTTTGTCCATTTTCTTCCACTTTCCCTCATCCATATTCGAGGGCTTCTCCCCATTTCCATCAATGGGATCATGCAAATCATTGAGATATAGAACGTCCTCCATCTTCGGCTTCCATATACCCCAATTCCTCCCATTCAAAATAGCCATCTTCGACAACGTCATCATCTCCGACATCAAAAAATCAATTTTTTTCAAACAAAAAATCAATTTTTTTTTTCAATCCAACAAACACTCCAAGCTATGCGGTGATCTGAGCTCTGATACCAACTGTTGGGGTTTTGTGCGCAGCGGAAGTTTTGACAAAACACCCAAAAACAAAATGAATCTTTTTCACCCAATCACTTGAAGATGAATGTGATTGAATAACAAACAACAATACAAAAAATATCGGAAATATGAACACACGATATTCCACCCAACCACCCTCTTTATTGATTCACCAAAATATTGTTTACAACCGATCTCAACTATCGTTAAACAAACACAACTTGAATCAATAACCTTATTGAGAAATAGGTAGAGAATATCTAATGGCTAAACAATTTGAGGAGAAAGATAATGAAGAACAATGGAAAATTTTTCCACCACATAATGAAGATATCATGTAGGCCTTTTATAGAGTGAATTTGTCACCCCAATTATCCTCATATATCTCAAATATATCCTCATATATCTCAAATATATCTATTTGGATAAGCACCAAATAATCCTTGCCTTCATTTTTAAATATCCCACAAAAGTAGCAACAAATATCTCCACCAAAAATGGATCCACATAGAAAATTTGTTGCCTACAATTTTGTGATTTGCGTATCACAAATCTCAACATCAAAGCCTGCTTTTCCATATAAAGATTACTTGTTATGGCTAATTTTGTAAGCAAGAAAGCAAGCTAAGTTGCAGAAAAAGAGATGTTTAACTAAAATTTTGGAAAATTTTGATGGAAAAATGTGGTTTTTGATCCAAAGCTTGCAAGATTAAAACTCCCTTGAGTGCATAGTTAATAGTACCGACAATAGAAAGTAAAGTATATGACGCAAGTGTTTATCAGATTACCCCCTATTTATAGATAACAACACTATTCCACTATAATACCCACCAAATATTACTTCATCCTATCGAATCAGCTTACCCCGACCATATTGCAAAAGTTGCTTGAATGATTTTACCTAAAGTTAAGCGGTAGCAGATACCACAATATAACGCATTGATGATTTGCAAATAATGTTCAAACCTCTAATAGTTTGGTTATAGTGCAGGAAAGGAGAACTGTTACATAACTAAATTATAACTGATGCCTAGAATTTGGCAAGTAGTATGGTAGTTAATATGTAGAAGAATCTAAATTATGAAATTCTTGCCTTACCATTTACAATTTGAAATGAGTTGTCTGAATCTCATAATTGCCTTCTTCATAACCTATATAGAAAAACAATATGAGAAAATACGGTATAATAAGTAAGCGATGGCAGTTACATATAGTTCACTACTTAAGTAGAAGGATCAAAGCAAAGCAGTGTGTTGAAATAAAGTTAATTCTTAATTAAACCAAACAACTGACATAAGATTTTGTGTTCTGTTTGTAAACCTGATTGCATACATATAAAAAACAAAAGACCGCGCAATATCTATCTCAATATCCATACTTAAATTGCCACGGTAGTTAAAAACGAAAAAAGAGAAAAACATTTTCAAAAGAAGAATTGAATTTGCATGCAAAAATCATTCATCATAAAACGTGTATAGATTTTCAACTATGAATTTTTGCAAAATTTAGCATCTGATGTAGAATGACCTTTTTGCATCTTTTAAACTGCATCACTATTCAACTCCCGGAGGAATTAGGCAATATGAAGCAAAATTAGGTGAAAATGTACCAATATTTTTGTTAAATGGAAAACAAAGTCAACCTGCCATAAACTGAGTTCCACAAATGATGGCTAAATCATATGGGTAGCCAAGAAACCTGGAATGGAAATAAAGCAATCAATGGAACCAGCTGGAAGAAGAAATATAGTAAGGGAAAAAAGCACCTTATATGAAGAATTCAGTAAGTAACAGGCTTATAGATATAACTGTTAACCATGTATAATTACTGCATTTTTAATGGATTGTACTGACTTCTTCTTCATTATCTGGAAAAAAAGGGTTAATATTATTATCGTTTTGTAGAACATGAAGTAATAATAATCCAATGTATATACTCCATACAAAAAATGTACTCTTCTTTCAATTAAATACTTAATTTCTTATCGTAACATGGCATGGTGCTAAGAATACTCTAATTTAGATGCAAACATTGAATTAAGCTGGAAAATATTAACATTAGGATAAATATTTATTGCTAAAGGATAGCTAGAGCTTAACCAATGCAAACTAAAATCATTAGTTGACCCATACACAGTATACTCCTCAACCGTCCACCAAGTATCGTTACCAAGGAAAAAAGAATATGCATATAGTCAATGTAAAAAAAATCAATCGAAGATGGTAAATAAAGATAAGCACCAAATTTTGTAGGATCACATCAAAAATAAAAAAACACTTCCATAACAAATAAACAAAATCATTCAAAAGGAGAAACAATATGATAAGTGGCAAACAAATGCAATCCCTTCTTATATTGAAACTCTAACGTACAATAATGAACCCACACTCCATATCAGAATGACATTGGAAATTTGCCCATATAACGGTGGTGATAAGGAAGAGCTTCATTTTACTTGTAAGTGTACGTAATATACCAAAGTGTTTTGCTTTAGAATCTAAAGCATGCTTTGTTTTTGTTTTGTTTTCTGTTTTAGAATCTAAAGCACGTAAAAATGAGTAAACATGTATGAACAAAAAGTGAAGGATGGGAAAGGTTAGAAGTCACCACACTTCAACCAAAGCAGTAAAGAATATTTTATTCTTTTCAGTTCGTCCATAATATGTAAGATCTAATACCAAAAATGTTTTCAAATATTCAATACTTGAAGGAAAAAAAGGAAAACACATGTAAAAATTGAAGGAAAAACCGAATGAAGGTAAAAACCAGAAACATGTAAAACATTGGAAAAAGGGGATAGTCAACTTACTTATCCATTAAAAGTTTTCTCCATTTCATCCTAATGATAAAATATTTCTTCACTTATTAAGTGCCTAAAAGTAAAGGGGCATGTCAAAATAATGTCATCTTGCAACTAATTATTCGAGCTTTATGAATTTTAAAAAGATTGAATATTTAGATATTCTTGTAGGAGGAAATTTTTTTAGACTAATCACTCTCATGAGTCGGCAGTCCTCTGTAATTTTTGTCTTGCATTGGTTTAGCTTGCTAACACAAAATGATCATGGCCTAAACTTATTTGGCTCACTTCAGCAAATGTAAGTAAATGAAATTCTTGCTTTCTAACAATTTCATTTTCCTTTCTTTAAATCTAATGAGTGTTTCTTCTTAATTTATGAGCATACACTTTCTAACGTAGTTAATACTTCAACATGACCCGGTCTTCTCCACTTTTTTTTCCTATTCCATCGATTTATTATCCTAATAATAATATACAAAAAGTCAAACTGGAAGCTACAAAATAAAGGTAGTGATGGTCTGTAGCATCCATGCAAATAGATGAAAAAGGCCCGCAAAGTGATAAACTATTTCATAATTCTATGTGCCAAAGTACTACCAAAATAATATCAAACAACAAATATAAGAATTAAAAACAAATTCAACCACAGAAAGAAATGTAGAAAACTAAAATTGAATTCCCTCTATTGTGTAAACCACTGAAGTAGTTGGTATATGATAGTCAAATGTCATAACGGATTAGTTCGGATCCAAAGACCTCAATTATTTTTTCAATTTTCATAAGCTTATATGTAAGAATGATAAAAGTATTCACAATTATTTGTAGCATCCAAGTAATTTACCGATAATGAAAACACTTTCCAGTATCATCTGACAAATATTACTATACTGGATCAAGCAAACAGAAGTACCTAATTAAGCATGAAGTTCAGCAAAATTACACATCTCTTTATGTTAATCGATCAATATTGAAATAAAAAATTTAAACATTGTGATTTAATTTTTACACAAACTTGCAGCAGTCTCTCGGCACAGTCCAATCAAGATGGTAAATGAAAACATTTACATTCATCTAAAATATTATCGTTGGCCTGTGATTGGTTTAAAATTAAATATTTGAACCAACGTTCAAGGCAAAAAATTTGAAGTCGGATGAACCACATTACCGAACACTTGTAAATTTATCGCAAACCAAAGCCTAGCAGTATGCAGATTTAAATCTCGGTTGTTGACAAATGGGAGAATACATTGGTGTTTAACGTCAGAAACGTCCATTGACAGCGGAGGAAAATGTCAGGTCGGTTGTAAAACGACCGTAACTGCATTCACTAAGGCTGAACAGTACATGCGGTCATTTCGAACTGATGTAGAAGTACTCGGTTGTTGACAACCGCAGGTGCATAAATTTGGGCTGAAGTGCAGCCATCCCCGATAAGGATATTCTAGGGTTAATACAACTGTCGGGCAACCATTTTCAGATTAAAGGTTCAAATGAATTAAAAAAGTAGTGCTTCGATTGACGTAAGAACTGAGCTGAAGTCGACGTTGTGCTCTTTTTCAGAATCTCGTGTGGGCTAAATAGTGAGGAATTCCGCTCGAATCCGGAGAATTCCGTTGCTTCAATTCCGATAATGGCGGCGATGGAAGAAGGGTTCAGGAGTGAGGAATGAAGCGTTCTTTTTAAACTGAAATAGGTGCCAGATCTAATTTGAAGAAATTAGACTTAGGGAGGCAGATGGTATTTTGGTAGCAGGTATAGGAGAATTCAACTGAAAGTGTATAAGCGGTCAAGGAACAGATAAGGACGGTTATTGCACTGGATGGCGAGGATTGAACCGCCGGACACGTGTCGATTTGTGAATTTTTTGAAGAATCTGGATCTGAAAGGTCTTCGAGGGAAGATTGTGCTTTCATATAATATAATAGATACATTTATATTTTAGAAAATACAAATACGTTCACTCATATCGCCCTAAGACCACAAAACCGAAGCTCTGATACCAGATGTAACAACCCGAGTTCCGACAGGCCGAATTTTTTTCAAAAATCCAATCTATCGAAACCCAAGTTAGGTGCTCTGGTATCCTGCAGAAAAAGACAGAGATAAAGAAACATGTCAGAACTCTTAAAGCATCTCACAGCGGAAGGAAATAAAGTATAATATTCAAATGTTGCTTTACCTTATTAACAATACCGCTAAACCAGTATCCAAAGCTATATCATCTCTGTCATGAACCTAACCTGGAAGTATGTAATGAGGAGGGGGTCAGAACATAAGTTCTGTGTGAGTGGACTATAATAAACTCCTGTGTAACTTTACATATACCGTTCATTTATAATTTCTAGTTTATTAGGTTATTCACATATAAGCATTCAAGGCCAAACCCATGTCATTCTCGTCCTCTTACTAGTAGATTAACCTAATACACCGTATATGTAGTTTTTTCCCCAACTCATATAATCCTTTCCATGCATATGTACAGTCCCTTGCCGTATATCGTACGGGCTTCATCACATAATTCTATATTACTTCAACATGGTGCCACCATTCTTGAAATCGTTTGGACTGCCTCCCCTTGATCTGGCTAGGTTTCCTTATCGTGAAATATCGAGTGTTCAACTAGGATTTATGCCACCTAGGACCCCTAGTGATTATGCTACCTGTCAAGTAACGCCCTTTTCCCACGTATGTGTCGCGAATCATTTTCAATGTCTAGATGCACATGTCCTCTATATGTGCGACCCGAGTCCCATGGCAGGGCAAGTCAAGAAACACAAAACTCGGTTGGGAGCTTTCGGATATCTGCCGTTGCAGATGCTAAGATCTGTTTTTGCAGTGGCTATGGTCCCACCTGACTACTCCCTCAACTAATGAAAAGGCACGCCTTGAAAAATGAGAACTATACGTAGGCCCCCCTATGCCCCACTAACTTATGGCCATCCGCAACCATAACTAGATAGCAAGTATATGGTCTTTTGGAGTTCTCCGTCTTTCCACTTCACGTATCTCGATTGACTCAAGATGATAGGTAGACGACGAGTTGCTATCACAGGGCTATTGGTCTCGCCGAATCACGCTGGTCCATCCTAGTCTTTAGGTTGTCTTATATTGCAACCAAGGCATACTCTTGGTTCTCCTACAATAGACCTTAACCTCTGTGAGCCCAGGAGGATCATCTGCAACCTCACAGAGGGATACCAAGAGTACCCTCACGTCCCCCGAAGCTACGTGCTTCGTAACCCAGTCCGCTGGAGCCTTTTACGAAATCAAATGGACGTTCGCTCCTCCTTGTGTGCTTGTTAAGCGATGATCTATCGTATCTGGTTATTCATCTATTCATGGACTAGCTTAGTTTCCTTGACTAAGAATTATTACTTAGTTGTTCTTAACTAAGGTTTTCCACTTAGTTTCCTTTCCCATTAATCTTGTTAACTAAGGTTTACCACTTAGTCCCCTTAACTAAGGATTATAACTTAGTTCCCGTTCTCGATCATTTTCTTGACTAAGGTTTATTGCTTAGTTCTTGTTAACTAAGGCTTGTTACTTAGTTATCATTCTCGTTGTTTACTTAGTTCTTTTAACTAAGGTTTTCCCATGAATTCAAGCATGACTTAAGTTCTCTTTTATTCGGTGATAGCGCACGGGTGTTTTCCCATAGTTCTTGCTTAGCTTAACTTACTTCATATTATAAGTTGTCCCACCCTTCAAGTCTTGCATTACATCTTATGTCATATTCTTCCCTTGTCCCTAGGACAAGTCTACTATTATTTAATATCACATTACTTTAACTTAAGTAATTATCATTCCCCATTTCCTTACTTCGACGTTGTTGTCTTGGTTAAGTTTTCCCACGTGTCTAAGTTGACTTAACCCCATCTTCTTATAACGTTCATTCACAAATTTGGTTAAGTGTTGTCTATACGTTCGTATTGACTTGTCCCACCTACGTATCATGTCAAATTGGTTAAGTGTTTTCAAGCAGTTTCGTGACTTAACCTTCCCAAGAATCATATCAAATTGGTTAAGTGTTGTCTTTCAAATCTATGACTTAACATTACAAATTATGTGACATTAATTAATTATCAGTGCACCTCAACCTCTCACATTAGACCCGTTTTGTGGTCACTGGATATGCCGGTCGGTTTCGGGCAGAATTACACCACAACTCAGTCTAAACTCGGGTTTTGGTAATTCATGACTAACCTCTCACATTAGGTCCTATTGTTTGCGATTGCTGGATATGCTGGGCGGTTCCGGGCAGACTTCTATCGCAAACTCAACCTAACCTCGGGTTAGCCATATTCGTCTTTGGCCAATTTTTCACATTTTACCATTCATGTCAAAACTATATTTTATATGCCAATTTACATACTTTGTTGTTCATGCCAATTTAATATTCATATTGATTTGCATATGTCAAATTAACACAAATTGCATCTTATTAGTCATGTCATAACATATATTCCAAATTATGCCAATTAATACCCATTTCATATTATTCTCCATATTCATAACGTACGCATGTCGAGGTTCGATTCAATGTCCATAAAACAAGTGGGAAAAATAAGATGGAACATAGTATGGATAAACATAGTCATAAGATGATAAGGATTATTGGTCAAATAAATTTACAAGCATGTTCATGTTCATTCTAGATATCAAATGTCAACTTCATGTTCAAGTTCTAGATGTAACTTCATGTCAAATTCCAGATGTCATATCAAGTTTGTGTTCTTATCCAAATTCAAGTTATAATACAGGTTTTACTCTAGTGACATGTGCCCATTAACAAATCCATAGGTCAACTTCATGCTTAAGTCAATGGTATCAACCCTACGTCAAACCCCGAATCATGTTATAATTCCTAATTTGGTTTACGCATTCAAGTCTTGTAAATGTTATATTATGCCCAAACCCTTTATAACCAAACCCTCCAATTCATGTCATAGCCCAAAATGAAGCGTTTCCCTTTTTGGTTTGTAATAATCGTTCAGTCGTATTCATTTCATGATAGATCTAGGCTCGAGAATGCCTAGCTATTAAAAATCAAAAGGGAAAGAATAAAAAGGAGGAACATGATCATAGGAATAATAATTAAAATCGAACACATGATAATATTAAACATTATAGATTCAATTTTTCACAATAATTTCATTTAATGCTTACATAGGGAATGTTTAAACGATAAATAATAATTTTACACAAAAAGTACATTATAACTCCACTCACAGTGTTTTAGCACTCCAATATGTAGATCCTTGATTGCCCTTTGATTCATAAATTGGATTAATCCTTGAACTGGTTTCCCCCCTTTTTTGCTTTTGATTCATCTTTGATTGGCTTCATGTCCAATTTAATCTTTTGATTTCATATGCGGCGTAGGTTGCAGATCTGAATTTCTTCTCTTTTCTTTGCGCAGTAATTTAGATCTAAATCTCTTTTCTTTTTCATTCACGGTTGTAGTAATTCTAGATCTCATTCTTTTTAATTTTAAGAATAGATGTTGTAGAGAAAAGAGAGAAGAATAGATCTAAGATTTATTTAGATCAATAGCTTGAGGAGGAAGAAGAAATCAAGTTAGAAGAGAGCCATGGCCTTGCCATGAATTGTTGTGGAGTTTACAATGAGCCTAAGGTGTTTATATAGGTGTTAGACCAACGCACCAGACCCAAAAACTCATCTAGGTGCTCAAAAATGAACCTGGACAGCTTCTGTGGCGAATTTCCCGCTTCTGGACCAAAATCCCGCTCTATGTCGCTACAGATCGACCTCCCAAAGGGGGGTCGACACTATGGTCGACCTGGCCTTTTTTTTTGGGTTGGGCTGGTTGATTTCTGATCTTTCGCTGAATCTTCCGAAGGCCATAACTCCTTCATACGGGCTCCGATTTTCGAAAACTCGGACTCTATTTCATGTAAAATTTCGAGAGGAACGCAATGGTGATGTCCATTTTCCCTAATTCCTGATATTTAAATTAATTATCCTTATTTTATTAACTTCTCCGTTACGTACACTGTTATTGAATTAATTATTCTCCTCTTTCATGTATTAATTAATTCTCATTTCATATTACCATTATTTACCCAATTAAACATATATTCATATATTTTATATTCTTAATTTTTAATTATATTAAGAAATATGGGGTGTTACATTCCTAGTAACACAACTGCTGGTTCACCAGACTGTGGTTTTTACTCAACTCCAACGATTTGTTGAAATTCTAGTTCCCATTTTTTAATGGATTCTATCATTTCTAATTAATCTAAATATCTGAATATTTTTTGCACACATGGTCAAATGCATTGTGTGGGTGTTTAAATGGAGGACAATTAAGTCTGCAATTAAATTGGCATTTCAAGCTGGGTTTGTCGCAAACTCAGTTTTGCACTGAGTTTGCAGTGTCAAAGTGAGACCTTTATTTGCAAATTAAATGTGCGAACTGAGTTTGCAAACTGTGTGTTTGCACCTGCAAGTTGGATAATGCTGTACATAACTTGCAGCAAGTACTAGCCACCTTATGTTGTGGTTCATAGGTCAGAATTCATGTGCTTAGGATTGTCTGGGATTTCGGTGGCATAATCTTACTTATTTACTGCACTATTGGTGTAACGCCCCAGATTTCGTGCCATTTAAATTGGAATACAACACTAGAAAAGGCTTATTATAACAGTTATTACTGTTACTAATGATCGTTGTAACAGTTATAACCGTTATAACACCATGCGTGACAAACTGTTGTCACGAATATTGTAACGGTTAAAACCGTTATAAAGTTTGCGATTGTAACGGTTATTACCATTATAAGATATGGGCTTTGTAACATTTAAAACCGTTAGGAATGAAAATTTTATAACATTTATAACCGTTATAAATTTTGTTTTTATAACAGTAATAATTGTTACAAATATGAATTATGTAACAATTATTACTGTTAGAATATAATATTGACTATTTCATACAATACTTTACTAACAGTTATAACTGTTACAAACGTGAATATTGCCTGCTATAGGTAATTTCATACAGCATACACCAATAATAATATACAACATATAATATAACAATAACTTAAAGCAAATATAACATATCACAATTTATATCCTTAAGCAAATTCCATTTCAACCAACATCACAATGTAACATACAATCATAATACCATTCATCATCCATAACAAATACCAAAATAACATCTAAGTATCATAATTTTGCATACAACCATTACACAAAATGCAAACGATTAACGGACCAAATTACAAATCCACCATCGACAAGATCAGATAGTGTATACATAACATTTTGGGGTGCATCAATAATTAACGCATCTGGATCCAGAACTTCCTCCACCCAAATGGCTTTCTCTCCTTCTAGCACAGTTCTATGATAACAAACTTTTTGCACTCCTACATATCCGTTCACTGCCTCCTTTAATGTTGACGACAATAACACTACTGACTGTTTATCTCTCGTGGATGATCCAATGGCATCAATAGAAGCAGTATGTAGATTATTATTACCTCCATCAGAAGCAACTTCTTCACGTGATGTCGTATTCCCTCCTTGTTGATTGATAAGAAGCTTCATAGATTGTTGCAAGTACTCCAATGCCGAGTTCATTGTTTTGATGTCTTCATGCATTTGATTTTGGTTGTTTTCCAATTTAGCTAACTGTTGCTTAGTTGCATTATCTTTTACCGCGGTAATTGCTTTTGAAGCTTGCAAATACGAATAGTTGATTTAAATTTTCTTGAAACAAAATTGTTTTCATTTGAAAAATATACTCTTCACACTCGTTCTAGGATACTACTGATCCCATCTCTAACGAGTCATTCTAATTGGATATTACTAATCCAATATCTGATGAATTCTTTCGTATGGTTCTAATGTGCCTTGTTCTCTAGCTTTGTAAACCAAAGCTCTGATACCAACTGTGAAAACCCGTAACTTCCCCGTAAAGGAAAGCCTCGGATAGTTCGAGGACAAGCCACAACAGAACGCAGACGGAAGAACATTTCATTGTATATTACAACAATGCATCAGATTACAAGAATATACAGGGTATAAAAGAATATTACATTCGATAAATATCAGAGATTACAATACATTGTACAGCAGCGGAAAATAATACAATACACAACTGAAGGAGATATATGGATACAAAGCTTTCCGGATATCATTCCAGCTGTAAACCAGGATCCTGTGAATATAAATCTGCAAAACCAAAACTACTAGCTGCCCGTGTCAAAATAAGGGCACCCAGAGTTTAGGTTAAAACAATAAACTCCAGGTCAGTCATGTGACTGGTGTGAGAACTAAAACAGTTAATCTTTATTTTTGAAGTTAGGTAAATCAAGGGACCACGCCGTATAACACGGAACGGGTTTCCTCCCAAGAATACTAGTGCATAAAACAAACAGCGCAATGCTAAATAAAGAAAAATGAAGCTGTTATAAGACCCAGGTCCTATCACACAATGCAACGCAAGCCGGGCGATAGGGTTTTCCCTTATAACAGCCAAAGAATGCTTGATACGTTTAAAACAAATCATTTGATACTATTATAAGTGCATAGTGTATAAAACAACTTCAAATCATAAGTATCAATCATAGGCGGCATGAATGCCCCATAACACTATGTCGCCACATATAGGTTTACAATCAAAACCGCAATGTCGTATTGGAAGTTGGGTTATCATTTATGGTATGAACCGAGGCTAGGGGCAAGATCCTCTACCGATTCGAGACGCTCTAGTCCGTGTCTCAGGAACAGCCGCAACTGCCCCCTTTATCGTCAGGGCTGGTCCACCGATGTGGATTATAATGCCTGAACAATACGTTTCTCCGCCCTTTGGGGCGTAAGCCTGGCCCGTCAGCCGACCAGAAGCATCGGCCGAAACCGATATCACGAGGCGCCTCGCTTTTCAGCAAGTAATAATAAGCAATATCCACATGAGTCAAACTCGTCAGCCAGTTCAAGCACTGACGCCACTCCTAACTAGAAAGAAAACGCATGTCCCCCCTGAGGTCCGTCTCCCGTTTTTGGTTCATACCGGGTGTGAAACTCGCGAAGTAAACGTTACACAAAGCTACGCCACAAAGGCCTTGCTTCGATCATCAACCACAAGACTTTGCTTTTCAACAGAAGCCTTGATCATTTGCCACTTAGGCATGCCACACAGGCAATTCACTCCATGCGATTGATATCCATCAATATATAACCCCTGAGCTCGTACGTCTCAGAGAAGGGCGTTAAGCAAGAGAATAAATTCTCCGCCGCCAAACAGATATATATTTAATAGAGATCAATCACACGGACTAAAATCCAATGTCAGACACACAGTCCATTTACAAGTCCGTTCTGGGGATGAACGAAACCGGAGGCACCTAGTACCCCGCATATCCATCGATCTCCAAGCACGTCTGGACGATCACTAACTGTTTCCATCTTCTTGGGTGTACAGCCCAATCAAGATCATCAGTAATCACCCAAATGACGTGAAGACCTCCGGTCTTCGACCATCGTCTTCATCTTCGACTTATCGTCGTATCAGTTATTCAGAATGGGATAAACCCGGTCTTTCCGAATAACTCGCGTATATTTTAAATAAGTGTTACACAAACACAACATACGTCTCATTCCAATTCATCAGTCACTAACCGTAAATTAACAAGGGAATAATTCCCCAAATATTAACCCCGAAAGCCGAAACCAACATCAGATCAATATCCAGAAAACCATTCTGCTTGGCTAACCGACAGTTAGTTTCTAATTTTCACATTCATAGGGAAAGGTTCCCATTAATTTTATCCAAGATAAATCATTAAAATTTATTCTTTAATCTATTTTTGAATATCAATTCAAACTAGTCGGGATTAGCGAACCTTACCGAAGTAATCGTTTGTTTAATTTCCCAATCCCAACCTATTCATCCCATGAAGTAAAACTGGTAGTACTTCATATCTAACACCACGGTGTTATCGGTAAATTCAATTACCATTTCACGTTCAAATCTAATTAAAGATTTAACTATCGCCTGGAGTAGAACTGGTGATACTCCATTCTCGATTATTTCAATCTAATTAAAGATTCATTAAAACTCCACTTAGTTTTAATCGTTAACTGGGTTAAAGAATCCGTGTCATTTAAAACACCGTTCACGATAAACCCAAAATCACATTCCATTAATTATCAGGTTAAAGAACGAGTGTTATTTAAAACACTGTCCACGATAAACCCAAAAATCAATATCAATTCAATTCCAATTAAATATTATTTAATTGGTACACTTCATTAAATCTAAATAAAAAGATTTAATCTTTTCTCAACTGGGTTCAAGAACAGTGTTAATGAAGACACCATTCACGACAAACCCAAATCAGATTTGATATTAAATACAAGGCTCTTAATAGAAAATATATCGGCTTATATTCAATATCAAATTCTATGACCAACAGATATCGTATTGGAAATAACGATATATATATATATCTATATCTTTCAAATTTCCATAACAACATCTGTATAATCACGAATTCCAACATCGAAATATTCCGAAGACAATTTCGATTCAAATCCACTCCAATGCAATCATTGGAAATTCTGGTTATTTTAAAAACCCTTTTTAAATTCAATTTATTTATTTAAAAATAAATAGGATTATAATTCTAGTTCAAAACTAGTTCATTTCGATAAAAATCTATTTTTATCTTTTCAAATATGGAGTTTTTCATCCCAATTTTTCCCAAATCATTTCTTATGATTTTACACAAATTATTACTATTTTTAATAATTTTATCAAGGCCCGTACAGTCGATTTCCATCAATGGCCATCGAACTGCACTTACAGCGACCTTTTTCAAATTTGATTTGGACATAATTACAAATCCAACCGTTAGATTTCTAATTTCTAATATTCGTTAGAAAGCTCTTTTCGATACGAACCCAACGGTTCCGGTTTTAGGAGAATCCGACGGTAGGATCTCCCGTAATGTCCGTTTGAAAGAAATGGTCAAAATTCACGAACTGCCGCGGCGCGGCGCGTTCTATTCAGGCCATTATATTATATATATAATATATATTTCATCGATTTATATTTAAAACGAATTATATAGATAGTTTTAAATTCGTTTCAAAAACAATTTCAACTTCCATTTCAATCCAAAGCAAAATTGAATTCTTCTTTATAAATTCGTTTTAAAATTCATTTCTATTCAATTCAAATTTCAATTCAATTAGAATTCAATTCAATTTCAATTCAATTCATTTCGAAATGAATAAAATCGATATAAATATCGTTCACGTCAAAATGGCGTCAATCTAACCAACACGGCTTCATATATTTCTATTTTCAAATATTCTATTCAACAAATGAATATTTATTTTTGTCAACACACGACTAATCTCAACGAATGAGTACTGTCCACGTGTGACAATTTTTGCTAAATTATTTCGTTCAACACATGACTAATCTCAACGGATGAGTACAGTCAACACATGAACCTTTATTTTATATTGATAAAGATGCAAATTTTATTACTAAAATATTTCGTTCAACACATGACTAATCTCAACGAATGAGTACAGTCAACACATGAACTTTTATGTTATAATATTATTTATTTTCTAAATTGGAATGAGGCCCAATCAATCACCATATAAAATTAATTATATGGATTTTCATACAACACATGTATATAATAGCATTGAAAAATAGTCAACCATCAACCAAAGTGCACTACACTGTATAAGCATCAAATATAGATATCTAACGCTTATAACAGCCTGTCAATCAATCGATCGACATATTTAATCAATCAGGATGAGTGAACTTCAAATTTCATCCCAACACCCGTGTAGGGTTTCAAACAATCAAACACAGATTTTATTTGTGCAGTTGGGCGATGTGTGAAATTTATCGTCCCAATCAATGTCTTTCAAATAGGTGTACATAAACAAACCGTCCGGTTTGTAAATGAATATTTATTTATTCACATTCACTATATTCATATTCACGTTAAAAATTATATTTTTAACGATAAAACATTTTATTTTAACATATGAATTTCTATTCAGTTCATTCTTTAAATAAAATGATATTTTTATTTTTCTAACTTATTTTAGAAAATTTCGGCGGTATAACGGCACGATACTAGAAACGGGACAAGGCCTAGCCTTATCCCCGGTCTAGTGAAGGCCCACGCCATTCACAAATCAATCCAATCAATTTCATTTCACCAAACAATTCAATTTCAAATCAAATCATCTAACTAATCTATGCAACCAAACAAACAAGTCCATGGTCTGTGGACGATTGTGTCGGGTGCTACTAAGCACCGTCTGCATCCTAGTATATATATATGACTAGAAAAGAAATTGAAGAGTGAGAAATTCTCACCGATAGCTATCCTAACTCCACGGCACTTCTAATGCAGGAAATCTTCACTGTTCTCGTCTCTTCTCACTTTCTTTGCCCGTATTCTCTACATATGTAAAAATCGAATTTTTACTTCGCTATTCAATATATAAAAATCACATTTTTACCTTGCTATTCAATTTATAAAAATCACATTTTTACTTCGCTGTTCAATATATAAAAATCACATTTTTACTTCGCTGTTCAATATATAAAAATCACATTTTTACTTCGCTGTTCAATATATAAAAATCACATTTTTACTTCGCTGTTCAATATATAAAAATCACATTTTTACTTCGATGTTCAATATATAAAAATCACATTTTTACTTCGTTGTTCAATATATAAAAATCACATTTTTACTTCGCTGTTCAATATATAAAAATCGAATTTTTATTATCACGCTATATGGATAAAAATTCCATTTTTACCTCGCTATTCTTCATATAAAGATTTCGCCTTTTCAAAAATATAGATTTCATCATTATAAAAATCACCACTTTATTTCAACGTATATAAAATAAAAATCAGATTTTTATTTTACTACATACACAAAGATGATTTTTTTTTTATATTCTCTATCTTATAAAAGATTACATTTTTATATTTTCTACTATGTAAAAATTATATTTTTAATTCTCTACATAAACAAAAATCATATTTTTATATCTTCTATATAGTAAAGATAATATTTTTAATACTTTTAAAAATATAAAGATCGTATTTTTATTACTTTAAAAATATAAAAATCATATTTTTAGCTTAAAAATCGCTTCTTTATATTTCTAAAAATCAGTTCTTTATATTTCTAAAGATCACTCCTTCACTCTGATAAAAATTTCATTTTTACTATGATAAAAATTCCATTTTTATCACATTAAAACCCTATTTACTCTAGCAAAATCCTAATGTTATTTACCTTGGAAAAAAAAAGAATTTAAACAACAATTTTATTTTAAAGCAAATAAAAATAAGAAGAAGGACGCACCACTGGTCAGAGGGGGAAATGGCACGTCGGAGTTCGTCTGAGGAGGGCGCAGCAGGTGGTCGGGCTCGGCAGAGGAGGGGGGGTTCGGGTTCCTGGCGACATCGATTTAGCTGGAGGAGGGCGTCGAGAGAGGGGAGGGGAAGGGAGGTGGGGGTGGCGCGCCTTGGACGCCGGCGGCGGTGGTCGATGTCGCGCCTCCGTCCGTCATCGTTCGATTTCTCTTTTTTTTTTTTCTGAAGTCGAATTGTCGTGGAAGGAAAAAGGGGGAAAGGGCACGGGTTTTAGCCGGTAAGAGTGGAAAGGGAGGGAATGAGGGGTGAGGTTATATATAATAATATATATTTAATTATTTAATTAATTTTAAAAAGCAACTTTTAAATTCGAACTCCAACCGAGGCCCAACGACTGTCGTCCTTAGTGTTTTACCCCCATTCCGAACACAATGGGACATGTTTCGTAGGTTGATTCGATCGTTTGAATCAGTTTCCGTTGAATTTACATTTAAATCATTATATTGAATTTTAAACGTACATTTCTAATTACCGGGGTCACATACTAACTCTAAAAATTCTCGAAAAATATTTTCTAGCTTCGTATTGACGATACGGTCCTAACAAAACTAGTTTCGTCGAATTCTGAGACCGTTAGAAAAATGGCCATTTTCCAGTCGATTAAAATCAACTGAAATTGGTCAAACGCGTTTTCCTTTGCCACGCTCACATATTGATTCGAAAAATTATGAAATTTGGAACCTAACAATAATTCGACATCACGGACCCAACAAAAGTGGTTTCATCGAAATCCGAGGTCGTTTGCAAAATGGCTATTTTTAAGGGCCTGAATTCCATAGCGACTATTCAGAATTTTCAACTGGACATATCTTTTGATCCCCGCTATGAAATTTCGATTTTTCGGATTCGTTGGAAAGATATCATCAATTAGATCCTATTATTTTTGGTTTCACTAAAATCCG
The DNA here is from genome assembly GCA_030737875.1 of Allium sativum. Classification (NCBI taxonomy): domain Eukaryota; kingdom Viridiplantae; phylum Streptophyta; class Magnoliopsida; order Asparagales; family Amaryllidaceae; genus Allium; species Allium sativum. The sequence continues at coordinate 876,788,128 of CM060924.1, forward strand.
GATTGTTTTGCACCCGGTACATTCAATTGAAGTTTGAAATCGAATTATCGAACTACCGCGCCATTTTCAATTCTATTTATAATTATATATAATTATTTATATTCTAACGACGACGCGTATAAATATTTACGTTCGAATTATATTCAAAATAAATTTCTCGTCGATATTATTTAAAATAATTCATTTTAAATAATCAAAATTCGCTAAAATTGCCAAAATAAAAATTTTAAACTGGCCCAGATTTTCGGGTTGTTACATGTTATTTTTACTTGCTTTACATTGCATGTAGAGATGATAGCACGACAATAACTTCTTCTTTTATCATCTCCAAAAACTTCAGCAATGTGATCTTTATCAAAATTATCTAGACTTAGAGAACCATCGCCACCTTCTAATCTTTGTCTTGCTTCCACTGCTTCAACCAAAGCCTACGATGTTCAACAAATACAATGATATGAGTCTATGCCTGATTAAAAAACAAAGAAAGTTTAACTGAAGATGCTTGATTAAAAACAAACAAAGAACCACCTGACATTCTGTCAACCAAAAAGTTTGACATTCATTTTACTCGGCTCAAGTTTACTGACCCTGGCTCAGTGTAAACTGAGGCCTATGGCTCAGTAAACCTGAGCCGAGTGGCTCAAGTTTACCGAGCCACTCGGCTCAAGTTTACTGAGCCACTCGGCTCAGTAAACTGAGCCTACAAGGCTTAGTAAATCTGAGCCGAGTGGCTCAGTTTACTTTGCCGACAAGGCTCAGTAAACCTGAGCCGAGTAGCTTAAGTTTGCTGAGCCACTCGACTCAAGTTTACTGAGCAACTCGGCTCAGTAAACTGAGCCTACAAGGCTCAGTAAACCTGAGCTGAGTGGCTCAGTTTACTAAGCTACCCGGCTCAAGTTTACTGAGCCACTCGGCTCAGTAAACTGAGCCTACAAGGCTCAGTAAACCTGAGCCGAGTGGCTCAAGTTTACTGAGCCACTCGGCTCAAATTTACTGAGCTACTCGGCTCAGTAAACTGAGCCTACAAGGCTCAGTAAACTTGAGTCGAGTGGCTCAAGTTTACTGAGCCACTCGGCTCAAATTTACTGAGCCACCCGGCTCAGTAAACCTGAGCCGAGTGGATCAGTTTACTGAGCCTACAAGGCTCAGTGTAACTGAGCCACTCGGCTCAGGTTTACTGAGCCATAAGCTCAGTTTCCTGGGCCGTAGGCTCAGTTTACACTGAGCCTACAAGGCTCAGTAAACTAAGCCACTCGGCTCAAGTTTACACTGATCTACACAAAACTGGAAAGGAAGAAAAAATATCATGGTCAGTTCAGTTGGTCACCAACTCAAGCTAGAAATAGCCTGCGTGTTAATCCTACATTACAACTTCTAAAGCTATTTTAGAATGGGTACGAGCAGGCATACCGAACTGTAGTATGAATAAACTTTATGGTATCAAGTCATAATTTTAATCACTCGTAATGAACTTATAATGAGAAAAGGCCTTTAATATATTTTATACAAAGGTCATGGATACCATTACAAAAATAAATTAATGTTTATTTCAATAAACTATTTAAAACAGTATAACAACTTTCAGTACTACAACTTAACAATGTGTAGATGAATATAAATTGATGGGGACTGCTTGTGCTACTGGGCTTCCAAAGAAAGCCTATGCGGAAAAGATAGTTTGTGACATTATCCTTATTGAATTAATCCAAAACAATCATATATCAAATGTTATTAAGGTCTAATAGTAAACAATCAATATTTTCTACATAGGAGAATTCGAAACATACATCTTACAAACATAATATATGGAGTTGTGTAGAATTATGAAGTTGACATGAATTTGTGCAAAAATTATTACAGGCTTAAGTATCTTACAGAGTTTGAAATACTTGATGTTTGAAAAAATTAAAAAAATGACATGAACCCAAAGTTTTAGATACAGACAACTCAAACCATAATCACCTATGGTTCAAGATTTCGTAAGTCGACCTAGAGTTGGCTCTGGAAATCACTGGGATCAGGGGTAAGAATAAAACTGGGCTTTTGAAGAAGTAATGAGAGGTTGAAATGACATACAATTATTACTTATAGAGACTAGCATAAATGTTATTTACTTGCCACGGTGCTAATTTGGTTTTTAATATTGTAAATTGGATATAGATTAAATGTAATTGTGAGATATCGTATATTATTAGTGAATCAATTGGTTAAATTTTACTTGTAGACAATAATGCTAAATATTAGCTAATTAATATTTTAAAACAGCATGACCAAAGTGCAAATTTATCATTAGCGAAATGAATCATCCTCTAACACAATGATAATAGCAGAACATGTATATGGGCTAAAATAATGCTATAACCAAAAGTAATATTTACTATAGCCTATAGTTAAAACAATCCATGTAACAATTTGTAGTAAATTTACATGTAAATCATAAACTAATATATCAAGAAAAGTACATTCAAAATTGATCACCCACCAAGGTATGTAATTCACCAACCGACACCATAATATAAGCAAGTCACTTGGAAGTACAGTCTTATTAATGTACATGTTATGATATTTAGGGATAATACTTTTGGAAATAAGCATGCATGTTTCCATTATTATTACATAATTTCCTTACTTTAAACCAATATTCTTTATTTTTGGGATAACAGTTATTAAAACAAGACGTGCAGGAAAGTTAAAGTAATCCATTTTCTCCTTTCTACCTCAAATGTTACAAAAATGGTATACATAAATTTTTATATTCATTTTCTATGTTTCACTCTTCATTCAAATTACGTTATCTATACTATAATATTATTACTGAGTTTGATTTCAAATGCGCCCAAGGCTCCAAAGTATTTTCGGAAATGAACAGTCCATATACATGTTTAATTATGTCGGATTTTTATCTCTATGTTGCAATATGTAATTTTATTTTGTTTTTTGCTGCTCTTAATTAACAAAGAACGATGATGTAGATAATGTTTATTTGTCAGATCATACTTTAACATAATATTAAGATTTGTTAATATTTATAGAAATAACATTTGGATTGTAAAAAGGTTTGATTATTCGATTCTATTTTTAAGTGGTACATAAAGATATGTAATTGTATTTTTGGAACTTCGTGGGTAGAACAAAAAATTGTATTTTTGGAACTTCGTGTGTAATTTTGTGCCTCAATAGCCGCTACACCAAAAAATTGACAATTATGTGAGAATGGATGAGTATTAGAATATTGTTTCTGTAGAAAACTAAAGTTATTTTGACTGCTTTTCATTGTCAAATGGATATCTATTAGAATATTGCTTCTAAAGAAATTCGTTATTTTGAATGAATATTTTGTTAGAATATTTAAAATAAAGAATTTTTCAACAGTTCACTGATTAGGAAAATATTGAATGAATATAAGAAAATATTCCTATCAAAATGGATTTGAATGAAAATGAAAACATTGGCAAAATGTTAGAACCGATAGTTTGCATGATAAAGTCCGAAATTGTTTCTTTCAGTGACGAAGATTGTCCAACAGCCACCACAATCGTTAGTATATGTCAAATGCTATCTTCCTATGGCACCAATCATTATTTTTCCTATTTGGACTTAAAGTTGATATTTCCATGGTTTCTCTATTTAGTATTAGGCATGATTGAGCACTATTAGTTCATCGGTTCATTACATATTAACATTAATGTAAATATGCACATCATTGTTAATGTCGGTTTATAAGCAAATCTACACCGACGATGGTGCTTACTGACTAAAGTTACATTTTAGTTTTAATATTATAAAAACCTTTTCTGAACGAATTGGATAACTCACAGGAGCTATCATAATTGGAAAACGGTCCACATAATGTAACCAATAACATCTGATCTGAGGTCATTGAACGTTATACCCAATAATGACGGTTCTTCACTGACCTCACCATAATAGCTGACGCAGATGCACAGCTGCAATAATTAAGTCAACGTTTGTTCAGTTTGGGTCTAAGCCATTAGAAACCGGTTAGTTCTCTCCAGTGCAAGGTACACCAAGATCGAAAACATTGATAGTTGTGAATGGTTATTGATATATAAACAATACAATGTATACTATTTTAAGTGATGTGGAACTAAAAGCATCTCCAAACCAGTTATCTTATTATCCCACATCACCAGATTATTGGTATTTTGGTATATAAAATCAACTTCCTGGATAGACTTTTGAAAGATAATTCTATCTTAGAGAAAGAATCTTCATTAGGTCAGTGGACCTATTTGTGACGTTCAATGGAAACTTAAAGGTAAGCCCAGTTGATGATTGTAAGATTGTTTACCTAACGTAGAAATATTTCTTAAAAGTCTTAAAGTCTAGCTAGTAAGCTGAAATTCATATACTAAAATTAAATTCATGCTCCCTCGGTCTATAATCTCCATTTTCTTCTGCCGTCAGATTTCCTCGTCCTTACCTCACCGCTATCTCCAATCCAGGTTATTAGTTCATTACATATTTACATTACTCATTCCGTAATTTTTTCTTTGCCTTGTACAAGCGTTCATTTTTGGTCTCTCTCGTTTTCTTCGTAGTCCTTTTTATAGGAAACTATTCGGTGAAAAAAAGAAAAAGAAAAAAAATCTGATTATGATGTCTGTTTGACAGTTTCAGTCAAATTTATCCATTTTTGGATTATACAAAGATTTTTTTTTTGTGATTAAAATTGCTTCATATTTTCTAAGAAAATAGGCGCCCGCTGTGGAAAAATCGCTAAAGTATTTTTGTCGCGACCTTCGTCACGTTTGTACCTGAAGCAATTAGCATTTTCCGTTTTCCTGATTTATTTCATTTATATATTTTAATAAAGGTCGGTTTGAATTTTATTAAACAATAGTTAGAGATGTCGAAAACTGGAGCTTTAGATCTTGCATCTGGATTGGGAGGGGAAATTGCGAAGAAGGAAGTTCAATCTGCTGTTGAACAGTATATTCTCTTTACTTGATTTTCTATTTGTTTATTAATTATATATCGGTCCGCTTGTTTTTTAATTAGAGTTTTGAATTCTGATTGTAGCAATGTGAATGTTGTTAATGCTAGTTGTTTTTAAATACTGATGATAGGGTATATGTACGAATTTTGAAATTAATGTTTAATGTAGGAAACAGCTTCGGGTAGAATTTACCTCAGACAAAAATGCTGGAAAGATCAAGACTAACATTGATAGTTCAATTTGACATCGATTGTCCAATTTGATATAAGTACAATATTTACATATCATCTTCTTTGTATTATATGGATTGTCTATACTAAGATGAATATTTAAATATTTGCAATCATGCATCCGGATAAAAGTTGATTATATGATCACATGATATAGGCACATATTCATTTTTATTACTAACAGAAAACAGGAAATATAGAATAACATTTATTTACTTTCTGTGGACTACTGCTATATATGCTATATATATTTTAAGTTTTAAATATTTGTGACAAAATATTTTGTACCGTTAATTTTTGCATCAGATATCCTTTCAAGTTCTTTTAAAAATAAAAATAAAAATAGTTTTCTTATTAAGAAATAAGAAATATGATTAATGTTCAAATCTAACTAAAAAAATATCATAGTAAATAGCAAGACAAAAAATTTAAGTGTATTTTGAAAAATACGCCAGGGAAGGTTATGAATTTATCAGAATCATTTGTTCAGTGTTCATTTATGCAATATCTCTACAATAAAACTGTCACTGTTCCTGATAATTAAATATATCACTAGTGTTCATTTATGCAAAAGATACTATATATTTTCTTTTAAATCACTGCAAACTAATCTGATGTGCAGATAATCCATGCACGAGATATATGAGCAAGTGTGATAGCTACAAAAAAAAAATCTTGGCATTTGTCAAGTTTAAAAAGAAAGTTAGAATCATGCATAACATTTTCTGCAATTGTTATTTTGAAAAGGCTTAAGGCATTCAAAGCTCCAAGCATCCATGGTTAAACAAGCAGCAATTTAGTGTCCATTTTTGAGAATCCAGACGAGAATTCTGCGTGCTTGTTGTCAAAGACAGGAGTTGGAAAATTCTCATTAAAACTGTGAAAGCTTTCAAAGCTGTGTGGCATATATACATCCCGTTTTAAGTTCAAAAATGACGAGCTTCCATGATAAAAATCGAGTGCAAACCGAGAATCCTATGAAATTTAACATTAGAAACTTGTAATTGCAACTGAGATCAAGCAATGATTCAACCAAACATGTCAACTACACTATGGCATCATAAAATTCAAAAGACAGACTGTCCAAAATCACTGAATTCAACTGAAGCCGAATCATAAAGTTCGGGTACTGCTACAATTTGGTCCAAGCCAATTTACAAATCTTCAGCATTCACACTACAAATCTAAACAAACTACATAACAGCGAAAATTTGTGAATGACTCGATAAGCACAGCTGGGTTCGAATAGTGATTCAATCGAACACCTCATCTATGATAATACAATGCACAATTTAGATGCAGGACGTCAGCATAAATTCAAAGATTTTTGCGCCATTCATCTTCGCGAGCAACTCAGTACAGAAAAGCAAAGCAAAAATTCAAAGGAAACGTATAATGCTATACCATTCAACTTCGCGAGCAAGTGCAGTGATTTAAAAAAAAACTGCACTGATTTTTGGTCCATAATTCAAGTCTACAAATGATAGAAATACTTAGCTTTTCCCATCTATTTACAACGGATATTGTCTAGTTTTGAAATTCGATCTTGTTTTCTTGAAGTCGTCGGGTACGAAGGAAATACAAATGAATATTTGCCTATAAGATTGTATTATCTGATTTATCATTTAAGCCAATGAAAGATGGTAAAATCTTGTGCTGAAAATCCTAATTCTCCTCAACCGATCCTCTGTATAAACAGATCATAGTGCCCGATTTGATTTAACGAAGGGTAAGAAACCTATTATCGATCTGTTCTTCTTCCCTTTGGGTGATTATTTGGTTCGACTCCCATAAAATATCAAATATCTATTTTCTGGGTTTTTTTTATTTTATTTGCGAAAATGTTTTTCACAGTACTCTATCTTACTCATTGAATCAAAAACGAAATTTGGACAACCAATTTCTTTCTTTCTTTATTGCATGTACAGATGAAACAGTAAAATTTATTAAAATATCAATTTTAATTTCATCAAAAACAACAATATTTTGTTGGATCTAAAGGAATTAAGTGTACACTCGAAGCATAACAAGGAATTGCAGAAAAGGGCTAAAGGGCTAGAATCATTACTATCACAACGGTCAGTCAAATATGGCAAGAAAGATGAAGAAGAATCTTTAACAACGTTCAAATTCAAAAGGAAATCAAAGCAGCTATCGTAATTGCAGAGATTAAGTCGGTATTACTCACTTTCGGGGTCTGGCGGAGAACAGATCGGAGTCTGCAGGCGGCGATGGAGATGAAAGAAACCTAGGCGGGTTTGCAAAATTTGGGGTTAAGTGTTATGGCAAATACGAAAAGGAACGGAAGGGTTAGAAAAAGGAAAATTACCAAACCATCCCCTACGTGCAAAAATCTGGGCTATTGTAACGGTTATTACTATTATAACTAAATGTAATGGTAATAAACGTTATAAACTAGTACCAATAATAACCATTACTAATAAGGTCCACGAAAATGTTACAAAACAGGCTGTTTGGTGTAGTGGAATATTTAAATCTGTTTATATATTATATTGGAAATATAATGGATTTTTATCGAATTTCTTTAATAAAATATAGTTCAAATATATATATATATATATATAATTATAATATAATTAAAACGAGCTAGAAACGCCGCTATAGTTCATAATTTTCGATATGAACTTTAATTGAATATACAGGATCCGATATAAGTCGGAATTCGGTGAAACAAGAACCGTCTGAATCGATTTGATTATATATTTTTTAATTAAAGAGAAAAATCGGGATTTCGGGTTATAGATTGGTAGTTATGTCCAATTCAAATTTTAAAATAGTCGCTATGGAATTTCGTTAATAAATGATAACGTTTATTTAATAAATATAAAGAAATTTATATATATCTAGATTCTATTTCAACCCAAATGTCTAGATATTGAGTTTAGAATATGTATTGGTTATTCTGCTTGGATAAATATGATAATAATAATTCATTATTATTTAAATTGAATTGTTTTGAAATTAACTCTATTTTTATCGACTGTATATAGCCTTAGAAATAGTTTTGTTTTCAAACAATCTCCGTTTTCGACGAAACCAGTTTTATTGGACTGTGTACAATTAATTATTGCTATGTTTCTAGTTTGGAGCCCAACGAAGTTATTTTGTCGATTGACGAAATTTAAGGGTGAACCGATGATTATAATTTGAATTAAAACACACTATTTATGCAAACGGAGTCCACTTTTAATGAAACTGGTTTCATTGGGACCGTAACGTCAAACTATACCATGACGACCATTTTTGTAATTTTTGGAGATCGTGTTTAGTGGTGCGTATATTTAAGGGAAATGTAAATAGGGGTACCAGTTAAAGTAAAAACTACCATAAAATCTGAAATGCGCACCTAACATAAACGTGACCATTGAAATGACAAAGTATGGCAAACCATACCGCTCCCATAAATTGAGGGGAAAAATTCATGCAATCCCCATATAGCTACCTTATACTTAAATCCCATCACATAAGTAAGCTACTTTGTTCCTTCAAATCACAGTGTAGCATCGGAAAAGAAAATACACAAACCATGTCTATTGTTTTCAGTAAAACCATTTCCTATATAATGACATAACTAATCTACTTGTATGTTTGGAAAAGAAATTGAGCTTATCTCCTTATAACTCTTTCTATATATACGGAACACTAAATCAAAGCCTGGACTCCATTTTTTTTTGGGATAATTCACAATTATTGACCTATTTTTAAAGTTTATTACATAATTAGCCATGTTTCAAAAATAATAACAAATATAGACATGTTTTGTTCGGGGGGTGACATAGGCGCCTTTTGAAAACTCGCCTTCATGCTCATTTTCAAAACTCGCTTGTGTATTTTTGGGTCATTTCCAATCATTATATATACTCACTAGTCTTCTCATAATTCTGATTCGTACTCAACCACATCTTCTCAGCTCCATATTTTTTCACAGCGACTTCTCAAACAATGGTTGAGCAAGGGTTAACTCATACCCAGTTTGCTGCCACTGTGGATATATGGCTGAAGTTTTCGTATCTGATTATGGCATAAACATTGGTCGTCGAAGTCTTCTTTTTTCCAATTATCCCTATGGATGCAATTTTTCAGAATGGATTGACGAACCGCTTTGTCGTAGGGGCATAACATATGCGAATGAGATGAAGCAAGAAATTAGACGTCTCAAAAAACTACTAGAGGACTTGCAGTTTAACGCTAACAACTAGTGTTTCTATTATCCGTCGTCGTTGTAGGTTTCTGATTGTTAGTTTGAGTTATTCTATTATCCGTAGTCGTTTTTAGTTTATGAAGTTTTGTTTGAATTATTGTTTAGGTGTTTATAGGACTTGGAAGATTAATACGAAGTAGTGGATGTTTGTGTTTTGCTAATAATTTATTTTATGTTTTTGAAGTTTGAATTAAAGCTTTGTATGTATGTCGGTTCATACACTATACATTATGACATAAAGATGAATTGACAACTAGCTGGACCAAATTAAAGGTGGGTCAGTCTGTGTATGTACAGTACGCTCTGCTACATAGGACAATTGATTTGACTAGACACAGATAAAGGTGGGTTCATACACTATACATTATGACATAAAGATGAATTGACAACTAGCTGGCACAAATTAAAGGTGGGTCAGTCTATGTATGTTCAGTACGCTCTGCCGCATAGGACAAGTGATGACATGATTATAGCTCTCCTAATTCTGACTTGACAACGACCATACTGAGTTAATTAAAGTTGATTTGACAATGACATCGCTTAGCTGGTTTCCCTATTTCATAGGTCTTCAGCTCATTATTTCTCATACACTTCAATTATATCTTCTAATAAACTCAAGAAAAATATACTCACTCAACAATGACACCTACTTTTATTATTGCACCATACTACTACAACGGTGAATTGGTTATGGATGGGCACCAAAATGGAAGCTATGTGGGAGGATTTTGCAAACCAGGGAGAGTTTGAAGGGGTTGCACGCTTGATGGTTTGAAAGAAACAGTCTTCCAAACAACCAAAATTAATCCTCTCAAATATGATATCGAGTTGTCGGTAAACTGGCCTACTGAACTGGGGACGAGAACCGTAGCATTTTTAGAAGATGAAGATGTACAAGTACCGTTTTCTACTATTAAGAAATCGATTGAGTTGTTTGTTGGAAAAATAACAAAAGAAATCATGGAGGATGTCGTGGAAGAAATAATCACATCGCCTATAGTGAGTAGCGGTTTAGGTTATTTCACAGAAATGTTGCAAATTCATGATCCTTCACTCATCTTTAGTTCTCCTTTGTACACCAATCTGTATTTTCCACCAAATGTGGATGCGCAGCAGCAACAACAAAAACAAGAACAACAAACAGATCAGTCAGAACTGTTAGATATGAGCCAAAGGTATGTATTGCACATCAATTTAGTTTTATAACTATTAGCTGAAATGTAAAATTTAACTAAAATGCATTTATTAACAGATTAACTATAGAACTCGAAGAAGACTGGGGTGTAGGTCCTTCTAAACAGGCCGAAAATATTGACAGCATGGCGATTGCCACGACGATTGTTGATGATACATGCTGGACCGAAGTCAACAATGAACCACTGAACTATGACTTTCCAAACATAGTAGATCCCGAAGAAGATGATGATGAGGTTCAAATGGAAGTACCCATGGACGATGATCTCTGCACGGCGCATATGATGGCCAAATCTGTAGTGGCTAATCTAGAGTTTTCTAGTGAAAAAATCTCAGCTTCCTGCGTACAGAATGGTTTTTCTGTTGGGAGGGTATTCCAAAGCAAAGAACAATTTCTCCACCAACTTACGGAATGGTATATTCTGCACGGTGTTTCATACAAGCCAATCAAGTCGAATAAAACAATATACATCGTTGTATGTAATACTGCTGATACTTGTCCGTGGCGAATGCATGCTATAGTATCGAAAAAATCACAAACTGGATTGTTGGAAATCAGAAAGCTGCCTCACGAACATAACTGTGTCAACCCTACGATTAATTCCAACCACAGGCAAGCCACTTCTGCGTTTCTTGTATCCAAAATCATGGCTTATGAGAAGGACAATTTGGATATCTCAGCTGGGATGGTGCAAGTGCTTGTCGACGAGCAACTCTTCATCAAAATCAGTTACATGAAAGCTTGGTGAACATTGAATAAAGATTTGGAAAAAGTATACGGTGACTGGGCCGAATCGTATTCGTATTTGCCTCAGTATTTTATGGAAATAAAAAGAAGAAATCCAGGTTCAGTAGGACTTATAGTACAAGATGATGTTGGGGTATTTGATCGTGCTTTTTGGGCATTTGGTCCTTCCATTGCAGGTTTTGTACACTGTCGTCCAGTGCTCTCTATTGACGGGACACATTTGTACGGTAAGTACAGAGGAATACTGCTAGTTGCTACTGCTGTAGATGCGGACGACGCCCTTTTCCCATTAGCTTATGGGGTGGGCGAATCTGAATCATATGATAGTTGGGCCTAGTTCTTTTCATTCATGCATGAGTTCATTTATAGAGTACGAAATCGACACATTACATTTATATCTGACAGAATGAAAGGGATCCCAAGTGCTTTGCAGGATAGATGGCGAGAACAGCACAAACATAAGTTCTGTGCAAGGCATCTAAAAGAAAATTTTCAAGCTGCAGGTCATTGAGACAAGCGACTTGTAGGTTTGTTTTATGTTGCTACATGTGCTTCAGAAGTGGTTGAATACACTAAACTTAGAGAAGTAATCAAGATGACTAAGCCGAAGGCGCATACGTAGATTGAACAAAGCCTAGGGAATTACGAAGAAAACTGGGCTCTTTGCAGAGGTGACGGTGGCCGCTTCCATATTATGACAAACAGCGCATCTAAAAGTTTTAATGGTGTACCAAAAGGCGCCAGATCCTTGCCTATAAAGGCGTTGGTTGCAAGAACGTTCTTTCGACCAGTTGGGTATTTCTATAAGAGGAGAGAAAAAAGGGAGGGTCTGAATTCGAAATTTACTCCAAAATGGGAAGCTAAAATTGAAGCTCGTGCTATTGAAGCACGACGTTGTAGGCTTGTTCGATTTGGCCGATATAAATGGCAAGTGATTAGTTGTTACGGCGATGAATATGATGTTGAGATCGATGGTTCTCAAGTCACTTGTACATGCAGAATCCCACTTCTGCAAAAGATACCATGCGCTCATGTGATGGCGGCTTGTTCAGCACAAGATTTTGGTAGTAATATAGCACATCACGATTTTGCTTCTGAATGGTACTCCGTCCAAAGTTATAGCGCTACATACGACCCAAAGTTTGAATATTGGCTCCGCCTGTCAGACTTGCAGGTCGTTAAGTTTGATTCCATAGCGACTTGCAGGTCATTGGTCTATGAATATTGGCTCCGCCTGTCAGAAGACTAGCTGGACGACCAAAATTAATGAGATTCAAAAATGTTATGGACGAGCATCAAACGCCCAAAACAAGCAGGTGCAACAAATGTGGATCGCAGGGACATAACCGAAAGCGGTGTACTTCAGTAGATTAAAATGGAGACGTATGTCTGTTGGTGCGATGTCAGTATGTTACATTTCGTGTATCTGTATTTCTTATGTTTCGAACTTATCCGTCCTTAACCGGACTATGTATCTCTCTTGTATTTGAATATTAGAATTTGATATTTATTTCATGTTGTTAGGTTAAGCTATATATACTATTTAATTATCGTGGTAGTTCGAAGTTTAACATTTACAACTTCATTCGAATATATAAGAAACATTATACGTCGGGATTTCATTGAAACCCAAAATGTTCGAATCTATAAAACAATATTTTAGTAATAAAACAGAAAATTTGGAATTTAATATTATAGATATTGAGTTATGTCCAAATCAAATTTCAAGAAAGTCGCTATGGAATTAAAATAATAATTATACGGGCAAGTTTTAGAAACGCACCTATGTGCGAGTTTTGAAAACACGCCTTCATTAACTCCAAACAGGTCTATTGCTGTAATTACTTTTAAAATATGGCTAATCATGATATAAACTTTAAAAACAGGTCCAACACAGTGAATTCCCCTACTTTTTTGGAAACTGACATTCTTCAATTGACGAAAAATTAAATATCTCCACAACCGTGGATTTTTAGCAAATACTGTCAACTAACGAAATGGAGACGGAGGTGGTGTCGACCCACAACCGGAGTAGATGGTGGTGCAGACGTCGTTGGTGGCCGGAAAATGAGGGAGTAAGTGGATCTTGAGGGTGTATTTTCTGATAGGAGGAAACTTCAAATGTTGTAATGTTTGGGGTATGGATGGTCCTCGAGAAAGCGGAGAAAAGGGCGGTGCTCGCTGGTGCTCCAGGGGATCGATGCAGGTGGCGCAGTTCGTTGGTATTACTGCGTGTTTCTTTGATCAAGGGGACGGGTTCTAATGGCGCAGCAAGGTCCAGCTTAAAGATTTATAGTTGCGTTGGTTTCTTGTTGTAGGAGAAAGGATTGTAGATGCATGCATGGACGTGTGCTTTATAAAAGTGAAGTTGCGCATGAATAGAAGAGGAGACAGTCGTTGAAGGTTTTGATTTTCATCGAAGAAAGGCAGGTGGTGTACGCTGGTGGCAACAGCGATGAAGGCCAAGAACAGGAGAAATGGTTTTAAATGGGAGAGTGGCAAGGGGAAGCTCGTTTGTGGATTGTTGAGTGTTGAAGTCAGGCTGGTTTGTTCGACAGGGGAAGAACCATGCAGGGAGTGAAACGTTGAGAAAGGATGGGGTGGCGTAATGGGTTACATTGTTTAACAATGGGAATAGTTGAACATGGTGAGGGAAATATACATGGGCGAGGTACAAAGGAGAAACCGAAGCCTGCAGCAGTGGAGTTTAACAAGGTGGTTTGTTTTGTTTCAAAATAGGAAATAGAAAGTCAGTGGATGCCTGATGATGAAGGGAAATTGTTAGATAGGAGAGAGGACGAATGTAGTGGGCACGTTATAGAAGGAGAAGCTAAATCTCGTGAACACAATGTAATGTTCATGGAAATTAGTGTCAAAGCGGGATTCAACATCAAGCCGTGTGTTCGAAAATGCTAACAGACGGTGGTTAGTACATAGACATGCACGATGTAAATAGTTCATTATTGTTTTTATTGCATGGGAATGGTTGCAAATGAGCCAGGTGAAACAGGGAAGTGCATACAAAAAGGGAACGAGAGAATAGCGTGAGCATGAACAGAGGAGAGACGATGAGATAGTAGTGGGTGCGATATTGGGGAGGAGACGGAAAAATGGGAATGAGTATTTTGGGAAAAAGGATAATAACATGGTGTAATTTAAACAAACAAGTGGGATGCAGGGTTTTTGAACGGGTACATGTGAAGCTGGTAACAAGAAGAGAACGTGGCCAAAAAGAAAGATATATATATATATATATATATTTCACGCCTAACGAATGGAATTGGTAAGAACCCATTACTTTATCTTATAGGTTAAGTTAAATTTAAAAGGGAAAGTAAGTGCCAAATCAATAGTAATGTGGACTATTATAATATTAGTGTAAACTAATTAACGTGATCGATTAGTTTAATTTTTAATTAAGCTTTTGCTATTTAATTAAATTAGTGTATAATTTATGATAAATTATAACTAATCGCATGTTAAAAGAGTCAAATCAATTAGAGACATCGATACCATGCTGACAAGCATTACATGACGGAGCCTGTTTGGACAGGAAAAATAAGTAACTGAGATTGATTAAAACGAACCGTTTTAACGTCGGATGGGAACCCAAGGTGAGTTCAACTCACTCAGTTTATCCCGTTTATATTTTATATAAGCTTGGTTTTTAATTTGTGTGCAATATTAGCTAATGGTTGCTGATTGGATGACTGTTTGCATGTGTGTTGAATATTTTTAATATTCATTGATTAAATTAAACGTTTGTTTAGTTTAATCAAATTAAATCATTATTTTAACGATTAGATTCCAAATGAGGTAACTTATTGGTTACGTTTATAATAATATAAACGTATTAAATAAATAATTTAATGCTTGAATGGACGTTATAAATTATCGTAGACTGTTATTAGTTAAATTATTCATCTATGTTATCATAATAAATATATTGTTGAGTTGAAATTCAACATTTTTGTGATATGAACGGATGGGTGATATTGGTTGAGTAATTATCAGCAGATGACCTATAAATGAATCGGTTGAAAGAGATTGATTTACCATCAGGCAAATCAATAGAAAGAAGTTATAAAATTGTTTTATAACTAAAGACAGATTTTGAAATCTATTTTATATAGATTATTTTTAAAACGGCAGTTTATTTAAAGAAAATGAATAATTATATTATTTGGTAATTATAAACCAAGTACGAGGCAAGTTCTTAGAAGAGTGGAAATTAATCTAACAGTTAAGGATTTAATTAATGGTTTCAAATAAACTATTAAGTGCGATTATTTAATTAGATTATTAATTAAATCAAAAGAAATTGTTCGAATTAATTTATTAATTTAAAAAGAATAATTAAGTGCGAATGGTTAACGAATTAACTTGTTTTGAGTTGACTAAGTCAACTGTTTATCTGGGATTAATTATTGGACAATTATTGAATCTTTAATTATTATAATAACCTTAAAGGGAAGATTAACTATTATAATAATAGTTAATTAATTTGTTTTTAAAATGATTTGAATTGGGAAAAAGGGTTTTTCAAAAGAAAATAGATGGAGTTAACCCATGTTTTAAAAATCAGTTAGTAAATAGAAGAGTTGGATATTTATTGGAATATGGTTTCACTAATAAACTTTTATCTATTCTGAAGATAAGAATGTTTCGTCTCAAGGTCTAAGAGGTAAATAGAATACCCCAACTTGTAATGACTTCATAATTTTCCATGGATGATATTAGTTTAGAAACGAGGGTAGTTGAGGTAGTTAAATCGGGTATTTACGTATAGAATATTATACGAGGCAATTCGGGGAATTATAAGTTGAATAAAGTGATTTGAAAATAGGAATTGAAAAGTGGGATTCCAAATATTGGAAGATTTAGAAATTTAATTAACAACTATTTAAATAAAGAGGTCAGGTGACGCAGTATACTGAACTGATGAATCCACTTCATTTTTCTATGGATGATTGATTGTTTATTTAATAGTTTAATAACCGACTATCAAATCTGGCCAATACGATTGTTGGTACGAAAAGACCGGGATCGAATTTATATCCGAAAACTATTCTGACCAACGAATGCGAAATCGAGGAAGATGGAGCATTGAAGACCATTGATCTTCATGAGCAGGAGAACTACTCATTGAATTTTTAAGGGTTGCTCCCGAAGATATTTTGGCTTGTGATTCTGTCGTGATTGGAATCTACGGATTGCAAGGACTACTCGCTACTGATCCTTGGGGTGATTCCTATACAAGAATGTGGTAGGAGGGTGCCTTCGGTTCATCATGTTCCTGGATGACGTATGGACGATGTGGCATTAAAGTGATATGCTGTTCTAGAATATAAACGTAGCCTCTAGCCTCATCAACTGGGAAATGACAAAAATCAGGAAGGCAGCATGGCTAGGTGGGTCATACCCAAGCAGGGTGTATCATCACCAATCTAGAGAAATTCCTTATTTGTTCTTCTTTTGATTCTGTATCTCCGCGGATGGACTGTGGGGCCCTTACATATGTCAGGTGATGATATATTCGCTACACTCAAGCTAAATGAGTGGGCGGTCATGTGTGGCCAGATTGCAAGACTTCTTGTTGAACCCTAGTGTATTCCCTCTAGAGTACACTGATCGGAAAATGATCCCATACCATGTCTAGTTAGAATCCAATCTCCAATAAGAGCCCGTGGTTTTCAATTATATACTATATATGCAGAGCGTGAGATGCAAGCGTTCTACTACTTGGTTATTTACTTGATTTACATTACTATTACAATATCAGACTAGTATTGATTTCAAAAACGGTGTGGTTATAGTAAGGTAAAAACCGTCCATGTTTATGTGTGGTCTGGTAATACTATTACCCTTTCTTTCAAAATGATTTCTAAAGTTAAGCAATATGATTGATATTTAAAATTAGTGAGTTTTTCGCACGCTGGTTCACCAGACTGATCCGTGGCGTTTGTAATGTCTCGGGTCAGCCCGAGTAACAGTGTAACAACCCGAAAAATCTGAACCAGTTTAAAATTTTTAAATTGGCTATTTTATTGGATTTTAAATATTTAAAATAAATATTTTAAATAATAATGATGAAAAGTATGTTTGAATCGATGTTGAAAATAAATATAATTACTTTTAATTATAAACAAGGCCTGAAATGGCGCGGCGGTTTCAAAATTTAAATTCAAACTTTGACTGATTGTACCGGGTGCAAAATAAAACGGATTTTAGTGAAACCAAAAATATTTAAATCTATTAGTGATTATCTTTCTAACGAATCTAAAAAATCAAAGTTTCATAGCGGGAATCAAAAGTTTTGGCTAAATGAATTTTCAGAAAGGTCGCTATAGAGAATATATAGCCCGTGAAAATAGACATTTTGCAAGCGACCTCAGAATTCGACGAAACCACTTTTGTTGGATCCGGGGATATCAAATTATTGCTAGGTTTCAAATTGCATAATTTTTGAAGTTAATATGTGAGCATGGCGAAGGAAAATGTGTTTGGTCAATTAAAGTTAAATTGGATTGACCAGAAAATGGTCATTTTTCAAACGGTCTCAGAATTCGACGAAACTAGTTTTGTTGGGACCGTATCGTCAAAACATACATAGATTTATTTTTCAGGAATTTTTGGGATCAGTATGTGGCCCCGGCAAATTGAAATGTACGTTCAAATTAAATATTGAATGTTTTATATTTTAATTTGAAGAAAAACTGACTGAAACAGTAGGGCCTTCGAAACATATCCATTGTGTTTGGAATGTGGGTATTTAACTAGGGACGACAGTCGTTGGGTTTGGATTGGAGTTCGTATGGGATGAGGGGTATTTTTGGATTTTTAAATATATAAATATAAAAAAAAAATCAGATTGGCCACCTCACTTTTCTCTCTCCCCGTATTCTCTCTCTCCCCATCGCGATATATGGTGGAAACCGCTCCCCCCTTCCAGCCCCGATTCCAACCAATTCACGCCACGATAGCCCTCCCTCCAGTTGAACTTTTTGAAGAGCTTCTTCCACTCTTCAAATCAAGACAAGCCGGTCCCTCTCTCGCCACCTGTACGTGGAGAACGACCACCACGAAGTTGCCACCTTTTGAGCTCCGCCGTGTCTCTTGTGCTGCGTCGATCTGAGCAACTCCACCAACGCCGTGAAGCCCCTTCCAAGCCCTTCGACGCTGCATAACCTGATCGAAGCAACATTGCACGGATTGGTCGCAAAGTGGAAACCTAGATTTGAACATTTTCAGAAGGTAACGGTTTAATTTATTTTAAACTGTTTATAGCACTTTAAAGCGCTACGGTTTTTGATTTCACTGTAAAAATCATATCTTTCTCGTTTGTTGACGAAATTCAGTGAAACAAGAGACACCGGGATCATGAGGACGTCTTCTACATTTTAGAAGAGACCGCATATTTTTCTGAGCCTTCTGCAATTTTTGGAGGAGTGGAACACAATGTGAGATTTCTGAATTATAAACGATTTGGAAACGACGATGTATAAATTATATAGTCGATGTATGAGTTATATAAGCGTTGTACACCTCATGTATAAGCGTTGTATAAGTTGTATGTTTGATGTATAAGTTATATATGCATTGTAAAAATTATATATGCGATGAAATGACAGTGAAATAAATTGAAGTGAATTGAAATATATTTATATACGAATATCTAAATATATATATACTCCCTTCGTCCACAGACCATGGACGATATATATATTGGTTGTGATATTGTTTGGATTGGTTGATGTGAAATTCGGTGAATACCATGAATGGTTGATTGAAAATGATTGATTGTGATTGAAATCCCAATAGGATTAGAATATGGGAAAATTCATCTGCGTACGAACTAGATATTGAAATCCCCATTGTCAAAAACCGCGAGGTTTTAAGGTACAGCGAGGAGCCGTACTCGGGACGGTGCCGGTTTTTACTACCCTGCCGTTATGCTGTCGGAATTTTCTGAAATCTTTCTGTGTTTGATTTATTTTCATGTGTTGAATAGAAATTCATGTGTTGAATGACATTCATGTGTTGAATAAATTGTTTTATAATAAAAATCACATTTTTATCACCTATTTCAACTATATAAAATAATCGTGTTTTGAAATAAATTGTTTTACAATAAAAATCACATTTTAATTATATACATGAATTGTTAAAAATAGTGATGTGTTGAACTAAGTATCTATTGGATAAAAATATCATTTTTATCAAATATATGAAATGAATAAGGTTTTGAAATCGAAGAATCGATTTTATATATGTATATAACTAAAATAAATCGAATAACGAAGCTGCATTTCATATTTTGAAACCGTGATATCAAACGATTATTGCGGGAGATCCGACCATCGGATTTTCCCGAGACCACAACCGTTGGGTTTGCCTTGGAAATACCTTTCCAACGGCACTAACTTTGTAAAGATCCAACGGTTGGATTGTCTGGAATGTTCAATTCAAATCTGAAGGAAAACATCGCCAGAATCGATTATATATATAGATATATATATATATAATTAAATTAAATCGAATAACGACGCTGCAGTTCGAAATTTGAAATTGAAACTTCAAACGATTGCACTGGAAGATCCGACCGTCGGATTTTCCCAAAACTGAAACCGTTGGATTCATTTTGAAAAGATCTTTCTAATGATGTAATATTTGTGAAGATCCAACGGTTAGATTTTCAGATACAAGTAAATCAAATCTGAAGAAAAACGGCGCCACGGCCGCGTTATGGCCTGAAGCGTCGTTTGAATGAATTGGCTATTTTTAAATAAATAAAAATAGCGATAAATCGTGATAAAATATTATAAATGATATGAAAAGGAAATAAACTGAATTTATTCGGTTTATTGGATATTTGATGGTCGAATGTGTTTGGCGTGAAAAATTACATTAAAGAACAGAATTATTGATGTCGAATAATTTAACCATTGAAATGAATTGATTTGAAATTCTAAATATACGTGAATTATTTGAAAAGACCGAGTTAATTCTCATTTCAAATAATTGATCGACGGTTTAAAGTCGAAGATATTAAGACGGTGCAAGACCGATGATCTTCACGTCGAATGGAGGGGTGCTACTGATGCTAAGGATAAGAGTAGCTACCTTGGAGGGGCTGAAGTACTAGCCGTCCGGACGTACATGTTGATTGTATGGATGTGCGAGGAATAAAGACCCTCCGGTTTCGTTCAGACCTAGAACGGGCTTGTAAATGGACTGTGTGTCTCCGTATTTATACTGTATACTAGGGTATTTTCCTTTTTTTTAATTTAATTAAATTCTAAAATTAGGGTTTTTCCATCCGATCTCCAAACGGACCCCAACGACTGTCGAGCAATATGTTTTGACGTCTTCTGAACGCGATGGCGCTATTGCCGAAGTCTAATTCTGAAGTTTACAGTATGTTTTCTTTATTTTCAAATTAATTTTTTAATATTAAATTCGAACGTACTTTCTAATTTTACCGGGGTCACATACGACGTCAGAAAAATCTGGAAAAATTATTTTTGGTTATGTTTTGTCGATACGGTCTTAACAAAACTAATTTCGTCGAATTCTGAGATCGTTTGAAAAATGGCCATTTTCTGGTCGATCCAATTTAACTGTAATTGACCAAAACACATTTTCCTTTGCCACGCTCACATATTAACTTCAAAAATCATGAAATTTGAAACCTATCCATAATTTGACATCCCAAATCCAACAAAAGTGGTTTCGTCGAATTCCGAGGTCATATGCAAAATGTATATTTTCAAGGGCTATATATTCACTATAGCGACCTTTCTGAAAATTCATTTGGCCATAACTTTTGATTCCCGCTATGAAACTTCGATTTTTCAGATTCGTTAGAAAGATATTCATTAACAGATTTAAATATTTTCCGTTTCACCAAAATTCGATTTATTCTGCATCTTGTGTAGTCAGTCAAAGTTCAGGTTTGACTTTTCAAACTACCGTCCTTTTTCTAATTCCATTTATAATTAAGTTAAATATATTCGTATTAAGTCCAATCAAAATAAATTTCTGGTCATTTTTATTTAAAATAATTCATTTCAACTATTTAAACACCTTTAAAATCTTTTAAATGAAAATTTTAAATTGGCCCCAAAATTCTGGGTTGTTACAATCTCCCCCTCTTAAGAACTTTTCGTCCTCGAAAAGAAAAAGGGAAGAATAGAAGGGTAGGAACCAACACAGAGAATGGGAAATATTTTAAGTGTACCTCAAAATAAAATATAATCGGAGATATCCACTCTGCATTTGGGATAAGCCTTCTTGATACTGTCTTCTGTCTCCCAAGTACAGTCTCTAGGATCACCGCTCCATTGCACTTTGACTAGGTTGATTCTTTTGTTTCTCAGCACTCTAGTCTTTTTGCCAATAATTTTCAGCGGTTCCCTTCTCACTGCAAGGCTTGGGGTAATCTCCAAATCTTGCTGTGCAGCTTCTTCCACAACTAGATCTGGATCATGGACATGCCTTCGAAGTTGAGATACATGGAATACATCATGCACTCTAGGCAACCAGTCGGGCATCTGAATTCTGTAGGCTAGGGTGCCAATCTTTTCAAGAATAGGGAAGGGGCCGATGAATTTAGGTGCTAATTTTCCTGTCTTTCCAAAACAGACTACACCTCACATTGGAGCAACTTTCAAATAGACATAGTCACCCACTTCAAAACCCAACTCTCTTCTTCTTACATCTGCATAGCTCTTTTGTCTACTTTGGGCCGCCAATAATCGCTTCTTAATAAAATCAACTTTGTCTGAAGCTTCTCAGACCATGTCTGGACCCATTACAAGCCGATTTCCTTTTTCAACCCAACACGCTGGCGATCTACATGGCCTACCATATAAGGCTTCAAATGGAGACATTTTCAAACTTACTTGATAGCTATTGTTATATGAGAATTCAACTAAATGCAAGTGATCCTCCCAAGAACCTCTAAAATCGAGTATGCAAGCTCGCAATAGATCTTCAAGAACGCGATTCACCCACTCAGTTTGGCCGTCAGTCTGAGGGTGATATGGGGTACTAAGATTTAATTTTGTTCCCAACTCATTTTGGAATGCTTCCCAAAATTTGCTAGCAAAGATAGGATCACAGTCGCTAACAATGCTACTAGGAACTCTGTTTAAAACAAAAGATTATTATTTAATTTGAAAATGAAAATTTTCATTCAGATTATGATGAAAAGGAAAGATTTAGTTTTATTACCCATGTAGCCTGACGATTTCTTTGAAATAGATTTGCGCCAGACTTTGAGCAGTTCTAGTGGACTTGACAGGTATGAAATGAGCGGACTTTGTGAAGCGATCCACGATCACCCGTATGTTGTCATTTCCTTTCCTAGTACGAGGCAGACCATCTATAAAATCCATGGAGATTTGGTACCACTTCCAATCTGGAACTTCCAATGGTTGCAACAACCCCGCAAGCTTTTGTTGATCACTTTTTACTTGTTGGCATGTAGGACATCTACTCACATAAATGGATATATCCCTCTTCATAGATCTCCACCAAAATGTGCGCTTTAAGTCTTGATACATCTTGCTCACACCGGGATGGATGCAAAGCTTTGATTTGTGACCGTCATCCAAAACTTCCCTTATGATGTCTTTGATATATGGAACACAAATCCGCCCTTGAATCTAAGAATTCCCTTGCCATCTATTTGGAAGTTCGTGTTTTCACCTGCTTCAATTCTCTTAATCATTATCTGAATGAATTTATCATCCTTTTGAAGAGCAGAAATTTTATCAATCAAGGAAGGGGTAATGATGAGGCTTGCGACAAAGACGTCCTTTCTACTAAGCGCGTCCGCCACAACATTGGCTTTCCCCGGCGTATATAAGATGTCAAGATCGTATGCCGCCAGAAATTCTAGCCATCATTGCTGCCTTAAATTCAGATCCTTTTGATCGAAGAGATATTTCAAAGATTGATGGTCTGTGAATAATTCAAAATTTTCGCCTAAAAGATAATGTCTCTAAATTTTTAAAGCAAAGACTACGGCCAACAACTCTAAGTCGTGGACACGATAATTTTTCTCATGCGGCTTTAATTGACGACTCGCATATGCAACAACTTTGCCTCTTTGCATCAGTACCGCACCAAGACCACCACTTTGAGAAGCATCGGTATAGACTTTTAAATCTTGGTTGCCATCGATGATGGTTAGTACGGGTTCAGTGGTCAAACTCACTTTTAGCTTTTGGAATGCCTCCTCACAATCCGATGTCTAATTGAACTTGGTATGCTTCTTGGTGAGCTTTGTTAATGGGCCAGACAGCTTGGCGAAGTCTTTGACAAATTTCCTGTAATACCCAGCCAATCCTAGGAAGCTTCTTACTTCAGTGGGTGTACTGGCCTGCTTCCAATCTCGAATGGCGGTAATTTTACTTGGGTCAACAACAATCCCTTCTTTTGACACAACATGGCCCAAGAATTTTACTTCCTCTTGCCAAAATATGCATTTGGAAAACTTTGCTTTTAAAACGTTTCTTCGCAGAATCTCCAACACTTCCCTTAAATGCCCTTCATGCTCCTCCTTAGTTTTAGAATAGATTAGAATATCATCAATGAAGACTAGGACGAATTTATTTAGGACCTCACGGAAAACCCTATTCATCAAGTCAAAAAATTAGGCTTGAGCATTGCATAGGCCGAATGGCATCACTAACCATTCGTAGAATATGTCGGGACCTCTGAAGGCGGTCAAAGGTATGCATTCTTCGGCTATGCGGAGTTGATGGAAACCTGTGGCTAGGTCCATCTTCTAAAACACCTTGGCTCCATTCAATTGGTCCATTAAATCATCTATGCGAGGCAAGGGGTATTTTTTCTTCAATGTTTGCTTGTTAAGATCGCGGTAATCAACACAGAGTCTTAGAGTACCATCGGATTTGGGGACAAACACTACAGCTGCACCCCAATTAGAAAAGCTAGGTCGGATGAGTCCTTTCCATAAAAGCTGTTTTGTTTGGTTTTTCAACTCTTCTTTTTCTTTGGGAGTCATCCTTCTAATAGCATGGACTACAGGCTTAGCATCTGGAACAAGATCAATTCTGAAATCAATTTCTCTTCACGGCGGTAAATTGTCTACTTCTTCAAATACGTCCGCGTAATTTTTGACCACGGGGATCTTTTCTAAAGAAATGGGAGTGACTTCGAGGGAAGACCAAAATGCCTTCCTATCAGATTTTGGACCATGGCAAGGTATAGTAACAGTATTTCCGAATCCTGTTTTCACCTTCACCACTCTTTCTGAACATAGCACTTCGGCGTCATATTTGGTTAGCGAATCAAGACCGAGGATGATATCAAACTCGGAAAAATTCATAATGGTCAAGTCAAAAGGAAACTAAAAGTAAGAGTAGGAAATAGGCACCCGACAGTACAAATCAAGGACGATAGAACCTACTACAGGATTATGAACATTAATCGGCTCTTTAAGACTTCTTTGTTTTAGTTTCAATTTCTGGACCATGTTGCTAGAAATAAAACTTCTTGATGCACCCGTATCAAACAAAGCAGTAACAGGAATGTTTTTAACAGAAATGGTACCATCTAAAACATCAGGCTTACCTGCTCCTTCGAAAGAAGTAGGGGCGGAAGAAGATGGTGCACTTGCCCCCCATACACATGTGCAATCTGCGCTCCTTTCAACAGCGGGAAATTAGGCTTGATATGACCCTTCTTGTGGCAGTTATAGCATTCCTTGGTGTCGTCGCTTCGGGCCTTCTTTGGATTTCTACAGTCCTTGCTGTAATGTCCAACCTTCTGGCAGTTGTAGCATTGCACCTTTGACTTATCATGGGTCTTAGCAGCTCCAGAACTGCTTCTTTCAGTCTTCTTCTCGGATTGTTTCCTTTTATTGTTGGCCAAGCTCCTTTCTCCGTCTTGTTGGGAATTCTTCTTATCATTCTCCTCATATCGACAAGCAAACTCCACCAACCTATTGAAAGAAAGGTCGATGTGGGCAGTGACTCTATCAATATATTTTCTCGCAAGCCCATTTATGAATCTCTTGTTCCTCCGAAAGTCATCCTGAATCAATTCAGGGACATAGCGAGAGAGGTCTTCAATTCTTCGTACATACTCTGAGATGGTCTTGTCGCCTTGCTTCAGATAGGCGAACTAGTCATGCAGTCTTTCTACCTCCTGCCTTGGAATGTATTTGTCATTGAAAAGCTCCTTAAACCTTGTCCAAGACATATTATCTGCAGTCCCTCCAACCGTGACTGTGTCCCACCAGTTTTGAGCTTCCTCCTGTAGCAGCCATGAAGCCACAAATCTTTTCCTCTGATCCTCCAGCTCCAATCCTCCAAAAATCTTTTCGCAGTTCCTCAGCCAAGCTTGAGCTTGTGTCACAGTTTCTGTACCCTTGAATGGCACTCCTCCCAGGTTTTTGAACTTCTTCGCCACCTTATCCAAATCAAAGAGCTGCGGTGGTGGTAGTGGTGGCTGTTGAACTGTGGCCTCCTCAGTTTCAGCAATATTTTGCCTCCTTTCTCTAGCTCTAGCGGCTCTAGCGGCAGCGGTACTCATTTCTAGTTAGTTCTGTACGATCAAGGAAAGAGTCAGAAAAACTATAACGGTGATTTGAAGAAATGATAAAGATAAAAGGACGGATGAAAAGATGATGATAGAATAACTGACTATTATGTATTCAAATGAAATGTTCGCCATAGAATATTGTGATTCTACGTAAACAAATTATTATAAATATGTTATATTCCAAAGCTAAGTTTAGTCAAAGCTCTGATACCAACTGTGATAACCCCAAACTTCCACGTTATGAAAGTAAGGAATAATCATTTGGATATATACTATTCATCACAAACACATACCAACCATCATCAAATATGACAAAACAAAATAGATCTGTATCGTAAGCATGTTATTATAACATCGCAAACAAAATAATTTAATTAATTAACAACTTCAAACAAAGAAATCTCACCTTGCTATTGCACGAATCTACAATCAACAGAGAGTCAGAAAACGTTCCAATCAATTTCAGAAAGTCTATTCGTCGTCACGGTTCCGTCGGATCTGAAATTTCCAGATTCGGAGCTCGCATGAATTAATTATCAATTTTTTTGAATAATAATGACTTTTTATAACTGTTGCTGTGACAGCTAAAAGCGTGGCAAAATCTGAGTTATTCATACCTTAAAATTTTCAGTTTGTTCAAATCTTTGAATCCGATTTTTGTGAGGTAGGAAGGTAGGTTTGGGGTGCGGTTTGTTGGAGTTGGAGCGGGAAAGAGAGGGGCACGTGCGCCTAGCACGGTGGAGGGTGCGGCGGCGCCAGGTGGGCTCGGCGGCGGGATTTGCGGCGCGAGTTTCGAGGGTCGGGGCGGGCTAACGGGGGCACAAGGGGAGGTGATTCTTGTCGGAGATGGAAGAGGAGAGAAGGAGCTTCGGAAAACTCAACTACACCCCTGTCTAATTCTCTACGGATTGGGAGGAATCGGAGCTCAAAGTTTTGAGCTGTTATGGGTTCGGCGGCGCTTTGAAATGGAAGAGGAACTATGTACAGTGCCCCGTATTTATACTGTATACTAGGGTATTTTCCTTTTTTATAATTTAATTAAATTCTAAAATTAGGGGTTTTTCCATCCGATCTCCAAACGGACCCCAACGACCATCGAACAATATGTTTTGACGTCTTCTGAACGCAATGGTGCTATTGCCGAAGTCTAATTCTGAAGTTTACAGTATGTTTTCTTTATTTTCAAATTAATTTTTTAATATTAAATTCGAACGTACTTTCTAATTTTACCGGGGTCACATACGAAGTCAGAAAAATCTGGAAAAATTATTTTTGGTTATTTTTTTTTGAAACGGTCTTAACAAAACTAATTTCATCGAATTTTGAGATCGTTTGAAAAATGGCCATTTTCTGGTCGATCCAATTTAATTGTAACTGACCAAAACACATTTTCCTTTGCCACGCTCACATATTAACTTCAAAAATCATGAAATTTGAAACCTAGCCATAATTTGACATCCCGTATCCAACAAAAGTGGTTTCGTCGAATTCCGAGGTCGTATGCAAAATGTCTATTTTCAAGGGCGATATATTCTCTATAGCGACCTTTCTGAAAATTCATTTGGCCATAACTTTTGATTCCCGCTATGAAACTTCGATTTTTCAGATTCTTAGAAAGATATTCATTAACAGATTTAAAAAAATTTCGTTTCACCAAAATTCGATTTATTCTGCATCCTGTGTAGTCAGTCAAAGTTCAGGTTTGACTTTTCAAACTACCGTCCTTTTTCTAATTCCTTTTATAATTAAATTAAATATATTCATATTAAGTCCAATCAAAATAAATTTCTAGTCATTTTTATTTAAAATAATTCATTTCAACTATTTAAACACCTTTAAAATCTCTAAAATGAAAATTTTAAATTGGCCCCAAAATTCCTGGTTGTTACAGGTTCGCTAATCCCGACTAGTTTGAAGTGATATTCAAAAGAAGATTAAAGAATAAATTTAAAGGATTTATCTTTGATAAAATTTTGGGAACCTTTCCCAAAATATAAGAATATTTGAATAAAAGAATATTCTGAATTGGAATGAGGCGTATGTTGTGTTTGTGTAACATTTGTTTATTATATACGCGAGTTATTCAGAAAGACCGGGTTTATCCCATTCTGAATAACTGATTCGACGTGGTGTCGAGGATGAAGACGGTGGTCGAAGACCGGAGGTCTTCACATCGTTTGGGTGATTACTGATGATCTTGATTGGGCTGTACACCCAAGAGGAGGGAATTAGTTGGTGATCGTCCAGACGTACTTGGAGATCGATGAATATGCGAGGTACAAGGTGCCTCCGGTTTCGTTCAGACCCAGAACGAACTTGTATGGACCGTGTGTCCGACATTGGAAATCATTCTGTGTGATTGATGGATATCGGTTGCATGGAGTGGTTTGCCTGTGTGGCATGCTAAGATGCAAATGATTAAGGCTTTTGTTGAAAAGCAAAGTCTTGTGGTTGATGATCAAAGCACGGCCCGTGTGGCATAGCTTTGTGTAGCGTTAATCCGCGAGCCTCACACCCCGGTTGTGAACTAGAAATGGGAGAGGATATCAGGAAGGGCATGCGTTTCTTTCTAGCTAGGGTGGTGTCAGTGCTTAAACTGGCTCACATTTATATACTTTTCACCTGTGTGGTTGTTTCTGTTGCGAGGTGCCTCGGATATATCGATGACTATGTGAAGCTGATGGAGTCATTCGTTGGCTCATTTACGCCCCATAGGGTGGGGAGACGTAGTGTCCAGGGTTTAAGTTTAATCCACATCGAGTGGACCGGCCCTGGCGATCCAAGGTGCAGTCGCGGCTGTTCCTGAGACATAGTAGGCTAGATTGTCTCGAAGCGGTGAGGACGATCCCTTACCTCGGTTCACAGATGGAAATCCAACTTCCAAATACGACATTTTGCTGTTTTAATTGTAGAACTAGTATGGCGAAATAGTGGTATGGGGCATTCATGCCGCCTATGATTGATACTTATGATTGAAATTGATTTCTTCACTTATAGTAATAATAAAAGATGAAGTTTAGCGTATCAAGCATTCTTTGGTTATTATAAGGTAAAACCCTATCCTCCTGTTTGTGTTGCATTGTGCGATGAGACCTGAGTCTTATAATAGCTTCATTGTTCTTTATTTAGCATTGCATTGTTGTTTTATGCACTGGTATTCTTGGGAGGAAACCCGTTCCGTATTATACGGCGTGGTCCCTTGATTTGCCTAACTTTAAAATAAAGATAAATAACTGTTTTAGTTCTCACACCAGTCACATGACTGACTTGGAGTTTATTGTTTTAACCTAAACTCCGGGTGCCCTTATTTTGACATGGGAAGCTAGTAGTTTTGGTTTTGCAGATTTATATCCACAGGAACCTGGTTTACGGCTGGAACGATACTCGGAAAGCTCTGTATCCGTGTATTACTTTCAGTTGTGTATTATATTATTTTTCTGTTGCAGTAATATATTGTAATCTCTGATATTTTGTGAATGTGTAATATTGATTTATACTCTGTATATTCTTGTATTCTGATGGAATTGTTATAATTAACAATGAAATGTTCTTCTGTTTGTGTTTTGATTTGGCTTGTCCTCAATTCAATCCGTGATTTCCCGTCAGGGGGATTACGGGTCGTTTCATCGTGGTATCAGAGCTTTGGTTTACAAAGCTCGGAGAACAAGACGCATTAGAACTGAACGAAAGAATTCATCAGATATTGGATTAGTAATATCCAATGAGAATGACTCATTAGAGATGGGATCAGTAGTATCCAAGAACGAGTGTGAAGAGTATATTTTTAAATTGAAAACAATTTTTGTTTTGAAAATTTAATTCAATTATTCGTATTTGAATATTTATTTGTATTGAATTTGGACAATCCAATATATAAAGATTTTGCCTATACGTCTAATCCACGTGTATTCAAAGTTTTAATGTACTGGATGGATATAGAATCACACTCTAGTCGCCCGGAGATGGTACTGATGATAGCACATGCATCATCAGTATTTATGTTCGAGTTTCGAAGGTATGATATTTATATATTTCCATTAGACTGGTGTGAGAACCAAAATTAGATAGGATCTATTGTTGTGATTTGGCTTCAAAAATGTGATTTTGACTATATATCAAAATTATGGATTTGAAACGTTAATCAACTAATTGATTGCTGAATGTATTGTTTGATTATTGTTTTGATTAATTAGAATTTTGAACCATTATGTCAATTTGAACCAAATATTGAACTGTATTGAAAATTAGTCGCATTTGCATGCACATACATGTACTTACATTGAACAGGTCATAGCAAGGAGGCTAGGGAAGAGGAATAAAATTGTTTGCCCGACAAATAGGTACATGTTTATTGTATTTCTTGGGTTTGGATGATTTTATGAGCCGATTGGCTAGCCGCTTGGCCTTTTCCTTTTCTTTTGGATTGAAGAAGGCCATGGGAGGCTATATGAAATATCCTGAAGTCCCCGGTGCAGGGGAGGTTATGGCGAAATTTTTCGAAAATTTAGGGTGTTAGCCAAATTTTTGAGAAATTTGAAAAGTTCTTAGAAACCGAAAAGTTGAAGAACTTAAGCCGTAATGAAAATAATGAAAGTTGAGCTGGTTTGTAAAACAACTTTCGCCTTTGTTCCTTTTCGGGGACGAAAAGTTTTAAGTGGGGGAGATTGTAACAACCCGGAAATCCGAGCCAATTTAATTTTTTTATTTTGGCAACTTTGATGAATTTTGAATATTTAAAATGAATTATTTTAAATAATAATGACAAGAAATTTATTTTTAATAGAATTCGAACATATATAGTTATATAGATTGTCGTTAGAATATAAATATTTATTTTAAATTATAAAAGGAATAGAAAATGGTGCGGTAGTTTGATAATTCGAAAGTTCAATTGAATGTACAGGATTCAAAATAAACCGGATTTTAGCGAAACCAAAAATACTAGAATCTATGTGAGCATATCTTTCCAACGAATCTGAGAAATCAAAATTTCATAGCGGGAATAAAAAGTTACGTCCAGTTGAAATTTTAGAGTAGTCGCTATGGAATTCTGGCCCTTAAAAATGGAAATTTTGCAAACGACCTCAGAATTCGACGAAATCACTTTTGTTGGATCCGTGATGTCAAGTTATTTCTAGGTATCAAAATTCGTAATTTTTCGAATCAATAAGTGAGCGTGGCGAGGTAAAACGTGTTTTGTCAATTTCGATCGACCTGAAAATGGCCATTTTTCAAACGGTCTCAGAATTCGATGAAACTAATTTTGTTAGGACCGTACCGTCAATACGAAGCTGGAAAATATTTTTCGGGAATTTTTAGAGTCCGTATATGGGCCCGGTAAATTGAAATTCACGTTCAAATTCAATATATAGAGTTATATGTTGATTTTGACGAAAACTGATCGTAACTGACTAATTGGCTTATGATACATATCCCATTGTGTTCGGAATGTGAGTAATTAGCTAGGGACGACAGCCGATGGGTTTGATTTCAAGTTGAAAATAAAAAGTTGTTTTTAAGGAATTTAAAATAATTAAATAATTAAATTAAATTACATAACCCCCCTTTTTTCCCTCTTCTTCAGATCTAAACGAAAAAAAAGAAAAAAAAGGGCGCACCTCCACTTTTTTTTTCCACCCGTCGCTCCTCCGACGTGAGCGCCACCACGCCCTCCGTCCCGCCACCTCTGGCACAGACTTCTCCCCCCTCCTTGCTCTCCTCTTCTTCCTCCCTCTCTTCTTGGAACGAACGAGCCCCCAAGCCCTTCTCACCCTAAACCGCGCCACCAGGCTCCGCCCTAGCAACCGCCGGCCCTCCCTAGCCCTTCGTCTACCCCCTGCCCCACCGCGACGGCCCCCCTGCTGTCCTCAACCCCAAGCGTCGTTCCTCCCTCTCCAATCCGAAATCCAAGCCTTTAAAGCTGCTCAGAAATCGCTACCGCCATCTCCCGCTGTCCGCCGATGATCTTCAGCACCCCAACGCTTCCTTACTCCACCATGACAATCGATAGAATGTAAGTGAGTATAAACTGAATTTTTATTTTTTTATTTTCAGTTTTAATTAAAATAGCATGGTAAAAACTTGTTCTTATATAGGGAAAACGATTTATAAAGTTATGATTTTTACGATAGGGAAAGATTAGATTTTTATATTGAAAAAGAGGTGATTTTTAATATATATATATATATATATATATATATCACAATATAAAAATATAATTTATATTTATATTTTTAGCATATAAAGATTAGATCTTTATTTATATGAGCAAGGGTTTTTAATTTATAAAAGCAGGATGGAAAAGATAAGATTTTAATTATAGAAAAAGTTTCGATTTTTAAATATGGTATTAGCCAAGAAAGGTTGGATTTTTAATGAAGTAAAGATTTGATTTTTAGCGATGTAAAAATATAATTTTTAGCGTCATAAAAATATGATTTTTATATAGTAATGAAGATAAAAATTCGATTTTTATATATATGAAGTGAAGATAAAGATGTGATCTTTATAGAAATAGCAATGTAAAAGTATGATTTTTATAAGTGAAAATGAATAATAAAAATGTGATTTTTACTATGAACAGAGTGAAATAGATTGCGATGGAACCGTTCAGAAATAAAAATGGCGGAGTGGAACCCCAAGGTGAGAACTCCTCACCTTTAATTTATTTCTAGTTATATAAATATATACTAGGATGCAGACGGTGCTTAGCAGCACCCGACAACCGTCGTCCACAAACCATGGATGACTTGTTTGTTTAATTGCTGTGTTGTGAAATTTGATTATGTGATGTGAAAAGAAATAAAATATTTTATAGTGGAAAATATTTTATTGTTAAAAATATAATTTTTAGCGTGTATATAAAATAAATATATATAAACAAATCGGACGATTTGTTTATATACACTGATTCGACTGATATTGATTGAGACGATAAATTTTACACATCGCCCAACTGCACAAATAAAACCTGTGTTTGTTGTTTTGAAACCTCACACGGGTATTGGGATGATATTTGACGTACACTAATCCTGATTGTTTAGTTGTATGTCAATCGATGGATTGACAGACTGTGTAAGCATTAATTATTTATATTTAATGCTTATGCAGTTGTGTGGTGCACTCTGGATGATGGTTGATGATTTAACGTTGCTGTTATATACACATGTTGTAGGGAATCCATATAATGAACGTTATATGGTAATTGATTGGGCCTAATTCCAATTTGGAAAATAGAAAATTCATGTGTTGAATAGAAATAGAAATTTCATGTGTTGAATAGAAATAAATATTCATGTGTTGAATAGAAATATAAATTCATGTGTTGAATAGAAAAATAAATATTCATGTGTTGAAGAAAATATTCATTTGTTGAGTAGAATAACGAAGTTATTGAAATATATAAAGCCGTGTTGATTAGATATGCGCCATTTTGACGCGAATGATATTTATATTATATTCGTTTATATAATGAATATAGAAAAGAAAGTAATTTCAAAATATAACGTTTTGAAAATATTATCATTTATATATATATCGATGATATGGAATATTCAATTTTGATTAGAAATTGAATAGGAAGTTGAAATCGTTTTGAAAACGAAATTAAAACGATTTAAAAATATGTTTTAAAAGGAAATCAATGAAATATATTATATACATATTATATATATAATATAATGGCTTGAATAGAACGCGCCACGCTGCGGCAGTTCGCGAATTTCGACCATTGACGTCGAATTGACGTTGCGGGAGATCCGACCGTCGGATTCTCCTAAAACCGGAACCGTTGGGTTCGTATCGAAAAGAGCTTTCTAACGAATATTAGAAATTAGTAATCTAGCGGTTGGATTTGGAATTATGTCCAGATCAAATTTGGAAAAGGTCGTTGTAAGTGCAGTTCGATGGCCGTTGATGGAAATCGACTGTACGAGCCTTGATAAAATTATTAAAAATAGTAATAATTTGTGTAAAATCATAAGAAATGATTTGTGAAGAATTGGGATGAAAATTTCCATATTTGAAAAGATAAAAATAGTTTTTTATTGAAATGAACTAGTAATGAACTAGAATAATAATTCAGGACAGGAGTAGCTACCTTGGAGGGGCTGAAGTAGTAGCCGTCAGGATGTACATGTTGATTGTACGGATGTGCAAGGAATAAAGACCCTACGGTTTCGTTCAGACCCAGAACGGACTTGTAAATGGACTGTGTGTCTGACATTGGATTTCATTCTGTGTGATTGATAGCCATCAGTTGCATGGCGTGAATTGCCTGTGTGGCATGCTGAGATGCAGTGATCAAAGCTTTTGTTGAAAAGCAGAGCTTTGTGGTTGATGATCAAAGCACCGCCTGTGTGGCATAGCTTTGTGTTTAGCGTTGTTTCGTGAGCCTCACACCCCGGTATGAGCTAGAAACGGGAGAAGGACCTCAGGGAGGACATGCGTTTCCTTCTAGCTAGGAGTGGTGTCAGTGTTTTACACGACCTAACATTTTACTTATGTGGATGATGGAAAGCGAGGCCTCGGTTAGTTCGGTCTCTTCGGAGCTGATGATTTGGTCGGATATGACCAGTTTACGCCCCATAGGGCGGGGAAACACAGTGTTCAGACATTTTAATCCACATCGAGTGGACCGGCCCTGACGATCCAAGGATCACTCGAGCTCTGATCCTGAGACATAGGCCAGATTGTCTCGAAGCGGTGAGGACGATCCCTGGCCTCGGTTCATGATGGAAATTCAATTTCCAAATACGACATCGTGCGGTTTTGATTGTGTATATATATATGGCGACATGATATATGGTACCTATGCCGTCTATGATTGATAGTTATGATTCAAATGATTTTTGAAACATATAAACACTAGCAATAATATCAAATGATTTGTTTTGCTCGCATCAAACATATTTTGACCATTATAAGGTAAAACTCTATCCTCTGATTTGTGTTGCATTGTGTGATGGGACCTGAGTCTTATAATGGCTTCATTTTTATAAAAAGCATTGCGAGGTTAAAAAGATTTACTTGTTTTAAAGCACTGGCAATCACTGGAGTAAACCCGTTCCGCGAAAGTGGCTTGTTCCTGTGATTGGCCATATTATAAAATAAGTTAAAGTAGATTTCTCATACCAGTCTCATGACTGACTCGTAGTTTGTTTCACTTGCAAACTCGGGTGCCCTTTTTTTTACACGGGCAGCCTTGTATTCAGGTTTTAGCAGGCTCTTTCTGGGTAGCTCGAGCTAAAGATGGATTCTATCATTTATCTCTTTTTATGCTGTTCAGCTCCTATTGTACATTTATGTTTGTTTTCTGCTGTAGACGTTCATGTATATCTGAACTGTATTTGTACTAAGTATGATCCTGTATACTGTGTAACTCTGATGTTTATATTTATCTAGTATATTCTGTTGTTCATTATCTGGTGTATTTATTTATTTCTGTTCTGCTGATTATCTGTTTGTGTGTTAGATTCCAAAGATTACCCTTGCCTTCGTGTTACGGGGTTTGGGTCGTCACAAACATGTTCAGGTTAACAGATGCTGTGAAGTTCAGAGACAAGCTGGAGGAGTCCAGACGTATTAATATTTACTCCGCTGTGTATTATATGAGGACAGGATATTATAACTGTCTAGATTTTTCTGCTGTACTCTGCTGATTGTAATTATTATTTCAAGTTCTTTGTAAAGATTATATCTATATTATATTTGTTCCGCTGCGATATGAGATTCTGATTCGGTGTTGTCTTCTTATTCTTCTAGTCTAATAGCTTTACCTTATATTTCTCATCCTCTAACTTCTTTCTTCTAGCTTTCTGGATGTTCGATACTCGAGTTTGCACATGAGTTGTGTAAATGTCGAGATTCGAGCATCAATTTTTCCGGGCCGCTCCAGTTCGTATCAAAGCTATTGGTTGAGTAGTAACTTTGGCTCTGTGGTGTAACTTTGTTGAGATAGGGTCAGTAATACCCTAGATTGAGTTTAAGTGTATATATGAGTGCGCATATTTGTAATTGATTATAAAACAATTTCTAAATATTTTATTAAAAAGGGTAAATGAAATAATTTTCCCCGAATTATATTTTTATAGAAAATGAGATAATTTTCTCAAGTTATAGTATTATTGGTTGTATTGGATTATTTCATTGATTTGAATGAAATTCGAATCGAATTATGAAATGGAATTGAACTTGTTAGAAATCAGGTGGTCAATTGAATTGGATATGGAGATGAACTTAACCTGGTTAAATGAATTAATTTAGGAAGTGGAAACGAAACTAAATAAACTAGAATTTGGAAATCGAATGGATAATAATGGGAATTAATCGAATATAAATCAATTCGTATCAAGGTTAAAACAAAGTGGATATGGACCAATAAGTATCAATGTTGAATATAATTCTTATGATTTGGTTGTTTATTATTTGGATGTTGGAGTGGTCGAATAAAATTCATCAAATGGATCAATGAAGAAGTTGAATGGAATAATATGAGATTGTTATTTGCATTATAAATTGAGTTAAGTGCAGATTCCAAAAGGCTATGGAGTTGATTTGGTTATATAGATTGGAAGATCAGACGAACAACAGCTAGTTGATGGAATTTAATTGCCGACAAATAAGTAAACCTTAATATTGATTGGAATGATGGATTTTTACACCTCTGAGTTGGGTAGTCATTTGGATTTTGGTTTTCTTTTGGAAAAGTTGAGGCCTGAAGTGGCATTTATAGTTGTTGTGATCAAAAATTCATCAAATGGATCAATGAAGAAGTTGAATGGAATAATATGAGATTGTTGTTTGCATTATAAATTGAGTTAAGTGCAGATTCCAAAAGGCTATGGAGTTGATTTGGTTATATAGATTGGAAGTACAGACGAACAACAGCTAGTTGATTTGCTGCGAAATTGGAATTTAATTGCCGACAAATAAGTAAACCTTATTATTGATTGGAGTGATGGATTTTTACACCTCTGAGTTCGGTAGTCATTTGGATTTTGGTTTTCTTTTGGAAAAGTTGAGGCCCGAAGTGGCATTTATAGTTGTTGTGATCGAGCCGTGCATAAGAGGTGCTGGCGAAATTTTCGAAAATTTTAAAGAAGTGTGAATTTATTTTGATAATAATTGAAGAATAATTAGTTTAAAATAATTGAGTTCAGGATCATTCTTCTTACCGCGTAATTTCGGAGACAAAATTCTTTTAAGGGGGGAAGAATGTAACGTCCCAGATTTTGTGCCATTTAAATTGGAATATTTGAATTTGTTTATATATTATATTGGAAATATAATGGATTTTTATCGAATTTATTTAATAAAATATAGTTTGAATACATATATATGTATATAATTTATAATATAATTAAAACGAGCTCGAAACACCGCTGTAGTTCGTAATTTTCGATATGAACTTTAATTGAATATACATAATCCGATATAAGTTGGAATTCGGTGAAACAAGAACCGTCTG
The DNA here is from genome assembly GCA_030737875.1 of Allium sativum. NCBI lineage: Eukaryota > Viridiplantae > Streptophyta > Magnoliopsida > Asparagales > Amaryllidaceae > Allium > Allium sativum. The sequence goes on from CM060924.1 coordinate 876,825,526, forward strand.
AATCAATTTGATTATATTTTTCTAATTAAAGAGAAAAATTGGGATTTCGACCTATAGATTATTACTTATGTCCAATTCAAATTTTAAAATAGTCTCTATGGAATTTCGTTAATAAACGATAACGTTTATTTAATAAATATAAATGAATTTATATATATTTGGATTCTGTTTTAACCCGAATGTCTAGATATTGAGTTTAGAAAATATATTGGTTATTCTTCTTAGATAAATACGATAACAATAATTTATTATTATTTAAATTGAATTGTTTTGAAATTAATTCTATTTTTATCGACCGTATATAGCCTTAGAAATGGCAAAGTAATCGCCATATATAGCCTTAGAAATGACAAAGTAATCGCCACTGAAATGACAAAGTATGGAAAACCATACCGCTCCCATAAATTGAGGGGAAAATTCACGTAATCGCCATATAGCTACCCTATACTTAAATACCGTCATATAAATAAGCTACTTTGTTCCTTCAAATCACAGTGTAGCATCGGAAATGAAAATATGCAGACCATGTTTACTGTTTTCAGCAAAGCCATTTCCTATATCATGACATAGCTAATCTACCTGTACGTTTTGAAAATAAATTGAGCTTATCTCCTTATAACTCCTTCTAAATATACGGAACAATGAATTAAAGCCTGGACTCCATATTTTTTTGGAAACTTACATTCTTCAATTGAAGAAAAATTAAATATCTCCAAAACCGTGGATTTTTAGCAAATATTGTCAACTAACGAAATGGAGATGGAGGTAGTGCCGACCCACAACCGGAGTAGATGGTGGCGCAGACTTTGCTAGTGGCCGGAAAATGAGGGAGAAAGGTGGATCTTGAGGGTGTATTTTCTAATAGGAGGAAACTTCGAATGTAGTAATGCTTGGGGTATGGATAGTCCTCGAGCAGGTGGAGAAAAGGGCGGCACTCGCTGGTGCTCCAGGGGATCGATGCAGGTGGCGCAATTCGTTGGTATTACTGCGTGTTTCTTTGATCAAGGGGATGGGTTCTAATGGCGCAGCAAGGTCCAGCGTAAAGATTTATAGTTGCATTGGTTTCTTGTTGCAGGAGAAAGGGTTGTAGATACATGCATGGACGTGTGCATTATAAAAGTGAAGTTGCGCATGAACAGAAGAGGAGACAGGCGTTGAGGGTTTTGATTTTCATGGCAGAAAGGCAGGTGGTGTATGCTGGTGGAAACAACGATGAAGGCCCAAAACTGGAGAAATGGTTTTTAAATGGGAGAGTTGCAAGGGGAAGCTCGTTTGTGGATTGTTGAGTGTTGAAGTCGGGCTGGCCTATTCGACAGGGGAGAACCATGCAGGGAGTGGAGCGTAGAGAAAGGATAGGTGTGGAAAAATGGTTTACATTTTTTAACAATGGGAGTAGTTGAATGCGGTGAGGGAAATATACAGGGGCGAGGTACAAAGGAGAAACTGAAGCCTGTAGTAGTGGAGTTTAACAAGGTGATTTCTTTTGTTTCAAAATAGGAAATAGAAAGTCAGTGGGTGCCTGACGATGAAGGGAAATTGTTAGATATGAGAGAGGATGAATGTAGTGGGCACGTTAAAGAAGGAGAAGCTAAATCTCGTGAACACAATGTAATGTTCATGGAAATTAGTGTCAAATCAGGATTCAACATCAAGTCGTATGTTGGAAATGCTAATAGACGGTGGTGAGTACATAGACATGCACGATGTAAATAGTTCATTATTGTTTTTATTGCATGGGAATGGTTGCAAATGAGCCAGGTGAAACAGGGAATTGCATACAAAAAGGAAACGAGAGTATAGCGTGAGCATGAACAGAGGAGTGATGATGAGATAACAGTGGGTGTGATATTGGGTAGGAGACGGAAAAATAGGAATGAGTAGTTTGGGAAAAAGGATAACAGCATGGTGTAATTTAAACAAACAAGTGGGATGCAGGGTTTTTGAACGGGTACATGTGAAGTGGGTAACAGGAAGATAACGTGGCCAAAAAGAAGGATATATATGTATATTCTTCACGCCAGGCGAATGGAATTGGTAAGAACCCATTACTTTATATTATAGGTTAAGGTAAATTTAAAAGGGAAAGTATATGCCAAATCAATGGTAATGTGGACTATTATAATATTAGTGTAAACTAATTAACGTGATCGATTAGTTTAAATTTTAATTAAGCTTTTGCCATTTAATTAAATTAGTATATAATTTATGATAAATACTAGTCGCACGTTAACAGAGTTAAACCAGACATCGATACCATGCTGACAAGCATTAAATAACGGAGCCAGTTTGGACAGGAAAAAGAAGTAACTGAGATTGATTAAAATGAACCGTTTTAACGTCAGATGGAAACCCAAGGTGAGTACAACTCACTCAGTTTATCCCGTTTATATTTTATATAAGCTGGGTTTTTAATTTGTGTGCAATATTAGCTAATGGTTGCTGATTGGATGACTGTTTGCATGTATGTTGAATATTTTTAATATTCATTGATTAAATTAAACGTTTGTTTAATTTAATCGAATTAAATCGTTATTTTAACGATTAGATTCCAAATGAGGTAACTTTCCTTGTTGGTTGCATTTATAAAAATATATATGTATTAAATAAATAATTTGATGCATGAACGGCCGTTATAAATTATCGTAGACTATTATTAGTTAAATTATTCATCTCTGTTATCATGATAAATATATTGTTGAGTTGAAATTCAACATTTTTGTGATATGAACGGATGAGTGATATTGGTTGAGTAATTATCGGCAGATGGCCTATAAATGAATCTGTTTATAGAGATTGATTTACCGTCAGGTAAATCAATAGAAAGAAGTTATAAAATTGTTTTATAACTAAAGACATATTTTGAAATCTATTTTATATAGATTATTTTTAAAATGGCAGTTTATTTAAAGAAAACGAATAATTATATTATTTGTTAATTATAAACCAAGTACGAGGCAAGTTCTTATGTTAACAAATTTATTAAGCAGAAGAGTGGAAATTAATCTAATAGTTAAGGATTTAATTAATGGTTTCAAATAAATGATTAAGTACGATTATTTAATTTAATTAGATGATTAATTAAATCAAAAGAAATTGTTTAAATTAATTTATTAGTTTAAAAAGAATAATTAAGTGCGAACGGTCAACGAATTAACCTTGTTTTGAGTTGACTAAGTCAACTATTTATCTAGGATTAATTATTGGACAATTATTGAATCTTTAATTATTATAATAACCTTAAAGGGAAGATTAACTATTATAATAATAGTTAATTAATTAGTTTTTTAAAATGATTTGAATTGGTAAAAAGGGTTGTTCAAAAGAAAATAGATGGAGTTAACCCATGTTTTAAAAATCGGTTAGTAAATAGAAGAGTTGGATATTTATTGGAATTTGGTTTCACTAAAAAAAATTATCTATTCTAAAGATAAGAATGTTGTTGTCTCAAGGTCTGAGAGGTAAATAGAATACCCCAACTTGTAATGACTTCATTATTATCCAAGAATGATATTAGTTTAGAAACGAGGGTAGTTGAGGGAGTAAAATTTTGTTTTTACTTACAGAATATTATAAGAGACAATTCGGGGAATTATAAGTTGAATAAAATGATTTGAAAATAGGAATTGAAAAGCGGGATTCCAAATATTGGAAGATGAAATTTAATTAACAATTTTTTAAATAAAGAGGCCAGATGACACTGTATATTGAACCGATGAATCCACTTCATTTTTCTATAGATGATTGATTGTTTGTTTGATAGTTAAATAACCGAGTATCAAATCTGGCCAATACGATTGTTTGTACGGAAAGACCAGGATCAAATTTATATTCGAAAACCATTCCGACCATTGAATATAAAATCGAGGAAGATGCTGATTGAAGATAGGGCATTGAAGACTGTTGATCTTCATGAGCGGGAGACTACTCGTTGAATTTCTAAGGGCCGCTCCCGAAGATATTTTGACTTATGATTCTATCGTGATTGGAATCTACGAATTGCAATGACTACTCACTACTGATCCTTGAGGTGATTCCTATATAAGGATGTGGTAGGAGGGTGCCTTCGGTTCATCCTGTTCCTCGATGACGTATGGATGTTGTGACATTAAAGTGATATGTTGTTCTAGAAGATAGACGTTGCCTCTAGCCTCATCAACCGGGAAATGATAAAAATCGGGCAGGCAGCTTGGCCAGGTGGGTCATACCCAAGCAGCGTGTATCATCACCAATCTAGAGAAATTCCTTATTTGTTCTTCTTTCGATTCTGTATCTCCATGGATGGAAAGTGGGCCCTTAAATCTGTCGGGTGATGATATATTCGCTACACTCAAGCTAAATGAGTGGGCGGTAATGTGTGGCCGGGTTGCAAGACGTTCTTGTTGAACCCTGGTGTATCCCCTCTACGGTACACTGATCGGAAGGTGATCACGGGACCTTGTCTAGTTGGAATCCAATCTCCAATAAGAGCCCGCGGTTTTTAATTATATACTATATATGTAGAGCGTGAGATGCAAGCGTTCTACTACTTGGTTATTCACTTGATTTACATCACTATTATAATATCAGATTAGTATTGATTCAAAAACGGTTTGGTTATAGTAAGGTAAAAACCGTCCGTGTTTATGTGTGGGTTGGTCTTACTATTACCCTTTCTTTCAAAAGGATTTCTAAAGTTAAGCAATATGATTGATATTTAAACTTAGTGAGTTTTTCTCATGCTGGTTCACCAGACTGACCCGTGGCGTTAGTAATGTCTAGGGTCAGCCCGAGTAACAGGTTCAGGTTAACAGATCCTGTGAAGTTCAGAGATAAGCTGAAGTTGTCCAGATGTATTAATATTTATTCCGTTGTGTAGTATATGAGGACAGGATATTATAACTGTCCATATTTATTTGTTGTACTCTGGTGATTGTAAGTATTATTTCAAGTTCTTTGTAAAAATTATTTCTATATTATATTTGTTCTACTGCGATATGAGATTCTGATTCGGTGTTGTCTTCTTATTCTTCTAGTCTTAAGTTATACCTTATCTTTCTCCACCTCTAACATCTTTCTACTAGCTTTCTAGATGTTCGATACTCGAGTTCGGACACGAGTTGTGTAAATGTCGAAATTCGAGCATCGAATTTTTCTGGGCTGCTACAGCTGGAATTTCTGGTACGTAATAATACATTTATGTTTATGACCTTTACTGCTCTTTCGACTTTTTATGTATTCAAAGGTTTGTTTCTCCTTCGACTTATAACATGTGTGTGTGTATATATATATGTATATGTATGTATGTACACACACACGCACATACACGAATGTAGCGTGTGTGACATGCCCAAATCTTAGAAAATATGGAATTTTTAAAATACTGCAAACTTTCCAACATATAAATTTATGTGTATCTCTTACACAAATTTGGATTGGTTGGATAATTTTTATACTTTAGAAATTATCATTCATACATTCTCAAAATTTGAGCTCATTTTAAAGTGTGATAATAAAAAATAAACACAGTTGTCGAGAGTACTTAAAAGGTGTATCTTTTACACCATAATGATAAGATTTCAATGATCTCATTCAGATAAACACAAAGGATCTTAGTTATCACATAGTAAGTTTCCTATGCTTCTAAGTTCCTACAAAAAATTCAATAATCCAAACCCTTCAGCCATATAATTGTGCAAACAGACTTGAAGCACAAAAATCACAACTGTCAATTTGAAGCAAAAAAATTACATCTGCTTATTGCAGTCCTAAGTGACTATTATTACCCACCTATCCCCGATTTTCATGAAAAAAAATTATATGCTGTAACATTGCTACCTACCCATTGCTATGATGTCTCCCACTGATGTTGCTTTTCGCCTTTTCCTTCTAGATACCTCAGAATAATTGCCTGTTTAAAGTTGATTTTTTTTATTTTTATTTTTATAAGTAAAATAGATTATAACATATATTAGTCTAATGTCAAATGTCAGAAAATGTGCAACAAATTAGTCAGTAATTTCTTATTATTGTAATCCATTGTTTTACATGCACTCCCTAGCCTTTACAGGACAAATATTTAAATACAATAAATTTAATCATTCTAACCCAATAAAAGTGTTCAATCATTAATAAGGTGTTAATATTAAATAATAATAATGAAAAAGCTATCAAATTATGAGGGTGTAGGATTAAGGCCGCCAAGTTGCAAATGCAAGTATGATCCTTGCAACCGGAGCAAAGCCTCATATGTTTTGATAACAAGAAGCATTGATGTTTGAATACTTTGTTTTATTCTCAAAGAAATGGAATATTCAGAGGCTTAAGCAACCTCAATAATGCCATTATCATCAAGGTCTTAATGTAAAAAGGAAAATGTTTGATTGTAACCTTAAATACATATGCATTGATGATTGTATCCAAAAACACGGCCCACGGACTACAATTGGTATATTTCCTAATTCCAACCCTAAACATAAAAATATTTGCCACCTCGTTTTTTAGAAATATCAATGTTTTCCTTGATAAAAAGAAAACACGATGTTTCCTCGATAAAAAATAAAACACGCTGCTTCTTTCAACTTGAAAAAAAAAACCGATGCTTTTGATCGAGGCGATTCTTTCAAAATCTACAGAAATTGATTAATTCTTTTATTCACAAAAATAGATAAAGAGGGAAAAAATTAACTCACGAAGATTATTGCTCAAAGTCTAATCTCTGCTACTGCTGTAGTATTGATTTTATCTGATTCTTTCTCATAAGTATTAATTCAAATTTGTGGATTTTTATAGACTTTGAATTTACTGTTATTCATATTTTGTTGATTGATGATTTGATTTTGTTCGCTTTAGTTGATTCGCTTTGTTTTGACTTCGAATTAACTCATGAAGTCTTTTTTTTTGCCCTAAAACTGAAACTGATTTTGGTGGACGGTTTCGGACCGCTGTGGTCCGATAACAGTCCGGTAACCCCAAAATTTCGGGGTGTCGGACGAAACCTTAAACCTTGGTTTGAATATACATTGTAGAAACAACTATGTAACAATCCATAAGAAAAATTCTCAAAATTACAAAATCCACATCTTAATTAATATATTCCCAATCTTATCCAACCCGTAGCGCATGACAAAGCCACGTAGTTATTTATTTTCCAGTATTTAATTTATTCATGAATAGAGTAGTGTTTGATATGCTATATGTACAAGGATTAATATAGCATTTATTGAGTTATGGGGGAAAATACTTATATACCACCAATATAATATACTCAACAAGGATAAACGAGCAATAATCAACTATAATATGTTTTGCAACAATCAACAAGCAACCAGAAAAAATAAAAATGGGTGTATGACTATTTAGTTGTGTTACCCATCATCCTGGGTGCATATTATGTTTTATCGTATGTTAGAATTAAGCATTTGTCAACACAATGTGTCATATTTATAATCAACATATCAAAATAGCCGGAATACGGAAGCATGATATATGGGCTCAATATGCATAGCATTTACAACGGAATGGTAGAATCTGGATTCGATTAGAATAAAATAATAGTTACTGGAAAATAGGCTTAGTATTATATAAGATGTTACGGAAGCACATGACTCAAAAGGATCGAAATTTGTATTTCTTAAAGAAATTAGTTAAAACCGTTTATGGAAAAATATTTGTATAAATCAATGAATGTAAAGGACAAGAAACCAATGCTACAGATTTAATGAAGATGTAACGTCCTAGGTTTTTGAGAGTTAACTACGGATATTTAAAATCTGTTTAAATATTGATTTGGTGGTATTAATGGATTTTTATCGAATTTTATTTATTAAAATAGAGTTCAAATATATAATTTAAAATAAAATATAACTTCACTCCGTAGCAAATAAATTTATGTGCGACTTTCCCTAGAGCCAAATGCAGTGTTTCTCTCACTAAGTTCAACCAAGTACACAAAGAAATAGGATAGCAATGCAGCCTACCTACCACTTAATTTTGGTACAAACTTGCAAACCACGGTGTGCTATGTGTGCCGCCGACTTCATACTTAAACATGAAGTAATAGGAACTATCCTAAAGATGCAATCATGCAAGGTGTACTATATATATTGCATACGCCCATGCTACATACTCACAGCCTAACCAAGAGGACTGACACCCATCATGTACAATTGTGTACAAACCATATGTGATACATATATTAAATCTTTTCTCCACTTAGATCCTTGCATGCCACACTTTGTGATTCCTTGTCCGTCAATCCTCAAAGCCATGGAGACAAAGTTTTTACTTTTTCGAAAGTCCCCAGGCAACAACAAATCAACCATACCCTGACCTATCCCTACCTATCTTAAACAGCTTGCTCCCCACACTTCCTCTTATTATATATATATATATATATATATATATATATATATATACATGCTAAGAGCAAGTCCAACAAAAGGTTGGAAATCCAATTTTCAGAAATCCACACTCATTTTGACCTCCAACCGAGGTTGGAAATCCTGAATTGTTCCGAAATCTGGGGGAGGAGTTTCGGAATGTCCAAACTCCCGAAGCGGTTGTTGAACAAATGCGTAGGAATACGCGTCTGTTCAACAAGCGCGCGCCTGTTCAACAACCGCTTGTACTCAAGCGGTTGTTTAACAGACGCGTGGAGTGTTTAGAAAATTTTTAAGATATTTATCTTCCTTCCACCGAAATTTAGACATGAAGACGTAATTAAACAAAAACAATCAACAGTTGCACAAAAGCTTAAGATACATGATTGCACTAACATTTAACGGATACATGATTTCACTACCATTTAACGGATACATAGTTTCAGAGATTGATTAAAGGATACAAAGAACAGTATTAGAACTACTAAAGCAACGAAAACACAACAAAATAAAGGTAAACAGTGTCACTGACTTCCAACAAAGTTCCATAAATAATTTGTTAAATCTTGCTGGAGTCTTCGATGAATGTGTGCGTTACGGTAAGCCATTTGGCTTTCGACATGAAATTCAAGCTCTAGTTCGCTTTCAATCATATTTTCACGCCAAATCTCAGGTGGTGGAGCAGTGCAGTCGTAATTGAAATCATCCTCCATGTCTCTTTCGTCCTCTATAATCATGTTATGTTTAATAACACAAGTATACATTATCCTAGTCATTTTAATTGGAGACCAAAGTCTGCATGGATTACTGACTATGGCAAATCTGGATTGTAAAACGCCAAACGCTCTTTCTACATCCTTTCTTTGTCCTTCTTGCATCGCTGCAAACCTTGCTTGTTTATTGTTTTGTGGGTTCGGTATTGTCTTGACAATCGTACTCCATTGCGGGTATATACCATCGCCTAGGTAATAACCATGGTCATAGTCGTGACCCTCTAACGTAAAATGATGTGGAACTGATCTACCGTTCGCCAAATCGTTAAACAACGTTGAGCGTTCAACTACGTTCAAATCGTTGTTCGAACCCGGCATTCCGAAAAAAGCATGCCATATCCACAAGTCGTACGACGCTACAGCTTCAAGTATAATAGTTGAGGTACGAGACTTACCCTGATAAGCTCCAGCATATGCTTTCGGACAATTCTTCCACTCCCAATGCATGCAGTCTAAAGATCCTAACATCCCTGGCCATCCTCTGCTACCGTGCATATCCATTAACATTGCAATGTCGGCTTCGTTTGGTCTACGCAAGTATTGATTACCGTAAACGTCTACGATAGCTTGGCAGAAATGGTCTAAGCATTCTAGTACTGTGTTTTCTGCCATTTTCAAATTTTCGTCTTGAGCGTCAGCAGGACCGCCATAGGCTATCATATGCAGTGCGGCTGTCATCTTTTGAATTCCGGTGAGCCCCATTGTCATAGAAGCATTGCGTTTGTAGATAAAGTAGGAATCGTGTTGTTTAATACATTCTAGGATTCGAAGAAACAAAGGGCGTCTCATTCGGAATCTCCTTCTAAACTCTGTACTTGTATACCTCGGATTTGAGACAAAATAATCTTCCATTAGTCTCTCGTTGTGCAATGCATGATGTCGATTTTTATATCGACGGCCTACAACAGAACCTCCATGGGATTTGCTAGATTCACCATCTCTTAATGCACCTACAAGCTGTCTTTGTCGTCGGAAATGATCATCCACCATAACATCAAACTCTTCGTCACTATCATCAAACAACACACATTCTTCGGTGGACATTGTGGTCTTTTGAGTTTTTGAGTGTATAAACTACAAATTGTGGATTGTGTCTGAGTAGTGAATGCTGCAAGTTTTCCTCCTTATATAACAAATTTTGTCTACATTTTGGTCTTCATTGGATACCATAATGTGACATAAAGCAAGTCATGCATTGGTTACTGGAGTATCACAGACATAAAGCAAGTCATGCATTGGTTACTGGAGTATCACAGACATAAAGCAAGTCATGCATTGGTTACTGGACAAAACATCTTACGATAAACTATAACACCATTAAACTTAAGGATACAACAACAAGCATAAAGATACAAAAGCTTGTAAAGACACAACATCTTACGATAGTAGTTTTAGTACGCAAACACATTAATTGTTACGCTCATTCAAAGAAGTTCGAAGTCGCCTATTCTCTTGTTCTAACTCGTTTGTGTAAGCAATAGCCCTTGAAAGGAAACAGTCGTCTATCCACTCAAAATAATTGCATCTGTTAGGCCATAGCGAGCATAATTGGATCCTGCGACCAATATCATCTCCGTCAGCCCGGACTACCACCTCTACCAAGTAACCACAGTGGCAACAAACGGGATAGGAGTTAACTTCCTGCTCAATAGGAGACTGTTCAACTGAAACTCGTCGTACCTCTTGATGACCTACATCTGGAACAGTCGGAGGAGCAGGGACTGTAGCCGCTTGTAAGCGTTCTTCATTTACAGCCTCTTGATGACCTACATCTGAAACATGTGCAACTGGTGGATGAATCGTCAAGTGGGTAAACTCCGGGTAGACTTGATGCAATTCCTCGTAGTGCAGCTCTTGGTATTCGATATTCCAATCAATATCTGTTCTTGGGCTTGAAGGAGGACGCTCAGGAAAGCGTTCATCATAGTTCGAATCCATTGACGAGGGCCATGACCATGAAGACATTTTATTATTTTGATGAGAATTTTGGTTCCAGCTAACTTATGTAACCGTATACATTTATAGGGGCAATGTAGTGTTGTGGTAGTGTACATGTGACGACCCCTTAACTTATGAAGTTATTCATCTTCAACGTGATATGACACGGGGATGACCCTTGTTTCCGCCTTTGCTTTATTAAAGGTCGACAAGTCCCCTTGATTCCGGCTTTGCTTTATTAAAGCAGTGGTCAGCTCTGCTTTAACGAGTATGAGTTGTCAGTGGAAAGCGTTCTTCGTTGCACAACCTATGACACGTTACCCTAGTGGTGCAGAGTGTAGTAACATCAACTGCTGAAATGCAGAAACGTTACCCTATAACACGTTACCCTAGTGGTGTAGAGTGTAGTAACACCTCATGCTGAAATGCAGAGACGTATCAACTCAACTGTTGAGGACAGAGAGTTGTCTTGTCATATGTCTGTATCTTGTACTGCTCAATTAATGATGACAGAGCTTTACCAAAAAGCAACCCCCTTATTTAAATAGTTTACACTTCGTCTCCAAACATACCTACAGAACTGTGTGTTCTACATAAGTCACGACGATAAGGTAAGAAACTAGTACTCTTGTTCCTTCTACGTGTGTACGTATGTCTTTGTGTACATAATATGTTTCTTGTTTGTGTGTAGCTTAAATGGACGATTGGTACATAAGTGATGAACTCGTAGATAAAGTGTTTGATGAGTATGAACGGGACAAGGAGGAGGAAAAAGACGGTGGTTTCGTTCCAGATACACAAGTTGGAGAGGCGGAAGAACCAGTTCAAAATGTAATTGTTCGTGGTACTCAACAAATAGTTGAAGTTCAAAAAACAAAAGGACATCCACGCAAAAACATAAGAAGGCAAGTGGTTAACCGTACTCGTCCCAACCAAAGTGAAGCTAGCTCCAGTGGTACTACAACAGATTTCTCTCCTCAGGACTTACTTATACTTGTGGAATCCTATATCGAAGTTGATAAGAGAGATTTGCTGCTGTTGCAAAATGGAGGAGGGCTTACCCATGAAGAATTTTGGTCTATGATAACAAGATTACATAACAATCATCGTAAATGCACCACTACACGAACTTCTGCTGAAATTCATATGGCTCATCGACGTTTCGTTGATACTTGTGAACGATACCAGAAGATTATAGAGACAGTTGAAGATGAATACATATTTAAAACGAATCGGACAACTTATGATTCTCGTTACCTTGCAGAGTATGGGACTGATTTTGTTGGGTACGAAGCCTACAAACTGCGTTATAGTTGGATAACCCGATACGGTGCTGAATAGGCAATTGATATTGCTTATTGCTTGTACGTGCATCATAAGTTTTAGTACTTATTTCATTGTTATTTCTAGTAAGCAATTTTGTAGTCAAAATTTCGGTATCAAGTTATGTTCTTCCAATATGAATATAAATTCAAAACACATATGAAACAGTATATACACATATTAAAATAGTAGTACAAAATTTTAAACGAACAATATATTAAAATAGTATTAGAAATTAACATTATTATATTAAACGCAATTTGTTTAAAATTAACATAATATATACATATATTAAAATAGTAGTCCCACGCGTTTGTTTAACAAACGCTTGGGTCCACGCGGTTGTTAAACAAACGCGTGGTCTACGCGCTTGTTGAACAAGCGCGTAGTTCCATGCATGCGTTTGTTTAACAACCGCATGAACCCAAAACTGTTGGGAAATTTGTCTGTTTCGATTATTCGGAGTGTAGAAATTTAGAATTCTACACCCGAACAGTTGGAGATGCTCTAAGTATCTTTTTATCGGGGAAATGAACCCAAATGAAAGCCGGGTTCAGAATATAAAATCAAATCAAACTCCATATACTCTGTCTCTTCTCAACTGAACACGAAATAAACCTCCTCCTCCCCTCCACGAAATGGTTTTACCTTTTTCTGCGTTAAAAACTGTATCCTTCCCACATAGAAAACCAAAACCAAACCTTGTTAATTCTTTCAACTTAATGAATCCGGAGCCACCATTACAAATAAAATGAAAACTCTCCAAACTTTTATCGGTGAAGTTGATGATGGGTTCAGCAGTGAACGGGCATGGGGCTTTCCACGGTAGGGAGCTCACGTGTGTTCCTTTGTAGATGAACAGGGAGTGATCGATGTCATTGAGTGAAGCAAGGCTTTGGGAGACAGTCGAGGGCGTTGAGGCGCAGATCTGGATGGGGTCTGATCTGTTATCGGTGAAGCAACTGAAGCAGCAATTAGCTAAACAGTAAAGGAGCAATCCATCCATGCTGCTACGGTGGATCAGTGAGAAGGAGAAAGGGTGTTGAAGCCTGCGTTGTTCGGACTGGTGATGAAAATGAACGAAGGCGGGGTGCAAAACGAAGCTGGTGGAGTACGGTGGTGCTCGGATGTAGGAATCAGTGCAGGTAACGCAAGGAATGGGTGCAAGAGGGGCTGTGACTGCGACAGTAGTGATGGGGGAGGACTAATTACATGGGGAGGGATATTTCTGCGAGAAATACACTACAGGGATTGTTTCGAAATAATGGTTTGGACGTGGGAAGGAGAGATGGGGCCTGGACTGTAAAGCACGGTGTACTAGTTTGCATGGAAATAAGATGTTACTGTTCGAATTAACATTGGGAGAAGGTGCGTGCTTACTGAGAGGTGGGCACTTGGCCTGTAGCGGATGGGGAAGCGGGTGTATATAGATCGGTGGATGCATGGGTACAGCAGAGTGGATCATTACTTTCGAAAAGAAAGGAACAGACAAGAAGAAGATGATGAGCAGTAATGTTTTATCTCGCCAAATTTTACCTTTGATGCGTCTAATCACGGATTAATTAGAGTAGGCAATGTTTAGATTCATAATTGAATATCGGAACGTAGCTTGGTATTGAAATCAGAAAGGTGCCTAAGTGTTTATTAAATAATACCGTGCCATTTTTATTAAGTAGCCTTATCTGATAACATATGGGACCAACATAAGCTTTTAGTTGTGTGCCTAATCTAAGGTCATCTGTGCCACGTCACCAGATCGATATACCTTATATTGCCAAATTAGTGTATCAGTAGAATCTGCGTAAGCACGGTTAACCGTGCCAGATTTTAATTGAACCCATTTATTATTTATAACGTGATTTAAGGGTTTAAAACTATTTGCGTATTTAACATGTTCGAATATATATACTCCAATGTATATAAAAGTATAACATGTTGGATAATTTTTAACGGGAATACTATGTGCCTAATATGGTCGCATGTGATTATTCTGGAAAGTTAACGTGGCTAGTTGTCTACAATATAATCTACGTGACCAACCATTTGTATGTAAGTGGGTCGACTTTCCTACATATCACATGCCTAAGCATACCCATTACTGTCTAAACATTTTGGTTATAATGTGCCTAAACGTGAACGTTAATGAGTAACTAAAATATATTTATTTTTAGGTTAATAATAATATTGTCTTAAAACGAGTAAATACCGTATTGAAATTATAATTGTGTTATACAGCAACAGAAGAGAACAAAACAAAGGACATTGAAACCGTATTGACAAGCATAAAACGATGAACTGGTCAAAGCAGTGTTGGCAACTATCAAAGTTTTCAATTAAATTAAACATCAGTTTAATTTAATTAGAACAAACTGTTTCAACGACGGACGAAGCAAGGTGAGTTAAACTCACTCAGTTCTTCCCACTTATATTTTATATAAGTTGGGTTTATTTGTTTATATATTATGGATGATTTTTATTGGATGATTATTGAATTATATATTTACAAATATTGACTGAACAGTTAAGTTAAACGTTTGTTTAACTTTATTAAAATAAAATCGTTATTTCTAACAATTGAATCCAATTGAGGTGACGTACCTCAGTGGTCACGTTTATAATAATATTGTAACACCCCGTATTTCTGTTAACACTAAAGTTACTAATTTAAGAATAACCAATGCTTAATATAATAAATGTGTAAAGGAGAGATGTATCTAATGTGCATACAAATTTAATAATAAACGTGTAAAGGGGAGATGTATCTAATGTGTATACAAATTTAATAATAAATCTGTAAAGGGGGGATGTATCTAATGTGCATACAAATTTAATAATAAATGTTAATAATGTACATTAAGAAAGTAATTGTGAACATAATTGGCTTTTCTTTAGAACGGATGGCTTTGATTAACCTTGGCTTCATCGACGGCTCAAATTAACTTGCAATCCTATATAAACAGCTCCCTAGTCTCCTTCTCTTTGCACCATTCTTCTCTAACCTTATGCTGCACAAATTCTTGATGGACATGGCTTCTTCTTCTTCCTCTAAATCTAAATAAATAAATTAAAATAAAATATAAATCAAGACGAGGATATCCTGCTCAAGTCTTTCAAGAGAAGATTCAAAACAAGTTAGGATTCAAGTAAAGATTCAACGGCTTCAAGCAACGCTATCTTTCTATTCTTTTCTAGATCCAATCAATGTAAGTCGGTTACTTTTTAGATTTGAACGCCTTTTCTATTTGTGACATGAAATTAAAAGAATATAAGAAATATGCCTTATCATTTCATTGAATCTGTGCTTGTTTATGACTTTGGATCTGATTCTTGATTATGGCCTAGAACACATTGTGACTAAATTGCCAATGCTTAAGATTATGACTATGGAACTGTGGCCTTTGAAACCATAAGCCTTTGACTATGAACATAAGCCTTTGACTAGTAGCATAAACCAATCCCTATGACTATGACAAGGGAAATAGTGGATAATTACCTATGATTCATGAACATGATATTATTGCCTAGGATTATGACTGTGAGATTGGATCTAAACTTGATTATCTATTCAGTTTATTCTTAATTATCCTTGGATCTTGATTATGGGAATTTATCTATTAAGTTAGATCTACCCATATACTTGAACCTATGTTATTTGTTCAACCCTTTTTATGTCATAATATTATCAGATCTATAGGCCTTAGATGCTTTAATCAATTTATTCAGTGTAATTTGTTAGATATGTGATAAGTGAATTATCATCTTCTACCAGTCATTATGTCTATCTTTTCATGGCATTTTGGTTCATTCCCTTTTTATCCACGAATCTAGATTTATCTATAATCTAGGAAGAAATTACGATTACACGAACGATGGGAACACGATTTGGGCAAATAAAAAATTTGACTTAAACATGGTTGTAAACTTGGAAATTGGCATAATGTGGAACATGAACATAATTATGATTGACATAATTTAGAACATGTATCATGGCATGTTTATTAGTACGCAAATTTGAAAATTTGGCATGAATTATTTTTTTTGAAACAGATAAAAAGGCCCAAGGCCCATCGGGAAACAACCCGAATGAAATAACAAAAGGCCTGGTTTCTCTAACCCTAGCCGACACAACCTCTCATCAATACAATCTTCAACAAGCTCAAAAATGGCGGACAAGGAAAAACTCCGTCATTTACTTTCTCGAAAACGTCTAAAACGTCATGGAGGCTTCCATACAAACTCTTCTCTGTCCTTGAACTTCCTCTTGAGTACTTTGTGGTTGCTTGAGTCAATGATATCCATATCTTCAGGTCTCCTGATGGTATAAATTTCAGATCTGCTCTTATTCGTGTTCGATAAGCTCTCGTTTTCATCTCTGTGACTCTTGGAGCTCAGATCTACATGAATTAAGTTGCTGCATCTGCTCTCTCCTTCTTCCCAACACGAAAGGTGATAAATTTGGTTGTTTATCCTGCTTTTATAGTGTTTATCCCCGACTTTGTGCAAAAAGTTTCTGTCTCTATCAATATCCTTTGTATTGTGATTATCTTCATGGAATGACCAATGGACTTTATTTCTCTCCAGGATATTGTGAAACTCTGGATCACTACTGAGGTGGACTTTAACTGATTCAGGTAAAAAGTCATTAGAGTCTAGATTATCACATATAACTGGATGACAATAATTAGTAACCTATTTACTTCCCTTACAGAAATGTAGTCTGTGATCAGTTTTTAATCTCACATCAGCATGGAAGCCAGGGTTGCAATTCCTGTGTTGATTATTATCTGCATCACTCCTGGATGGGAAATTATCTCTAATACCTGTAACAGGTGAACACCCACTGTTACTGTTCAGATTATTAAATAAATTTCTATTACTATTAAGATTAATCTGGACCCTTCCCTTGCAGATTTGAGAACTGCTATCTGGTTTGGGATGATTTTCTCCAGGCAGGAAGTCAGAGTAATTGAACTTGTACTTGTTGCCTGCACTTCTCTGCTCTCAATAATATGGGGCTTGATTGTGGATATTAAGCTTGCAAAAGCTTTGCTTACCATTTAGTAAGAAATCTTCAACATGCTTATTATAATCATCATCTTTGCTAGTAATCCCTTGATTAACTGTGCTTTCAGTCTTCTGTTTGTTGGCTTTTTCAATATGATTTGACTGTCAGCATGAATGTTCCTCCATAATTGAGAGCTACTCATAAATTTATTAGAGTGTAGCCTTTCATTTCTCTCTTTCCATATGTGGAATACCACAGCAGTAAGGAAAACACAAGCCTTAATAAATATTTTAGACTTGGGCTTGAAATGATTCAAAATATAATCAATACTACTTCTGATATCCAATGTAGGAAAATATTGATTGAATCCCAAAGTATTTTTGGCATTATACCAAATGTACTGGGAATATTCACAATCAAAAAATAAATGTTTGGAGCTTTCTAAATCTTTTTTGCAAAGCAAACAAATATTATCCAAAAAAATTCCCCATTTACAACATCTATCCCTAGTAGGTAACTTATTAAGGAGAGCAAAAAAAGTATAGTAATCCATTTTTGGGCAGTTTGACTTACTCCAAATGACTTTGTGCCAATCTACCTCAACTTCCTCCCCTTTAATAAATTCCCACATCTTTTTAAAAGAAAATTATTATCTTTTGAGCTTAATTTCCAAGTCCAGTCATCTTTGAAACTGTTTTGATTAATTTTTATACTGCTGATAGCTTCTTTATATATAGTAGCAGCAGTACAATTATGAAAGCTCCAACAATTATTGACAATAATACTATCCACTTTATCATTTATACCCCCTAATATAAAAAGATTATTCCGACCTAGAAGGTTAATAAGAGAATTACCATAAATCCAAGGATCAAACCACAAACTAGTATGGTTTCCATTTTTAATATTTCTGTCAATTAATTTTCTACCCATGTCCCTACAACCAAGAATGCTCTTCCAAACGTAAGAGTGTTGACTGTCTTTTCTAGTAATCCAAAAATTCTTATTTTTGAGGTACTTAGCTTTCATCCACCTAGCCCAAAGAGATTTACCCTCAACAAATTTCCAAAACAACTTAAATTTGCAAACCTCAGAAATGTCTCTAATATTTCTGAGCCCTAAACCCCCAAATTTCTTAGTTTTGCAAACTTTGTCCCAGGAAATTTTATGATACTTACCCCTCCAAATAAAGTTAGAGCATAGCTTCTCAATTTTTTGGATAACATTAGAGGGGATGTTGTGGGTTTGAGACCAATATTTGATAACAGCCATAATGACTGTGTGAGTGAGCTCAACCCTATCAGCCATGGACAGTAATTTACTAGACCAACCTTCAAGTTTTCCCTGAATAATGTCAATTAAACTAGAGCAATCTCTGTCTTTAACCTGATTAATACTAAGAGGAAGGCCAAGATATTTGACTGGTAATTTCCCCTCTTTGTATTTCAAAATATTCAGAATTTCCTCTTTATGAGAAGCATCTTTACTAAAGTAGATTTTGCTTTTATTAGTGTTAACTGTGAGCCCAGCAAATTTTTTCATATTATCCAAAATTTTACAAATGGTAATAGCACTGATCCTATCAGCTTTCATAAAAAGGAGCATGTCATCAGCATATAATAGATGGGTTATATGTGGCTTGCTCCTATTAGTTGGCTTAATGTTACCCCAGGCTAATTCTATATCCATTTGGATTGTGAAATATTCCATAACAATAGAAAATAGATAGGGCGACAAGGGATCACCTTGTCTTATTCCTCTATTGCTATGTATAAAGCCTTTTGGGGTACCATTAATCATAATAGAAAAAGT
This sequence comes from Allium sativum, assembly GCA_030737875.1. Classification (NCBI taxonomy): domain Eukaryota; kingdom Viridiplantae; phylum Streptophyta; class Magnoliopsida; order Asparagales; family Amaryllidaceae; genus Allium; species Allium sativum. The sequence continues at coordinate 876,844,734 of CM060924.1, forward strand.
CACATTAGTAATACACTCTTTTATTAACCCACAAAACTAATCATTGAAACCCATTCTTTGCATAGTAAAAATGATAAAATCTCTGTTTATCTTATCAAAAGCTTTATGCAAGTCAATTTTAATACACATAAGATTTTTATTCTTCTTATTAAAATCTCTTATAAGCTCATGAGCTAATAAAGTATTTTCTGAAATAAGTCTTCCTGGAATGAAAGCATTCTGATTTTCAGAGATAATAAATTTTAGAAAATATTTCATTCTGTTGCAAAGAATAGAAGATATAATCTTGTATATAAAATTGCAACAAGCTATAGGTCTGTAATCTGCAAGCCCAAGAGGTGTTTCCACTTTAGGAATAAGAGTTAAAAAAGTATGGTTTGTATTTTTTAACAGTTTTCCAGAATTAAAAAATTCTGTAATGGAATCACTTAATGGGCCTTGAATATCAGGCCAGTGGGTTTTATAAAATTTAGCTCCAAACCCATCAGGCCTAGGACTTTTATCATTATTAGCATGAAAAATAATATTTTTGATTTCCTCAGTTCTAATAGGAGCAATCAAAAAGTCAGCACTATTACCATTTGTAGTATATTTGTACTTTATATTGGGAAAAGAATTGCAATAACTGGAGGAATTATATGATGAACTGAAATAATTAATAGCCTCATGTTCTATGACATGGGCTTCATTAATTATTTTACCATCATTGTTAATTATTTTCCCAATATCATTCCTATGCCTCCTATTTTACATTTAGGTATAGAAAAATTTGTTGGCCTCATCCCCATAAGTTAACCAGTCTATTTTAGCCTTCTGCTTAATATTAACAGAGTTAATATGTAAAGCATTAACTAGTTTAGCTTGGGCATTATAAAATGAATCAGCTAAATCTTTGTCAGAGCAGTTGTCATCAATCTTGTCTTGAAGCTCAGAGCATTCTTTCCTGATAGTATTAATATCCCCTTCGTTCTTACTGCAATTCCAACTTTTGAGATTGGTATTGACAATTTGCAAAGTTTTATTAAATTTAAACTGAGCAGTTCCAAAAATATTATTAGAAAAACTCTTGTGAACTGTCTCTTTATAGCCTTCCTCATACACCCATCCATTTTTGAATCTAAATGGAGTTTTAGGTGTAGTATTATTCTCCTTAAAAGAAACTTGTATGGGTGTGTGATCACTTGAGTTTTGAGGGAGAGTGCTACATTTCACATAGGAGAAAAATTAATAAAAATCTGATTTAATAGGACCCTGTCTAATTTACAGTGAATATTTCTATATTCACCTGATTTCCATGTAAACTTATTCCCATGGATGGGGGGCTCTATTAATCCAGATTTTAATATGAAGTTTGCAACCCTTTCCAATTTATTGAAAGGAACAGGGTTGCCTCCTCCTTTTCTGCATTGTGAAATATAGTATTAAAATCTCCTATCAACATCCAAGGACTATTATTAGAAATACTAAGTTGCTCTATACTATTCCATAGCTTTGTTCTGTCATCCTCAAAATTTGAAGCATAAATAAAAGTGACCTTAATGAAAAGACCCCCCTTATTTTTAAAAAGACAATGTATATATTGTAAGTCAATAAAATAATTAGTGAGAGTCCAGATAGAAGGAACATACATAACCATTATCCTACCATTGCCCCCCATTTTATTATTATTGACACAATTCCAATTAGCAAACTTTCTACTGTGCAGATCAAGAATTTTTTGATCTTGCAATTTGTGCTCAAGTAGACCTATAATGCTAGGTTTATATTTAATTAAAAACTCAGAAAGGTCTAATTGCCTTTCAGGGGAATTAAGTCCCCTAACATTTCAGGCTATAATATCCATATATATATATATATATATAATAGGATTAAGAATATAAAAGGATATACCTAAGGATACAACCTCTATGGTGGAGGATTGTGTTTGCTAACTCCCACCTTCACATCCACTTGTTTGCCACTTTTTTTAAAACTAGCATGCTCAGCGGATTTCAACTGCTTTTCCCAATTGGCATTTTTACCAATGTATTGTTTTCTGAACTCATGATCCTTAATGTCTTCAGTTTCCTCAAATGAAGTAATATCTGAAAGGCTTTTTGTTCTAGTCATCTTCTTTCTCTTGCTAATTGCTGCAGTCTTGGAGGTTGTCGATGGTTTGGCTGCTGCTATTGATTGGCTCACTGCTTTCTGCATGTCCGTTTCAAAGAAAGATGAAGTTCTCTTCGGTGCAAGCCTTTCAGAAACTAGTGAGCTATTAGTGAAAATGGGGTCTGCTGCCAAAAGAGAAGCACAACTTGCCAGACCTACATTAGATTCCTTACTATTCGTTGTAGATGTAAAATTATTTGAATCCAATGTAATATTAGCAGAACCCTCCATGTGGGTGGGGGGTTTAGCAATCTGCTCTGTAATTCCCACCTTAGTATTATCTTGAGCTGAAGGAGCTGATTGAGAATGCTCCTTGGTGCTCCTTTGAGACTGATGGGGTTTTCACCCTATCGTTTCTATTCTGATCTAAATTAGGCTGCAGGTTCTTGGACGGGATAGCAGTGTCCATATGTGATTGTGTGGGATCCGATTCAGGAATACCTGAGTCTGCTGCACAATTTTCTTGAGCATCTAGATTCATTGAATCTTCATTGTTGCAAGAATCGAAAGCATGATCAGAGGAAATCAGAGTGTTTTCCTTTGAATTGATCCCTGAATTATTAGCATCAGAACTTTGGTCCATTTCTGTAGGATCTTTGAGTGCGTCTTCTCCTTCTTTACTATGAATGCAATCATTCAGAGTGTGCCCAAAGATTTTACAGTTTTTGCATCTATCCGGGATCGTTTCATAGGTTATTTGTTGGGATATGATATCTCCATCATGTGTATAGACAGATACTTCATAAGGTAGATCAGAATCGGCACTAATCTCTACCAAGATTCGGGCATAGCTCAATCTTGTTTCTTTGGCTGTCTGTTCATCCATCTTGATTGGATTTCCAACTAAACTCGCAATTCCACTAAAAACTTCTTTATCCCATAGCCTAAGGTTCAATTCAGGTAGTCTAATCCATATTGGCATCGTACTAAGCAGATCTTTATCTAAAACTATCTTCTTGGTCCACTTTTTCAAAATAATTAGCTTTCCATTTATAAAATATGGACCATCTTTCAGAAGTTTTTCACAATCTTCTGCGTTAGTAAACCTGATAATAAAAAACCATTTTCTCGTGTAAAAATTTCGAAAGAACCTGTTAGATTCCATGTACGAGCGACGAAAGCTCGAAAGTGAAAGTATGAAGGTCTTTTGCTAAATACGTATGCCACTATGGCGAGTCCCCATTTCCCTTCCGTGTGTATACTAGTTTCTTCCGAAACCACCACTATTCTCTCACCAACAGTCTCAACTAGTGGTATATACTGTAAATCATAACTCGAATCTTGATTCCTACCTTTCACCATATATGCCCATGAAGAAACTTTAGAATCTTTAGGCTGATAAACCTTTGTACTCTGTTGTGATTCTTGCGTGGTTTTGGTAGGATTCTCGGGTTGATTGCGAGCACCATTAGAAGAGGGAAACAATTTTTGTTTCGGTTTGGATGGGATTTCATTGGATCTTCCAGCCCCTTTCCTGAAATGTACAGAAGCATTCGGTTGTCCTTGTGGAAATTGTTTCTTTCCTTTCTTTCGATTCGAAACAGTGGTGAAACCATCATCTACCATGAAATCAGACGTAGATTGAGGGTTTTTAGGAGGAGGATCAGAAGAGAGGGGAGGAGAAGAAGAAGATCCCCCCTTTCGAGCGGGGTTATTGTCAATGATTGGGTTTGGAGAGGGTTTAGGAGCAGCCATTGTTGCTGTTCTTTATATCTCTAATTTTAACCTCATCAAAAGTTAAAATAAACAACGATGGTGATTTGCCAAACTCACCTTTCGCGGGAGTCAAACAAAAACTATTTGACATGAATTATGGAATATGTAATTTGACATATTAAATTTAGTATTGGCAAGTAAGCTAAGTTTTAGGCGTAAACGGTAAACTAGAATAATAATTCTAGTCTTGCCATAAACTGTAAATTAGGATGTTAAATCAGAATTGGGTCAATTTAAGTTAATTTGGCATAATAAGTATATTAGCACAAATTTTGAATTTAGTCATAATTGTGAGTAATTGTCATGTTTAGAATAATCATGGTTAGTGGCACTTAATTTGGTATAATTTACATACCAAAAACTATAAATATGATATATAGGGAAAATGGGCCATAATAATAAATGTTGACAATGTACATTAAAAGAGTAATAATGGAATAAGTAAATTAGGGAAAATTTACTTATAGAATTTATCCTAAATGAGAAAAGTAAATTTAGACAATACGAACATGCTTAACCCGAGGTTGGACTGAGTTGTGATGTAAACCAGTCCGGACACGCTCGGCTGTCCAGTGATCACAACAATACCTATCCAATGTGGGAGGTTATGGCCTTGAGCCCGATATAGGCCCGAGGTTAAACTGAGTTGTGGCGTAAGACTGCCCGGAACCAACCGGCATACCGGCAGCCACAACAATACCTGTCTAATGTGAGTGGCTGGTGCTTTAATAAGACAATTAAAGTTAAGCTAGAATGGGAGGGTTAAGTCCTTAAGAATACTTAACCAACTTAACACAGTTAAGATAGAATGATAGGGTTAAGTTAACTAGAACACTTAACCAACTTCACATGGTAACAAGACAAGATTTGTAGGGGTTAAGTAACTAAGAAAAACACTTAGTCAATTTAATATGTTAACCAGACTAAAAAGTGGGGGTTAAGTAAATTCAATACACTTAGCCAATTTAACATGTTAACTAGACTAGAGGTTGGGGATAAGTAAAGTTAATACACTTAGCCAATTTAACATGCTAACTAGACTAGAGGTTGGGGTTAAGTAAATTTAATACACTTAGCCAATTTAATATGTTAGCTGGACTAGACCGTAGGGTTAAGTAAGCTTGTACACTTAACCATCAGAGTGTGATAAATGAATAGGGTTAAGTTAAAAACATGAAGGGACAATACTTAACCATTAGAACATGTTAATCAAACCAATGTTAGGGTTTAGTTAACTAAGGGAACACTTAACCGTTATAACATGTTAGTTAAAACAGATAGGCAAGGTTAATTTAAAAAGGAACACTTAACCAATACAAGATGAATGGGTAGGGTTAAGTAAATACTTAACCAATATAACTTGATGCTGGTAGGGTTAAGTCAACATGAATTACTGGTAACACTTAACCAGTTTAACATGACAAATGAATAGGTTAAGTTAACTTGTATCGACTAATGACACTTAACCAATCCAACTTGACGAGAAAGAGAACTAAGTAGTAAGCCTTAGTTAAAAGGACTAAGTGGTAAACCTTAGTTAAGAAAACGACGATTCAGGAAACCAAGTGGTAAACCTTAGCTAGGAAAACTAAGTAGTAATCCTTAGTATAACATAAGGAGGAGCGAACGATCTTAAAGAAGGCTCCAACGAATTGGGTTACGAAGCCCGAGGCTTCGAGGGGACGTGAGGGTACTCTTGGTATCCCTCTGTGAGGCGACAGATGATCCTCCTGGGCTCAAAGAGGTTAAGGTCTGCGTTAGGAGAACCAAGGGTATGCCATGGTTGCAATATAAGGCAACCTAAAGACTAGGATGGACCAGCGTGATTCGGCGGGAAAAATGGCCCTGTGATAGCGAGCCGTCGTCTACCTACCATCTTGAGTCAATCGAGATACGGAAAGACGGAGAACTCCAAAAGACCATATACTTGCTATCTAGTTATGGTTGCGGATGGCCATAGGTTAGTGGGGGCATAGGGGGGCCTGCGTATAGTTCTCATTTTTCAAGGTATGCCTTTCAATAGTTGAGGGAGGGGTCAAGTGGGACCATAGCCACTGGAAAAAAACATACCTTAGCATCTGCATCGGCAGATAACTTAAAGCTCCCGACCGAGTTCCGTGTTTCTTGATTTGCCCTGCCACGGGACTCGGGTCGCACATATAGAGGACATGTGCATCTAGACAGCGATAACGATTCACGACACATACGTGGGGGAAAGTCTAGGAACATATACCGCTCTAGGTAGTGTGTCCTAGACTAGGGGCATCGTTCGACAGGTAGCGTAATCCCTAATTGGACCTAGGTGGCATAAACCCTGAATCTGTGAAGCATTAGATAAGCCGCGTAAACCCGAGTGGAATCTAGGAAGTACTTTGATATAAAACCCTAGATTAGATCTAGGTAATAAATAATAAATGTACGCCTAAAGTTAACCACAATTACTGAGATTGGGATTGCGTTATCATTTTAGACAGATTACTAGTTGGGATACTAGATAGGTGGGGTAGAGACATAGAAACCATAATAACAGGTTAATAGCGAAGCGGAGAAAGTATTAAAGCATATCCAGTTTATCTTGTCTTAGCATATCTTGTGTTAATCTTATCCTATCTTGTTGGCCCTATCATCATGGTATTGTCTTGTATTCAGTTAATTCATGTCGTTTTGTTTTTCCTTGTTCACATGCTAGAAGTAACTGAACTTACCAGACTTTATGTCTGACCCAGTTTTTCTTTCGTCTTCTTTTCTTCCGTCCCCCCCAGGTAGTTAAGGAGGGAATAGTATAGCTCAGGTTAGATTGGACCGTCACTCTTCCCAAGCTCGAAGATTCTTTGACAAAGTGCTTTGGACTCTCTTTTTCTGCTGCTATGGCTGGCTTATGCTACATTGGGGAATATAACTGTTATTTTATGCTTCTTTATTTTGTAAGACAGATGATACTCTGATATTGGAAAACAATTGTTGTACCAACTATTTTATCAATAAAGTAAAGTTTTATTTTCCACTGTTTTAATTTTGTCTGTCTTGTAATTTATCTGCATCTTTTACCCTAAATGCTCCACAGAACTTAGTGCATTCCCTTTGTGAGTGACACTAAAGGATGTGTGGTGTTACACTTGGTATCAGAGCTGAAGGTTACCGAATCAGATAAAAGATTTGAAAAAAAATTATTATTTTCAAACAGTTTTAAAAGAAGCATTTTCAAAAGAAAAGTTTTGTTTTAAAGGCATATTCCCCAAAAGTCATACGCACTATCTTCTGATTCTCTGTTTGAATTCTTGTCCCCTTCTTTCTTGAGTCTCTGGGGCTCCTGGCTTTCTGGGAGGTAACCTCATCGAAGGGCGAAGTAGTGCCCGACTTCCATCTATAACCGTAGTAGTTTCACATGCGGCTAGTTTTCTTTCAAGCTTAGTAGGGTTTTCTGTACGATGGAGGTAGCTTTCGAGAGATTTGTCTACATGATTACACACAAAAGAGGATGAGGAGTTTGGCTAAGGAGCACAACCCAAGGATGAGGAATTCATGGATGTAGACTTGGCTCACGAAGGAGGAAGGGATTATAAAACCTAAGACAAGAGGAAGTATCTTTACTATGGCAGAATAGGGCATATAATTAAGAACAAAGGACAAGATTTTCAGAAGGGCAAGTACATGCTTTCACCACTAAGCGTACCTAGGAGAAAGGTAGTAAAGTTCTGTTGGAAGAGTCTAGCTTTTCTGTTTGTACTCTTTCTTTTGGTTTTAGCACTTCGCATTTGTTAATATTTGCTTCCATAGTTGAGTCTCTGCACCTTAGTACTTGTATAGTAAAAGATCCCAACTAGTGCTCAAGTGTTTGGTTGTTTTTGCTTAGATCATCTCACGTAGATCGTCCAAATTCGGAGGAGACATTCCTCGGGTGCTTGTCTGATATTGGTTTAGGCCTTTGGGACTTGTACTGTAACACCCCGCCTCCGCCAGGGTGTCTCTTGCAAGCACTCTGACTTTGGAGGGGCATTTGAATCAGATAAACATGCATAATGATATATCAAGGCAGAACAAGAACATATGTATATATGTAAACAGAGTAAATAAGATAAGTAAAACAGCGGAAGATTTCAAACTATTTCAAAACAAGTCTGGGACAACATGATGTCAACTTTCGAAATACACAAGTCTAGATAAAAACAACTTCTCTGAAAAAAACTGAAATACATAAGTACTATCCCCAAAATAAGTGATAACCATAGCTAGCTTCATGTCAAGACCGTACATGAGCTAAAATCCCACAAGCAAGCGATCAGAAATCCAAGCTAAGCTCCAATATTCCTACCCTGAGAACCTGGGGGGGAAACGGAAGAAAAGAGGCGAAAGAAAAACAGGTCAGTCAAAAAGACTGAGTAAGCCCTACTACAATCAATGTAAATTGATAAAGTTAACTGGCATGAGAAGCAGGGATGAACATAAGGATAACTACATACTGGCATGATAGATAAAGGTGTCATCGCATAATCAGGTTTAAGGTTTTGCACCACAGGTGTACTAGCAAACTAACATGACTTGAATAAACACGTATTGATCCCTTGGCCCAAGCTTTGACCCAATAACATGAAATGACCCTAATACGAGGTCCAATAACATGAAGTGACCCTAATACGAGGTCCAATAACATGAAGTGACCCTAATACGAGGTCCAATAACATGAAGTGACCCTAATACGAGGTCCAACCAAATGGTCTAATCGATCGGCTCCCTAAGCCTAACTCGTCACGTGTTGGTGTCAATACGGCCCAAACATAATTGTAGTCGGACTGTGTCGGGTCCACCCTTCGGGTGTATCAAGCCCTAGGGTGTAAACCCCTGGACACTATAAACATAAGTGCACAGTCTCGATCTACTGGTACCCGTGCATGTTTTCTCCGGCTACGGACTACGTGCACGACCATAGTCCGTCCGGAACTACACCGGCGTACCACTCTGCCGTCGTTTTTGGTCACTTACCTCAAGTCCAGTAATCGTGCCCCTAGCCTAGTCCCTAGGGTCTTAATGATACAAACTTGGGATTACTGCTGGAGTGGACCCCCATTGCTAGGATTTTCTAGTGGGTTAAGTACGGTTTAACCCTCTTGCTAATCATGGATTAACTTGGTTAAGTGTAACGATGAGTTCACGACTTAACCCTGATTAATCTACCAAGCCCACATTGATTAATTGTTAAGTGGACCATGACTTAAACCTTAATCATGAGGCATTAATTAATTAATTAATGTGCCTTAACCTCTCACATTAGACTTCGTTGCGGTTACTAGTTAAGCCGGTCGGTTCCGGGTAGCTTTATACCACAACTTGGTCTAACCTCGGGTTCAAGGTACAACATGACCAACTTCTCACATTGGGTCCTATTGTTTGTAACAACTAGTTAAGCCGGTCGGTTCCGGGTAGGTTTACGCTACAAACTCAACCCAACCTCGAGTTGGTCACACTTATATTTTCTAAGTGTCATGTCCATTATGTTTCCAAAACATATTACAAGTTTTCAAGCATTTGGGTAGACCTAACTTAATAGGTAAATTCCCAATGGGTAGACCTAACTTAATAGGTAAATTCCCAATCTTATGTTTTTATGTCTTTTAAGTTTACCCAACCCCAAACGCAATCCCATCGCTTACATATCGCAATAGCGCATAAAGGATAGAAAGAGGGAACTTGGCATAATCATGACATAAAGGTGTTGAAGCCACAAGTTTAACATGGTGGCATATGAAATGTACATATGTTCATATACTTGCATATTACATTTTTAGGCCTCAAAAGCATGCATAAAACCAAACTTAGCATATGAGTGATACATGGTGATAAATGACATGTAGAAGTTGCCATAAGTTCGCATTTAGCCTCACATGCAAGTTATCATAAGGGATATGATAACTCACATGTTGCCAAAATGCAACCTTTAGCATAAAGCTTGAAGCTTTAAGCTCATAAACCCAAGATAAGCTTGCATAACATGATAACATGAGCAAAATGATCAACCCAAACTTGCATAACATAACTTGCATATCATATGGCAAACTTGCATATCATAACATAGCAAACTTGCATAACATATCATGATAAACTTGCATATCATAACATGGCAAACTTGTATAACATGATAAACTTGCATATCATAACATGGCAAACTTGCATAGCATAACATATCAAACTTGCATAACATGACATAGTAAACTTGCATATCATGGCAAACTTGCATATCATAATGATCAACCAAACTTGCATCATTCATTTAACTTTAGAGTTTAAATATGAAAGTAGAAAAGAGCTTACAATGCTTATGAAGACACAAACATATATATAGATTGAGACAAAGCCCTTATGCAATCAAATAAACCCAAAATGCAAGCTCCAATAGAAAAACCCTTGAGCCAAAATGATCAAAACCCTTGCTTTATGATGTAAATATGGAAACTTGACTTGAATGCAAGCTAATGACACTCATACAAGCTTGAAAAAACTTGTATGCATGGAAAATCTCTCATATAAATAACTTAGAATTTTATGAAGAGAGTGGAGGCCATGAGAGGATTGATTTTGCCATAGTTTAGTTACTTGAATGAATAATGATGATTTAGGGTTAGGTTAGGGGCTTATTTATAGAGATTAGGATTAGTTTCAACTTTAGGATTAAACCCTAATTCCAATCTCAGCCCTTAAAACCGAATCTGGCCCCAAAACCTAACCAAAACCCCAAAATGGTGCACCAGGCAAAACTGCCCGGCTGAACCAAGTCGACACCCAAGTCGACAGGGCCGTCGACTTGGGTCCAACCAAGTCGACTGCCAAGTCGACAGGCCTGTCGACTTGGTTGGCTTGGCGGGAAATTTCCCGCCTAGCCTTCCAGGCCCGAAATCCGAAATTTGAACTTGAAATTCAAATCTGTTTTGAACTTGAAATTTTCTGAAAACTTCATTGGGCCTTAATCGGGTCATACGGACTCCGATTTTCGAAAACTCGGACTCTATTTCGCGTATTTTTCCGAGACGAACGCAATGGCACGGCCCGTTTCCCTTGATTCAGATTTATAAATTAAATTCTGCCTCGATTTATGTTATAACAGGTTATTGAAAATACGGGTTGTTACATGTACTCGAGGGATGTCAAGTTCGACTAGGATGGTTTGCTTGAGAGATGAATAGTTGTGGCAGGCGCTCTATATAGAGAAGGACTAACCTTAAGAGAGGTAAAAAGTACGTAGTGACCTTTTGACCCTCATAGTTATGGCATGATGGATAAGCTAAGAGGAGAGACCTCTGATCATCCTAGTATATACACTCAGTATCATGGTTAACATTTGTTTATTTTGGAAATGGAGGTCAAGAAACTTCGCAATCGTGAAGTTGAATCTGTTAAGGTACAGTTGAGTAAAGCTCAAGAAGATGTGATACGGGAGATTGAAGATAAGGCATACGCGCCTCATACCCTTTTTCTTAAGGGTACATCCTTGATTCCTTTTTCTAGGAATTCTATGCATACTAGTTTCTAGCTTTTAAGGTATATCCTCTAGGACGTATCATCGATCCTTAGGTAGAAACCCTTTTGGATGTAAACATGTATTTGAAACATGTTATGGTTGATGGTTGCTAGTGGTTGCTCGTGAATGCATATACACACGTATTAGGCACTAGATCAGCTCAGACGCCTTCATATTTCATTTACATATATGTATTTGTTTATGAATTGAACTTAAAGTGTTATCATATGGATGTCGAAATTGAGTGAATGATTGTGCACTCATATAGAAATAATATGTATCATTAGGATTTGCATACATATTGGATGCATGACACTGACATGATTTGCATTAAGGAGGTCAACTGAATCAGTAGACCGCCTGATTTTGCATTAGATAAAGACATGTACACACACTATGCATATGAACATACAAGCATTAGAACTCTTTAAGGACAATGGATGCCTGTGTTTGATGGTTGAGTAGATGGATGATTGGATGGTAGGATTTACATTCTTCTTGACTTGAAGATTTCGGGGTCGAAATCCTTTAAGGAGGGGAGAATGTAACACCCCGTATTTCTGTTAACACTAAAGTTACTAATTTAAGAATAACCAATGCTTAATATAATAAATGTGTAAAGGGGAGATGTATCTAATGTGCATACAAATTTAATAATAAATGTGTAAAGGGGAGATGTATCTAATGTGCATACAAATTTAATAATAAATGTGTAAAGGCGGGATGTATCTAATGTGCAAACAAATTTAATAATAAATGTTAATCATGTACATTAAGAAAGTAATTGTGAACATAATTGGCATCTCTTTAGAACATATGGCTTTGATTAACCTTGGCTTCATCGACGGCTCAAATTAACTTGCAATCCTATATAAACAGCCCCCTAGTCTCCTTCTCTTTGCACCATTCTTCTCTAAACTTATGCTGCACAAATTCTTGATGGACATGGCTTCTTCTTCTTCCTATAAATCTAAATAAATAAATTAAAATAAAATATAAATCAAGATGAGGATATCCTGCTCAAGTCTTTCAAGAGAAGATTCAAAACAAGTTAGGATTCAAGTAAAGATTCAACGGCTTCAAGCAACGCTATCTTTTTATTCTTTTCTAGATCCAATCAATGTAAGTCGGTTACTTTTTAGATTTGAACGCCTTTTCTATTTGTGACATGAAATTAAAAGAATATAATAAATATGCCTTATCATTTCATTGAACCTGTGCTTGTTTATGACTTTGGATCCGATTCTTGATTATGGCCTAGAACACATTGTGACTAAATTGCCAATGCTTAAGATTATGACTATGGAACTGGGGCCTTTGAAACCATAAGCCTTTGACTATGAACATAAGCCTTTGACTATGAACATAAGCCTTTGACTAGGAGCATAAACCAATGCCTATGACTATGACAAGGACAATAGTGGACAATTACCTATGATTCATGAACATGATATTATTGCCTAGGATTATGACTGTGAGATTGGATCTAAACTTGATTATCTATTCAGTTTATTCTTAATTATCCTTGAATCTTGATTATGGGAATTTATCTATTAAGTTAGATCTACCCATATACTTGAACCTATGTTATTTGTTCAACCCTTTTTATGTCATAATATTATCAGATCTATAGGCCTTCGATGCTTTAATCAATTTATTCAGTGTAATTTGTTAGATCTGTGATTAGTGAATTATCATCTTCTGCCAGTCATTATGTCTATCTTTTCATGGCATTTTGGTTTATTCCCTTTTTATCCACGAATCTAGATTTATCTATAATCTAGGAATAAATCACGATTACACGAACGATGGGAATACGATTTGGGCAAATCAAAAATTTGACTTAAACATGGTTGTAAACTTGGAAATTGGCATAATGTGGAACATGAACATAATTACGATTGACATAATTTAGAACATGTATTATGGCATGTTTATTAGAATGCAAATTTGAAAATTTGACATGAATTATGGAATATGTAATTTGACATATTAAATTTAGTATTGGCAAGCAAGCTAAGTTTTAGGCGTAAACGATACACTAGAATAATAATTCTAGTCTTGCCATAAACTGTAAATTAGGATGTTAAATCAGAATTGGGTCTGTAATGACCCGCACTAGCAGAGGTATTATGATTAATTTATTTAATTATATAAATGGTGGTTTAGAGAATTTAATGGCCGTGGAATTTAATAATGGTGAATATTTAATTAAAATAATAAATTAAATAATATATTTAATTCTGAATAATCAGAATTTGTCGAAATGTCGATATGGTGTGAACCAGATCATCTATAATATATAATTCAGTTTAGAATTGAATTAGAATAGCGAATATATTATTTGAATGACAGTTTGAACGTATAATTATATTATAATTATAAACGAGCTCGAAATGGCGCTGCAGTTCATAAATTGGCGATTTGAACTTCAACTGAATGTACAGGATTCATTTTAAGTCGGATTTCAGTGAAACAAGAAACGTGTGGAGCTGGTGGAGTGTATCTTTCTAGTAGAAGAGAAAAATCGGGATTTCGTCGTGTAGATTTTGATGTACGTCCAAATTAAATTTCAGAAAAGTCGCTGTAGAATTCCTTTATATTTTGCAACGCTTTATATACGTTATAAAAGAGATTTTCAATATAAACTGAATATCGAGATAATCTGAATCTGAAATATCAAGCTGTAAATACTGATATGATATTCTGGAGCTGGACGATATCATATGTGAAGATATACGATAATATAAATTGATTTATATTTAATTTTATTATATTTAAATATATTTATATATTTAAATAGGTCATCCAAAGCTTAAAAAATAGCCGGTTTTGCAAACAAAGTCGGAATTCGACGAAACCAGTTTTGTTGGATCCGCAATGTCAAATTATTGTTAGATGTCAAGTTTCGTGATTTTTAGAGTTAGTGTGTGACCGTACGGATTTTTAGAGTGAGAAACATTTAGTATTTTAATGGTTAAAAATATTCTGTGTGAGCATACGGAGTCAGAATTCGACGAAACCAGTTTCATTGGGACCGTAATGTCGAACTCTAGCTACATGTCCAGTTTGGTGATTTTTGGGTATCGTATGTGGTCGCAGGGATTTTAAGGACCAGAAACGAAGATAAAATAATAAAAGAAAATATCTAAACTAATTGTAAGGTCAAAACAAGGGCCACCTACTACCTTCTTTAACCACACAAGAAACCTCATTCCTGTATAAAGCCATCCTCTTGGCCGTCACTTTTGTTTTACAGGAAATAAATCGTGAGGCTTCTAAATTCTCAAACAATTGCAAATAAAATTCAATAAATCACAAAGTAAATATAATTGTGATCCTCATGGTAGCCTCTTTGATCTGGTAGTGGCTTTGGTGAGTGCGACGCAAGCATTGGAAGTGAGAACACATGTACAGCAGCTTTTAGGGTTTGATGGATTGGCGAAATAGTGGTATTATCCTCGAATTCGAGGTTGTATTTGGGATCAAGGGATCGAATGGCAGCTAGCGGTGGTTTTTCATGGATTTCGTGATATTAAGTGTCGATCGACACTGGGTAGGACGCGAGTTCCGTCGGAGAACGGATGGAGGTAGGTGCACTCGAGCTGTACCATAGCAATACCGGATGAAAGAGGATTGGAAGAGGAGGACGCTGATGATTTTTGTTTGGCAAACGATTTAGAGTTGAGCGAGGGAAGTGAAGGTAAAGGTGTGGCAATGTCTGGATTTTTGTTTACTGGAGTGCGACAATCATTTTGGGAGAGAAGAGCATAGCGGGTGGGCTTTTAAAGGTTTGGTGGGCCGAGTTATGAAAGGGGTAAGGCCCGAGTAATTTTAAGTGAAGTTTATTTTAAATTTATAATAGTGTATGGACTTGTAAAAATTCATAACTATTACATACGATGTCAGAACTGAGCGAAACAAGATCCGTTGGGATCGTATGGACGGGAGCAACACAATGAAACTGATTGGAAATGGAGTGGAACTCGTTTGAATTTACGGCGAAGTAAACTGTTTGATTCAGATCAAACAACAGTTTATCGTTCTTTAACGATGAACTGCAAAAGTGAGTAAATCTCACTAACTCTGAACAGTTTATAATTTCATGTTGTATTTTTAGAACTGTTAGAAATTGTCTGATTTACTGTGTGTTGACTGTTTGATTGAACTGCTAGTCAGTTAGTTGAATTTCTATATTTGATTCTGTTTAACAGAATATATCATATGGAACTGAAAGTGATGTTATCTATATTGTTTAACATCTGTGATGCAGGGAAACAGATTGGAGGAATCCAACTGGATTCCTCAACATTTATTTTACTGTTTTTCATATATTGTGATATATGATGTGTTATATAATCTGTTATGGATTATGTTTGTTGGAATGATGTTGATCATTGTTATTCGATATTTTAAATATCATAAAGACCCTGGGAAGTAAAACGAATTATTTCAATGTATATTGAGAAAAAAAGGATTTTATAAAATCGATAGATTTTATAAAAGGAAATATTTCGAAGGTAAATGAAAGGGAAAATGTTTTTAAAACGAATAGAGTTTTATAAAAGGGAAATCATTTGTAAAGTGAAGAACTATTACTAAAAGTAAATCTTTATCAATGAATAGTTTAATAGAAGAAAATGAGTTAATCGAATATAGTTTATTCGAAGAGAGAGTTAAAAAAAGAGTTAATCGATGTTAGTTAATCGATTAGAGATAAAGTAAAAAGGAGTTAATCGATGTTAGTTAATCGATTAGAGAATAAAGAATAAAGGAGTTAATCGATGTTAGTTAATCGATTAGAGAATATAGTTATTCGAAGAGAAAGTAAAAAGAGTTAATCGATGTTAGTTAATCGATTAGAGATAAAGTAAAAAGGAGTTAATCGATGTTAGTTAATCGATTAGAGAATAAAGAATAAAGGAGTTAATCGATGTTAGTTAATCGATTAGGGAATATAGTTATTCGAAGAGAAAGTAAAAAGAGTTAATCGATGTTAGTTAATCGATTAGAGATAAAGTAAAAGGAGTTAATCGAATATAGTTATTCGAATAGAAAGTAAAAGGAGTTAATCGAATATAGTTATTTGAAGAAAGTAAAAGGAGTTATCAAATATAGTTTATTCGAAAGGAGTTTAGTGAAATGAGTAAACCAATAGCGTTAGTCAAATAGAGTTAACCCAATAGTGTTAGTCCAATAGAGTTAATTGATAAGGGTTAATCGAATAGAGTTAAGTGAAAAGAGTCAATCGAATATAGCTATTCGAAGGAGGGTTAAGTAAGGAAGTTAGTAAAAGGGATATAAAGTGAACTTTGCCTATTTCACAGTTAGAAATGTTGTTCAGTTAAGGTCTGAGAGGTAGTTCTACCCCAACTTGATTGGCTTCGTTTTTAACTAAGGAATAGTTAAGGTTCGGCATTAAAGGAAATGGTTTGAATTGGCATCGCGATGGTTTTTTTAAACATCTGTCTGAGTCCAATGAAGAAGCTTTGGAAATGTTTTCCAAATAAGAAACCAGAAATGTTTTCTAAATAAGAAAACAAGAAATGGAAATGTTTTCCATTGGTAATAACATATATTTTCTAAATTTAGAAAATAAGAAATATTGAATATAGGGAAACAGGAGATAAGTAAATTTATGAAATTAAGAGATAAATGTTGAATGATGTTTGATCGATATAAATTTCCATTTGGAAATAATATCGTTGTTTGCACACTTGTTTTTATTCGATAGTTAAATCACAGACTATCGAAGTTTTGACCATTTTAACGTTGTTAATATGGAGAGACCGGTTGGATTATTATCCAAAGAACCACTCTGTATTGGCATAAGCGTTGCGAATCATATATGCCAAAAGATAATTGAAGACGGTGTTATGCAAGGGCTATCCTGTTTACAGAATAGTGCCTTCAGTTCATCCTGTTCCTGGATGACTTGTATGGACGGATGTCTGACAGAGTATTTCTAGACGATCACATATATTGATTTCTCCAACCGTACCAAGAGTGGAAGCGGAGAATGAAACTTCTTTTAGCTAACACATAATGTATTGTTGTTGACGTCAATCGGTGATTTGATGGATTTGACGATGTGGCATTCGAAGTAAATCTGATGTGATGATGAAGCGTAACCTCAAGCCTCATCAAAATCCGGTAAATGACAGAAATCGGGCAGGCAGCATGGCTAAGTCGGTCGCACCGAAGTAGGGTGTATAATCGCCTGATCTAGAGTTTCATTTACTTCTAAAAATCTATTGTTGATGCTGTCCCATTCGGGAAACGGTTGTTGATCCCAGCCGTTGGTGATATACATTCGATACGCTCAAGCGAAATGAGTGGTCGGTCATGTGTGGCCGGGTTGCAAGATGTTCTTGTTGAACCCAGTGTATTCCTCTCTAGAGGTACATTAGCGAAAGGTGGTTCCATACCTTGTCATAGTTGGAAATCCATTACCCAATACGTGCTTGCGGTTTTGAGTTGTATACTATATATGTAGAACGTGAGATGAAAGCGTTTCTGCTAGATGATTATATATACTGTGGTTGATAGACATTATTATAATATCAAAAGGTTTTTGATGTCAATATATTTTGGATTCTCATAAGGGAAAAACCCGTTCCGTTATGCGGCGTGGTCTTATGAGATATCGATTACTTGTTCGAACTGTTTTTAAACTGTTTTACTCATACCAGTCCCATGACTGACCCGGAGTTTACTTTGTTGTTTTCCCTAAACTCTTGGGTGCCTAAATTTGTACAGGCAGTAAAGTAGTCGGGATTTTACAGATACACTTGAAGAGCTGGAGCAGGAGGCTTCAGGATCATATAGCTATAGTTATTTCCGCTGTGTTGTAAGTGCTGTACTTTGATAATGATATGTATATTTAAGTACAGATTTGTATTTCAAAGTTATGTTATGAAATATATTTATTCGTTCCGCTGTGAGATTCGTGTTACTCTGATGTTGTGTTCTTCTTCTTCTTCTATTCTAATTTTCTATCTTATCTTTCCTCACCCTCTGATTTCTTTCACTAATTACCAGGATTTTTCGATCTTTTGGTTATCGACATCGTGTTTATGTCGATAACTAAAGTCGCTAAAAATCCGGGTCATTACAGTTGGTATCAGAGCTTAAGTTAAGAATTACTTGGCTCTGTGGCGTGACTCGGTAGAGATAGGGTTAGTAATACCCTAGATTGAGTTGAGTGTATATATACGAGTGAACGTATTTGTTATTGATATAAAAATGGTTTTATATTGTGGAGATTCATTGGTTGAGTTGTTTATGAGTTCTGGTCGATCAGTTTGATCCACTGTATCGGTAGGAGTTGATAAACACTCGAATATGATGGGTCGACACGATATGTTTTGAAAAGAGGGTAAATTAAAATAAATTTACCCGAAGTATATTTTGATATATATTGGATATATTGGTTGTTATTATAATCGAGCAAGATTATAAATTAAATGGTTATGTAAATAACCAATCAGAATTCATATAAGTGAAATACGTAAAATCAGATGAGTCGAATCTGAAATTTTAAACCAGAAATTGAATTGAAATTCTGGAAAATTGGATAAGTGTTTGTAAATGGATTTAGATTAAAAATAAGGAAAATTAAGATCCTGGGAGATTTTAAATTGTTTTACAAACAGTGTGAATTTTATTTTAAAATGAATTTCAAAGTGGAAATGTTTAGAAATGGTTTTATAGTATTGAACTCACTTCGATCGCTGGAAAATAGATTCTGATGATGACAGCTGCATCACCAGTATTCATTTTCGAGTTGTAAGTGACGAATTACTACCAGAGATACTGTTTTGAATTTGTTTTGGGAAAGACAAGTTGTGTTGAATTTCAAAATGGGATTTATAATATAGAATTTGAACTTTTAAATAGATTTGAAATATTAACTCGTTTTAAAAGAAATAAAACGAGAAGTTCCTTTATAAACGAAGTTTATAAATGAAGTGAAAAGAATTATCATTGGATAATTCAAAAATAAAAATACAAGTGTGAAGTTGAAAGGGGAACCTATTTTCCAAAGGTAGTAATATCGATTTCAAAAGGAATTGAAATCGAGACTTATGTAAAGAATGAATAAAGAAAGTTTGAAAAGGAATTTGAAGAAAGGAAGTTCAAACATAGAATTTGAATATAGAAAATTCAAAGGGGATTTGAATATAGAAATTCAAATGAGATTTGAATAAAGAAGATTTGAATAATGAAAATTGAATATAGAATTCAAATAGTTTGAAATGAAATTTGAATATAGAATTCAAATAGTTCGAAATGAAATTTGAATATAGAATTCAAATAGTTTGAAATGAAAATTGAATATAGAATTCATATAGAGTAATAATAGGATTCGAATATAGAAATTCAAAGTGAGTTTGAATATATAGAATTTGAATAGAATTGAAAATGAAATTTGAATGTGGAAGATTCAAATAGAATTGAATTTGAAATTTGAATATAGAAGATTCAAAGGGAATTAAAATGAAATAAAGAGAATTCAAATAGATTCGAATATAGAAATTCAAATATGGAATTTGAATAAGAGATTTGAAATGAAATTCAAATATGGAATTTGAATAAGAGATTTGAAATGAAATTCAAATATGGAATTTGAATAAGAGATTTGAAATGAAATTAAAATATAGAATTTGAATAAGAGAATTGAAATGGAATTTGAATATGGGAAATTCAAATAAAATTGAAATGGAATTCAATTTGTTGATAAACAAGTTAAACATATATTTGAACATGTATATTCAAATAAAAAGGTGAAATGGGCAAACCAATAATTGGAAAATCACTTAACGAACTAAGTTAAAACGATCGGGTATAGTTAAAAAAAAGTTGACATGTATAAATATACATGAGACAGGATTGGATAAGGTATGAAGGTATATAAATAGAATGCTCGACGGAAAGGTATGTATTTAATTCATATATGAGATTTTATGCGCCGTATCGGCTAGCCGCTTGGCTTTTTCTTTTTCCTTTGGATTGGTGAGGGCCATAAGAGGCTATTTGAAATATCCCGATGCTCCCAGTACAAAGGAGGTTATGGCGAATTTTTTCGGGAATTTAAGGAGTTAGAATATTTTAAGATAATTTGATAGTTAGAAATCAACGTATCGATATATATAGAAGTCGATAAAGGAACGAACTTAGAAATAGAATAGTAAAATCAAAGAGGAAGTCTAGAATAAAATCTAGTAAGAATAGAAAGAGAAAGTGTATACGTGTTTAAAAGTGAATAAGTTGTTGTATGGTATTGATTATTCGAGTAAGTAGTCATATCTGTTTTGACGTTATAAATGTTATTCAGTCAAGGTCTGAGAGGTAGTTATACCCCAACTTGATTGATTTCATTATTAACAAATAAATAGTAAGATTCCAGGCTCGAAGATCAATGTTGAATAAGAGTTAGTTGAATATAGTATTTGGGTTGTCGTAACGATGTTTTACACAACATCTGTTTTAACCAAATAAGTGTAAGCTGGAAAATAGAATAAAGAATATTTCCTAAGTATAGAAATAAACGAGATGGGAAAAGAGATAAGTAATTGGAATATTTTCCAATTATAAATAGCATATCTTTTCTAAAGTTTAGAAAATAAAGGAAGGCGATATTCGGAAATGTTCTCTAAATAACATAAAGGGCCAATATGGTTATTGAAAATATTTGGTTAACAAATATTGTTAAAGAAATAGAGAAGTGATTTAACTAATGGAATATTGATTATATGCTCAGTTAAATTTCAAAAAGGAAAATTTGATTTTTGAAAGAGTAAACTGTTTGAAAACTCCCAGGGAAAGACTGTTGAATTAAAACCAAATGAAATAGGAATTTGTAAAAGCAAATTTGAATTAAAGTAAAGCCAGTAAAGTGGTAACTGAGGTTGAATCAGAATGATATCAAGACAAATTGGATTGTGAGATTCAAATTTGAAGTGTAATGTGATAATCAAGTTAAGAGTGGGAATCAAGAACGGAATTTGAGTTTGAAATGATATTTGGCTCAGATATAAGCGAATGGTTGTGTTGTGGATAAAAGTGATTTCAGAATTTGATTGGGATAACATTGGTATATGCTGAGTGATAGCATATGGAAGTGATAGAGTTGGTATGCCCGACAAAAAGGTACAAGTTTATATTCCTATTGGATATAAGATTTATGAGACGAATTGGCAAGCCGTTTGGCTGTTTGATTTTCTTTTGGGATGGAGATGGCCCAGAGAGGCGAGTTGGAGTTTGACCGATTGACCAGTACAAAGGAGGTGCTGGCGAAATTTTTTCGAAGAGTTAAGGCGTTAGAAAATTTTCAGGATTTTTGAAAATTTTCGTTGATAAGAATTAATTATTATTTAATTAAAATTAAATTGGTTCAGTTGAAACTGAAGATTAGAAGTGAACAGATATGTTCTAACCAGTCGATAGGGTCATCCTCTACCTTTTAGCAATTTCGAGGACGAAATTATTTTAAGTGAGAAAGATTGTAATGACCCGCACTAGCAGAGGTATTATGATTAATTTATTTAATTATATAAATGGTGGTTTAGAGAATTTAATGGCCGTGGAATTTAATAATGGTGAATATTTAATTAAAATAATAAATTAAATAATATATTTAATTCTGAATAATCAGAATTTGTCGAAATGTCGATATGGTGTGAACCGGATCATCTGTAATATATAATTCAGTTTAGAATTGAATTAGAATAGCGAATATATTATTTGAATGACAGTTTGAACGTATAATTATATTATAATTATAAACGAGCTCGAAATGGCGCTGCAGTACATAAATTGGCGATTTGAACTTCAACTGAATGTACAGGATTCATTTTAAGCCGGATTTCAGTGAAACAAGAAACGTGTGGAGCAGGTGGAGTGTATCTTTCTAGTAGAAGAGAAAAATCGGGATTTCGTCGTGTAGATTTTGATGTACGTCCAAATTAAATTTCAGAAAAGTCGCTGTAGAATTCCTTTATATTTTGCAACACTTTATATACGTTATAAAAGAGATTTTCAATATAAACTGAATATCGAGATAATCTGAATCTGAAATATCAAGCTGTAAATTCTGATATGATATTCTGGAGCTGGACGATATCATATGTGAAGATATACGATAATATAAATTGATTTATATTTAATTTAATTATATTTATATATTTAAATAGGTCATCCAGAGCTTTAAAAATAGCCGGTTTTGCAAACAAAGTCGGAATTCGACGAAACCAGTTTTGTTGGATCCGCAATGTCAAATTATTGTTAGATGTCAAGTTTCGTGATTTTTAGAGTTAGTGTGTGACCGTACGGATTTTTAGAGTGAGAAACAGTCGGTATTTTAACGGTTAAAAATACTCTGTGTGAGCATACGGAGTCGGAATTCGACGAAACCAGTTTCGTTGGGACCGTAATGTCGAACTCTAACTACATGTCCAGTTTGGTGATTTTTGGGTATCGTATGTGGTCGCAGGGATTTTAAGGACCAGAAACGAAGATAAAATAATAAAAGAAAATATCTAAACTAATTGTAAGGTCAAAACAAGGGCCACCTGCTACCTTCTTTAACCACACAAGAAACCTCATTCCAGTATAAAGCCATCCTCTTGGCCGTCACTTTTGTTTTACAGGAAATAAATCGTGAGGCTTCTAAATTCTCATTGCAAATAAAATTCAATAAATCACAAAGTAAATATAATTGTGATCCTCATGGTAGCCTCTTTGATCTGATAGTGGCTTTGGTGAGTGCGACGCAAGCATTGGAAGTGCGAACACATGTACAGCAGCTTTTAGGGTTTGATGGATTGGCGAAATAGTGGTATTATCCTCGAATTCGAGGTTGTATTTGGGATCAAGGGATCGAATGGCAGCTAGCGGTGGTTTTTCATGGATTTTGTGATATTAAGTGTCGATCGACACTGGGTAGGACGCGAGTTCCGTCGGAGAACGGATGGAGGTAGGTGCACTCGAGCTGTACCATAGCAATACCGGATGAAAGAGGACTGGAAGAGGAGGACGCTGATGATTTTTGTTTGGCAAACGATTTAGAGTTGAGCGAGGGAAGTGAAGGTAAAGGTGTGGCAATGTCTGGATTTTTGTTTACTGGAGTGCGGCAATCATTTTGGGAGAGAAGAGCATAGCGGGTGGGCTTTTAAAGGTTTGGTGGGCCGAGTTATGAAAGGGGTAAGGCCCGAGTAATTTTAAGTGAAGTTTATTTTAAATTTATAATAGTGTATGGACTTGTAAAAATTCATAACTATTACATACGATGTCAGAACTGAGCGAAACAAGATCCGTTGGGATCGTATGGACGGGAGCAACACAATGAAACTGATTGGAAATGGAGTGGAACTCATTTGAATTTACGGCGAAGTAAACTGTTTGATTCAGATCAAACAACAGTTTATCGTTCTTTAACGATGAACTGCAAAAGTGAGTAAATCTCACTAACTCTGAACAGTTTATAATTTCATGTTGTATTTTTAGAACTGTTAGAAATTGTCTGATTTACTGTGTGTTGACTGTTTGATTGAACTGCTAGTCAGTTAGTTGAATTTCTATATTTGATTCTGTTTAACAGAATATATCATATGGAACTGAAAGTGATGTTATCTATATTGTTTAACATCTGTGATGCAGGGAAACAGATTGGAGGAATCCAACTGGATTCCTCAACATTTATTTTACTGTTTTTCATATATTGTGATATATGATGTGTTATATAATCTGTTATGGATTATGTATGTTGGAATGATGTTGATCATTGTTATTCGATATTTTAAATATCATAAAGACCCTGGGAAGTAAAACGAATTATTTCAATGTATATTGAGAAAAAAAGGATTTTATAAAATCGATAGATTTTATAAAAGGAAATATTTCGAAGGTAAATGAAAGGGAAAATGTTTTTAAAACGAATAGAGTTTTATAAAAGGGAAATCATTTGTAAAGTGAAGAACTATTACTAAAAGTAAATCTTTATCAATGAATAGTTTAATAGAAGAAAATGAGTTAATCGAATATAGTTTATTCGAAGAGAGAGTTAAAAAAAGAGTTAATCGATGTTAGTTAATCGATTAGAGATAAAGTAAAAAGGAGTTAATCGATGTTAGTTAATCGATTAGAGAATAAAGAATAAAGGAGTTAATCAATGTTGGTTAATCGATTAGAGAATATAGTTATTCGATGAGAAAGTAAAAAGAGTTAATCGATGTTAGTTAATCGATTAGAGATAAAGTAAAAAGGAGTTAATCGATGTTAGTTAATCGATTAGAGAATAAAGAATAAAGGAGTTAATCGATGTTAGTTAATCGATTAGAGAATATAGTTATTCGAAGAGAAAGTAAAAAAGAGTTAATCGATGTTAGTTAATCGATTAGAGATAAAGTAAAAAGGAGTTAATCGATGTTAGTTAATCGATTAGAGAATAAAGAATAAAGGAGTTAATCGATGTTAGTTAATCGATTAGAGAATATAGTTATTCGAAGAGAAAGTAAAAAGAGTTAATCGATGTTAGTTAATCGATTAGAGATAAAGTAAAAGGAGTTAATCGAATATAGTTATTCGAATAGAAAGTAAAAGGAGTTAATCGAATATAGTTATTCGAAGAAAGTAAAAGGAGTTATCAAATATAGTTTATTCGAAAGGAGTTTAGTGAAATGAGTAAACCAATAGCGTTAGTCAAATAGAGTTAACCCAATAGTGTTAGTCCAATAGAGTTAATTGATAAGGGTTAATCGAATAGAGTTAAGTGAAAAGAGTCAATTGAATATAGCTATTCGAAGGAGGGTTAAGTAAGGAAGTTAGTAAAAGGGATATAAAGTGAACTTTGCCTATTTCACAGTTAGAAATGTTGTTCAGTTAAGGTCTGAGAGGTAGTTCTACCCCATCTTGATTGGCTTCGTTTTTAACTAAGGAATAGTTAAGGTTCGGCAGTAAAGGAAATGGTTTGAATTGGCATCGCGATGGTTTTTTTAAACATCTGTCTGAGTCCAATGAAGAAGCTTTGGAAATGTTTTCCAAATAAGAAACCAGAAATGTTTTCTAAATAAGAAAACAAGAAATGGAAATGTTTTCCATTGGTAATAACATATATTTTCTAAATTTAGAAAATAAGAAATATTGAATATAGGGAAACAGGAGATAAGTAAATTTATGAAATTAAGAGATAAATGTTGAATGATGTTTGATCGATATAAATTTCCATTTGGAAATAATATCGTTGTTTGCACACTTGTTTTTATTCGATAGTTAAATCACAGACTATCGAAGTTTTGACCATTTTAACGTTGTTAATATGGAGAGACCGGTTGGATTATTATCCAAAGAACCACTCTGTATTGGCATAAGCATTGCGAATCATATATGCCAAAAGATAATTGAAGACGGTGTTATGCAAGGGCTATCCTGTTTACAGAATCGTGCCTTCACTTCATCCTGTTCCTGGATGACTTGTATGGACGGATTTCTGACAGAGTATTTCCAAACGATCACATATATTGATTTCTCCAACCGTACCAAGAGTGGAAGCGGAGAAGGAAACTTCTTTTAGCTAACACATAATGTATTGTTGTAGACGTCAATCGGTGATTTGATGGATTTGACGATGTGGCATTCGAAGTAAATCTGATATGATGATGAAGCGTAACCTCAAGCCTCATCAAAATCCGGTAAATGACAGAAATCGGGCAGGCAGCATGGCTAAGTCGGTCGCACCGAAGTAGGGTGTATAATCACCCGATCTAGAGTTTCATTTACTTCTAAAAATCTATTGTTGATGTTGTCCCATTCGGGAAACGGTTGCTGATCCCAGCCGTTGGTGATATACATTCGATACGCTCAAGCGAAATGAGTGGTCGGTCATGTGTGGCCGGGTTGCAAGATGTTCTTGTTGAACGCAGTGTATTCCTCTCTAGAGGTACATTAGCGAAAGGTGGTTCCATACCTTGTCATAGTTGGAAATCCATTACCCAATACGTGCTTGCGGTTTTGAGTTGTATACTATATATGTAGAACGTGAGATGAAAGCGTTTCTGCTAGATGATTATATATACTGTGGTTGATAGACATTATTATAATATCAAAAGGTTTTTGATATCAAGATATTTTGGATTCTCATAAGGGAAAAACCCGTTCCGTTATGCGGCGTGGTCTTATGAGATATCGATTACTTGTTCGAACTGTTTTACTCATACCAGTCCCATGACTGACCCGGAGTTTACTTTGTTGTTTTCCCCAAACTCTTGGGTGCCTAAATTTGTACGGGCAGTCAAGTAGTCGGGATTTTACAGATACACTTGAAGAGCTGGAGCAGGAGGCTTCAGGATCATATAGCTATAGTTATTTCCGCTGTGTTATAAGTGTTGTACTTTGATAATGATATGTATATTTAAGTACAGATTTGTATTTCAAAGTTATGTTATGAAATATATTTATTCGTTCCGCTGTGAGATTCATGTTACTCTGATGTTGTGTTCTTCTTCTTCTTCTATTCTAATTTTCTATCTTATCTTTCCTCACCCTCTGATTTCTTTCACTAATTACCAGGATTTTTCGATCTTTTGGTTATCGACATCGTGTTTATGTCGATAACCAAAGTCGCTAAAAATCCGGGTCATTACAGGGTCAATTTAAGTTAATTTGGCATAATAAGTATATTAGTACAAATTTTGAATTTAGTCATAATTGTGAGTAATTGTCATGTTTAGAATAATCATCGTTAGTGACACTTAATTTGGTATAATTTACATACCAAAAACTATAAATATGATATATAGGGAAAATGGGCCATAATAATAAATGTTGACAATGTACATTAAAAGAGTAATAATGGAATAAGTAAATTAGGGAAAATTTACTTACAGAATTTATCCTAAATGAGGAAAGTAAATTTAGACAATACGAACATGCTTAACCCGAGTTTGGATTGAGTTGTGATGTAAACCTGCCTGGACCCGCTCGGCTGTCCAGTGATCACAACAATACATATCCAATGTGGGAGGTTGAGGCATTGAGCCCGATAAAGGCCCGAGGTTAGACTGAGTTGTGGCGTAAGACTGCCCGGAACCAACCGGCATACCGGCAGCCACAACAATACCTGTCTAATGTGAGTGGCTGGTGCTTTAATAAGACAATTAAAGTTAAGCTAGAATGGGAGGGTTAAGTCCATAAGAACACTTAACCAACTTAACACAGTTAAGTTAGAACGATAGGGTTAAATTAACTAGAACACTTAACCAACTTAACATGGTAACAAGACAAGATTTGTAGGGGTTAAGTAACTAAGAAAAACACTTAGCCAATTTAATATTTTAACCAGACTAGAAAGCGGGGGTTAAGTAAATTCAATTCACTTAGCCATTTTAACATGTTAACTAGACTAGAGGTTGGGGATAAGTAAAGTTAATACACTTAGCCAATTTAACATGCTAACTAGACTAGAGGTTGGGGTTAAGTAAATTTAATACACTTAACCAATTTAATATGTTAGCTGGACTAGACCGTAGGGTTAAGTAAGCTTGTACACTTAACCATCAGAGTGTGATAAATGAATAGGGTTAAGTTAAAAACATGAAGGGACAATACTTAACCATTAGAACATGTTAATCAAACCAATGTTAGGGTTAACTAAGGGAACACTTAACCGTTACAACATGTTAGTTAAAACAGATAGGCAAGGTTAAAGTTAAAAAGGAACACTTAACCAATACAAAATGAATGGGTAGGGTTAAGTAAATACTTAACCAATATAACTTGATGCTGGTAGGGTTAAGTCAACGTGAATTACTGGTAACACTTAACCAGTTTAACATGACAAATGAATAGGTTAAGTTAACTTGTATCGACCAATGACACTTAACCAATCCAACTTGACGAGAAAGAGAACTAAGTAGTAAACCTTAGTTAAAAGGACTAAGTGGTAAACCTTAGTTAAGAAAAGGACGATTCAGGAAACCAAGTGGTAAACCTTGGTTAGGAAAACTAAGTAGTAATCCTTAGTATAACACAAGGAGGAGCGAACGATCTTAAAGAAGGCTCCAACGAATTGGGTTACGAAGCCCGAGGCTTCGAGGGGACGTGAGGGTACTCTTAGTATCCCTCTGTGAGGCGGTAGATGATCCTCCTGGGCTCACAAAGGTTAAGGTCTGCGTTAGGAGAACCAAGGGTATGCCTTGGTTGCAATATAAGGCAACCTAAAGACTAGGATGGACCAGCGTGATTCGGCGGGACAAATGGCCCTGTGATAGCGAGCCGTTGCCTACCTACCATCTTGAGTCAATCGAGATACGGAAAGGCGGAGAACTCCAAAAGACCATATACTTGCTATCTAGTTATGGTTGCGGATGGCCATAGGTTAGTGGGGCATAGGGGAGCCTGCGTATAGTTCTCATTTTTCAAGGTATGCCTTTCAATAGTTGAGGGAGGGGTCAAGTGGGACCATAGCCACTTGAAAAAAACAGAACTTAGCATCTGCATCGGCTGATAACTTAAGGCTCCCGACCGAGTTCCTTGTTTCTTGATTTGCCCTGCCACGGGACTCGGGTCGCACATATAGAGGACATGTGCATCTAGACAGCGATAACGATTCACGACACATACGTGGGGGAAAGTCTAGGAACATATACCGCTCTAGGTAGTGTGTCCTAGACTAGGGGCATCGTTCGACAGGTAGCGTAATCCCTAGTTGGACCTAGGTGGCATAAACCCTGAATCTGTGAAGCATTTGATAAGCCGCGTAAACCCGAGTGGAATCTAGGAAGTACTTTGATATAAAACCCTAGATTAGATCTTGGTAATAAATAATAAATGTACGCCTAAAGGCAACCACAATTACTGAGATTGGGATCGCGTTATCATTTTAGACAGATTACTAGTTTGGACACTAGAAAGGTGGTGCAGAGACATAGAAACCATAATAACAGGTTAATGGCGAAGCTGAGAAAGTATTAAAGCATATCCAATTTATCTTGTCTTAGCATATCTTGTCTTAATCTTATCCTATCTTGTTGGCCCTATCATCATGGTATGTCTTGTATTCAGTTAATTCATGTTGTTTTGTTTTTCCTTGTTCACATGCTAGAAGTAACTGAACTTACCAGACTTTATGTCTGACCCAGTTTTTCTT